>OW240917.1:124279900-124386407 GCA_933207985.1 Pelobates cultripes | reverse complement strand
CAGAGATTAGGGACGGCAAATCAGTCGGGAGGGGAGGGGACAACGAGGTAGAAGAGAGGTCCGGAGGCATAAGGGAAGCGGGATCAGTGGGAGGACAAGGGTCTGGAGGATCTGGGGCGGTGGGGTGAGTAAGGTCGAGAGGGTAGAGAGCGGGGCAGCGGATGGAGACGGGTGAGTGGGTAACACTGGGGAGGGGTCAGTCGAGGTGGAGAGGGGACGAGAGGCAAGCATAGGTAAAGGTGGTGGGGGACAGGGAGGCGGAGGAATGTCATTTAACGTAAAGGATGTTACTGTAAACATACGATTTTTAACTAGCAAGATTCTATTAAGTAAAGATACAATGTTTAAAATAACTTGCATTATTTTGCAATATCCCTTGTTGCAAGACACAGGCATTAATGAATAATCATCAGGATAATTAGCTGTAATGCTCTTATATTCGTGCCCTACAGAACTCATTTGTAGGTCACACCACAGGTGCAAATGACTCTTTAGCAACCTCTTTTTTTTTTTTTTTAAATATCACGGACACATCTCTGATACAGGGAAACAAATGGCATGATTGTTTTAGTTAATATAACGTTTCAGTTCATAATATGTAGAGTGTAATGTCTCTAAATAGGACGAGCATGATAGGGGTAGGCCTCATGATGGAGGCAGCCATGACAGGGGCGGGGAAGGAAATGACAGCAAGGGAGGAAGTGAGGTGACGTCCATGATAGGTGTGGGAAAGGAAGACAGGAGGTATGGGCATGGTAAGGGCGGAAGTGACGTTACTTTAGAAGCAACCGTGACTGTAGATAGGTCACGGGACTTTCAGGGTCAACCTGCTTCTGTACTAGGCGCCATCTTTAGGGTGGTGGCTGACGTACTTTCAACAATACACCATATTATAACTAATAAAATAAGCCAGAGAAGCAACATTCCGTTCTGCAAAATGAAATATTAAACTATGAACAGACCTGGCAGGTTAAATAAGACAGTTGAGAACATTATGCATTTAACAGCCCATAAAGCTATCCATTGAAAAATGTACTTTAACATGAAGCAAGATAAACTCACGGAATTCAACCAATTTCCCTTAACATCCTCTAACCATTAATCACTTTCCTCCTCTTATACAGACATAACATCGCATATTCCCCTTAACAAGCTACAAGCTACACCTTCCTAAATCCCGTATTCAACACTGAATGCAATCTTGTGAGCTCGTCACTCCCACAATCCTCAGTACCTTATCTCAAAAATTAATTTAAAAATATATATAGCACTACGGAATCTGTTGGCGCCATGCAAATGGCAACAATAATAATAATATTACACAATTATAGCTCCATAACCTGCCTGACAACGTCTATGTATGGAACAATGTACACAATACTACACAATTAGAATATTTTCTCTCTAACTCTTATCAGTAGCTCCGAAATGCAGAAATGTAGGCAAGCGGGGAGTAGGGGTGGGAGAAAGTGTGACAGTGCAAAAAGGAGAGAGAGAGAGACTGCAGGCATGAAGATTAACCATGTGAGCTCCGTAAAGTAACAAGACAGAAGGACAGAGATTTATACGTTTGGAAACCAGAAATCTTTGCAAACTATTTCATTTTCAGCATAGCTTCTTCCCCTGCCCTCTCTTTAACAATATCACAAGCCAAATACCCCTTAGCTGGTCTAGCATGTACTAGCCCCTTTTTGACCAAGCGAGGTCTGCCAAGTAAAGGAGACCAAGTGAGAGGGAAGAAGAAGTAGGAAAGTCTACAGTGCTCGACTGACTAGTCACGATGGTCTGTGCACCCGGGGGAGGTGGCCACAGACCGGAGAGGGCGAGCGTGGGTGACTAACACAGCTCTGGGCAACAAACACAGGAGAGATAAAGGACAAATGAAAAGATGAAAGCGGTTACACTAACAAGAAGACATTTGCAAAAATCACAAACATAGAGATGAGTGTAAACCCCAGAATCCAGAACTAGCCACACTATATACATACACACACACACACACCAAGGGTACCCACACTGTAACAACAATTAAACAAAAAACCACAGAATGACAGAGAGTAAAATGGCCATGTACATGTTAACACCACTAGTACCAAATATTTAAAATGTAGCAATCCCCAGCCCTCCCCCACCAGGCTGGCCCCGTTATAACACAAGTACCAATGAAACTCTGCAGTAATCAAACAAAATCCCAGCCCCACCGGCTGTAATGCGTTCCCTGCCCGCTAGGCAGTCAAGCTAACATATAAAATGCGTTCCCTGCCCGCTAGGCAGTCAAGCTAACATATAAAATGCGTTCCCTGCCCGCTAGGCAGTCAAGCTAACATATAAAATGCGTTCCCTGCCCGCTAGGCAGTCAAGCTAACATATAAAACCCAGCCCCACCGGCTGTAATGCGTTCCCTGCCCGCTAGGCAGTCAAGCTAACATATAAAACCCAGCCCCACCGGCTGTAATGCGTTCCCTGCCCGCTAGGCAGTCAAGCTAACATATAAAACCCAGCCCCACCGGCTGTAATGCGTTCCCTGCCCGCTAGGCAGTCAAGCTAACATATAAAACCCAGCCCCACCGGCTGTAATGCGTTCCCTGCCCGCTAGGCAGTCAAGCTAACATATAAAACCCAGCCCCACCGGCTGTAATGCGTTCCCTGCCCGCTAGGCAGTCAAGCAAACATATAAAATGCGTTCCCTGCCCGCTAGGCAGTCAAGCTATTGTCTTTTAAAAAGGGGGAAAACACACACTCCGGCCGTCACACACATTCAAACAAATACAGGAGGCAGATAGACAATCGACAGGTTCACTTTAAAAAGGTACCCCGGATGAGCTAAATACCTGTCTCTAGTAGCCTTCTGGAAGCCGGAAGTGGACTCGGAGACAGACCGACACAAAACAGGAGAATAACACAGGCAACGGCTGTATTATGGAGGTGATCAGGCTCCGCTTGTCCCATTTTCTGGGGGTCCGCTCTGGTCCTTGGTATCCGGCCCTCCGAACCGGCAAATCCGGGGACCCCACGTTGGGCGCCAATTGAAATGGAAAAAATCAATTAAAGTATTGATTATTTCTTTGTGTATCTGCCCCTGGCCAAATCAATGAAACAATGCGTGCACGCTCCCTGAAGTAATTCACACCAGACACAGGTTCTAGGTTGTTGAATAACTTGAGGAAAGTTTATTCAGAGGGGACGGCAGGTCCCTTTTAAAGCAAAATTACATCATAAGCATTGTCAGAGATAACATGAAATAATACATCAATAATTGGTTAAGTGTTAAGTGTTTTATTCAAAGCACGTCCTACAGGGTGTGCCTTCTTATGTCATTACTGTCGTCATGGAGTTCTCCCCCAGGATTCCAGCGCCATCTTGAAAATTAGAGTGTTTGGTCGATGGGTGGGGTACTCCTGAGTGACATCTAGTGGTCAGTTTAGTAATTTATTGAATAATATTAAGTATAACTAAATGAAGTAAATAGACATTTTACTAGCTAAAAATATGTCAATATTTCATGTCACCAGGTCCATGAGGGTCTCCCACGGTTTCCCGGCACCATCTTGCTGCACGAGGTAGTTAGTCGGTGTTTAAAGGGGCAGGGGGAGGAAGGGGTTAGAAGCTTCTAGCAGCCATTTTGATTAAACATGTGTGCTTAACTCTATAGCATAGTGTGAGATGAGTAAATAGACATTTTCCTTTAACTAGGAAATATGTGTAGACCTTATTTCCACAACACCACCTACCTAGAGATTGTGGCAGCTCACATACATCACATTCATGACTGTGGTGTTCCCTGATGGCAGGGGTGTGGATAATGCACCCTGCCACACTGCAAAAATATATAATCTTGCCCCTATATATAAGTAAGTATTTTAAATTAAACTTAGACCAGAAATAACATATTGTAATGCCTTTGAGTTATTCATAAATAATAATTGTGGGTTCCTTTTGTCTAGATTTGCCAGTTAGCAAATTTGTGATAACTAATGATAGCCACTTACATGTGAGTGCATTACCCATAGGGGCAAATAAAATACAATCACAATGCCCTAATCATAAATAACAATGGATAGACCATAGCCGTACACTACAATCCCAACACAAAAATTATTTTAGCTGACATATTATGTGAGCATAACTTTTATGTAAACACAAAATGGAGAAATAAAGTAAACAGAGTGCAGGTCAGGAGTCCGGATACAAGTCAAGGGCTCAATAGCTGCACCACTGTAACCACCTAACAGGTGTCACGTATTCACCCGCTTATAAAAATGTGGTTGATGACATTTACTGTCCACACAGGAAAAGTTGTGCCGAGCAGCAACCAAATCCATAGAAGGGTTAATGCTGAGCAGCAATTATGCAAATGGGAACCTGGTAACTGCCTTTGTTTTCTGGCATCCCTGACTCCTGGCTTTTCCTTATCGTTGTGTCTCTTTCTGTTTCCCTTGACTTCGGCTATTCCTGACTATTCTTTGGTACGTTAGTCCGGCCATTCTAAGGTCCGGTATGCGTTACCTATCAGTCCTCTGTGTTACACAATTCTTCGTGTTGGTTCATTCTGTAATCCTGACAATAGAGAGCTCCAATGAGGGGGTAACCCTCCAAAATATGTAGGAAATAGGAGTAGGTGATGTATAGAGTCCCACAAGAGGAAATTAACATCAGGAGAGCTCCACTGTATAAGAAATGAGGAAGGGGCGCCCTACCTTTAATCAATATAGGGATAAAAAGGAATATGCAAACAAAAAATATAACTTGAAAAAAAGGGAGATCTACTAAACGCTGCCTAGGGGATCAATTGTCTGGAGTATTAGCTAGCATCTAAGTTCCGGTTCCCCTAGTGTCCGACTGATGGTAAGGTAGTGTAAATGAGGTTAGGAAGAGAGAAAAGGCACAGGATCCCCAGAGAACATAGGACCAGGTAATCTGGTCTAAATGCAGATGAAAAGCCTCACACAAAAAACCTCTCAATTCACCCTTAGAGTTACCTCGACACCGTGGTCTGACCAATAGTTTCTACCTGAACCAACTCTCCCTACTAAAGTTATAAATAAATAAATAAACACCTAAAAATCAATAACAATAGTGGTAACAAAAATAGAAAAGTGCTACCAAGTGCAGAGATTTTAAAAAAAAGAAAACGCTTGACGCGCGTTTCGGCATGTTCAAACGCCGTTGTCAGGAGCCTGTGAACATGAGCAGCTTGTTGTTCCATTTAAATACCTATTGCTGATTAAACATGGCCATCAGCTGTTCAATGTGGGAGGTCCTGAGAGGCGGAGTGTCTGAACTCTATTCTGCAGTCTACCAGGGCATGGCATGTCGTCACATATTCTACATCTCAAAAACATAGTGAAGACACACCCCACCGAGGTAGCTCAGCTGGCAGAATACCCAACCACAAAGCCTGCTAAAAAAGGCAAGGCCACAGATTCAAATCCTGGAAAGCCAACCCAACACCCCATCCGACCGAGGTTGACAAAACGAGCTCCATCAATGGGTCAAAAATAAATATACTACAAGTCACCTGCCGACCTGGCCAGCTCCGAGAGCGCATGCTGAAGAACGCCCTGAGTCCCACTGGGAGAAAGGTGCCACACAAATACCTGTTATCATCATTATTATTATTCTTTTAACCGGGACCGCCCCTGTCCTGACCTATAGAGTGGAGGGTGGAACACACCATCTGGTATTGGCATTTGTTTCATAACAGGCTGTTACGTGAGTTGTACAGCCAAGAGGGAGAGCGTCGGGGCACAACCCCACCTCCCTATATCGCTGATTTGTCCCTGTCATAGGTGGACGTGATGGCTGAATATGTGAGGTGGGCTTAAAGTATTCCCAAAACGCACCTCATAGTGTGACTGGAACATCCACTGTATTATGGAGTGGAACTGACTGGAAGTGGGAATAGCATCTTGGCAGTGCTCACAACATTGTGAGAACTGCACTAAGTCCCATCCGGTATGGGGTATGGGGAATACTATGGGGACTTCATGCGCACCCTCCTATGCCAACATATACTTGGGCACCTGGGAGACATACATTGAAATGGACCAGACTTTATCGATCTATTGTGATAAAATGTATTTTTGGAAAAGGTACATCGATGATGTCTTTGTTATTTGGCTGGAATCTTCTGACGTTTGTAACTCTCTTAAACACTAATGAATTCAACTTGAAATTCACAAGTGAAATGGGGGGCAGGAATCTTAACTTCCTAGACCTTACTTCTTCTATACAAACAAGTGGATGCATGTCAACCACCCTGTACAGAAAACAAGCAGCCTCTAATGGCCTTCTGAATTGGACTAGCCACCACCCACCAAAACTGCAGGCTGGAATCCCTGTCGGCCAATATCTGGGCTTATGTAGAAATTGCTCTTCCCTGGATGACTTTAAAATCAAAGCCTGGGATCTCCGGAAATCCTTTAGGGAAAAAGGTTACCCTAATCGGGTTCTAAAAAGGGCTTATGCCAGAGCAATAAATGCCACTTCGCCTCTCAGGACCTCTCACATTGAACAGCTGATGGCCATGTTTCATCAGCAATAGGTATTTAAATGGAACAACAAGCTGCTCATGTTTACAAGCTCTTGACGACGGTGTTTTGAACACGCCGAAACGCGCATTGAGCGTTTTCTTTTTCTTTAATCTCTGCACTTGGTAGCACTTTTCTATTTTTGTTACCACTATGGTTATTGAGTTTTAGGTGTTTATTTATTTATTTATAACTTTAGTAGGGAGAGTTGGTTCGGGTAGACACTATTGGTCAGACCACGGTGTCGAGGTAACTCTTAGGGTGAATTGAGAGATTTATTTATTTATTTTTTGTGTGACACTTTTCATCTGCATTTAGACCAGATTACCTGGTCCCTTGTTCTCTGGGGACCCTGTGCCTCTTCTCTCTACCTAACCTCGTTTACACTACCTTCCCATCAGTCGGACAATAGGGGAACTGGAACTTAGATGCTAGCTAGTACTTCAGACAATTGATCTCCTGGGAATCGTTTAGTAGATCTCCCTTTTTTTTCATGTTATATTTTTTGCTTGCATATCCCTTTTTATCCTTTGATTGATTAAAGGAAGGGCCTTCCTTCCTCATTTCTTATAAAGTGGAGCTCTCCTGATGTTAGTTTCCCCTTGTGGGACTCTATACATCACCTACTCCTATTTCCTAATTTTTATGTAAGTCTGGTAATAGTATTGCTGCAGTTGCGCGGCTTGTGTTCAATTCTGTTCAATCCTGTAAACATTTCAAATTGATATCTGCAGTCATAAATGTTTTAACAAAATATATACTGTTCTCTTTTGTATAATAGAAAGTCTGCCATACAATGCCTGGACAAATTCCTGGCACGAAAAGATCTCATCTTAATGAATACAGCAAATATATGCTTTGACTGCTATATGAACAAACTTTCAAAGCCCCGTCTAGTATAGTCTAGTTAACTGGCATTTGTCTTACGATTGACATTATATTGAAAGTACATTAAACACTCACATACTTTCCACAGCTGTGTGCAACCTCCACTTTGATGAGACAGATGGATAGTAGAAAGGCTGGCAGATTGGTTGTGGCTGCAGGCAAGGGATAGGCGATATGAACAGGTTAATGATGTGCAGATCTGGAAGAAATACACTACCAGATGTGCAGAATAATCACAAATAGAGAAAGTAATAGCGGCAGAGGGAAAATGAGCTGGTTACAGGATCCAATTCATAATTTTGATTGGCATGAGGATCATTTATAATTTCTCTGTTTTTGCAGGATTTAAACATTACAGCAGTAATGCAAATTGTATAACACGAAATACATAATGTCATTAAGCTATTCAGTTGATTTAAAAAAATAAAATAAGATTGGCATAAATCATGCTAATTTTAGGTACAGGTTATCACCTGCAGCAATCACATTACGTCATGTTATATTTTCCATTCATTCTCATGCAGTATAAATTCTTGTAGTAAGAGGATCTTGCATTGCTTTAGTGAGCCTACATTAGCTCGCTACCTAGGGTGCCATGCATAATCTTTTAAACATAAACGTTGAATTTGGAAAATTCATATACAGGGCTTTTAAAATTCTGGAACCACATTTTTTTCAAAGGGAACAATGCAATCACGGAGCATTTGATTTTCTAAACAATTATTTTGGATATAAAAGCAAAATGATTAGAATTTGCTTGTTTTTGTTGAACCCTTCCTAACTCTGTGAGAGTTACGGTACTGGACAGCAGTGTTAAGGTAGCCTCTTGCTCTTGCACTAAACCAGAAAGAAACTCTGACCTACTTCAGAATATGGGTTCTATAAGCACTAACTGCAGATGTTAATCTTTCAGTAGTAATTAATATGAGGATGCACATTGTGATGGTCACCATCACTGGGAGCAGAACAACACTTTGCAATGGTTCCTAAATGGCTCCTATGTCTAAGTCACTGTGCCAATGATAGGTGCAGGTTTATAGTGCGTATGTAATGTGTGTAATGTGGTTGTTTGGGGTTAAATGTGTGTGTTTAAATATGCTATAAAATAATTTTAACTATATACACCATCCACAGACTCCACATATTCTCCATAGCAAATTACGGTTTTGTCCCTTGAGAAAAGCATTTGTTAATCCCAAAAGTTTGGGTTGGAGGTTATGCACGTATTTTACTTTCTGCAGGCTAATGTTTTAGATTAGTACAAAGCAGAAAGGGAGGGCTAGCACTCCGCTCAAAATGTGGATGCAAACGTTTGTTACACCACTTTTTTTTGCTATGGTTAATTGTTTTTGTATTTTGAGTGACATGGCATTATATTATTGTTTAAAGTCTCAGTGGAAATCTCAATGTATGTAGTTTTCATTTCCTTTACCAAAAGATTTTGCAGTTTTATCAAATGCCATGACGTATTTTTTTTTTACTTTGAAATGCTTGCATTGGCTTGTTCTTGCTGTTGTGGCCATAAAGCCAGTTCCACACAGGTGGGGTCCATCTCTTTGTCATTTATTTTGGTGATGGGCTCCTTATTGTTTTTTTGTAATGTTTTATTATAGTGCATCCTAATCTAAATAGATACATGTAATGTTAGTACTTAAGGTAGTAATTTGGGGAGATAGCACCCTTGCAGTAATATGTAGTTTATGTTGAGTTTCTGCACCACTACATGCGGTGTTGTAAAGTGTCTTTCTATTGTTAGTATTTTTTTAATTATTACAGCTTACTAAACAAATTAATGGCACTTATATTAAAACACAGCTGCACAGATAATATACATTTTTTACAAGGTAATTATGTGCATGAGTGGAAGAAATACAATACAATGTGTAGAATAATAACCATCCCACCCATAGCCACAGAAGGTCCACTGGTCAGCAAACATCCAGTCTGATAGTAACCAGGTTATGCCCACACCAGGTAGTCAGGGACTAAATCATGCTTCTTAACAGTCCCTCTTTATGATCCAACTCCAATTTTGTTTCCTTTTCTTTCCTAATTTCCAGTTTTTCCATAAGTTTAGCATTTCAGTGATTAACTTTTCTGTAAAAACAGTGAAAACAAGAAATCTAAAAGTAAATAAAACTATAAACTGCAATATAGTTTAATAGTTTGTTAAAATGACTTAATAATAATATACTGTAATGTAATGTAATGTTGTTTAAAATGTTTTTTGGAAACATAACTCACTTTTGGTCATTAAGTCTATTAAGTCACTTAAAATGTTCTGAAATAAGCCTGCCCACACCTCAAGGCACAACCTCTAAAAGCAAAGTCTCTTTTTTGCCATTTCAATTGCGTGCTCAATTTCCATCCTAAATTCTGCCTTGTATGTGTTCTCTTTGTAATCCTATGTTTCTACCAAGCCCTTTGTAGTTACTGTTTCTTTCTATTTTTATGAGATTGAAGTTATGCCTATGTTGCAAACATTGCATGCTAGAAAAAGAGATACTAAAAATGCTTAAAGCAACTAAAACACGGTAATAAAAAACAAATGTGAAAATCAGTTGTGCATTTAAAATTATTGCTGCTGATTTCATTAACTACAACCCATTTTTCACATTAACAATCTTGCTAAAGGGAACTTTTAAATGCAAATCAAGATTAAGTATTATTGAATTACAATTAAATGCAATGGCAAAGTAAGGCTGGAAAACATTAAGAGTGATTATCATTCAGAAAGTAATTCAAATAGATCTTAAAATGGGAAACACAAAATATACTGAATATGCATATAGTAGCATGGATGATTTTATTGCTAAACATCTATAATTAAAGTTTCAAGTTAAAATTTGCATGGAGTTTTAAAATCTTTTTTCCTTAGTCATATTCCCTTGGCTAAGAATTTGCAATATTTATTTTATGATATTGTAAATGATGTTTGCAAAAAGAAATTCAAATATTCTTATAAGTAGTTTGAAAACCCATTTATATATGGGTGGTATAAATGTTCACAACAAGTAGAAGGAGTACAAACTCTTATATATAATTATATTTTTTTTATTGGATCAGTAAATGACTGAAGTTGGTGGGGTAGTGCTCCAAACCAGGGGTTTCGGAGGTTATTGCATGGGCAAAACAATTTTGCATGGCAAACTAAGGATGTCTGTGTGATTCTTTGTGAGGAAGTAGAGAGATCTCTGTATCATAAGATGGCTTCTCATTTCATTAAAAAATGAAATGAAAAAACTTTTACTTTTACTTTTACAGTGTGGCTGGGGAGAGAACAGGAGGAAAACGTTCCTTCAAATTCCAGGAAAAGGACTGGATCACTTCTGTTATGTCATTAAGGCATCTATTTAATATTGTCGGATAAGCTTTCCAAATTGTTTCATATTTTTGGATACATGTTTTGTATAATGGAATATTATGAAACAGTTTTTAATTTTGTAATATTTTGATATTTTTGATTTATTAATACATTATATATCATATATATGAAAAATCATTAAAAAAAATTATCCAAAAATATAAAATAATTTAGAAAGCATATCCAAGAATACCACTGAGGCTTAAATTGTAATTGTATTTACTTTGTATCTAAGGTGTGGCACTCGTGTAGTTGACAATATTCCTTACCTTACATGTGGATGAAAAATGTCTCTGACCTTCAATTATGGATAAGGAGATATGGAGAAGAGGTCTTCTGTTGTATAACTAGAGAGCAGGAGAGCTAAAGGTGACAAAAAAGATCTCCTTCCTGCTCACTCCATGGTCACCAGAATATAAATCCATATTTTGCAACTATGTCATCATAAAACCACCATTTCAGAAAATCCATAGTTGTCAAAGCATTGCTGTTTTTACAGTTCTCACAGCATTGCATTTCTCATAAGATTAAGTGCTTTTGTACAAAACTTGTCAAATCAATGTTTCGTTGCTGTGTCTTTATTTTAATGTGCTGGATCAATGACATTCAACAAAAGGAAATAATTTTTCAGTGGGTGTCATGGCTACATCACCGTTAACGTCTATAGTGTTTGTATTTTTCAATCTTTCAAAGATTGCCTAATTCGTATCATGGCCAGCTTAAGAAAACATATAGCTTTCGGAATATAAAGATGTATTCCTAACACAATAGTGTTCCTCTACTTGTATAAGTGTCCTCTATATAGGTTTCCCACCTCCCCCCCCCCAGCAAGATTTATTTATCTTACATATTGCAGACACAAGTCTCTATGCTGCCGATCTCCCATCCTGGCAGAGATCATCAGTGTCAATAATCTGAACCAATCGAATGCTTCCCATAAGGGAAGTATTGGCAGGATAGTGCCCATGCACCACAAAATGCTGCAATGCTCTATTTTGGATATTGGTGTAGAAGCGCCTCGAGTGACTGTCTACCACTACGGACATGTTAATCCTGCAATTAAACCGTTGCCGTTCCTACAAAACAGCAGTGCTTTAGTTGCAAAATTAAAAAGACAAGAGACATGGCACCCAGACCACCTTATTGAGAGGAAGTGGCATGGATGCTGAAAGAGTCCCTTTAAACTCTCAAGATACAACCTATTTACCCAAGTTGTCTCTGACTTTTTTGTTCATAGATTTAAGGTTCGCCTGATATTCTGCTGCTAGCCTTATTATCCAGTACACACAGTTATCCTTTTGATTATCACTCAGTGAAAATTACTTTGTCATCTATCAGGACATACTGTACTCATACGTTTGCCCTTTTCTTCCAGAGATCTTACACTGTATTTAATTTCACTCTCTTGTTGCCAAACCCCAACCAGCACCTTCCAGTGTACAAAAATTAGTAGGCTAAACCTAATTTCATAAAATACATTGTTTATAGAAAAAATAAAGAATATGTGTGAAAAATGATTGCAAAATAATTAGGACTCCCATTAATGTGATCAGTGGCTGAACTACAGCCGCTAAGGCTATATCAAGTCCCGCACGCCTTGGTGGCCCATTGGGTGGCCCATGCACTAAAGGCCACCAGATGTGTATTTATTGCTAAACAGGGGCCTGGTTGGGTGCCGTGACCCTTTAAAAACCTGACTGGTTGCCTGCAATGTCAGTAATGCCAGGAGGAATCCAAGCAGATCCCCCCAAGGACCCGTCGGGTGCTGCCCCTTTAATGTTTGCTGAGAATGCTGGGAGGAAGTGACTATCTGTCACTTCTTCCCTGCTTAGAGACCGCACAGGCTTTGGATACACAGGAATCACTGAGAAGGAGGAAGGAGAGTACTGCAGGCAGTCAATCTAAGACTTCTATCAACGGCAGCCTGCCCCGGAAAGTCACCTCCATGCAACCAAATGGTATGGAAGCAGGGGGGTAGTTAACAATATGTAAACTGCAAATTGTTTGTGTGCCAGTGTGTATGTTTTGGTTATGTGTGTGTGTTCCAGTGTGTATGTGTAGGTATGTGTATCTATGTGTGTCAGTGTGTGTCTGTGTGTGTATCGGTTAGTGTCAGCGTGTATCTCTGTGTGTGCCTCTGTGTGTATATGTATGTGTCAGTGTGTGTATGTATGTTTCTGTGTGTATATACTCAACATATCACGCAATTCTCAACTTCCACTAAATACGCAGTTGAATTTACAACATGCTTCAAAGTACATTTGAGTGTTGGCATTTCTTGGGAACATCTTTTCTAAATGCTATGCTAATGCAGGTAAGGTCTGATTATTTTCAGAAGAGGCCAACTGGGGACATACAATGCTTTTCATGCTTAATTTCTTTTAATTAAAAAATTTTTTAATGAAAATATTGATAGACATAACAACATCTAGGGGAAGGAACCTTACAAAAAAAATAAGGACTCCTATCCCCAACAGACATACAAAGGTATATTATTCTATTTAAAATTACATCAGAAATAAGCCGTCTAGTACACAATAATACAGTAACATTAAAGTCCCATAGGGGGATATCATGGTCCAAAACCTGCCTTATAAACCTTGTAAATAATACAGACAAAAACAAAGACAAAACTGGTCAGATATATTGCAGATCCAATACTACATTAAGTAATATCAATATGTGGACAAGGAGCCCAAGAATAGAGCCCATTATGAAATCATCAAATTAACCAAAGGTGATCGTATGAAGTAACCCCACCTCCTCAGGCTCATTAGAGCCCTTTAATTTTTTCAACAAGACTGATATAAAACATCAGAATATTAAAATTAGGATATTCTCTCATATACATTAACCCCTTTTCCATCTCGACTTGGAATAGGAGTTGGGCTTTAACTTGATCTCTAGTAGGAATATCAGTACTTTTCCAAATTCTAGCAATTAATATTTTAGTAGCCATTAAACAATGTATAATCACAATATCAAGATTATCCTTTATTTCTATGCCCATAAGATGGAGTAGTGCAACTTCCGGTTTGAATTCCAAATGTATACCTCCAATTCTATTTATAAATTCAAATGTAATAGTCCAGAGAGACTTAATTCGATGGCAGGTCCAGCATATATGAAACATAGAGCCATCTGGGTGTAAGCACCGCCAACAATTAGATGGATTAGTAATATAAATTTTGGCAAGTCTAGTCGGTACCAAATACCATCTATACAATATTTTAGTAAAAGTCTCTAGAATATTCAGGCAATGAATGGATTTTCTTTAGTCCTTATAAAGGATTTACACCAACTATTAAATGGAATGGAAATTGCTAGGTCAGTTTCCCATTTGGTTAAAGCTTTGGGGATAAGTGGGGTCCCTTTCATTTTTATTAGTTCAACTGCAATAGAGAAAATCTTTTTAACATTGCACCCTGAAAAGATTTTCCTAAACAATTTTCCAAAACGGCCATCTAAAGCCAATATGTTATCTTTCAAGTAGCTCTTAATACGAAGAAAATTAAATAATTCTCTAGAGGGTAAATCTAACCAGTTTTTCAAAACTACAAAGCTTTTCAATTGATGATCATTATAAAGATCTTTTATCTTATGATTAGGATCTTTAAACCAATTCGTCAGGTTTATCTCTAGCATAAAACATTCTAACGACCTTAGACTAAGGTTCTCATATAGTTTTCTGTTAATATTCAACTTCTTCTTTATATAAGTCCATTCTTTTAATGTCTGTGATAAAGACAAAGGAAAATGAGAACCAATCTTGCACAAATGCTTATTCTGGCTTGCCTCTCTCCATAAGAGGAATTCAAGGTTATCTATACAATGCTTTTCAAATAACCTTTAGGTAAATTATGTTTTTTTTCTGTCATTTTGTTCTAATATCATCTGTATATATTTACGCTGGGCTGGACGAACCGCTGTAATCCCCCCTTTAAAGAAACTGCATTTGTAATATTTAACAAGCACCTCGTTCAGTGATTTATACATTTTTAGAAGTGTTCTTTATTAAAGGGAAAACAGGGTAGCCATGTTTCCTATGTCGTTGAAAAGCGCAGGGAGCAGTCAGTTAAGCTTTCTTCAGATTGACCTGGAAGTTGTTATTGCCTATTTTATTGTGTTAATTATCCCTTGTGCAAGCCAAGAGACTTTTCATTTTATCTTAAGCCTTTCCCTTTATATTTCCCACAGGATTGAACAAGGCATCAACCCTGTTACATCTTTAGCAATTTCTCTGCTTTTTACTTCCAGTAGATGAGTCCTGTGTCATTAAATGACTATACACGTAAACATTTTCAACCTTAGCTCTCTTTCCACTTAACAGAATAACCCATACTTTTGCACCCATCAGATACCCATCCTTTATCTACTCACCCTCTGCCTCTATTCTCCTGTGAAAATTAAACTTTTAATGACCAATATAAATATATTTCCAACTAACTAGAAAAACGAAAGAAATTATAAATTGCTTAGCTAAATGGTAATACACACAGTTAATTAAAAATGTTTAGAACATTTTAAATGAGATGATGGCTTAACAAAATATATTACAGAATTATAATGTTAAACAGGAAATCATAAGGTTCTTGTGGGTAATTTAATGAACACTTTATTGTATAAAAAAGCATTCATAGGTGAAAACTTAAATTAATAGCCGCACATAATAACCAAAAAGACCAAGACTATAGAAGAAAATATAATATGATTCAATACCTGTATTGTAAGATCAAGATGTTGTACAACTGAACAGTTTTTACATAAATTTAGCAAATTTTCCAATCTGTGGCTTCAAAATTAATTAAATAAACAGACCATTACAATTTGGGACAGCTTTACTGCTTCATATGTGAATTTACTTGTCCCTTTACATGTTATCATAAGAAATGTATGCAGAAACGTTTCTGACTTGTTTCTTGAGTATTGGCTAGTGATCACTATTGTAACACTATTGTGTTGGGAATACAAATGTGTATTCCTAACGGTATAGCGCCCCAGTGGCCAGTTAAGTGACCTTCCCCCAACTGCAGGGCATAAAATTGTTTTTAACTTATCTTTTCTCCTTCACAGCACCAGTCTCTGTGGCTGGCCTCACCTACTTGGCCGAGATCATTGATGTTGATTTGATGGCTTGTGCACACGCAGGAGTCATTACTAATGGAGTTAGTTATGGAATTATGCATTGATTACTTCTACCTATTACAGATAGCTCCCAGATACAAATTTAGGCTCATGTAGTAAAAATGCTTTCACTATAGGATAACAAACTATTAGATTATGTTACCAATTTCACATGAAGTTTAGTTTTATCATCTACTTTTAACATATACTGAAATGAATAGTAATTCCACTTTAGTGGATTCTGTATCCACTATGTTTTGAATGCATATTGTTACTTTAACTGTAGTCTGTGTTTACAGAATATTTTTGATGAGGTGGTAGTAGACACAGACAATTTAATAATAACAAACAATAAAAGTTTAATTTCTTCTGACTCACTGATTAGAATTGTTCTGTGTGCTATTTTGCAAAAGGTGACCTACCTTTGCAATGTAGTCAGTGGTGTATCCTGGTTTTGTGCTGCCCTAGGCAGGACAAGACTCAGGCAAACCTCCCCCCCACCCCCCGCCAGCCCCACCCACCCTTCCCCCCGCCCCACCTTCTAAATACACACATTCACTGACAGATACGCATACACTCACTAACAGAAACACACACACACACTAACAGACACACTCACACTCACTAACAGACACACTCACTGACACACACACTCACAGGCAAACACACTCACACTAACAGACACACACAGTCAGACACACTCACTAACAGACACACACTCACTCACTCACTAGCAGACACACACATACTCACTAATAGACACACACACTCACTAGCAGACACACACTCACTAGCAGACACACACACACTAGCAGACACACACACACTCACTGACACACACACTCACACTAACAGACACACACTCACAAGCAGACACACACACACTCACTGACACACACACTAACAGACACACACACACACAGAGTCAGACACACACACACACACACAGTCAGACACACACAGTTAGACACACACTAACAGACACACTCACTCACTAGCAGACACACACACACACTCACTAAACAGACACACTCACACAGTCAGACACACACACACACACACACACTAACAAACACACACACATTAACAGACACACACACTCACACTAACAGACATATACACACACTCACTCACATTAACACATTTTTATTTTTTTATTTACCCCCCCCCCCCAGCCTCCTTACCTTTGGGAATGCTGGGGGGGTCTCTCTCTCCCTAGGGGTCCAGTGGCTGCCGGGTCGATGATGTCATATTCCAGCATGTCAGTTAGCCGCGAGGCGAACAAGGCATTTGCCCTGGGCATTTGGGGGGCGGCGTTTTTTGATGTCCCCTGGAAAATGCCACCCAAGGCAAATGCCTTGTTTGCCTCGTGGCTAAAACGCCCCTGAATGTAGTTGGTGTTTTATGTAGCTCAGATTTTAATTTGGGGCTACTATCTCCCTGGTTTAAATTTTGTGATAAGGCAATCTATGGTTCCAATCATGTATTAAACTCCTCTTTTCACATAAGTACCTGTGCACAAAGGGTATTTTAACAATTGAGATAATTAGGTGGGTAAAGTGTATCATCCCTTCCTCTAGCCTTTTTTTAGTCACCTAACTGCTGAGAAAGTGTTAGTAGAAGCAAAACGCGTCCCATTTTTTTTTAGCATTGCTGTTCTCTGTTTCCTATATGTTCAGATGTGTGTACCTTTCTTTTTTTAGTCACTATATTCTTCTGCACCTATGTGGTCTGATCTTTGCTTTGTATAACCATTTAATCATCACTCTCCATAGAATTTCCTTGTGAAATTTTATTGAATACTACATGAGCGCAGTACAAGCCTGTTTGCTTTATCTACTTTCTGATCATTATTCTAATTGTGCAAGTATTGACAGAATGAGTGATAAACCTCAGTTTTTTATTTTTCGGTGACAATGCTATAATTTTATATAATTACATGATTTTGCTATTACATGACGAAAAGTCATGGTTTTATTAAAGACACGGAGGCGAGTATTACATATCCCTTTCTTTTCTGTCCACCAATAGCAGCAAAGAACACAAAACTGTGTAAAAAATATGGTATACATAGTGATATAAGCCACTCGGATACCAAGTCCCAGTATAATAGACAGCACCTCCCTTAACATTTCCTCTTTCTTTGGAGATGCGAACACGATAAACAAACAATAAACAGGAACCGATGAATCAGTCCAACCGCACAATAACTCTACAGTTAAATCCAGTTGAAGTCCAACCAGGCAACAAGCCAACGAGCCGGGACAAATCCATAACAGGAACAAGAATTCGATGATCAGCAGGAATCCACAGAAAAAATCCGAATCGGGCTGTGAAAACATAAATGAACAGGAGCCACACGGTTACTTCAACCATTGCAACTTAGTGCAAAGGTAAAGCATAGATAGACTGAACATATCAAACAAACGTGAAAATCTTGAACAATCTTACATCCAAAATATATACTGACCACCAAAGCATAGTGTAATAATACCCCCCCTTACCGTAATACCAACCTTATCCAACCAGTAGTATATCAGGGGGGGAAGACATAAACCAGTTCAGAAGTATAGCTAGGGTTGGACAATACTCGCCTCCATGTCTTTAATACAATCATGACTTTTTGTCATGTAATAGCAAAATCATGTAATTTTATAACAAGACACAGAGGCTCAGTCAGTTTAAAGCTGACTGACAACCATAGAAAAAACATGAGTCACCGGTCAAAAATAAATTTCACGGAAAGTAGATTCCTGAGACCAGTCTGCTGTCCTCATCAGGTCCTCTAGCTGTGCCCTCGAGGTAATCATTGACGAAGCCGAAGCACCCCGGGCAGAGTGGGCTCCAAACACCGATTGAGACATCCCAGGTGGAGGAATGCCTCGGTCTGGGCAGACGAGAGAGGTGGGAGCCACGTAGGAAACGGCATACTAAGGGGTGTTGTCCTACTGAACAACCCTCGAAACCTTGATGGGCTGAAGAAATGGCTGATCTATATACATTGATCGTTCGGTAAGCCCAGCCAGCTTCATAAAGAGATGTGAAGAATTGGAGAATTGCTGTTAAAGGGGCTGAAACGGGATCCATTTCCCTAGCCATGCACCAGCTAGCCCAAGATCTCCAAGCTGACCCATATGATCAGTGGCATACACACAATCCATGGGGCCCCGGTGCGAAACTGATCCGTGGGCCCCCCCACCCTCTCTCCCCCGATCTGTGCCCCCCCTTTTTCCCCTCTCTCCCCCGATCTGTGCCCCCCCTTTTACCCTGACACATACATAAAAACACACACACACAAACATACACACAGACAGACACACACACATACATACACTCCCTACAGACACATACATATATACACATACAAACACACACACAGACACATACATACACACACATACAGAGACACAGACAAACACACACATACAGAAACACAGACACACACATACATAGAGACACACACACACACACACATACAGAGAGACAGAAACACACACACAGACACACACACATACATACAGAGACACAGACACACACACACACACACACACACACACATACATACATACATACAGAGACACAGACACACACACACATACAGAGAGACACACACACATACAGAGAGACAGACACACACATACAGAGAGACAGAGACACACACATACATACAGAGACACAGACAGACACACACACACATACAGAGAGAGAGAGAGACACACACACATACATACAGAGACACAGACACACACACATACAGAGAGACACAGACACACATACAGAGAGACAGACACACACACATACATACAGAGACACAGACACACACACATACAGAGAGACACACACACAGACACACACACACAAATACATATAGAGACACATACACACACATACATACAGATACACACACACATACAGAGAGGCACACACACACACAGAGATACACACACATACATACAGAGAGATACAGACACACATACAGAGAGACACATACACACATACAGAGAGACAGACACACACACATACAGAGAGACACAGACACACATACAGAGAGACAGACACACACACATACATACAGAGACACACTCACATAGAGAGAGAGACACGCACACATACATAAAGAGAGACACAGACAGACATAGAGACATACATATACAAAATGTTTCCTACCTTGTGACTTTCCCTGGGGGCTCAGCCTGATGGGAGTCAGAGTTCCCACTCTGACTCCCTCCTCCTTCCTGATTCCTCCCACGTGGGTCCTGATAGCTGGGAGGAGTGACCGGGGAATCACTTCCTCCCAGAAGTGATGTCATCACAGGGGGCCCGGTCGCGCTGTTAAAGCGCCCCGCGCTGACCGGGCCCCCTGAAAATCCATATCCATTGGGTGGATCTGACAGCATGGGCCACCCGATGGACCCCTCCATATGCAGTCCCGGCGATTTGCCGCGCGGGCCGGGGCCGCAAAACGTGGCAGCAGGTACCAGGTCGCAGGGGTTCACAGGGCAGCCAGGCCCCCTGGAGTGCCGAGCCCGGTCGCAGCTGCGACCCATGTGACCTCGGTATGTACGCCACTGCATATGATCGTCGAGTTCCGACAGTCAGGAGTGGTTGAGTTTCATCCGAAACTCCCAAGATCTGCCAGGGTCCCCCGAAATCCGCCAAGCTATCAACAGTAGGGAGGCTTCTAGGAGGAGAGGATTGTGACATTCTGTTGGATCCCGAAGTCCGGATGGGTCACCAACAACCTGGGAACATCCGCTGCCATCTCCAGAAGTTGAGGAAACCACGACTGAGTCCCTCATAATAGGGTTAAAAGAACCAGCCCTCCCCTTGGCAGCGAACCTGAAGCAGTACCCTGGTAATCATGGCAAATGGAGGGAAGGCGTAGAGGAGAGGTCCATGCCAATCTTGCAGAAAAGCATCTGCCGCCTATGCGGACGGGTCTGGACGCCACCTGAAGAAATTAGGTAGTTGGGTGTTGAGCCGTGAGGCAAACAGGTCGATGGCAAAAGGACCACATAGGCATTAGATACACCTCTACAGCCAATCTCCAATCTCTGCTATCTGAGAGATAACGTGAATTCCAATTCGCTTGAATATTTTGCAGGCCCGGTAGGTATTCTGCCTGGACCACTAAATTCTACGTCAGACAAAACTCCCAGAAATCCATTGCCAGGTGAGCCAGAAATGCCGATTGAGTTCCACCCATGTGGTTGACATACCAAACTACTGATATGTTGTCCATACGTAGGCGATGCAGGCATTGGCAGTCCCATTCGTGATACTCTGAATCACAAATGATCCTGCTAGAAGTTTCAAGGCATTGATGTGCATCCTGGATTAGCTCTCCGACCAGCGCCCTCCTGTAGACACATGGAGGCTTGCGTCCGAGTCTATGTGAATTCCAGCTGTCCAATGAGACCAGGTCCGCATATGACGCCCCCTCGCGGAGATGTGCATTCTTCAACTTCATTGACAGACACTAGAGGTGCTAGAGGCGAAAATCACAGTGAGAAGACGCAACTGTTGATGAGACCGGCTGAATGAGCGCGCAGCTCTTTCCGTGCGTGCGCATTCAGCCGAAAGGGAGGAGAGGAGGAGGGTCGATGATGCCAACAGTCCGATAATTCTCGCCAAGTGTTGCAGGTGAGTGCCCTGCGGAGTTCCTTGTGGAATGTTCGAATCTTGGACATAGGCAGGCCCAAGGAGTCTTCTTCCCAAGTACTCCATGCGTCTGGATGGCGTCAGACAGGATTTTTCTCAATTGATGAGGAAACCCAGTCGGGCCAACAGATCCACAGTCCATCGCAGATGTTGAAGGAGGATGGAGCGGTCCTCAGCCATGATCAGAATATCGTCCAGATACACGATAAGGCACTTCACGACTGCGGAGCCTGGCCATCGCAGGACGTAGCAGTTGATGAAGCACCAAGGTGCCGAAGAGAGACCAAATGGAAGACAGGGGAAGTGCCATATGCAATTCCTTCAAAGGAAGCGCAGGAGGTCCCTCGAAACCGCGTTCACCGGCACCGTCATTTATGTGTCCTTCAAATCTAGCTTTGCCAACCAATCCCCATGTAGGAACAAGTCTCTGAGGAGGTGGATGTCCTCCATCTTGAAATGCCAGTAGCGTACCCTGGAATTGAGCGGGCATAAATTGATCACCAGCCGCATCTGGTCACCTTTTTTCTCTACCAGGAAGATAATGCTGATGACCCCCGATGGGTGCAGTGGAGCCAACTCTATGGCCTCCTTGGTAAGTAAGGCTGACAATTCCTTGTTGATCAACCTGCGAACCTGAAGGGAAAAAGATCGGTCATCTGCCATCGGAATTTCTGAATTTTCTCTGAATCCCCTTGACCAACATGGTCCACCATGGGAAGGGAAGAAGGGAGTTCGTGTCTTCGCCTCCTGGTAGTTGGGCCACTGTTGAAGGAGCCTCTTCCATGGGAATAAAAGTAGCTGCGGCCAGCCAGACAGCCCCTGGATCTGCCGGCCATGGTAGAGACCCGCCCCTGGAACACCCTCCTCATGGAGAACGGGGCTTTATCTAGGGCAGTAAATGTCCCAACAAACCGGGCTAGGTCCTTAATAAATGAATCCCAAAATAGGAGGCCACGGGCATCTTTACCAGCCTCAGTGAGTGCAACGTTGGCCAGTTTAAGTCCTATTTTAAATAAGATGGCTTTACGTCGCTCCATCGAGAGTGAAGCATTGATGCTGCCAGCAATACAGATGGCCCTTTGGACCCAACTGCGGAGTTCCTCTGGGTCGACCTGCCTGTTATTGACCTTGGCATCCTCTGCCAGATCAAAAAGTTTGGCCAGAGGCCAAAAAATATCCAGATGCTTGTGTTGGCACGACCTGACTGCCGAATCTAGGCCCTTACGTGGGTTCCAGTCCAGCTTAGGCAAGAATTGTGTCATCTTGAGGTCAACTTCCGGGGTGTCACACACCTTGTTAGGTACCACCAGTCTAGGGCACTCAGCCTGAGCTTATTACATCCGGGTCGAACAAGGGCTTGCCCAGCGGGTCCATGAGGGCAGTCCCCGTGTCCTCGGAAGGATCAGCCCCAGGGTCGCCTCTCATCATCCCCGCTCTGGCGGACGTAAAGAGGTCAAGACCCAGGTCCCCATTAACATTCTCCGAGTCACTCTCATTCTGTACTCTCGCACATTTCTATCTCCGCGCTCATTATGCCTGGCGCGGAAAGGCTCTTTTGCGTGAATTGGACACGCTTTCAGGGGCGTGGTACGCCAATCATAATGTTTCTGGAGGCAGAGGGGGAGACATGTCTAGTTTTATGGCTAGCCTTTTTAGGTGCGTTCCCAATGGAATCCAACTCAGGACGGGGAGAGTGTGTCAATGGATCTGTGGTCCCCGCCCGAGGGGGGCGCCTTTAATGCTTGGGAGATAGTCTGGGACAAGGCTGAAGACATAGAGCCCATAGGCGCCATAATAGAATAGGTCACAGACCTTTGGAATGCCAATAACTGCACTTCTGCCCTGCGGGGAACCAGGTCCCCTGTCGAGGGGGGGGGGGAGCCAGCCATAGATGGGGCATCACCCAACAGTAGTGGGACATCCAACTCCCCAGGGGTAGCTAGGCATACAGGCACTTTAGGCTTAGGCATGATAATATTAATAAGACCTGCAAAATACTAACACTGAAATATAGGTTAAATGAAATGCTGTAAGGAAGTAATAATGTAACCAGTAAGGGTTAATCACCCAAACTAGCAACCAGAAGGGACAGACGGGAGCTCACCAGGGCCCAGACCAGCAGCTAGTGACACAAGGCAGAAAGAGGTAGGAACAGGCAGACACCGGAAAGAAAATGCCATAAAATCGCAAGATCACGGTGAGAAAATGCGAATTTGCATGGAAAAAACTACCGAACAGGTGAATTAATTTTGCGTCCAGCAATAAACCCGCAGAAGCAGCAGTAAAACAAATAAACGGTCGGGTATGAAAAAAATACGTGTTCACAACCCGAAATACAATGCGAAATAGAGGAACCATCATTCGCATGCGAACGTCCGAACATCAGTTTTTAAAATGGCACGAAAAAAGTGCCGAACAGAGGTGAGAAAAACCCCAAAAGGGCGCCAAATCGGACCCGGTACAAAAGGCAGTGAAAAACAGAAAAAAGAGAAAACAAGTGTTCATGATGGGAAAGCAGAAAAAAACTCACAGAAAAAGGAGGGAAGGAAGCAAATGAGGAGACACAACCCCAAGTGAAAAAGAAACCCAGCTGGTCTGGGACCCCAAGCACAGAACAAGCAAGTACACCATAACGGGTACAAAAAACTGTTCTATGATTTAAACCAAAGTATAAGTGAAACTAAAGTATACATTAAGCTAAAGTATAAGTTAAACCAAAGTCCCCAGACATACAATTAGAAATCTACCAAAATAGTATAACTAAAATCTCAAGAGACAAAAAAAATTGTACTTAACTGAATGTAAAGCAGCAAAGAAAGAGGAAGTGTTAAGGGAGGTGCTGTCTATTATACTGGGACCTGGTATGGGAGTGGCTTATATCACTATGTATATTATATTTTTTCTTACTGTTTTGTGTTCTTTGCTGCTATTGGTGGACAGTAAAGAAAGGGTAATGCAATATGAGTCTCTGTGTCTTGTTATAAAATTCAAATTGTAATACCTGCATTAAACTCTTTGTATTACTAGTAATTTTACTTTTTGGAAAATAACCAGTTTTCCCCCAGGGCTTGCAAGTAATTAGAGTTTGCTATCTTCATGACTTTGAACATATTATTGCTTCCCTATGCTCTTCAATATTTGCTTCTCTAGCTCTAAGAATTTTTTGAACTCTGTTACTCCTTTCAACTAATCTTCAATCATGCATATGCACACACAAGCAAACTCAGAGTTCTGCAGAAAGACAGTAAATTGTCTGTGTGTTCAAGTGTAGTGTTTGGGATATAAAATAATGAAAATAATTTCTAACCTCAATAGGCTGAAAATATACCCCAAATGTTTAAAATATTTACTTATATTGCATTAAAAATATACAGATAGCTCAAACACAAGAATAATATATACAAAAGCATCCTTTATCCCAAAAGTAAGTATACGTCCTATATGGACACCATGTCAATCTCAGTGCAGCATTATTAGTTTGTGGTAGCCAAAACATGTCAACAAGTGGAAGAAAATCGTCATGTTTATTGCAGATCAAATAGATAAACTGCAGTTAACAAAATGCGGTATCATTTGCATTGTTCAAGTCAATAAATGTGAACATAGGAGAACACAATAGATAAATAATTGACACTCTCTATTTAAGTTTTCTCTGTAAAACAGGACTCATGTAATACAATAATTGTTGGCAGCATTGGACACAGTCATGGGGCAACTTTGTATGAATTTCTGAAAGAACCTCACTATGCCAGTTTATTTGTGTAGAGTTCAGTATAGTGTCCAGATGTAAACAATACTTTGCATTACGTATACACATGTTGTTTACAGTATTTTGTATATTATATATGTATTTTGTAGTCTATGCAAGAATAAAACAGATGGCACTATTGATGTGTATGTTGGGACGCTTTCTAAACCAAATTTTTTATGAAAATTTTGCTATTTAAGAGCAGCCTAACTAGCCAAAAGTGGACAAGAACAGGTATTAGAAGATGAATTTGTGTTTGCCCAATGCAACAAACATATGAAGACAGGTTGTTTAGTGAGTGGTTAATGGGTTAAGGTTGCAAATCTCTGGCAAGCGTTGCATAAGGACAATGGTTATTGAAAGTTTCTCAGTAGAGGAAACATTTGCCATAATTCATCTTGTTATTTCTTTCTTTTTTTCTTTTTAGATTTGGTATGCAAAATGCTTTTTTTTAAAGTATTCATGTTGACTGGACACTACTAAAAAAAGTTATATACATTTAAAATATAGTTTGCAAAAAGGCAAGTTCTAAATGTCAGCATTAATTATAGTTATGAAATAATATCTTTGCATAGAAATGTGCTACTTACAGCGTTGGTTATGGGCGACGCTCCCCACTATGGAATAGGTAAAGGATGAAATAACGATAACTACCTTACGGATAAATTGACGGCCATAATAAATAAATAAAGGTCTGGTGGCTAAGGGAGTGGGACTTCGTATTCATAGAGCTTGCTCTGGTCTTGCAGAGGGTACTGTGTTATGGGTCTGGTATTTTATTTTATTTCTTTGTTAGTTTTATCATTTTTGTTCTTATTTTTGATGATCATATGAATAGAATAGGCTAAACAGCAAATTTCAAGCTTCAGTGTCATGGAACTGCACGTACCAAATATCGAACTTATAAGACCATACAAAGCATTACTTGGACAACACTTAAAACATATTTTGTCACTGACACTGGTAATATAAAGTTGTGAAACTGAAACTGAAATTGGGTACACAATGTGTCAAAATATGTCTAATATGATTTCTTCATAAGTACCTGTACACAAATAAATATATATTTTTTAAATGCACCACTCTCATAACATATCTCTTACTCCAAAGGACAAAGGCAATTGTCCAAGTTCAGAACCGTAGTAAAATTTGCATAATGAGTTTATTCAACCGTAATTTAAGTTTTTCTCTTTAAATGTCCCCATACATATCATATATTGATTTTTAAAGGACAGAAATAGGTTGACTTTTAATAACCCATATGTAAATGTTACACAACATTAAGTGTGCAGAAAACATTAAAAATAGGGAAATTGCTTTTCGTCACATTTTTGCTTATAATAATGTTTATAACTAAATAATACGAGCTCAAAATAGATTCATGTATTAGTCCTGATTGTTAAATGACTCATATGTCTTTTGATAGTTTTTGGTAGTTAACACTTACCAAATACCAACCACCCTAATAATATATTTACAGTAACTCTAACCCTAACACTAACCCTACACAAGCTCTAATCCTAAAACGAAACCCATTCTAACACAAGCCCTACCATAAACCTATTCCTAACTATAACCCTAACCCTCACACTAACTCTAATACAACCTCTAACCTTAACTCCAGATGGGGTTCACAGTTAAAACAGAAGAGAATGATATGCTGCTGCCAGGATATCCTGGTAATGATGAAACTCCAGCATGCTGATTACAAAGCCCAGCACCGATCACATTCAAGAAACAAAACAAAAAGTACCAGTGCAAAAATGAATATGTTTTTCATGAGATGCTGCACCATCTGTATTTGGACCAATCACGATTGGACTGGGGCTATGCTGAGAGATCTTGTCAGGGCCTGTTCAAATCTTGGGGCTCCTATGCACCTGTCAGCCCAGAATCACCATGTTTGGGTGTGATCACTCAGCAATGGTGATTTTAATAGAGTTAAAGGGCTATATGCAATACTCACATTGAGTTTTCATCAGTCAGCCTGGCAACAGGGATTTAACCGTGCTTACACCTAAACATTAGTCAATATGTTCTAACGGCATAAAGCCCAATAGAGTTAGGACGTAATGACATGTCCTAATGTTGTGAAGTGGTTAAACCTTTCACTAACAACTTTTGTTAAACAAATATTAGTATATGAGTTATTTGAAACATGGGGTGCATAGCTAGTAGATAAATGTATGGTAAAAGAGCAATTTTTTGCTATATATAGTAGGCGTACAGAGCATGACAGCATTTTAAAAGTGTCTTTAGCTCAAGAGTATACAATATATTTTTTAGCTCAAAAAACCAAAGGTGTGTGAAATAATAATTCTCCTTTTCCTTCATTTATTTGCTCTCTTTCTAAACTAATTTATAATGTTCTTTCCTGGAGGATTTCATACATATTTCTGCTTAAAGGAACACTATAGGGTCAGATAAATTCCGGATCATATAGTGCAAAACCCCCCATTTAGGTGGCTTGCCCCCCCCCTTAACACCCTTAAAAGGAATCAAAAATTACCTTACTTTCAGCGCCACGCAGGTCCGTCAGCACTTCGACACTTCGGTTTGGCTCGGCACTTCTGAAATTCAGGACTTCAGGAATTCGGCACTTCAGAACTTCTGCACTTCGTTACTTCGGGAAGATGCAAGCAAAGCCCACCACTAAATCATATTAGTAATGGCTGCAGAGCTTTAGAGGATATAAAGGAGGGATAGGGGCTGTAAAGGATGCACAGGGATATGAGCTGTAGTGAGTGCAGGGAAAATAGAGACTATAGGGTGTAATATAGGTTCTAGTGAATGCAGGGGCTAATATGGGTTGTACTTAATATATGGATAATAGGTGCTATAGTGGATGCAGTTCTCATCACCCCCTTGTATCTTTTCACTTTCCATCCTCTCCAGCAGCATGCCATCACAGAGCTGTTTTCCTCTCCTCCCCACATCTGACACATGTGGTAAGAGCCTTCTGTATGTATGTATAGAGAGGAAGGGATGTGTTTTAATTCCCCTCTCTCATTCCAGACACAGCGCCTCCTCTGGGAAACTGAGAAAGAGACCTTGCAGAGACAAAACAAGCTGCCAGGTTCTGATCTACATGAGGAAAAGCCCGCTGTCTTAAAGTCCTAGAGGGTCATGAGGGGTGGGCACTTAGGGGGGCAATGTATGGTTTGAGGGAGGGGCACTTGTCCCCCGACAGCAAAACCTATAGCCACTATAGGTAGGGTAGTATTGAATCTCCTATAACAGGGATAGGCAACCTTCGGCACTCCAGATGTTGTGGAGTACATCCCCCATAATGCTCTTGCACCCATAATGCTGGCAAAGCATCAAGGGAGGTGTAGTTCAAAACATCTGGAGTGCCGAAGGTTGGCTAAGCCTTTCCTATAACATAACAGATGTCTGGTGTATTAATAGTCTTTGTATAAAAGTGTATCACATAAATGAAAATTAAAAGGACATTCTAGTCACCAAAACAACTTTAGCTTAATGAAGACCATGCCCCTGCAGTATCACTGCTCAATTATCTGCCATTTAGGAGGTAAATCATTTTGTTTATGTAGCCTCAGTCACACCTCTCTGCGAGTATAGTGCACAGGCTTCCTAAACACTTCCTGTTACGTGAGATGTAATGTTTACACTTCCCTTATTGCACAGTCAGTTTATAAAAAAAAATTATCTCCTGCACTGTTAATAGCTCAATAGCTCAAAGCTTAATTTACAGAGAAGGAGATAAAAACTTATATTAACATCTGATTGAAAATTAAGCCATTTTGTTTTCCTGCAGGCTGTGCGAGTTGTGGCTATGATTCTTAAATGTAGTATCATTTGGATGATGCTGTCTCTGACTTTAAATTGCAAACCTCTTTAATTTCCTTAAAATTGCCTGGAAATGACACACGTTAACTTAAACAGCTATAAAATAATCAGCCTGGTTATATTGTATTTCTGCCACAATTTCAGCTAGAATGTGATGTGTGAGTACAAATGACTTGCCAAGGTTGGACTATATTTTATGAACTTCAAGAACTTTATGTCACCATAATTATTTCATGCTATATCACTACATGATTGATTAGACTCTTTCTTTCCTGCTCCATTGAATTGTTAGAACATTATAAATGAAAAATATTTGTTTGACTGATATATTTGCCGGTTCGATTTCTTAAATAATGCTCAATGTGTTTTTTATGTGCTCTGTGTAATTACTAGCACTGGCTGAAGTTTATAACTGAAAACATACATAATAATCCTTTTGTCTTTTTTAGAATGACTACCGTAAACTCTCTATGCAATGCAAGGATTTTGTGGTAGGCGTCCTTGATTTGTGCCGAGACTCAGAAGAAGTAGAGGCAATTTTGAATGGAGATGTGGATGCTGAACCTGTGGATTCTCACAGACCTTCTCTTAGCCGAGTCAAACTGGCCATTAAATATGAAGTAAAGAAGGTAATAAAATATATGTTGCTTCATTATTTTGTTGTGATATTGAGAGTTCCTCAGGAACTAATATAGGACTATCTGTATAATAATCAAATACATCAGTGATATAATCAACAGATATTTTGTTGTGACTATAACAAGCCAGGGATAGTGGGACAGGCACCAGCCTTGGGCTTCTGAAGAGAAGTGTAAAATCTCTTTTTCAGATTTGTTTAAATTTACATTATAAGTTATATATTGGTGAAGAATCCTGCTTGAGACCAGTTGCCAAGACATGGAGGCAGTGATAACATGTAGAGTTAGCGGTATAAACCAGAGATGTCTTCTGCCTAGGATACTTTAAGGCATACCTTCCTAGGAACTGCCCCAAATATAATTGTGTGGTTTTGCTTTATTCCCTTTAAGAATGAATTATGTCAGGGTGATTATAATAATTTTGTTTTAATATATTTTGTCAATATACGATAACACTTTTTGTGAATGATTTTTATAACAAATTATAATAAATTAATGTTATTTGGAGCGCTGCTGTGGTTATATATGTATAGTTCTACCTTTGTTACTGGAGGGGCCGAGCTTATCATGATCTGGGCACAGTACATTAGTCCATACCTATAGTCTGGTCTTTTTCACATGTGTGCACCTATATACTAATACAAGAGCTTCAAATATCAGTAGAATATCTGTGTCGACGTCAAAAAGACAGCTATTCTGGTTTTGACTTTATACAACTTAAGGAGCCTAATGTAAATTGTGCATTTTTTTAGATTGGAATAATAACATTTTCTTCAAGATCTAGTAGATGCAATGGCCAAGAGAAACTCACTTGCTTTTCTAAACAGAATGTGACTTTGATGAATAACTGTTTCTGTATCTTCCATCCATCAGCCACTGCGCATTAAGGAACTATGCCATAGCTCATAATGTCATTTGTTATTTAATACAAATGACACTCTTAAAATCCACATTTTAAGACTTGCAGTTTAATACATTTACCATGAGATTACATTAATATTTTCACCTCAAAGACCTTAGCTGATATATGTGTATTTACAGGAACTCTCCTAAATCTTAATCAAAGAGACAGTAAAGAAATATGCACTCTAATAAAAATGAGAGAAAAAGACACGTGGAAGTATATATTTTTATGTGTAGTTTGTAAATTGTGTAACAACAGATGTATTAAGTTCATGCTGATGTTCAGCTTGGAGAAAATTTCAGTACCAAAAAATATTTGGAAAAGCCATTTTGGCAACCAGAACAACGGGAAACAAAATGCTTGCGGTGACTGTGCTGACATGCAACTATGGCTTCAATATTGCCTGGCCTATTGGCTAATGTGTGATTGCATGTATGTAGCCTGTAACAGATGTTAAATGGATGTATTTGTAATGTCTCTGAATAATCTTGTAATACTAGTTCATATATGTAATCTTTGATGTTTGTATCTTATTTTCTCATTTTGTTTAAATATTGACCGGGAAGACTTTTTTTTTTAAAGCATACACTGGGTTAAGTTATTTCAATTCATTGATGTGTAGTATATGGTGTTTCCCGTATTTACAACAGTCAAGTGGTGGACTGAGTTACAGAAGCAAGAGGAAGGATCTTTAGAATAGACATAAGTGTACGGTTGTAGTAAGTTGTAGGAAGTCAGGAACTTGCTGGTGGCAAGAGAGTTGAACTGGTTTGAAATTAGTATTGTCAAGATGAGGCGGTATCCAGAAATAAGGGCAGGCAGCTCAAGAGTCTTATTATCTCTAGATTCTTAGCAGCAGATTCAGATGGTTGCATCTGTAATTGCAAGAAATTGAATGAAGGATTTGGAACATGTATGACAGAATCTTGTCATAATGTGTGGAGGCAAGACTAGAGTGACTGTGGACAGAAGAAGTTGGGACAGATTACAAAGTTGATGTGAGTATGTATAACTGGTTTCTTTAGGTTCGGTCGGGCCTTTGAAATATAGAAATTGTGGAGTTCAAGTTAGAAGATTGTGGACAGGAAAAGATCGAAAAGGAAAAGGTGGAAGACAACAAGGTCAATGGAGTGAACGCCACCGTGTTTTGAAAAGTTATTCCACTGTAGAGTCCAGAAGTGGTAGGGATTAGGAAATATTTTTTTGAGGCAGAAGATGCTAAAGGCTTGTCAGTATATATGTCAACATCTCCCAGTATGAATACAGGAATCGTGGAATTAAGCAAGTGATCAAGTCATCTAACAGACAGAAAGAACCGAGAGAATATATGGAAAGGAATTACAAATGTTGTCCTTTTGAATTGATTCAGAAAGATCTTCCTTAATTTACATGTTGTTTCTTATTATTATATGGTTTATGCAGCTCTTGCTGAGCTCCATTCATAAAAAATTGATCTGCTTTATTAAATTAGGATGCCTGGGATTTGGCTTCTATCAAATTTCACATTCCTAATGTACATGTATATTAAAATAAAATAAGAAGTGCATTTTAAGAAATTTTTTTATCTCTACAGTAATACAGTGTTTTGCATTTTGACCTTTGGAGTTACAACTAATATATATATGTGTGTATATATATATGAAATATATATATATATATATGAAATATTGTGATTTATGGGTACACTTTGTGGATATAATTTGGTGTATAAAAATAGCAATATCCTTATCTATCTTTCAGAAGCACTACATTAGGCTTCACCTATAAGGTACAGGTGTGTATTACTCTTTCCCGGATCCCTTGTGTAATTGTAAGGCTGGTTGTGCCACGAGTACAATCAATTTAGCAGCAGCCTCCATCATTTTCAATTTGGTGTTGGTAATTGCTGGGAATGTGTTAATTAGACTTTGTGCAAGGTGTAAAAATCAGCCACTTTGTCCAAAAAAAAAAAAAAATCCTTTCGTGCTGCAATTCAGCTAGTAAGAATTTTGTTACTGGAACAAATTTGGGAAAGAAATTCAAGCAGCCAAGAAAGCACGAAAAATGGTGCCTTCTAGTTTGCTGCATCGCAAAAACATCTACAATATTTCCTAAATGCTTGACTGCTGCAGCGCTAACAGAAAGCAGGCAAATAGTTAAATAAACATAAAAAATAAAAAAAAACACAAGACTCAGCCAGCCAGGGCAAAACCTGTACAGTGAAATGCATTTGAAAACATTGAAACTACCAGTACCACCATCCACATTTTAGAATACTTTTTCTCTACAAATAAATGACCTGGCACACTCAGTGCAGGCAGGGTTCACTTGTGCAGTAAATTTATACTGTGTAATATGCTGTTGAGGGAATAAGCTTGCAATTTTCAAAGCACAAGCAGTGGCACAGAAGCACAGAGCAAATCAAATATTCTGTCTCTCACAAGAAATAAAATAAAAAAATAATTCACAATTTAATAAATCTATTTTAAATTTGTAAATCAATGTGGGTATAAGTGGCACTAGTATAGGCAAGAGGAAATTATGATTTTTAGGTTTTTTTTTCCTCACCAGACGATGAGGGGTCTGACACTTCCTCTCCAACCTGTCTCTGTTGCACCATCCTCATCATCTCTCTTCCTCTGTCTAAGAGTGATGGTAGTTGTAATGGAGAAGGGTGCCGCTGGTGTTAACAATTCCGTAGAATCACGAACAGCATCACGGGGCCTGCTGCTTGACTGAGTGCTTTCCTGTTCTGCTTCATCACTCAGTAAAACAACATAGTGATGCCTTTGCAGCTGTTGCTACATATTGGCACTATTAAAATGAACCTTTCCTTGCCTACTATTTACTTTCTTGCATCACAATTTCTGCTTTGCAAGTTGACCTTTCGGAGGCAGTCAAAGTGATCACATAGCTTATTTCATTGGTGCAATACAGTACCCTCAACCCTTTTCCTTCCATCTGCCGAAGATGCAGGTGGATTTGCATTGATGGCAGTGGAAGCTCTCACACTTGATTAATTAATACGAATGGAAATTTTGATGGTGATGATAATAATGACAGTGGGTGAGCTGCTTGTGCCACTGTTAGCAGGCACAGATAATTTTACATGTCTTTAATGAATGAGGTGTTTCCAAAGTAGACACCGATTGATTACAAGATAGTGCAGAAGATGTAGAAGGCAAGTTGACACTGGCTGCCAGAGAAAATGCTGGGGTGCTGCCTATCATCTTCTCACTATCCTCTTATAATTCCACTGTCTCATCATAGTCATATAGCTCCTGCACCAGAGGTAAAAGTTCTGTGTCTGAAGAGGTGGGGGAAAATTTTTTTCTCCTTCTAGCATGTAAACTTATTGAGCAGGGCCCTCAACCCCCTCTGTTCCTGTGTGTCCAACTCATCTGGTTACAAATATGTGTCTGTTAGTCCACCATACCCATTGTACAGCGCTACAGAATTTATTGATGCTTTATAAATAATAATAACAACAATAATTGTGGAATATATGGAATACAGCTTCTTATTATATGTTGAAATGTTTTAAATTTGCACTTTGTATTTTTGCAGTTTGTGGCACATCCCAATTGCCAGCAGCAACTGTTAACAATCTGGTATGAAAATCTCTCAGGATTACGAGAACAACCCATCGCAATCAAGTGTTTCGTTGTACTGGTCGTGGCGCTAGGTCTCCCCCTTCTGGCTGTGGGTTATTGGATTGCACCATGTAGCCGGGTATTGAATTCCACATGTTATAATGATATCTTATAAGATCTTCACTGACAGGTGCAGGTAACTCCAGCACTGAATAGGTTAATTTAAGTGCTTATTCATCTTCATTGTTATCTGTTATTGTTTCTGACATATTAGTATATTTTTTCCAAATCAGTTTGTTCATTTTCGCAAGCCTCCTGGTAGTCTTAACACAATGTAGATAGATTTTTTTAGATAGATTTTATTTTACACAAATACATAAAATCATCAGGCTGTGTTCGTTGTTGAAAAGTAACAAGCATGTAAGTGAATATCAACAGCAAACCTTTTGAAAAACACACAGAAATGTGTGTCTACAGCCTGCTGGTAGCTTGGCAAATCACAATTTGTATCATATTAAAAAATATATATATATGCCCATAAAGAATTTGACCTTTACCAAAGCAACTTACAGCTTCAGCTTAAAAACATTTATACAGGCTAACACTACCATTTTACCAGTGAATATAATGCTATCTAAAGGTCAATAGACAAGCACTACTGTTTGAGTTCATGAAAACATTGCAAGCCTTATTGCAAATCTGCCTCATGTCTTTAGATTTTCCAGCCTTTGTATGACTAGTGACTAGATCTGTGTGATGTTTTTCTCCCCTTAACAAAATTACTGTAACAGTGTTATACATTAGGATTAAGTTCACATAAAGATAGACAGACAGAAAGAGAGACAGACAGACAGACAGAGGGATGGATGGATAGACAGACAGACAAGACAGACAGACAGATAGACAGACAGAAAGACAGATGATTAGATAGATAGATAGATAGATAGATAGATAGATAGATACACTTGTATTATCTTTCTCTCTAAAGTCTCTTAACTTTTTTCTCCTGTGTCCATAGCAACAGAAATCATTAAAGCAAAATTGCCACTTCCCCTCAACCTCTGCCTTGCCTGTCTCCACCCAGCCATGCAGACAATAGGCAATGGATCACCCTTTAAAATGCATACACTGACATTATACAAGAGTAGCATTTTCTTATTTTCAGTTTCAATATTACACAGCATAATTAGTTTTTTTTCTTTCATTTTTTTCTAAACTGGATGTGAGATAAAAAAGTACGGGTTATGATTCCAGGAGTACCTCTAGTACACGGTGGTTGGGGAAGCCATTAAGCAATCTTTTGCACTCTTACCTGCGTCTTTGCCAGGCGCCGAGGCTCATTCTGCTTCTGAAATTGATTTCCTCAAAGTCTTATATAAAATACAATTTATAAATAATGTTAAACCAAGGAAAAAATATTTCTAGAGAAAATTCCAACTTGGTAAATCCTTGTAAAAGAATGTATTCTTGTTACTAAAAGAACCATGACTACTTTGTTGTTTTGAAATGGTCATGGTGCAAGTACCCACACACTGAGATATTCTAGCTAGCTATCTCCACTTCTGGCAGACCTGCCTATAACAAGATTTGTGACCTTCCTAATGTTAATACTGTGCATAGCTGAACATGGGGCTCATTCATTGGCTGAGGGTGCTCAGCTGACACCCTTAGTTAATGTATTTTATGTATTGCCTTGTGGGACCCAGGAAGGTGGTACACGGTAATAGTGAGCTATTGCGGTTATATTACTCAAAGTAGCCCTTTAAAGAGTCTCAAAAATTAAAAAGTGCTTTAATTAAAAATTAAAATATTGTACGTGTGTTTAAAAAAATTATAATTATAAGAAAATCAAGTGGCATAATAAAACTGGAAAACAACTTGTATAGCAGAAAATATGTATTTTATGCCCAACATTTTCTACCGTAGACATCCAATCAACAAAATGGGAGCAGTTGCTTTCTTCTAGAAATTTGGTTATTGCTGCATTGGGAGGTAGATAAGGAGAGAGATTTTGCTGAATAAAATCATGGAAATCTTACGATGAGTTATGTGGCTACATAGTTACACTTCAATAAATACTATAAAAGATCATAAAGTTTTATAATGGAGAACTTATATGTAAAAAGTACTCTTTATATTTCATACATGTGAATAAGGAACAGCATGCAATCTATTTATGTTGGTGTCATTAATGGCGTCATTAAAATGTCATAGTTTAATTTCAACACATTTGCCATATATAGAACCAATGATATATTGTATGCAGTTTTTTCCCATTCTGCTTGAATTTAGTGAACATATACAGGTAGGTCACAAAACTGTCAGAGACTGCAGATGTATCATATAGACTGAAAATAAAAAGTAATAGGATATCTGGATCCATACAAAGTGTTTAAAGTTGAGCGAAAGACCTTGACCTTGACCTTTATATTTTAGAGTAGATGCATTTGATTTAATATCTATTACACTTACTCATTGATTATGCAACCAAAGCTCAGTTTCAAGAAACAAATTTAAAAAAAAAATAATATATATGCTAAGGTCTTTTTGATTTTTCTAAACAATATGTTCTGGATAATGTTCAAACCATACACATTATAAAGATCTTCACCCTTTCATTCCAGCTTGGCAAAGTTCTCCGTAGTCCGTTCATGAAGTTTGTGGCTCATGCTGCATCATTTATCATCTTCCTGTGCCTGTTAGTGTTCAATGCATCTGACAGGTTTGAAGGCATCAAAACATTACCGAACATCACTGTTATTGAATATCCAAAGCAAATCTTCAGAGTGAAAACAACCCGGTTTACATGGACTGAGATGCTCATTATGGTGTGGGTTCTAGGTATGTCTTGGTTTGTAGATTGTACAAATATTTTCTATATTTAAAAAAACAACATGAAAACTATATATTCTATAAAGTTTGGATGTTAATTTTCTTAATTTATCTTGATGATCTCTTTTAGAATTACTCTCTTTGTAATAGCATTCTCCTTTTTGTTTGCTCTATTGTCAACATTTTTAAAATTCACATCTATTTCCTGCACTCTAGAACAAGGTGATGCTTTATACAGCGAGGGAAAAAAGTATTTGACCCCCTGCTGATTTTGAATGTCTGCCCACTGACAAAGAAATGATCAGTCTATAATTTTAATGGTAGGTGTATTTTAACAGTGAGAAACAGAATAACAAAAAACAAATCCAGGAAAAATGCATGTCAAAAAAGTTATAAATTGATTTGCATGTCAATGAATGAAATAAGTATTTGACCCCTTCAGTTTAGTTCTTGGTGGCAAAAACCCTTGTTGGCAATCACAGAGGTCAGACGTTTCTTGTAGTTGGCCACCAGGTTTGCACACATCTCAGTTGGGATTTTGTCCCACTCTTCTTTGCAGATCCTCTCCAAGTCATTAAGGTTTCGAGGCTGACGTTTGGTAATTTTCTATGAGATTAAGGTCTGGAAACTGGCTAGGCCACTACAGGACCTTAATGTGCTTCTTCTTGAGCCACTCATTTGTTGCCTTTGCTGTGTGTGTTTTGTGTCATTGTCATGCTGGAATACCCATCCATGACTAATTTTCAATGCCCTGGCTGAGGGAAGGAGGTTGTCACCCAAGATTTGACGGTACATGGCCCCATCCATCGTCCCTTTGATTCGGTGCAGTTGTCCTGTCCCCTTAGCAGAAAAACACCCCCAAAGCATAATATTTCTACCTCCATGTTTTATGGTGGGGATAGTTTTCTTGGGGTCATAGGTAGCATTTCTCCTCCTCCAAACATGGCGAGTTGAGTTGATGCCAAAGAGCTCGATTTTGGTCTTATCTGACCACAACACTTTCACCTGGGTTGATTCCTCACTGTTCTCATTGAAACTCCACAAGGTAAGATGTTTCATGAGCACCAGACCGAAGGAGACTGGTGTAAATAATCGCACCAACTGTTGTCACCTTCTGACCCAGCTGCTTGGCGATGGTCTTGTAGCCCATTCCAGCTTTGTGTACGTCTACAATCTTGTCCCTGACATCCTTGGATAGCTCTTTGGTCTTGGCCATGGTGGAGAGTTTGGAATCGGATTGATTGCTTCTGTGGACAGGTGTCTTTTATACAGATAGCAAGCTGAGATTAGGAGCACTCCCTTTAAGAGAGTGCTCCTAATTTCAGCTCATTACCTGTATAAAAGACACCTGGGAGCCAGAAATCTTACTGATTGACAGGGGATCAAATACTTATTTCACTCATTGACATGCAAATCAATTTATAACTTTTTTGACATGTGTTTTCCTGGATTTTTTATTTGTTATTCTGTCTCTCACTGTTAAAATACACCTACTATTAAAATTATAGACTGATCATTTCTTTGTCAGTGGGCAAACATTCCAAATCAGCAGGGGATCAAATATGTTTTCCCTCACTGTATATGAATTGTTAGTAACAATTGAATACAGAGTCACATTTAGTTGGCTGAAGATTTATCCATAGCTCTGGGTATATGAATGAATTTAAAACAATGAATTATACACAAGTAACCATTTCTAAAGTAATTTAAAATTTGGTTAATATCTACATAGTTTGTTTTCTTTCATTTTATGCTGAATTTACCAAATATATAGACACATTGGAGCTGAATCTCTTAGGAACTAACTATGGAACAATTTTGTGCAGTAGCCATGAAATAAATGAATATAACCTCATTCAAAGGAGATAATTTACTGAACAACATTGCTGTTTAATCTATAGATGCTGCATGTTTGCACCAAGATGAGATTAAATAGGAGGTGGAAGCAAACAGTGTCACTAGAAAACAAATTAAATGTACACCCAGAGAAAGAACACTTATTGGCGATGCATAAAAACAGTCACTCTGTCCCCCATTTACTGCATTGTATTATAGTCTCTTAGCCGCTAACCCTTCCTCCACACTCACCATAAATACCAATGAGGCCTTACACGGCCCAATTCCCCTGGCCAAATTGAAAAAACAAAACATGTCAAATAATTTGTTCCTTACCTGAGATTATCTTGAATGAAAATCTAATTATTTTATTCAGCCACAATAAATGTGTCCATGAAAAAATAATAATAACCCAACAGACCCCATGTTTTTTAATCCCTTATTTGCATTCCTCCATTCCTTCACACCGTGTATGAGGTTTGAGTGGCTACAGTTTTAAAAACGTTCAAGTGCACCAGGGAGCCTGGAAAGATTTCTTCTCTCCTACCTAATATACTACACAACTAAAGCTTCAGTCCTCAACTCCACTTTCAAAAAAAAATAAAGCGCTGCAAAAGGTATTCTCAACCTTACAGCTACATTAAAATAGCTATTTCAGATTTGACATAGGGCTCTGACAATCAGTGTATCTTTGCCAAAGAGGCAATTATGATTTGCAAGATTCATCCAGTCAATCACTTTGCCCCATTTATTTCCCCTGTGGTATTAAGGATGAGAAATTAATGGAACTTTGTGATTGATTTGATAAAACGACCAATAGCATCTGCCCTTCTTTAGATACATAGTGGAAATCAATCCCTTGCTTTAAAGGTGAACCAACCCACATATTTTACAAAGACGTATGGTTCTGATGACGCTTCCAATCAGATTTAATCTTTCTGTCATCAATTTTGAAGTATTTTGAATATTATTTTAAGGTTGTGCTGGCATTTAGAATGTGTTTAATATTTACTGCATGATTGTGGATGTCTTTTTCGTTTGGCAGTAGATAAGGATAAATGGGTATCTGAAGACTATGCTGGATTTAAGAATTAACATATTTTATATTACAGGTTATTTAACATAATAGGGAAAGGTCATGGAACTAATGGAATTAGTTCATCTAGGAACGTGTTGTCTTAAATGCCCACTGGTAACTTTCTTGGGGGATGAGATAGCACTGTTGGTATCAAAGGACTAGAATATGCTTTTGGCTAAGATTTTGGGGGAGCCATTCTGTCATAGTATGCACCAGGGGTCATCAATAAATTACAAAATGCACCACAAACAATAAGTTAAATCATCCAGAAAATATAATGCACATTGGTACTTAAATAAAAATAAACAATGTATATTTATGAAATAGGTTTAAATTACTGAGAAATCCAGGAGTTAATTACAAATATAACTCCACACTGGGCAGAGCAGTAGCTCTGAGATTATAGTTTGAAATTAGGACAAATGTATTGTCCATGAGATTTTGGACTTTTGGTCCATTCTTTAATCATAGTAGGTAGGCACCCATGCCTAATCTGTTATAGTAATGCTTAATTCTACTGCAATTTGGGTTAAAGTAATAAGAATGAATGCAGTACCCCTTTGGTTTTTAGAGGTTTCTAAGAATTCCCATTTCTTACCATTAACAGTTCACCTACTGTTCAGTGAGAACAGGCCCGACTGGCCATCGTACAAACTAGGCAAATGCCCGGTGGGGCAGAGGATCTTTCCTGCCAGCGCAGGCAAAGTCGGTGCTATCTAAGTGCTGATCTTGCTGTATGCCTTTACAAGCCAAGGGTGATTCATACCAGCAACAGAAAAGAGATGGAAAGAGGATATAGGGGTTTTGAGTGTTTCTCTTGCAAGCTCAGAACATTGCTGTGGTTATTAACTATACCATCTCCTCCCTAAAGCACAATATAGGCTTATACCTCTCAACACATTCACATACTGCACAGGTCATACACACTGGTGCACCTTACACAAACTGTTCCCTACTCACTCACTGCACTCCTCACACTGCACCCCTCTCACTCACACTGTACCCCTCTCACTAACACTGCACCCCTCACACACACTACACCCCTTACACACACACACACACTACACCCTCCACATTCACTTCACCCCTACTCACCCTGCACCCCTCCACAAACTAGATCCCCTATACAAACACTGCACCACTTACTCAATTCCAGACACACACACTACATTGCTTATACTCACTCTTGATCCTCTACACACACACACAGGATCTATTATACACACTTTGGATCCACTACACACACACTAGATCTCCTAAACACTCTGGATCCTCTGCACAACCAATACATCCTCTATATTTACACTCTGCCCCACCTACACACTACATGCCTGATATACACACTCGGATCTCCAATACACACACTAGATCATCTGTATGCAAACACACACACTACAGTACAGTCACTAAACACACACTCTCTACAGCCCCTAAATACACTACATCACTTATACACTATGCCCCCTGTAACGGATCGCCTGGCACCCCGACTGGGTACCTCCGTTAAAGGATGCTCCTAGCGTTTCCTGAGGACTACAAGCACTCTGGCCGACACCACAATCACCGAACCGAAGAAGCGTATACCTTCTCTCAAGCATATGAATGCTATAAACAGCGGAATAGGCAAAAACCATACGGATGGGTTTAGACTCCTAGCAGTCAAACTGGAACAGCATACAATAAATCCTCCCCCAATAATGAGACGACACTTCACTTTGAGGGTTAAGCAGGAACTCAGGTGCTGGCACACCCAGCCTGGTTTTTATTAGAGTCTTTTCATATACAGGACCGCCCACAGGGAGGTATAAAACAACCAATCACATATCAGTTACATCCCACATATTCCCTCCCCTTATCCTGAGAGGAAACTCAATTACACATACAGTTAAAACATACTTTCTACCCAACTTTCATAACTCTAAAACCATACATCACATTCACATAAAATCACATATTCACAATCAATCCATTCAGGGGAACAACATATTAAAAAATGGCATGAATCAGACCAGGGGTTCAAAAGTTAGTAAAAGTATCTTTTGGGCCCTGGCTGGCACATGGATATCTGGCTCAAACTGGTTTTACAGAGCCCTCTATCCTGGAGACAATGGGGAAAGTAATCCAATTATCCAGGGATAGAGGCAGACTCCATTGAGTACATGGTTGCAAAAAGACATAAAACACTTTAAAATACATAAAGTCACCTTTTACACATAACCCACAGACATTTCACATATCCCCAGATAGCTGGGACCTGAGCGCACAAAACTACCGAATAGCGCTCAGATCCTATTCACACAGTTCAATTGCCATGGAGCCAAAGTCTTTAACTACACGAATGGGCTCCATGGCATAGCTATCTGGGTTAACACATTCACATAAAGTCTGGTCCATAGTCCAAAGGCAAGAGGCGGGCAAGCAGCCCCCTCCAAGGTCACGTGGCGTGGTCGGTTTCACCACACCCCCTATACAAACACCTTACAGCACCTATTCACGCTCACTGTCTACAGAGACAATAATACTCTCTTGGCCATTTTGGTCTCTATCCCACTTATGGAGACAATAGAGAGAAGTCACAAGCAACAGACTCCCCAATGCAAAATGTTTCAATGAAATAAAGGTTTTTGAACAGTTATTCCTCTTCCCTGAGGAACGTTGGGCATATCACCCTACCTTCACTCTGCTGGAAGTTGCTCAGGAGATGCAGAGTGCCAGAGCACACCTGGCACCATAACCAATGCAGCAAGCACTACAGGACAGGAAATACAAAAGGTCAGTTTTACAAAAATCAGTTTCAGCTGCACATTATGTAGGTCTTATGTGAAATTGGCATAGTCCACAACATCAAGTGTGTTTTATAATTAGAATAGGAAACATACTGCACCTTACGATTTTTATGTTGTACAAGTGACACATAGATTCTGTTTTCATTCACAGGAATGATGTGGTCTGAGTGTAAGGAGCTCTGGTTGGAAGGACCCAGAGAATATGTACTGCAACTATGGAATGTACTGGACTTTGGAATGCTGTCCATCTTCATTGCAGCTTTTACTGCTAGACTCCTTGCTTTCCTGCAAGCCACAAAAGCTCAACAATATGTGGACAAACACATCCAAGAAAGTGATCTTTCACTTGTAACACTACCACCTGAAATTGAATATTTTACATATGGTAAGATCAATATATTACTAAACAGTTATTTAAAGGAATGTAAACGTTGTCTAAAACATAATTGCATCTATTTGCCAGTATTACTATGGACATCACAGCCAATATAAAAGTACATATGATTGAATTAATAAGCAAACATTGAAAAAAATCAGAAATGCTTTATGATTTACTGTATATTGGGACCATATACATGTGCACAGGGTGTGCCTGATATGCTCAGGTACAACCTAATACAGCTTAGCACCGGCTGTTAGATGGCATTGCAGCAGCTGCAAGCATTGGCAGGGAGATCAAAAGATCTCCCTGACGGGCCTTGAGATCTCTTTAATGAGGAAACTTGCAGACTGCAAATCATGTGAATTACTCTGTTTTGGTCCGGACTGGAAGGAGCATTTACAGTGACCTGCACCAGCCAGAACTGCAGAGCACTAGCTCCTCCCACCAGACCACCATGGAGCAGGAAAATTACACCATTGGACCACCAGGGTACAGGACCATATCTACTCTGACTAAGGTGTTTTTACATTTATTACCTAGTAAATTGTGGGGAGGCTGGAACAAACAAAGCCACACACATCACTCAACTATAGCCAAACACAACCACATCACTGAAAACTACCTACACACAACAACATACATCACTAAGAACTTTCCACACACAACAACACACAGCCACGACTACCTATTCACATCACTGACGGTTACCTACACACAGTAACAGACAGCAGCTACCTACACATAGCGACACAAACCAGGTGCCCACATATAGATATTCACATCACTCATAGCTACCTATTACAGCTGCACTTACCATTCACAGCTACTCACACACATCGCTTACTGCTACTCACACCGCAACACACATCACTTAGAGCTATAACATTTACAGTCGCCCTACATCTAAAGAACACAGATTCACCCCAGACAAGCACTACACCTGGCTTCCTACATTACAAATTCATATTAAGATTCTATTCTTCCACCCTCCCCCTTGCCATCTCCATATACTCTCATGATCCCAAACACCTTTTTCATACCTTTAACTCCAACCAAGCTATTAATTAACCTCACAGCTAGTGATTTAGCATGCCGTTTTCTTGACAGGATTAATCAGTTTAGGATTGATATCTCTACTTTTTCCTCCTCCCTTTTAATACTCATCGTCTATTCTGTTCCTTCTTCCACTCTTTTACCATTCTCTCTCAGCAAGAGACATCTAAATTTCTCACATACTCTTATACAACCCTATGATATGTCCTTTTGATCTTTTCTGCTCTCACCATCCAGCTTCCCTAGAGTGGTACCACCCATAATGCATATTTTCAACCTCTCTTTGTCTACTGCCATATTTCCCTGTTCCCTCAAACATGCAATTGTCAATCCCATTCTCAAAAAAAGCCATCTCTTGACCCTACTTCATCTTCTAACCACAGTCCCATATCACCACTCACCTTCACTTCTAAGGTTCATGTGCTTACCCATCTTACTTACTTTTTCAACTTTTTACCATTATCATGCTATTACCATTTAGCGCTCAGCTGATGCTCTCAAGCAACCTGCACAGAGGCAGTCAGCTCATTGGAGTTGACTGATGCTCTAGAAGCAGGAGAAGTACCTGACGATACTTAGGGAAGTTATCATACTTAAACACTTAACCTAATTGTACTAGAAGGAACACCAGGGCACTCTAGGCACCAAAGCCAATACTGTGGGCTGTACTGGTTTGGTGCTTGAAGAGTCCCTTTAGTAAGTATTCACCTTATATAAAATTAAAAAATAAGAAAGGAAGAGAATTCCTGGGTGCACCATAATGAAATGTTCTGTGTATGTCTATGATTGGAACAAAGGCCTGCCTTTTCTATGTACTGAAATAAGATGCTGAACCCTGAAACATACTGACCAGTCAATATTTTCATTTTTTTTTTCATTAATACAGTTCAATTTAGATAAGTATTATTAAAGAAAGTTGCATTACATTTAGATATTGAAATACTTAAAATGTATTTAAAAGATAATTGTGCAGTATTTTTTTTAAAGGAACACTATAGTCACTTAAATTACTTTAGCTAAATAAATCAGTTTTAGTGTATAGATCATTCCCCTGCAATTACACTGCTCAACTCACTGTCATTTAGGAGTTAAATCACTTTGTTTCTGTTTATGCAGCCCTAGCCACACCTCCCCTGAATTTGATTGACAGAGCCTGCATGAAAAAAAACCTGGTTTCACTTTCAAACAGATGTAATTTACCTTAAATAATTGTATCTCAATCTCTAAATCGAACTTTAATCACATACAGGAGGCTCTTGCAGGGTCTAGCAAGCTATTAATATAGCAGGGGATAAGCAAATCTTAATTAAACAGAACTTGTAATAAAGAAAGCCTAAATAGGGCTCTCTTTACAGGAAGTGTTTATGGAAGGCTGTGCAAGTCACATGCAGGGAGGTGTGACTAGGGTTCATAAACAAAGGGATTTAACTTCTAAATGGCAGAGGATTGAGCAGTGAGGCTGCAGGAGCATGTTCTATACACCAAAACTGCTTCATTAAGCTAAAGTTGTTCAGGTGACTATAGTGTCCCTTTAAATAATATCACCGAGAATTAAATGGTTAATATCATTTTAAGATAATCAAGCAATAGGTATTGAAGCACGGTGTAATTAACATTAACTAAATCTAGGACGGCATACTACTAGCTCCGTTTCCTGCATTAGCCACGATTAAAGTTTACTTAATTAAATAACATGATGTAATTTACATGAAAGGGATCATTCAATTTGTGACTGATAGCTAAACTCAATATTGTTTTGTTTTGTGTTCTGCGATGATGCTGTTTCGTGAGTCACAGAGTGTGGCAGACTACTTGCATTAATAAATCACTGGTAATCTATATCAAGTTACATCGTCTAAATAGATGCTATTACTATGTTGGGCCAAAGAAATATAGATAGAAAGTGTGTCATTAATCTTAATGCTTTCGGCAATGGTATGGTTTCTGCACCACACAGAATTGATCAAAGCACTTAAGTGGAACTGTCTTTGTTTTCCATATTTTGCTTGATTTAATTTAGTATGTACTAGAGATTAGTATGTACTAGAGATTTCTGACATATAATAAGCAGAGAGCACCATTCTAATTGAATGACAATATATGATGATTGTTCTCCAAGAACAAGATTTCAAGCAGTCAATTACATACATACCCTATTTTGAAAACTGCTCCTTTTACTCTCTTAATTGGAAACAAAAATCTACAGGTAGTGGTTTTCATTTCAGGTGTTTATTTACTAAACAATGACTTGCAGTAAACGGACTTGAGCAGAGCTGGAAAATGTTTTAACTCTGATAATCTGGGCTTTATCAAGACTTTTGGGCTTTATCAGCACATTGCCGAGCATTACAAAATGTTTGCCTTAGTTTCTAAACTAAAGTTTGTTATGTGTGGGAAAGAACCTTAAAATATGTCTTCCTGGGGGTGGGGCCTGTCTCACATGGAGGACAGACATGTGTTGGCAGAGCTCCTTCACAAACAGGGCAATTGATGGCGTTTTCAAACCTGATAAACCCGAACCGGACGATAACACTCGACTCAAATGACCCTCGAAGGGACTGGGAAGCAACACACCGGTCTGTGGTACACCCGATGCCTGCTGGCTACAGTCCCCACAGCATGAGGCCTAACAGGTGCCGGGCGGGAGAGGCGGTCGATCTCCCAGCCCGGCGCAGCTTGGAGCCGAACCCAGTCGAGCTAAAACCCCGTTACTCCCCCCCGTGGACCGCCGGGGGTGATCGCGGTCCATCCCAAGGAGGCACACCAAGTCTGAAGGGAACACAGGGCTCTACATCACTAACCTTCCTACGACCCAGCGCAACAGACATCATGGCGGATGCCGACAGCACCGACTACAAGCCTGATATCCTGCAAAAACTGGATGCACTGTTCGCTAACTTTTGGCGTAAGCTGGAGGGCAGATCACAGCCACTAACTCCTCAGCAGACAAGCGGCCACCTTCGCATGCAGCTGCCTCCAACCTCAAACACCTTGCAAGGCAAGAGCACCAGTCTGGCCTCAACATGGCAGAGGATCAAACCACGCAAGCGACCCCAGCACAAGAGAGTTAAAAATCATGTGAGAAGCCACCGACGACACCCGTGGTGGTGGGAGACCACGCTTGGGCACAGACGGCGACAGAGAGCCGCGCCTCAGCTACTGACTCAGCGGAGACCTGCAGGTAACCTGCACCAGCGATGGCCTATGTGGTCCTTACAGACCCGGCCCACAGTGACCCAGCTCGCACAGAGAGGACGGCCGGCACACACCGGGAGCAAGTCCCCATGGAAGTAAGGAGACGCAGAGACATGCTGGAAGAAGCAAGATACCCTGCGAATGGGTCTGGACTCTGCCTGACAGATTCAGGCATAGGCTGAGTGGGATAGGTACAGGGGGACACTAGATATACTAGAGAAACAGCCTGTTGTTCCCTCTCACACATAGCACTACTACCTAACCAGTAAATTTGATTTACTATTATGTTTTAAGCTTGTACTAATATGTCTCCTACCTCATGATCCCACTAACAATAAACACCCAGGTATTAAACTAGCTGGTGGCCTCCTTTCCCTAAGCGATATCTAGTGTCAGTATCTAACTAGCCAGTGTAGTCTTAGTTCACAATTTGAAGGTTTATGCAGCTCCTACACAGTTAACCGACTACTGCGATATGACAAGCCTAGCTACATTGACCCTCACGTCCCTACTGTTCACTCTTCTTAAATATATTTAAAAAAAGTGCACTGTTTAACCATGCCATATAACTGTCCTTTTATGAACATGGAAACCCGGGCATAAGCTGTTGTGGCATTGCTGGTGTAAATGTATCTTGACTTAACTATGCACTACAAAATAAAGAATTAAAAAAAATACATGTCTTCCTTCCCAGTTTAGTTTTGAGAAGCTCTATAATGTTATCATCTTCTAAAAACACCTCATCAACACTAACAGGGTTTTTCACTAAACACCGGATTTTTTCCATATCACCTTATTCTGACAGCAATGACAATTCTCATCCTTACTAAAGCAAAATACAGTTAGAAATCTTTCGGTATGAGCAATTTGCAGCAATCACCCGAATGCATTCAGTGTCCAGATTATCAGCGCTTTTGCATCTAAACGCTATACAAAGAATAGGATTTAAAAGATTCACTAAGCAGTGATATTAATACAATTCTGAACCAAATTCATCTGGCAGACAGCACATTCACAAATTATTGTTCACCTGCTTTTTTTGAAGGGAATTTTAAATGTTAATTGTGTGGCAGCTGGCCGGCACTTGCTAACCAGCTGCCACATTAAAAAAACCTTAAATTAATAAATAAAAACCCTATATGGATCAATAAGGCCCTCATATCACTATAAAGAAAAGTTTAAAACTCCCTATGCCCTCATTGGTGACGTGTTTGCTAAATGTTTAAAACTAGCTACTAGGCAGCCATGGACATCAAGTGAGAGACTTTAAAATAAATTAGTGTAGGAAGCCATGGGCATTGGGTAGGTGAGTTTAAAATAAAAAGTAAATAAAACAAATAAATACAGTATAAATCTATTCAGCCCCCTGGAAGCCCCCACCCATAGAAAGCAGGTTGGAAGCTATTGTGATATAAAGGGGGGACCCTAGTGACTCAACACCCAGGTCCCACATATTGATGGTGGGTGGGGGCCCTAACTAAGTGTCCTCCCCCCCGCCCCAGCACCCACCCATGAATAGCAGATGGGGGCTCTAAATAATTATACAGTGGGGGTGTGGACATGTCATTGTCCAACCCTTAAATAGTGGCATAGACACCCTCCTTAAAGGACCACTCTAGGCACCCAGACCACTTCAGCTTAATGAAGTGGTCTGGGTGCCTGGTCCAGCCAGGATTAACCCTTTTTTTCATAAACATAGCAGTTTCAGAGAAACTGCTATGTTTATGAATGGGTTAAGCCTTCCCCCTAATCCTCTAGTTGCTGTCTCATTGACAGCCACTAGAGGCGCTTGCGTGCTTCTCACTGTGATTTTCACAGTGAGAGCACGCCAGCGTCCATAGGAAAGCATTATGAATGCTTTCCTATGTGACCGGCTGAATGCGCGCGCAGCTCTTGCCGCGCGTGCGCATTCAGCTGACGGGGAGGAGAGAAGGAGGATCGGAGGAGGAGAGCTCTCCGCCCAGCGCTGGAAAAAGGTAAGTTTTAACCCCTTTCCCCTTTCCAGAGCCGGGCGGGAGGGGGACCCTGAGGGTGGGGGCACCCTCAGGGCACTATAGTGCCAGGAAAACTATAGTGGTCATTTAAACCTGGATGGCTATGGGTCCCCAATCCCCAGCCAAACGATATCCTGGGGTTGCTGTATCTCTTGTGCAGAGTGAAGTTGCTGGCATTTTGCTTCTGGACTGCCTTTATGGGTGGAATCAGTCTAATATGATTCAGAATATGTTCTCTCTGTAATGGCAAAAAAATATTTTGAGGCCTGAGTGAAGACTTACTGAAGGTCAAGCTACTATATTTTCTCTAAAGTTTTGTCCGTTCTCAGAGCTCTCATATTCTTTGTTGATATATATATATATATATATATATATATATATATATATATATATATACACATACACAGTATTTCACAAAAGTGAGTACACCCCTCACAGTTTGTAAATATTTTATTATATATTTTCATGTGACAAGATATGTTTTCATGTGACAAAATTGTTTTTGCTCACTTGTGCCATTACAGAGAGAACATATTCTGTTTCATATCAGACTGATCCCACCCATAAGAGCAGTCCAGAACCGAAATTCCAGCAACTTCACTCTACACGAGAGATACAGCAACCCCAGACAATCGTTTCAGCCTATTATTAGTTAAAGAAGGATTATTACTTTTAAGAGATACTGTATTTATATATATATATATTGTAACGGAACCGCTCGCACCCCGACCAGGTACCTTCCGCTGACGGATGCTCCTAGTGCTTTCCGAGGACTCCAAGCACTCTGCCCGACACCATAACCACTGCAGACCCCACAAACCGCCGCAGCTTGGTTGGGGTCTCGCCGTCTCCACCCACTCTGGACCCAAGACCAGGTTCAGCTTCCAGTAGGTCGACCTCTCCGAATTCCAGAGAGCAGGAACAGGAACAAGCTCTTAGCAGAGCTTAATGATTATACCCTGGGGAGTATAGTGATTATAGCAATACCCAGAGTGTAGTTCTCCAATCCCCCAAACATGAGCCGAAACTTCATGAAGGTACAAGATGATCTGACTCCAATGAGCGTTTATTACTCCTTATATACAAGTTTTCAGGCCAGAGGCACACCCCCTGGACCTGGTGGTAAACTGTGACAAAAAGGACACAAACCAATGGAAACACTAATTAACATAATAACACTCCCACATACACAATGAAATCCCTCCTCTCCATCCTGGAGATAATTGGCTTAAGGCACTGCAGTAAACTCCATTATCTCCAGGTACAGAAAATATCTACATTTTACACTAACAGCAAAAATACGTAAAAGTACATAAAAATACATAATTCTTATTATATTACACAGAACACCCACATTTAACCTATCCCCAGATAACTTGGATCTGAGCGCCCAATCTAGGTGAACAGCTCTCAGATCCCATGAACAGAGTAAATTTGGCATGGGGTAAAGCATAGCAAGGGTTGTTGAGAAACCAAGGAGGGACAAAAGCAGTCAGTTCCAACTGGTTTGGCAGTGTGCCTGGGACAACGTCCTGCTGGAGAACAATAGACAGGAAACGGGGGAGGGGAAGAAACACACCTTCCCATGGATTCAAATGGGCAGAAACAGTCTTTAGAAGCCAATAGCCCCAAATAGTCTTTTTAAATGGCAATACACCCCAGGGCCATAGTCATGAGGAAGGAGGCTGGCAATCAGGCTCCTCCAACAGCCGGGGGCAAAGGGCAGCTTGTCACCTAACAATCCAGTGACAAAAGGCATTTCGTCACATATATATATACACACATACACATATATACACACACACATACACACACACCAGCAATTTACCTGTCCTGCCCTCAATGCTCCTCTTTACCTATGTCTAAACCACAATGTCTTCCATACTCTGATTTTTAGGGGGTGAGGGGTTCTTGACTGAGGACATTGGATGTACTAAAATACACCTATATTTGTGGCTAGAGTAGTCTGAGGTAAAAGAATAAATACTTTGGGAATTACTTTTGGTAGGAATACAATTTTCTAAACATTAAGGAAGTCATAGGGAGGGTTGACAATGTTTCAGGCTTAATAGATGGGAAACTGAGGAAAGTCTTTTAAACTACCAAATAACATCTTGATACTAGGCCCCTATTTCAGGAGAGGGTGCATCAGCTATGTGACAGTTTCCAATTTCTAACAATTTTACACAATTTCTTTATCTGCTTCCCTATTAAATTATGATGCAATGGATTAAGACACCCCCTTCTTCAAAGTTTTATTCATACCCTTTATGCTTTGAACACCTGAGACAATTTATTTGATTTTTGTGTAAGCGTGTTTGTGAGACAGCTTTGTTTTGTATGTGTGTATGGCTCATTTAGTTGCCTGAGAATGGTTTTGTGCGTAGATCTATTTGAATGTGTCTTTGAGATTAGTTCTTGATTGTGTGTATATATATGTATTTTACTGCAAATAAATCATAAATAGCTATAGTACTGCCACAATGCATTGGTGGCAGACAGGAGAAGAAGGAATGAGGGCTATTTAAGGCACCCACACTGCCTGTCTCCTCTGTATTTTAAATTATAATGTTTGCTGGTCATCCCTAGCACATCTACAAAAAAGTATGTAGAATGTATTGCATTGATATCCACACTGGAGCATAATTTAACTGTATAAGTGCATGAGTGCATGTGCAGTGATCAGCCAAACATTAAAACCACCTACCTAATATCATGTAGGTCTCCCTCGTGCTTCCAAAACAGCTCTGATGCTTTGAGGCTTGAACTCCACAAGACCGCTGAACGTGACCTGTGGTATGTGACACCAAGGCATTAGCAGCAGTTCTTTTAAGTCCTGCAAGTTTTGAGGATCAAATTAGTTTTTCCAGCACATCCCAAAGACGCTCATTTGGATTGATATCTAGGGAAATTGGAGGCCAAGGCAACACCTTGAACTCTGAGTCATGTCTCTCAAACCATACCTGAACAATTTTTGCAGTGTTGCATTACCTTGCCGAAGAAGGCCACTTGCATCAGGGAACACCATTGCCATAAATGGGTGTATGTGGTCTGCAATAATCTCTAGGTAGGTAGTACATGTCAAAGTAACATCCACATGAATGTCAGGACCCAGCAAACCATTAGCACAGGCATATTACTGCCTTCACTGGCCTGTCTTCTCATTATGCATCCTGCTGACATCTTTTTCCCGATACACACACACCCAGAAATCCACCTGATCTAAAAAAAAATGAGCCAACCTTCTTCCATTTCTCCATGGTCCAGTTCAGATGGTCACATCCCTATTGAAGGCGCTTTTTGTAGACAGCGAGCATCATTCCAACCAGTGTACAGTTACGCAGCCCCATAGGCAGCAAACTGCGATGCAATTCTATCAACTGCGATGCAATTTCTATCATTATGTTTTCAGCAATTTGAGCTCTTTTGTGTGATCAGACCAGATGGGCTAGCAATTGCTTCCCACGTGCATCAATGAACCCTGGGCATGCATAACACTAACACTGGTTTACTAGTTGTCCTTCCTTGCACCATGTAGGTACAAACCACTCCATAACGGCAACACCCTACTTGCCATTTTGGCATTGCTCTGACCCAGTCATCTAGAAATCACTATTTGGCCATTGTCAAAGTCACTCAGAGCTCTTTGATTTTCCATTTATTTTGCTTCCAACACATGATATACAAGAACTGACTGTTCACTTGTTGTCTAATATATCCCACCTCTTGACAGTTGTCGTTGTAACAATATAATCAATGTTATTCACTTCACCTGTCAGTGGTTTTAATGTTGTGAATGATTAGTATATGTGTGCATGTATGATAGACTGTGGTCAGGGCCAGCCTTAGGGGTGTTCGAGCTCTGCGGCCGCACAGGGCACCATGGCAACAGGGGTGCCGGGCGGCCGACACAGCTCACACTCAGTCACTCACAGGCCGGCCCCAGTCATGTGACTGCAGTGCAGAGCAAGTCAAGTGCCTAGTGCTGTGCACTTGACTTGCAAATTATGAGGAGAGCACCGGCCGGGAGAGAGAGGAGGTCAGGAGCACGGAGGAGGAGCGTGCTCCGCCTTTACAGTCATTCGCGGAAGGATCCGCACAGTGCTTTGAAATCAATAGTCGATACTGTCAGGAGGGTCCAGGGAGCAGCAAGCTTTAGTGTGAGTCTGCTTATTCTTGTTGTTTACTATTGCTTTTTTATTTATTAAATAGATTGTTTTGTTTTTTTGAAGGGTGGCAGGTGTTTTTGTGTGTGGGGGGGAGCAGAGGTTTTCTAGCTGGGATTTTGGTTTAGGGAGGAGCAGACTTTTATAGAAGGGGATAGGGGTTTTGGTGTAGGGGAGGGGTTTTGTAAAAAAGGGGATAGGGGTTTTGGTATAGGGGAGAGGTTTTGTAGAAGAGGGGGCAGGCATTTCTGGTGAAGTGGCAGGGGAAAGTATTTTGTTGAAGGGGGGTCAGGGATTTAGTATAAAGGGGTCAGGAGTTTATGTAGAATGAGTGCAGGGGTTTTTGTAAAAATGGGGCGGGTTTTTTGTAGAAAGGGGGACAGTGGTTTTGTGGAAGGGTTTTGTAGTAGGCGGAACTGAATCATTGTAGAAGGAGCAGGGGTTCTGCTGAAGGGGGCGCGCCACAAGATTGGCTTGCACAGGGCACCTGATCACCAAGACCGGCCCTGACTGTGCTTGTATGTATTTGTTTGTGTATGTTGGTAATTGTAATGTGTGTGTGTATGTATGATGTCTGTTTTTATGAGTACTTTTGGTCTTGATTAGTAGCGCATGACTAGAATGTTTGCAGTCTGGCTATACCAAAATCCACAATATTTAAGATTCACAACCAATTTATCTCAGATATCGCTGCTTTCCCATTTTAAATGAGGAAGGTGTAGCTATTTTTTTTTTTATATTCTTTATTTTTAGCATGCAAGATAATACAAACAGTCTTGATATGCCACAACAGCATAGACAAGCATTTTAGGTAGATACACATGGTTACATTTTCATGGCACATAAAAACTGTACATTTTATATGAAGGGTAGGCAAGCTAAACAAACTGTTTTTTCATTTTTTTGGACGCTTTATATATGCCTTAAGCCAAGGATCACAAGACGGCAGCAAGTCGGAAAAGACTCTTTAATTTTGGCAAATCTTCACAATTTAAAAAAAAATCACCAAAGTGGTGTCACCTAGCTCCCTCAGTCCTTCTATGGAACGTAGTCCGTTCGGTATGGCTGCCGGCTAGCCGTAAAGCATATATAAAGCGGCTTAAGGCATATATAAAGCGGATACAGTGCCAGGGTGCCCAGTTACTCTCCACTTGTGAGTGTAATCACATATATTGTTACCATATTATATTTTTTTAATACTGTATTACACTATGTATTTTCTTTGTTTTCCATACACATGCAAATATAATTCGGAGCAACTTGATCTATGGTATATACTGCTTAGCATTGTAAGTGCTCCGTTTATTTTATCATTTTTTTTCCCTATAGCACTGTTATACTAGTGGTATTTGCACTTTTGCACTTTTTTGTATCTACACCAGTGTATGTGACATCAACACAACACTTATATGATAGAGGTTGTTAACTAGTATAAGCACCAGAGTTCTTTTAAAGGAATATTGCACATTTTTTGTCTTAAAGACACAGCGCACGCTTTTTTTGTATAATTGTATATTAAGTGTTTTAAGAGCTATTGCACTTTATAAGGGAGCTGCTTCTAAAGTATTAAGGTTTTTGTGTATATGTGCACGATTTTAGACGTGTGTTTAGTGCCAATTTTACTTGCTCTTTGTCTTTAATCTTAATATAATAACTTAACAAATAAACATGGGTCATTGCCCCCCATATTCCGCCCTCGCACCCTTCTGTTAATATAAAAGGCAATGACCCCAATATTATTTATTTATAAAATATTTTACCAGGAAAGATACATTGAGATTTCTCTCGTTTTCAAGTATATATATATATAAACACATATCTATATATATATTTATATATATATATATATATATATATATACATATATACATACATACACATATAATTTACCAACATTATTCCAACATGAACCAACTTAAAGTGCCAAACATACATTAACCACGGCAGGGGTATACCCGGATACCCCTACCCCAACAGGTTCTGAGCCACTGACAGAACTCGAAACCTACCAACCACCAATGACCACAATTTTCCATTTCCATCACGTTCCTCATGGGGAGCCTATTTCCTCTCCTTCAGCTCCCTATCCCACCGCTGTGACAAAACGGGATAACCCCTTAGAATCAAAAACCCCAGGGAGGGTGGGTGGGACAAACTCGACAAAGTAGGAAATTAAAAGTGACTCCTCTAAAATGGCTACCTAATTAAATAGCCAAATCCACTTACACATAACTCCAATCCTTGCTTGCTTCCTCCTATGCCTACCTCCTAACCCCATGGCTATATGGGGCTACAGAATAGGGAGAAATATATGTTTCTTTCTTTTAGATGCACAAAAGATAATGTGCATCATGTGCTATAACTGCAGTAAAAGGAAGTATCCTTTTTCTGACCTTCACTCAGTGGCGGAACTACCGCAGTTGAAGGGGTCGCAGCTGTGACTAGGGCCGCCACTCTAGAGGGCCCTGCGGCCACGGCCCGCGCGGTGTAACTGCCGGGACCACATTGAAGGGGCCTATGATGTTACGGCCACCCGATTCCATGTATTTCCAGGGGGCCTAGTCAGTGCTTTAACAGCTGGACCAGTCACCCTATGATTATGTCAGACTGCGCTGGGAGGAAGTGACTGCCCCCGTCACTCCAACCAGCAACCACCGGGAGCCGCGCGGGAGAAATGAGAGGAGGGAGTCAGAGTGGGAACTCTGACTCCCATCAGGCTGAGCCACTGGACCCCAGGGAAAGGTATGTGTGTCTGTATGAATCTCTGTATGTGTGTATGTCTGTCTGTGTGGTGTATGGATGTGTGTATGTGTGCAATGTCTGTGTGTCTGTATGTATGTCTGACTGTCTGTGTATGTGTATGCATGCCTGTGTGTCTGTATGTATGTGTCTGTATGTATGTATGTATCTATCTATGTGTGTGTGTCTGTATGTGTGTCTATATGTTTGTGTGCCTGTATGTGTGTGTCTCTGTATATGTGTGTGTGTCTATGTGTGTCTGCATGTGTATGCGTTTGCATGTGTAGGGGAAGGAAACGTATGGGAGGGGGGCAGTAGACATGTGGGGGGAGGGTTGAGGGGGGTAGACGTACAGGGGGCGAGGCCATGGCAATTTCGCACCGGGGCTCCATGGTTTCTAGTTACACCTCTGCCTTCACTGATGTCATTAGTAAACCCCTTGCTAAGAGAAGTGTAGAAGAAGTGATACATGCATTAAAATGTATTGAGTTCTGTGCTAAGAAAATCAATATATGTAGTCTCAATCTCAAAATGTTGTTTTACTAGTAATGTTGCTGGAGTATTGTTATAAAAGTGTTAGGGGAAACCTCCTCTGTAAAGGAAGCAACAACAATACAAAGTTATACATTATAGCTTTAGAGCTCATGAAATCTTTTGCATTCTGTATGTGTTTCCATCCTGATATTTAAAGGGACTCTCCAGTGCCAGGAAAATAAACTGTTTTCCTGGCACTGCAGGTACCCTCTCCATCCCACCCCCCATCCCAAGTTGCTGAAGGAGTTAAAACCCCTTCAGTAACTTACTGTCATGTTTTTTTCTTTAACAAATGCCAAACCAAAAAAATAAGAACCACTCACTTTTTATTTTGAGGCAGTTTCAGCACAGCAGAGAGATAAACTGTCAGTCCTTGAAATTAAAAGTTTACGTGATGTGTACAGGGATAGTCCATAAGCAATGTCCTTTATCCAGTCTGATTTCGGTAACAGATGCAATAAGTAAGTTAGAGGGGAGTAATCCAGAGGCAGTGTTAAAGTCCAGTCCGAGGTTGTTCAATAGGAGATCAAGCAGTATTGAAGGAAATTCCAAAAGCAGAGTCAAGGCCAGTCGAAATTAGTTAACCAGGTAATCAAAGATATAGGGGTATGAAGTGGAGATTCAGAAGGGGACCGGTGATGGAACACACGGTCTCTCTAGGAGTAATACTAATGATTAGGAAGGAAGTTGATGCAATCAGTCAGATTAACACATTAATTGTCCCCTGAGGTATTGGAGATTGGAGTTTAAATAACCAAGGACGTGTACTTTCATGCCGTCTTAAAGGGCCAGTAATAAACTAAATAAAATTCCTGACACTTACCTGTATCCAGCGCCGATGTCCCTCAGTGCTGGTTCAGGGTCCGCCCACGCTCCTCCCCCGCCGATGTGATCTGGTGGGGGCGACCTATTGCGCATGCACGGCTGGCAATGCCGCGCACCCGCATTAGACCTCCCCATGTCCCCTGGACCTGAGTGGGGACAGTAACACAAAACATTCACCCAATGACAATGACACCCAGGTCCAGGACAGTCCCACATAAACAGTATAATTCCTCCTCTGTACCTGTGAGATAATTAGGTTAAATTGCTGTCTTAAACTCAATTATCTCAAGGTACAGAAAATATAATTTTTTTCTTAAATTCTACCTTTAAAATACATAAAGTCCTATTTCGCGCAACCGAACCCCCATAGTCTACACATCCCCAGATAGCTTCGATCTGAGCGCAAAACATATCTGAAAAGCGCCCATGAACATAGTCGAATCACCACTGGGGTGAAGAATTGACCGACTGCTCTGGAGATGTCTGCCCAAAAATAGTTCCATAGTTTCAGAGATAGCGGTCGGTCTAGTTCGAGAGGTTTTATATGAAATAAAAGGTGAACAAATCCAACAAGGAGAAAGGGTCCCCTTGCTCCAAGTGGGTGTTTGTTCAGGAGATCTCGTCGAACAATCTGTCGAACAGCGCTCTCCTGGCTTGCAGCTAACAGAAGCAGGCATTTGTACGTTTTCACCAGTGTTCGGGCCGTCAAGTGGCTGCCTCAGAGTTCCAGGCACTCAACGACCAAGTCCCACTGCCTGCTTTCGTGTGACAAGATGGTCGTTTTCTCCACCACGTGGCATTCGGTTATACGAATGGCGGCCACACAAAGAGAGCACTGAATTCCTGTGGTCTGTTTGAACTTTTTTTTTTTTTTTTTTTGTAAAATATTTTATTGGTTTTTTTTTTTTTTATAGGTAATACAGGTTAGGTAGCACATATGAGATACACCAGAAATACATCGGAGACAGGGTAGTATCGCTACTGGTGAACAGTCAATCCATCAGGTAGATTACAGAGTTGATGGTACAATTGCATTGCATTTACAGTACATTTGATACACTTGATACAGTTTGTGATACAGACTCTTCCATTTACACATGCTAACGTTGACATCGTCACAGTTTGCCATAGTTACTTATTGTCAGCATTAACGGTTTGGTGATGTCATAGTCTTGTCATTATAGAGTGTGTTATCCTATCTCCTAACTCCCCAGTAATTGCGGTGCTATATGTGGATGATGTTAGAAAAAAAGAAAAAGGGGAGAAAGGGGGGTGGAGGAGAACTGGGTAGGGGGGGGGAGAAAGGGGGGGAAGGGAAGGGGAGGTGAGAAGGTCAGTCTTTTCCATTCCATTGTAGCATTCCTGCTTGAGGTTAGTCGTCAGTGTTGGTTGTAGTTTGTGTAATGAAGGCAGATTGTGAATACCAATCATCCCATAGTTGCCATGCTATTTCCCAGAATTGTTTGGGGGGTCTTAATTTTCTGGCTTCTGTTTCGTATCTTTTGGTTGTGAGCAAAGCATTCATACACTGCATTAGGTCTGGGGGTTGTATGTTGAGCCACTGTCTGCCAATAGCCGCTAAAGCGGCAACAGTCACATGATATACTAGGTATTGCTCCGTTTTGTTGTAAGTGAGTGGTATTGTTTGTAGTAGGTATGTTTAAGGGGTGTGTGGAAGTGCCTTCCCTATTATCGCTGTGATCATGTTTCCTATATCCCTCCAAAATTTTTGGATTAGGGGACAAGTCCACCAAATGTGGAGCATTGTCCCTGTTTCTTTGAAGCATCTCCAACACACCTCTGGCTTAGTTTGGTCCATTTTATGGAGTCTGTAGGGCACCATGTACCAGCGATAAAGTACTTTCCTGCAAGTTTCAATGTGGGCTGTATTGAGTGTGAGGTGTTTGTGCGCTCGTAGAACTCTTGGCCATGTCTCATTGGGTATGATAGTTTTCATTTCTGCTTCCCATGCTGTCATAAACCTCAATTTCCCCACTCCAGCCCTTTTCGTGAGTATATTGTATAGAAATGATAAACTTCTTTGTGGTGGCTTGGGTGCTAGACATACTCTCTCTAGTTCTGCTATAGTGTTATCATGTGAGTGTTTATTGTTTTGCCTAGCCCGCTTTGTCACCCATGAGCTCAGCTGAAGGTATGAGAAATAGGATCGTGGGGGGAGGTGAAATTTCTGTTTCAAGGACTCGAAAGTCTCAATGGATTCCCCCTTCATTACGCTGGACAGGGAGGTAGCTCCCCGTGTGTGCCATAGGCCCCAATTAAAGCCAGGAATTAGAAGTGCCATAGCCTGGATTCGCAGGGCTGGGGATATGTATGGTGCAGGGCGATGTTTGTTTATTAGTTTGTCCCAAACTAGGAGGGAAGCCTCTGTCGTCGGACATATGTCTTTAAATTTCGGTCTTTGGTGCTTTGGTATCCAAGCTAAGGCAGCGAGTGGAAAGCCGCCTGTTTGGGCAGTTTCTATATGACTCCATGGGGGTGGCATTACGTGGTGGAAGGATGTAATAATTGGGCTTATCATAGCCGCATCATGATATTTTGCTATTTCCGGAGCCCCCATGCCACCTTCTTTAAAGGGTCTATACAGAATGTCTGCCGCTACTCTGGGCTTTTTCCCCTCCCAAATGAATGTATTAAGCACACTTTGGACCTCTTTAAGATAGCGTTGCGGGATTTTGATATTGAGGGTTCTGAAGAGATATTGCATTTTTGGTAATATCATCATTTTTACTGCAGCTATTCTGCCTGTCCAGGAGATGTATTTGCCCTTCCAGTTATGTATTTGTTGTCGGATTTCTTTGAGCAATTTTACGTAGTTAGCTTTGTAAAGTCTGTGTGGTTTGCATGTGAGATGTACGCCCAGGAACGTGAGATGATCGTGTCTCCAGTCATATGAGTATTCCTTCCGTAGCAAGTCCTGTTGTGTATTGGTTAGATGAAAGCCCATAGCCTGTGTCTTTGTTACATTTAGTTTATAGTATGTACTGTCGCTAAATTGTTTGAGTGTGGTTTGTAGTGTGGGTAAAGAGATTTCCGGTTTCGATAATGTTAGCAGCACGTCGTCCGCAAACATGGTGATTTTATGTGGATGTCCTCCTATCTCTATGCCATGTATATTTGGGCTTTCCCTAATTTTCTGTGCCAATGGTTCCAAAGCTAGGATATATAACAGTGGGGAGAGTGGGCAGCCTTGTCTGGAGCCATTAGTTATGTTGATCGATTTAGATACAAATCCACCATTTGCTATTCTTGCCGTTGGATTTTTGTATAAGCTCGAGACTAATGATATAAAACAGTTGGGGAATTCAAATTTCTGTAGAACTGTCTTGAGGTATCCCCAGTGCAGCCTGTCAAACGCTTTCTCAGCGTCTAACGACAGTGCCACACTGGGGCGCCCCTGTGTGTGAATCTTGTGGAGGATATTTAGTACTTTTCTAGTTCCGTCTGAGCCTTGTCGTCCCCGCACGAAACCGACCTGGTCATTACCGATAAGCGTTGGTATTATGTTCCCCAGTCTATTAGCATATATTTTCGCCAAAATTTTCAGGTCAGTGTTTAATAATGAGATGGGGCGTAAATTTTGGCATTTGTTGGGTGGTTTGTTCGGTTTTGGTAATGTCGTTATATGTGCTGATACCATCTCTTTTGGGATATCACCTGTGTGAACAATATGATTATATAGTTGTTCCAGCCTGGGTGTTAATATATGGGAGAAGGTTTTATAGTATAGATTAGTATAGCCATCTGGACCTGGTGACTTTCCCTTTGGTAGGTTTTTTATAGTTTTCGCTATTTCTGCTTGTGTGATTTTCCCTTCCAGGGTTTGTCGGTCCGTGTGGGATAAGGTGGGGAGGTTAATTCCCTCCAGGAATCCATCAATGTCTGCTGGTTGTGGTTGGTGTGTTAATGTATCCTTTTGGATATTGTATAAAGAGTCGTAGTAATCCGCCATCGAATCATTAATGTCTCGGGGATTATAAATTTTGTTCCCCTGTTTGTTTAAGAGGTATGGTATTTTTGCGTTTTGCCTTTTGTGTCGTAGTTGTGATGCTAGGATTTTCCCCGCTCTATTCCCTTGGGTGTATGTGTTTAGTTTTAACTTGTGGGTTATGTTTGCCGTTGTTTGTAATTGTATGTCATTGAGTTTTTCTTTTAACAAGTCTATTGTGGATTGTGTTGTAGATGATGGATGCTGGATTTGTTTATATGTCTCATCCCTGAGGGATCTGAGAAGGGCAGTATATTCCTGTTTTCCTCGCTTGTTGAGATAGGCCTGTTGGCTTATTATTATACCCCTTATGACTGCTTTGTGTGCTTCCCACAAGGTAGCTGGCGAAATCGTAGGTGTGTCGTTATCACTGAAGTATGACGTTATGTCCGTTGTCAACTTATCTTGGAGTTGTTTGTTATATAGGAGTGTGTCATTGAGGCGCCATGGCGGTTTCCCTCTGGAGCTGAAGGTGTCTCGTAACGTCATCTGCACAGTAGCATGGTCTGACCATACAATGTTCCCTATGTCGCCCTGAGACACCCTGGGTAGAAGGTCCCCTGAGACAAATATGTAATCAATTCTAGTATACGTGCCATGCACCCGGGAGTAGAAGGTAAATTCTCTGTCATTGGGATGTAGTGTTCTCCATGTATCATAGAGGTTATATTCTGCTAGTAATTTTGTTAATTCTTTGGCCTGTTTTCGTAAGGTTTTAGCTCGTGGGGAGTCAGTCGGGGCTGTGGTATCCAGTCTCGTCTGAAGTATATGATTGAGGTCTCCACAAAGTATTTGATGGGAGTCTCTTTCTGTAGGGATTTTGGCTAGTACTTTGTGTAGAAAATTCCGTTGGTTCTGATTAGGGCTGTATATGCCTACTATGGTGTAGATTGCATCATTGATTGTGCATTGGATAATCAGGTATCTGCCCTGCGTGTCTTTCTTGAGCTGTAGGAGGTCAAAGGATAGCGACTTGTGTATTAGAATGGTGACACCTCTCGCTTTAGTAGAGTATGTGGAGTGGTATTGTATGGGATAGTCTTTTGTTGCAAGGGCGGGTACCCTATTATGTTTAAAATGTGTCTCCTGAATGCATACTATGTCTGCGCTGGTGTGTTGCGCTTCTGCAGCCAGAAGTCGTCTCTTGTGTGGTGTATTAAGTCCTCTTGCGTTAATAGTTATTATTTTCATATTCTATAGGTTACTCCTGGGGTTTGCTGGATAGAACGCCTTTTGTGCATTGCGGAACCCATATGGGCCAAGTGGATTGAATGACCTAAGCAGCGCTCTTGTTGATAATGATGTGGGGCTATTGCAGTGGTATGATGTTGGTTTCCTTTATCTGACCTTAGTTGGTGAGAGGTAGGGAAAGAGTAACTAGGGAGTGGTAGGTATAGGGGAACTATGTACAGGATGCCTCTGTCTGAGGCAGTGTGTGGGAGTCCCACAGCACAAGGGTTGTAGGAGATTATTTTCTCCAGTACGTGGCATTTGGGCTAGAAATGCAGAAAATGAAGAAATAAGAGAAGAAAGCTGTCTTCGTTAGGGTCATCTAGGGCGTATTGGACCGGTTAGGTGTTTTTTTTTTTTTGTTTTTTTTTTAATAACTTTAATTACGTGAACTTGTTTTTTGGTGTCAGGGGTCGCGCGTCCTCCTCCCCCTTTATATGATACCTGTCTGTCATTATCCTCCTCCATCTGTGGTTGTATATCTGTGTCCTCTGTATTAGGCTCTACCTAAGCCTCCCGTGAGCCTCTCGTCTCAATCCAGATGTGGGTTCCCAGTTATGCCCCCGGTATTCTTCCCACTTCTCCCCATCTCATGCAACCGATATATTATACCTAAGGGAAGGGGGATATGTGGTATATTCCCGTGTCTCCCTCCCCCTCTACACCCACTTGCGGGTGAATGGATTCGCAGCCATGTGTTAAGGTTCATATATTCCGCTAGTCGGGTTTGTCAGCATTACCGTGTTAGGAGGAAAGGCCCCGGACGGCATACAGCGGGTCCAACTCGTCCGCACTCACACTGCACCGGGGCCCTCGCAGGCCAGCACTGCTCAGCGTACGCTTCGTTGCAGGTAGCAGCTGGGCCCCAGCCCGGTGCCCCGCGGCCCGACAAGCCAGTCCCGAATTATGGTGAAGCCATATAGTGTGCGCACTCGCACAGAGGGGGTCACCCACATCCCGGGCCTCTGTCTGCCCGTCCAGCTCCCCCCGGCCCTTGTGATTGTGTAACCCGAGGAACTCACTTCATATGTTAGGGGCCTAGGGCTCCCCAGCCCCCGTGGATTGCTTTGCTCGTATAGTGCCTCCCCCCCGGCCTGCGGCACCCATCTCTAAGACAGACTCATATCATGGCAGTGGCAGGGGACACATATTGTACATTCCCACACTCATTCCACCCCCTCCCCATCATACCGCATGTAGTCAATTGAGTCCAACCGCTAGAGTCCACTGTGGTTCATGAGAGAGAAGGGGGGAAAAAGCCCAATCGGGAAGGTCCTCTCCCCCACGGGTATCTCCGCCTCACTCCAGCCCCGCTTGCACCAGGTCCGAGCCCCCGCCGACCCACACTGCTCTGCTCATGCTTCGTTACAGGGGGTGGCTAGGCCCGGGCCCGGTACCGCACAGCTGCCGCCAGTGGAAGTTCGGGATGCACAAGGGACACACATCTGGCATGCTCCGGAGAGGAGGACCGCGCTCGTCCCGACCCGTATTTAACCGTCCCGGTTACCTTTGAGCCAGTGGGTCAACTAGCTTAATGTTTCTTTTGGGTGTGTTGTTTCCAGTCAGTGTCGAGTCTTCCTGGGGGTGAAAACGTCGGAGCCTGCTTGTCATCCGAGAGTCCCCAGGCTTTTAACTTTTTAAGGCCTTCCCCTGGAGAGTGAAGTATGGTGGTTTCTCCGTCTCTGGAAACGATGAGCTTTGTGGGGAAGCCCCATCTGTAGCGTACCTCATGGGTTCTCAGCACACTTGTAATTTGCTGGAACTCTTTCCGTTTTTGGAGGGTTGCAGATGAGAGATCGGCGTAAATCTTGACCGTGGGGTAATCCTCTGGGGGACTAGTGCGTATTCTGCTGCTCCTCAGTACATGCTCCTTGATATGGTGGTAATGTGCACGTAGAAGTATATCCCTCGGCACCGCTTGCGCGATGTGGCGCGGTTTGGGGACACGGTGTACTCGGTCCACCAGGAGCATGTCTGTGGGGACCTCCGGTACAAAGGCATGCAGTAGGCCGCGGACATATGCAGGTAAGTCCTTGTTTGCCACTTCCTCTGGGACCCCCCTAAGTCTCAGGTTGTTGCGGCGGGACCGGTCTTCTAAGTCAGCCATCTTCTCCTCCATCTTGTGGACTTTGGTAGCCAGCTGTTCCACATGGGTAGCTAAGTCGTTATGGGCTGTGGCGAATTCATCGCACTTGTCTTCCACATGTGATGTTCTTTTACCCAGCTCTTGTAAGTCCTTTCTCAGGGAGTCTGCCGTGTGTTGCCACGTGGATATCAATTTGCTTGAGAGCTTGTCTAAGGCCTCTGTGAGGTCTGATTTGGTGATCTGTGATGTTTCTGTAGGTGAGCCCGGGCCGCCGTATAGCATGCCGTCGTCCGAATCCAAATCACTGGAGGCTTTTGCGGCCTGCATGATCGCAGCGGAGGAAACTTGCTTAGAGCCAAAAAAATTACTTTTGTCCGGCTTTGCTACTTTCTTGGTACTTTTGCGTTGCGACATATTGCTTTTCTGGTGTTGGATGCAGCTTTCTTGCTGGTGGATTACATTAGATTGAGAGCCCAAATGCCAGAGCAAGAATCTAAGCGTCCATCTTGCTCCAGCGGTAGCCACGCCCCCCGTCTGTTTGAACTTAATGAGCCAGGGGGGTGGTCGGTGTTCAGTACTTAGTCTCTTAGGATGAATGGGTAACAAAATAGTAACGAAATGACCGGTGTAGGGGAATGACTCTGGGGAAAGCAAAATAGGGATTTTGTCACAGCTCAGATGAAGTCATTTACAATAACACGTTATGAATACAACAGTTGTAATCCTACAACATCGCTACTAAAAAAGGGCAAACTGTTAACAGCAACATATTAATTAATAGCCTTATTGTACTTTATAGCTATTTTACCCTGTTTCACTTAAACAAAATAATCTGATGTTATTTGTCAGAATCTCCTCTCGCATGATTTTGGTGTTTTATTGGTTTTGTTGTAAATAAACATCAGCGGTTATAATAATAGACAGATCACCAGAGAGAGAGAGCATTTTGTAAATGTAAAGAGTGGAAACAATGACTTACGTACACATTTAAATATTTAACATTTGTTCTTTAATTTATATCTTCTGGAAATTATTTCAGTATTGCCCTATGTGTGAAAGAGCGAGAATAATAACTAAACAAACATATGCTAAAAATAGCAACAAAAACGTTATAAAGTAAATCGGGTCGGTTTCAGAGACGTTTCAGCTATATAGAGCTTTCATTTTTATTAATCCTACTGAAATATTTCCTCATATAAAATAGATTTTTCCCCATATTTCTGCTTAGTAACTTTGAGAAAAGTAATGTTTTTATTAACTTGTTTTCAATCCTAAAAATTTAGTTTATAAAATGTTAATGTTATTAGATAAACTAGTATATAAGTTAAATAAAATAATAAAGGCAGTATGAAGCAGTAAAAAACACTTAACACATTTCACCAACAGAGTAATTTTTGAATCGTAACTTCTTATTTAGCCACTGTTTGCAGGACATACTACACTATATTTTGCTGTATCTTTCTATCTCCACATACCATACTACCTTTGAGAATGCATCTACCCGAGAAACATATCAAGGCGCTGCTTCCTCTTCTTGTTCTATGATCTATGATGGTTTAGGTTTGAACTATCTATGTAATAAGCTCCACATTTCATAGACTGGGGCTATATAATTAAATTCTCACACAAAGCTTCATACTGACACCAGTGTAAACTCACATCTGGAACCTGGGTTGCGATTTTTATATACTGCAAGTCCATACATGCATGATTCTTTGTATGCCAAATTAATCAATGTAACATCTTTTCATCACAGACATATAAATGAAACAGGACAATCTACTGTAAGAGAAAAAAAAACAGGGAGCTTCGTTAAGGGAACAATATCAATAATAATTTTAGTTTTTATGTTTTCCATTTAGTGAGTTACAAAAAAAAATTAATTATCGTTAAGTGTTACAAAATTCCAATATGTGCTTTTCAAGACACACAAAATGTTTGCAAGCAGAAACATTATTCTGACACACAGTGGTAATCTAAGTCATTAAAGGACCACTATAGTGCCAGGAAAACATACTCGTTTTCCTGGCACTATAGTGCCCTGAGGGTGCCCCCACCCTCAGGGACCCCCTCCCGCCCGGCTCTGGAAAGGGGAAAGGGGTAAAACTTTACCTTTTCAGCGCTGGGGGGGCTCTCCTCCTCCTCTCCTCCGTTGCCCGCCCGGCTGAATGCGCAGCAGCGGCAAGAGCTGCGGCGCATTCGCGTCTCATAAAGCATTTACAATGCTTTCCTATGGACGCTGGCGTGCTCTCACTGTGATTTTCACAGTGAGAAGCAAGCGCCTCTAGTGGCTGTCAGCCACTAGAGATTAGGGGGAAGGCTTAACCCATTCATAATTATAGCAGTTTCTCTGAAACTGCTATAATTATGAAAAAATGGGTTAACCCTAGAAGGACCTGGCACCCAGACCACTTCATTAAGCTGAAGTGGTCTGGGTGCCTAGAGTGGTCCTTTAATCAAGAAAAGTACAATTCATACAGGAAATAGTGAATCTGTTGACTTGTTCTTTGAAAATATATTTTGTAATATTGTGGTTGATTTTCTTATCATTATTTTAGCACAGGCACTTTAAGAGACAATTGGTATAATTTATTTTCACAAATAAATTGGTGTGTTTTACCAGTGCTAGCACAGGTAAATATATGCCCACAATTACTGAATTACAGCAGCAGTATCCTAATAATGTAGGTAACAAAATTGCAAGTGATGTTTGATTTAAATGTGGGGATATTTGTTATCTGCTTTTATGCATTGCTATATTGTAAATGTTAACCCTTTTACAGTTCTGAGTGGTGGACTTAGAAATGCAATAATAGTTGGGTTGATTTTTTTTTTTTAATCTACAATTATTTTTAATTATATTTGTGATATCCTTGGGAAAGTATTAGTCTGTTACCTGTTCTCTTTCATTTTGCTTTAAAATAATTTCCAAATATTTATAGAGTCTATTTATTCTAGACTGTGCAAACCAATGATTCTTATACTCTTGAAACAAATTCTTTAATCTGGGATTGATATTTCAACTTTAGTGCACTCAATCGTAGGTTAACCAAATGATGTTCATAGTCTTGACAGCATAGACCATCAGGCTGTAAAGGTATTATTAGGGGTGAATACCCCTACTTGTACCAAGGACCCCTAGGTATTTTTCAAAGTGAGCGTCACTTTAAATACCGCAGTTGAGCGATCTTTTTCTTTCACTGTCCCTAGCCTCCAATGTAAAAAAAGGGGAAATATTACTGTTTGTGGCCCAGACTGACATGAGGGCAACAAGTGGCGTTCAAAGCCCTTTAAATGTCTCAGTAGTGCATTTAAAGAACCCCCATGCCTGGCACAGTGCTCCCAAGATGCAGTACTGACATCAGCAGAGGGAATACCTTGAAAGGTGGGATAGCAGGGTGGGATTATGACTTGGATTATAGTTAGGATTATGGGTTGGATTATAGTTTGGATTATGGGTTGGAATAGGGTTTGGATGTATGCTTGGATTATGGGTTGGATTAGGGGCAGGGTTAAGGGGAAAAGTATACATGTGGAATTATAACATTAATCAAAATCCCGGACATATTGGTTATTTTAAAAACCATGACTAAACAGGGAATCTATTTTTAGTTAGTCTTTTTATTTGCACTTGATGTGTAAAAATTATTTAATGGTTACTGCACGCTTCAGTGATTTGAAGTGGTGACAGGAGTCAGTATGTACAGTGTTATTTGCACATGAGTTCATGAGTTCCTGGGACTAGTCGTACCCCAGCATACGTGACATTGGCAGCCCAGACCCTTTCCTCCCCCCTCTGCCTCTCTCCCTGGAACTAGTGCATGCACTCTGAAATGGCTAAATGGTCCAATCACAGGCTTCTCTACGTAGGGTTCCAGTGACACCAGGAGGGGATGTGGGAGCTTCACCCAGCGCTGAATTCTTCGTAAGCAAAACTCTTTTGCAGGTTTTACTACAAACGGGTTATAGTAATGTTTTAAATGTAAAACTGAGACTTTTTTTCCCCATTTATTTTTTATTCCTATTTTATAGTGCAATAGGTATTTGTTTTATAACTTCTACAAATTAGTTGACATTTAAACAATCAGTACTAATTTGTGAAGCTATTTTGAGTTAGTTTTCTTTACTTGCCTTGGTATGTGGAAATTATTGCATGTAAAACTGATTGTTTTCTAATTTGTTTTTAAGATTTAGTCCTATTTAATATAGCATTATGTAAATACATAGGGTATCTAAAGAAAACCCTATTTGTCATTTAAAATTTATATATAATATGTATGGGTCCTCGGAAAACATTTTGGTAGAAGGCCTCGGTTACAAATGTGTTGCATCGCAAAAAAGCTTTGGCCCTTAAGGGGTTAAAAGAAGCTTGAAGAGCATTGAATGAAAACTATTAAAAAGCAATTGTGTATTAGAATAGGTTGGATTTCTTTTTCATACCAGTTATTGATTTTTGTCTTTGTGTTAAGAAAATGTATTGAAAGCATCAGAAATGCATGTTTAATATAGCCATTAAATACCTCTAAATGCCTCTAAATGTTGCTGTTTTTCTTTTGAATATGTTTATTCATATACAGGAGTGTTTAAGGAATACATAGAAAAGTTTAATACCCTGTTAATGTTTATATACAGTAAGAGTCATTGTCCCTATGTTTAGATCACATCAGTATATTTCCTTGAATGTCTTCGAAGGAATCAGAAGCAAAATGGACATCTTTGAATGCTCTTTGTAGACTTGATTGCTTTTTCTATTGTATTTCTTTTCCCCAACAGAGCAATTTGAACTGATGTATTGTACATCAGTTCTGTATAGATTGTCTTTAAGAACTGCATGAATAAAGGAGAGCATCAGGAAAAATTGCATCCCATCATTTTGGTTTCTTGGTATATTTGTTCTTTTTAGTCCTTTATTCTGGACATGTCAACTGATTTATTTATGTTTTTACATGTATACAATTTAACAAAGATGCACAATTTTTCTGTTGTTTTCTCAAACGACTTGTCAGTTTAACCCCTTAAGGACACATGACATGTGTGACATGTCATGATTCCCTTTTATTCCAGAAGTTTGGTCCTTAAGGGGTTAAAGAGATTCTTAAAGGGACACTATAGGCACCCTGACCACTTAATATCATTGAAATGTCCTTGTTCCCTTATGCATTTTTGTATTCCTAATGGTACAGTTTCCCTTTCAATGGGCACACAAACGGTATAACCACTACAGTTCATGATAGTGGTTATAGTGCAGAGTTCATAGCTGCCATCTCTCAAATAAAGCCAGACCTTTTGTTGCTCTGTTAATTACCCTCAAGTTGGAGAGTGAATATGTATGTTTACATAAGCACTTACCAAGCCATGGCTAGTGCATCTAAGGTCCATATGAGTGAAAAATTAAACCACTGAATTTGGTCATGTACAAATGGTATATTGTGATGGGGTTGCTATTTTGTTATAAACATGACCTGGACCATGTCAAGCAGTCAGTGTAAACTAAAAATGTTAAAACGGAAATTGACATGTATAATTCACCTCTAGAATGTCTCGGAAATCTTGAAGGTCTATATGGAGGTTACTACTGTACCTGAGGTCAATGAGAATTACTCACAAAAATTTGTTTGAAAAACACAAAATATATTGTGTAACCATCAGATTTTTTCAGAGGCTAATGATAAAATGTTTAAATAAAAAATGTCAAAATAGAGTTAAATGCCCTGGGCGATCTAATGTATATAAATATAAACTTGTGTGTATGGGTGTTTGATTTTGTAAATACTATTATAGCCAAAGTGTCAGCAAACCAAATTTTGCCAATGTTAACCTTTAAAACCATACTTCATATTGGCTTATACTTTCCAAAATTAAGTGACATTCTAGAAATATTCACGACTGATTAATTTATTTTGAGTTATTTTTCTTCTGTTGCTTTAGTTATGCTGAAATTATTATAGGCAAAACCAGGCCCGGACTGGCCATCGGGCACACCGGGCAAATGCCCGGTGGGCCGCGGTGGCCGTGGGGCCGAGGCCGGCAGGGGAGGTCCCAGGATCTCCCCTGCCGGTCTATGCAGGGCCGGCACTATCCTTGCGCCGGCCCCGCTGTTTGCCACGACGGGCCGGTGGGGAGATCAAAGGGAGGGAGCCAGCCTGCCAGCCAGGCTGGAGAGAGGACCCGGCGGAGCTCTAATTTGCAGCTCCGCCGGGTTCCTCTCGCGAGATCCGGCGCGTTGCCATGGCAACGACCGGATCTCGCGAGAGTGAACTCTAGCCTCACAGGCTAGAGTTCACTCACCCACGAGGACCACCAGGGAACACTGCCACCCCATTCCCAGCGTGCCGGTCCCCCCCTCCCAGGCTAAAGGTAAGAAGGGAGGGGGGGACATAGTGTCTGTTTTTTTTTTTTTATTTACCCCCCCCTACACACACACAATAACATTTATACAGCACTCTCACACCCATCACACACAGCACTCTCTCACACAGCACTCTCACACCCATCACACTCACAGCACTCTCACAGAGCACTCTCACACACACACAGCACTCTCTCACACAGCACTCTCACACCCATCACACTCACAGCACTCTCTCACAGCACTCTCACAGAGCACTCACACACACACAGCACTCTCTCACACAGCACTTTCACACACACAGCACTCTCTCACAGCACTCTCACACCCATCTCACACACCCATCTCACACAGCACTTTCACACAGCACTCTCACACCCATCACTCACACACGGCACTCTCACACCCATCACTCACACACGGCACTCTCACACACATCACACACACGGCACTCTCACACACACCGCACTCTCACACACCGCACCCCTCACACACACACATACTGCACCCCTCACATACACACAGAACCCCCCCAACACACTGCACCACACACATACACAATACTTCCAAATATATATATATATATATATATATATACACACACACACACATACTACACTCTTAAAGGACCGCTCTAGCCACCCAGACCACTTCAGCTTAATGAAGTGGTCTTGGTGCCAGGTCCTTCTAGGGTTAACCCATTGTTTTATAAACATAGCAGTTTCAGAGAAACTGCTATGTTTATCAATGGGTTAAGCCTTCCCCCAAAGCCTCTAGCAGCTGTCTCATTGACAGCCACTAGAGGTGCTTGCGTGCTTTTCACTGTGAAAATCACAGTGAGAGCACGCAAACGTCCATAGGAAAGCATTATAAATGCTTTCCTATGCGAACGGCTGAATGCGCGCGCAGCCAGCCGACGGGGCGGATCGGAGGAGGAGAGCTCCCTGCCCGGCGCTGGAAAAAGGTAAGTTTTAACCCCTTTCCCAGGGCGGGAGGGGGTCCCTGAGGGTGGGGGCACCCTCAGGGCACTATAGTGCCAGGAAAACGAGTATGTTTTCCTGGCACTATAGTGGTCCTTTAACATACACACTCTGGATCCCTTGTAAGCAAACACATACTACACCCCTAAACACACATACACACACACTATAGCCTGTATGCACACACTTGCTATATCCCCAATACACACATTCTCTACAGCCCATAGCCACATATGCATCACATTACACCACAAACACAACACGACTAAAACCGACCTTATTACACAATACCACACCACGACCAGCTCACTCTACACACACGCAATACCACAAGCAGGCTCCAAACACATGCACAATACTCTTTCCTGGCCTTTTATCTCCTGGTATCCATTTATAGAGACCAGAGACAAGTTGCAAGGAAACACAGTGCAAGCATGTTATTAAATTTGCTTGCACTGTGCAGAACAAATACAGGACTTTTTTCTCATGCTAGAGCTCTTCAGTAGAGCTCTGCGCATGGTCTGCCCTGGAAGAGCATTGAACCAACATGCTCACTTTGAGAGGAGGCGTGTTTGTCATTGGTGATGACAAAACACACCTCCTCTGCCCCACCCCCTTTTTAGTGGGCCACTGTGTTAAAAAAATGCCCGGGCCGAATTTTTCTCCCAGTCCGGCCCTGGGCAAAACTATCTGTTTTTAATTGTTTCACCATTTTATTCATCCTTAGCCTTTAATTTAATATTGTAGGGTAAACTTTTCAAACAACTGGAGTTTGCTTGAAAGTAGGCTATTTTAAGTAGGAATTGAAACAACAGGAGTTTAAATTCTAAGCGAGTTTAAACCAAGAGGGTAAATATTATTTTGCTCGCTTGTGTTTTTGGTAACTGGGGATGAGTGCTAGCAAGATTGCGAGTTTTACTCAGTGCACATCCTGCTGCATGTATGCATGCCTGGATGAATCTGTCCAGGGTCCATACCTCTGTGGTGGGTGTGAGTGAGTGGCTTTTCTGGAAGCTCAGATTGGAGATCTGTAGAGGCAAATTGCAACACTGAGGGAGATTGACAATCTTGAGAGAAATCTGCTGCTCACTGAGCAGAGTTTAGTGGGGGCAGGTAGTAGAGTGGGAGGAGGTGAGACAGTTGGTGAACATAGCTGGGTCAGAAGAGCAGTTAGAGCAAATTGGGAAATTTGGGTAACACGTTATTATTATTATTGGAGATTTTGATTACCCGGACATTTATTGGGATAGAGCTACTATTACATCAGCAAGGGCAATCAGGTTTTTGAATGTGTTAAATTACACTTTGATGTCACAACTGGTTCAAGCACCAAATAGAAAGGATGCTTGTCTGGATCTCGATATAACAAACAATGTTGATTTTTTGACCAACATTCAAGTAGGGGGGGAATTGGGGAAATAGTGATCACAATATGATAATTTTTTAAATCAACTCAAAAAAGCAATAGCACGTGGGGTATGCTAAAGCGTATAATTTTTAAAAAGCCAATTTCAATAAGATTAGGGCAGCTCTAAAACATATTGACTGACATAAACTCTTTAATGAAAAAAAACCACTGAGGATAAATGGAAACTCTTCAAACAAATATTAGAATGGTACATTTCTCAGTATGTACCATTGGGTAATAAATATAAAAGAACCAAATTGAAACCAATGTAGCTTAGTATAGAAGTAAAACAAGAGATTAAAAATAAGAAAAGGGCATTTAACGCAATTAAATTGGACAAATCAGAGGCATCCTATATACGATATAAGGAAGCCAATAATGCTTGCAAAAGGGCAATTAAAGTGGCTAAACCAAAAACTGAGAAATTGATAGCCAAAGAAAGCAAAACCAACCCCCACATTTTTTTAAAGTACAAAAATTCTAAAAAAAAAACAAAAAATGAAAGTGTGGGTACACCAAAACATACTTGGGAATGTTAGTTAATGAAAACCAAGAAAAGGCAGACATTTTAAATAACAATTTTTCTTCAGTATATGTTAATGAAGATCCTACGGCAAGAGATATGCAAATGATTGCTGCAAAAAACTTGCATATAACGTGTGATTGGATGACTCAAGACAAGGTGCAACAGCAGTTAAAGAAAATGTATGTAAATAAAGCTTTGGGACCTGATGGTATTCACCCACGAGTACTTAAGGAGTTAAATGTGGAAATAAGTGAACCTCTGTATTTAATTTTTCAAGATTCTTTTGTTTCAGGTATTGTACCGGAGGATTGGAGGAAGGCAGCTGTTGTTCCTAGATCTAAAAAGGGTTCAAAATCCGTACCTGGAAATTATAGACCTGCAAGCTTAACTTCTGTGACTGGGTAAATATTTGAAGGGCTATTAAGGGATAATTCCATTCTTCATAGAAGTAAGTAGAAGTATAGATCAGGGTGTTGCAGTGGATGTGATCTACTTGGATTTTGCCAAGGCATTTGATATGGTTCCTCACAATAGGTTAGTCTTCAAACTAAAAGAAATTGGTCTAGATGAATATTCTTGTTCTTGGGTAGAACATTGGCTTAAGGATAGAGTACAACTAGTTGCTATTAATGATAAATTTTCAAGCTGGACAAAAGTGGTAAGTGGTGTCCCTCAGGGTTCTGTTTTGGGACCGCTTCTATTTAACATATTTATAAATGATCTTGCAATAGGCATTGAAAGCCATGTTTTAGTGTTTAGTATTTTAGTGTTTGCAGATGGCACAAAACTTTGTAAAGTAATACAATGTGAGCAGGATGTTTCTTTGCTGCAGAGGGATTTAGATAGATTGGGGGACTGGGCACTAAAATGGCAGATTAAAATTAATGTAGAGAAATGCAAAGTTATGCACCTCGGGGTCAAGAATGCATAAGCAACTTACACCCTAAATACTAGTGAATTAGGGATAAACACACAAAAAAGATTTGGGAATTGTTATAGACAACAAATTAGGCAGCAATATGCAATGTCAATCTGCCATTGCTAAGGCCAGTAAGGTTTTGTTATGTATAAATAGGGGCATAAATTCTCGTGATGAAAATCTAATTTTGCCTCTTTATAAATCTCTGGTAAGACCAAACCTTGAATATGCTGTGCAAATTTTGGGCATCTGTTCAAAAAAAGGATATCATGGTACTAGAAAAAGTGCAGAGACAAGCTACAAAATTGATAAAAGGAATGGATCATTTCAGTTACGAAGAAAGGTTAAAAAATTTAAATCTCTTTAGTTTGGAAAAACGGCACCTCAAAGGGGATGTGATAACATTATACAAATATATTCGGGGCCAGTAAAAACCAATGTCTGGAAATCTAGTCATAAGCAGGACTATACATAGGACAAGAGGTCATTCATTTAGGCTGGAAGAAAGGAGATTTAATCTAAGACAAAGAAAAGTTTTTTTTACAGAACTATAAGGATGTGGAAATCTCTGCCTTAAGAGGTGGTTTTATCAGAGTCCATACATATGTTTAAACAGCAACTGAATAAATACTTCCAAAAACACAACATAAAGGGATATCATTTCTAATTAGTGGGGTAATAGCTGCTTGATCCAAGGAGATATCTGACTGCTATTTTAGGGTCAAGAAGGAATGTTTTCCAAGTTTGTTGCAAAATTGGAAGCTCTTCAGATTGGGTTTTTTGCCTTCTTTTGGATCAACAGCAAAAACATATGTGAGGAAGGCTGAACTTGATGGACGCAAGTCTCTTTTCAGCTATGTAACTATGTAATGTAATATTTTTTATATAAACTTTTAAAATGACTTATAGTTTGTAAAATATTTAGATATTTTTTGTTGGTGGAGTGGCTTTAGCAGATTCCAGGTGGGACATCTGAGATTGCTTTTCCAGAAGAATGCAGTTCTAGGAACAGCTAAGATACTGCACAAAACCCTCAGACTCCCATGCCTTTGGTAGAGGACCCAAGAATAAGGAATACACATCCACACAAATAAAATATACCAGCTGGAGGGGTGAAAGCCTTTGGTAGAGGACCCAAGAATAAGGAATACACATCCACACAAATAAAATATACCAGCTGGAGGGGTGAAAAAAATAATTTGTTCCTTGGCAGGTTTTTAAATTAGGTAAATACAACCTCAGGTGAACAACACACATGACATATTACACCGTGTCATTATTTATTTAACACAAATAAAGCCAAAATTGAGAAGTCGTGTGTGAAAAACTAAATACACCTTATGATTTAATAATTTGTAGAACTGCTTTTAGCAGTAATAATCATTGTCTGTATGGCTTCATCCTTCTCTCACATAATTGTGGAGAAATTGTGGCCACTGTACTTTACAACGTTGATTCAGTTCATTGAGGTTTGCTGGCATTTGTTTATGAAGCTCATTGAAGTGATCTAGGTGCACTATCCCTGTCAGTTTAACCCTGCAATTGTAATTATTGCGGTTATTAAGACTATCCCTGTCAGTTTAACCCTGCAATTGTAATTATTGCGGTTATTAACTGCACCTCCAGTGTCTGTCTAACATACAACCACTAGAGGCGCTTCTGGGTCAGTTACCTAACTGACGCTGGACATCCTCATGCTATACATGAGGACATCCAATGTCAGCTAAAAACCCCATAGAAAATAATTGATTCAATGCTTTTCTATGGGGTTGTCCTAATACTATTGCAATGCTCACCACATTAGGTGCATTAGGTCCCCAATGCTGGATGATGCCTGGGGAGAAGGAGCAAAGGCAAAGTCTGACACAGCACAAGAATTATCAGCGCTGGATTCATGTAAGTAATAAAAGGGTTTTTTAACGCTTTTTGCACTGGGCGGGGGAGCACTCAAGCAAGGGGGTGCCATAGGGTACTATAGTGCTAAGAATCCAATTTTATATTTCTAGCCTATAGTTTATCTTTAAGTCCTGCCACAGCATTTCAGTCAGGTTGGGGTCTGGATTTTAACTTTGCCATTTCAACACCTTGATTCTTTTCTTTTTCAGCCATCCTGTTGTAGAATTGCTAGTGTGCTTAGGATCATTGCTAATAACAAAGTTCTTCCTAATGAATTTCTGAATATTATCCGTAATAGCCCTTCAAATACTTTACCAGTCACTGAAGTTAAGCTCACATGTCTATAATTTCCAGGCAATGATTTTAAACCCTTTTTAAATATAGGAACGACATCTGCCTTCCTCCAATCTTCTGGTACAATTCCTGAAAGCAAAGAATCTTGAAAGATTAAATACAGAGGTTCACTTATTTCCACACTTAGCTCCTTAAGTACTCATAGGTGAATATTGTCAGGCTCCAGAGCTTTATTAACATTCATTTTCTTTAACTGCTGTAGCACTTTGTCTTGAGTCATCCAATCACAAGTTATCTGCACGTTTTTGTTTTTTTTGCAGCAATCATTTGCATATCTCTTGCCATAGGATCTTCATTAATATATACTGCAGAAAAATAGTTATTCAAAATGCCTGCCTTTTCCTGGTGTTCATTAACTAACATTCCCAACTCTGTTTTCAGTGTACCTATACTTTCATTTTTATTTTATTTTTAGATTTTATGTACTTTAAAAAATGTGGGGGTTGGTTTTGCTTTCTTTGGCTGTCAATTTCTCAGTTTTTGGTTTAGTCACTTTAATTGCTTTTTTGCAAGCATTATTGGCTTCCTTATATCTTATATAGGATGCCACTTTTTTTGTCTGATTTAAATTTCGTAAATGCCCTACTAAGCCACATTTGTTTCAATTTGTTTCTTTTATATTTATTGTTATATGTGTTACTCAATTGTACATACCTTTCTAATTGTTTGAAGATATTCAATTTTTCCTCAATGTTTTTTTTCACTAAGTAGTTTATGCCAGCCAATTTGTTGTAGAGCTGCCCTGATCTTATTGAAATTGGCTTTTTTTAAATGATAAACTTTAGTATACCCCACGTGCTTTTGCTTTTTTAAGTTTATTTCCAAAAACACAATATTGTGATCACTATTTCCCAAATGCTCCCCTACTTAAATGTTGGTCAAAAGATCAACATTGTTTGTTATAACCAGATCCAGACAAGCATCCTTTCTAGTTGGTGATTGTACCAGTTGTGATATGAAGGTGTCATTTAACACATTCAAAAACCTGACTCCCCTTGCTGAACAACTAGTCACTCTACCCCAAACTATGTCCGGGTAATTAAAATCTCCAATAATTAACGTGTTACCCAGATGTGCAGCTTTCCTAATTTGCTCTAACAGCTATTTTCCCTCATTAATATTTACATTAGGTGGTTTAAAACATATCCCGGCCAATAATCGATTTCCCTTCTTTTGCCCAGGCAGCTATCTACCCATGAAGCTCCCACATTTTCCTAATCATACTCCATATGCTTAAGATTTGACTTTAACTCATGGTTGACATACAAACATACCCCACCACTCTTCTTGTTTTTCCTATTCTTCCTAAATAACGTGTACCCATTTAAGTTAACTGCCCAGACATGTGTCTCATCCCACCATGTTTCTGTTATGCATATTGTATCATATTGTTTAGTGTATGCTATTGCCTCTAGTTCCCCCATTTTGTTATTCAGGCTCCTTGCATTAATAAGCATACATTTAATATCATCATGGGTCACTTTGTGCAAATTTGTATTACTTTTGTATACCTCCCCTGTTCTAGTCTTGCCCCACCCCTCATCTCCACCTCGCTTATGCTGAGCTAAAGCCCATCTCGTTTCTATCCCATCTCCATTATGTAGATTTCTATGTCCCTCCCCTCCTAACACTAGTTTAACATCTCCTCCAACCTTCTAGCCATCCTATCCCTTACTATACATATGCTTATGTGTGTGTGTATAGATAGATAGATAGATAGATAGATAGATACAGATATTGTGTGTGTATATATATATATATATATATCTGTCTATAAATACATAGATGAGGAAGTCTTGATGGAGTTGGAAACAAATGTTTTAACAGTAAAGGCTGTGTTTAAAGAAAAATAAACATTAGAACCCTTTAATAGTGGTGACCCTTTAAATCATACACATACACAGAGGCTCATGTCATATTTACACTAAATAATATTTCCCTGAGCAGACTCCTACATTTTTCATCTGATTAGAAAAGTCTTCTGATTTACTTTCTTAATTTTCATACAATGCTGTTCAATAGCAGGACTATCAATCCCTCCTAATAATTCACTGAAACCAAGATTTATATCTTCTGAGTAAAAAAAGAAAATGACATTCTGTTTTTCAGCCAAACTGACTGCTCTTTCTCGGCAGTGTAGATATATATATATTTCATTTTTTAATGCACTGTACCTTTATTATTTGGCATTAAATAAGTGTGAAGAATAAAAAATATCCAACATCATAAACAATATATGAAAGAGGCAATCATAAGATAAGCAAAGAATATCATAAATTTTAAGATAAGTGAAGAATACCAAAACAAAAAAAACCATAAACAAAGTAAAGTTTAGCTTCACACTGCATTTTGGCTTCAATATATACATATTTGTCAGTCACTGAACATGAAGTGTGTCTATATATTATATATACTTGTCAATACATTTATTTTTGTTTAATTGTTTTGTAAAAAGAAAACTACATATCTATGAATATCAATTTATGAAAAGCATGCAAGCATCTATGAGCAACCATTTTTGCAGATTTTATTAAATTCAATACAGACACCCCTCACTTACCGACCATGTTGCGTTCCTACGACCCGGTAAGTGGGGAGTTAAGGGATTCTCTGCTCTGCTGCATTTTTCTATGTTCGGGGAAATGTCCCTGAACATTGACAAAGGCAACAGAGCAGGGAATCCCTCTAATGTATGTTCGGGGAAATTTCCTCATACATAGATTTAAGGGATTCCCTACTCTGGTGCGCATGTCTGTGTTCAGAGACATTTCTTCAAACATAGAAGAACACAGCAGAGCAGGGAAACCCTCTAACAACGGCTTGCAATTACCACTCCGCGAGAGAGCTGGTCGTAAGTACGAGCCGTCATAAAGCAGGTAGGTCGCAAAAGGAGGACCATCTGTATTGGCAAATGCCAAATTGGAAGTATTTTGCAGTTGTGGCTTATCTTTGGCTCCAAACATGACATGGATCAGTATATGAAACTGTCAAAATTCTGAAATCAAAATATGTCTGTGGGGGTCTTGAATATAAATAAATAAAAGCTGTGAGGTTATAAAATACATGCATAGTGTTACTGTGTATCTCTGGGGTTTAGATATTAATTTAGACTTTTTATACAAATGATCGCACACAGAGATTTTTCTTTTAATACCCTGTAAATAGTATTTGAATACTGCTTTGTTTTCTATTATAACTTGTATTTTTCATTTTGCTGGTTAGCAATATTAAAGTTCAGTTACCATAGGGAGCTAGGTGGAGTTCTAGCACAGGTGCTCTTGAAGACACAGGTTAGTAACCCTCATAATTTTTATATTTATTTACAATCTATTGATTATTTATTTATCATTGTTCATTTTATTTTGATTTCTTTTTTTTAAATTTGTATTTCATTTAAATTCTATTTTTTATTTATCATTGAGGCAACTTATGACTCCTTCCCCCTGCCTGTATCAGTATATTAACTCATATACATATCTGTATATGGAAATTGTTTTGAGAATAATATAATCTTCACAAATTCTATTTTTGGTTAAGAGGATCAATGCAGCCTATTTGGCTGTTCTATTAACTTTACTCTAAAGGTTGGATGTAAATCTAATTGTTTACAAAGTGTTTGATATATATTTTAACACTCAAAATAAAAGTTACATTTTAAATATAATCCGGCTGGATCATTTTTCATTATTATACTATTTATTCCATTATTGGGGGTTCATGTCCTTTTTCCAGCCTCCTCTATAGATCAGTTCTCTTTCCAAATCACTCTTTTTCTTTTCTATATATATATATATATATATATATATATATATATATATATATATTTCTTTTCATATAGAGTTCTGCTATCTCTCAAACATATTGATTGTTTTATATGGCTATATTAAGCATCCAATTTAGAACGTTTATGTAAACATTAGTTTTTTTTATATTTTTATTTGCTCTGAATAGCGTAGTCTGTTTTTTTTTTCATGTAGTCTACATTGTTTGGAGTGTTCTTGATATCATTGAAAAGTATCACTATATTTTAATGAGCACATTATTGTCTTTTTCTGTTTTGATTACTATACCGTTTATAAAACTACACAGTTATTTAGGGAATTTCTTGTGCAGCTGTTTATTTATTTTTTTCAATTGACAATTTTTATTGTTTTTTTTTTGCAGTTATCAGTGGGGTACAGAAGAGAAATGGGGATGGGGGAATACCAACAAGTGTTGTCGACATGGTATAATCATTACAATTACATTGTGTTGTGCTCCTTCTTAACAATGCTATGGTATATAGTTCCATTCACAAGTAAACTCTCAAGTAAACTCTAAGTTCTGTCTCGTCTATCATTACTTCCTTGCGCCCTCCTTTGTAATTCGCGGGTTGGCGGAGGGGAGGGGGGGGGGAGGGGGTAAACTTATGTACACGTGTGGGATTGCGTTGTCTGTGTCTTTTCCTACTTTTTCCTTCAGCTTGTGTGTAAGCCTAAAGTGGGGCTCTAGATGTAAGCTCTTTACGTGAGCTCTATTATGGGCTCTTTTCGTGGACTCTCGATTTGAGCTTTCTCCCTAGTATTCTTTTCCTCAGTATCTCGCAGGCCAATCTTCGTTGCTCTTGCAGAACCTATTGGTGTGCAGTTTCGGCTACCTGAGGTTTTACCTTGTTCCAATATGTGTCCCAGATGCTACCTGCCTCTGTGGTGGTACCCCCTTTGCCTAGTTGGCGAGCCGCCATGTATTCATATTCCCAGTTCAGTTGAATTTGTGCTAGCAGACTGGTTCTTGTGGGGGCTGAATTAGATTTCCATTGTTTCGCTATGAGATTACAAGCTGACATTATCGTGTGGAACATAAGTTTGGCATGGACCTTGGATATGCCCTCTGGCCATATGTACAATAGGCACATTGCCGGCGTCAGGGTTACTTTTATGGGTATTAGCTGACCTAGGATGTCGTTAACTACCTTCCAGTAGGGCCGAATTTCCCTGCACTCCCACCATATGTGTAGCATTGATCCCCTGTCTATTCCACATCGCCAGCATTGGGCCGAGGTGCCTGGGAATATGTGTGCTAGCCTCGTCGGGACTAGATACCATCTATATTGTAGTTTCCTTATTTGTTCAAGATGTGTAACACATGTGGTCTTGCCTTTGTGAATAGTGAAGGCTCCCACCCATTGATGCTCTGAGAAAGTGCATCCTAGGTCTTTGTGCCATGCCTGTTTGAAGTTGTCGGTAGAGTTATGTGTACCAGTTAGCAACGTTCCATAGACTCTTGAAAAGGTACGTTTGTGTGGGGTTCCCTTGAGGCAGCATGCCTCGTAGTCAGACATCGCGGGAGTCCCAGGTGAGGGAGTGTGGTGTTGTAGCATCGATTTGATCTGTAGGTATGAAAAAATTGCTCTATTCGGTATTTTGTATTGAGCTTGTATGTCCGGGAATTGTTTAAGAGAGGATCCTGTGTACAGATCGTGTATGTGCGTGCACCCTGCCTTTGTCCATGCTCTAAAGTCAAATGTTGGGTTTCTCAGGTATATGCTATACAGCGTTGAGGCAAGTGATAGGTCACCCGTTTCGCTGAGGTGCGCTCTACTTGTATCCCATGTGTGCAGCAATAGTTTTGTGGTTTCCAGCATTTGGGGTGGTGCCGGTCTCAGGTGTTTTGGCACCCAGAATAGGTGGTGCATCCCAGCTTTGCACGACTCATGGGTTTCAATAGCTACCCATTGTGGTGGGTTATCTGCCCTGTGTGCCACGGCCACCGTGGATAGCAGCGCCGCCTTGTAGTATAGTTTGATATCTGGGAAACCCATGCCCCCTTTCTCTATTGGCTTTTTGATCGTGGAGAGTGCTACTCTAGGGGTTTTATTTGCCCATGTGAATCGTGTGATGATTTTTTGTAACTTGGTCATGTAGTGCCTAGGGATGGGGATCTGTAGTGAGCGGAATAGATACTGTAGTTTAGGTAACAGCGACATTTTAAAAGCCGCTATGCGCCCGTGCCACGAGTGGAAATCGCTATGCCACTTTTCGAGCGTCTGCGCTATTTCGTGTGATAGTTTCTCATAGTTATATTTATACATTTGGTGGGTCGTTCTGGCTAAATTGATCCCTAGAAACTTTATGTAGTCATCCCTCCAGTCGAAGTTGAAAGATTCCGTCAGGGTGTGGAGAGTCCGTCCCGGGAGATGGATTCCCATTGCCTGTGTTTTCGTCAGGTTAAGTTTGTAATACGATACTTTGTTATAGTCTTGTATGCACTGGAGGAGGTTGGGAATGGATATTTGCGGTTGTGTCAAAGTTAATAGTATGTCGTCTGCAAAAAGGCTGAGGGTGTACTCTCTGTCTCCCACTGGGACTCCGTGTATCGCCGGATGGGCCCTAATCGTGGCAGCCAGAGGTTCTAGTGCTAGCACGTATAACAGAGGGGACAACGGACACCCCTGTCTCGTCCCATTTGTGATTTCTATTTGTTCTGATACAAATCCTGAGTTTAAGACCTGGGCCCTTGGCGCCGAGTAGAGCGCCCTTACCACTGAAATGAAGCTCCCCGGGATCCCATATCTCTGTAGGGCCGCCTCCAGAAAGCTCCATCCCAGCTTGTGGAAGGCCTTTTCTGCGTCTAACGATATTAGGACCCCCCCTGCCCGTGTTGTCTCCAGGCTCTGCATAAGGTTTAGAACTTTTCTTGTGTTATCTGCTCCCTGTCGCCCTGCTACAAACCCCACTTGGTCATTGTGTATAATATGCGGCAGTATAGGCCCTAATCTTCTTGCGTAGAGTTTGGCTAGGATTTTGGTGTCCGTGTTAAGAAGGGATATAGGGCGGAAGTTCTGCGGCTGTGTCGGAGGCTTACCCGGCTTAGGTAGGGTGATAATATGGGCCAGTTGCATTTCTCCCGGGAGGGTCTCTGTGCGTACTGCTTCATTAAATACTTCTGCTAGATAGGGTGCTAAGATATCTTTAAATATCTTGTAATACGAATTTGCGAATCCGTCAGGGCCTGGGGCCTTTCCTGTCGGTAGTGACCGTATCGTATCGCAAACCTCCTCTGGGGTAACTTGCCTAGTTAGTGTTTCTTGTTGCTGGGGCGTTAAGGTCGGGAGAGTTGTTTTATCTAAGTACTCTGTAATGTTTGTATCTGTTGGGGGTTGGATAGTGGGGTCTCGTCGTAGGTTGTATAAGTCCCCATAGTAGCGTGCAAATTCGTTACTAATTGTGAGAGGTGTCATTACCTTCCCCCCCGCTTTGGAGTGTAAAAACGCTATTTTCTGTGCCTGCTGTCGTTTTTTCAATCTTGAAGCCAGCAATTTTCCCGCCCTATTCCCTTGTGAGTAATGTGTGGCTTTTAACTTCCTTAAGGTGTATCCTACTCTGTCGATCGCTTTTTGTCGGAGTTTTTGACGTATCTCCGCTATTTGTTCTTTCAATTGGGTCGAGGGTTGGGCTTGGTTCTGTAATGTCAGGTTGTATAAGTCTTTCTGCCATTGTAATGTCTGTGTTTGTGATTTTCTTTTCAAGAATGCTGCTCTTCGTATAAGGAGTCCCCGGGTTACCGCTTTATGGGCCTGCCATATCGTGTGGTGTTGTAAATCAGAATTGGTATTATCTGTGAAGTAATGGCGTAGTGAGTCAGAAACGCTCTCCGAGAAGGACTTGTCCGATAGGAGAGTTTCATTGAGACGCCATGGACCCCTATGTTTAAAATCATACGTGTCCTTTAGTGTTAGTTCCATGGGAGCGTGGTCAGACCATACTATTTGCCCTACTCTGCAGTCCACTATCTGCTCAAGTGCTCCTCCCTCTACCAGTATCGCGTCTATTCTCGAGTAGGTGTTATGGACCTGTGAGTGGTGGGTGAATTCCTTATCTTCTGTGTGTGTGACGCGCCATGCGTCGTAGTAATGGTGTAGGGCCAATAATTTCGCTAGGGTTGCACTTTGCCGCTTGAGTGGTTTGTATCTTGGGCTATTTAGGGAGAGTGTAGTGTCTAGGGCTGGGTTGAGAACATGATTTAGGTCCCCACATATGATCGTCATACCTTGTTTGATATTTGATATTCTGGAGATGATTTTGTGTATGAAGTTCCTCTGATTGGTATTGGGGGCATACACATTAGCTATTGTATATAGGGCATTATTTATTTTTCCAACCACGATGACATATCTGCCTTCCCTATCCGCGTCTTCGGTTATTAGGTCAAAAGCCACTTTTGCACTTATTAGTATAGAGACACCTTTTGATTTGGTGTCAGACGTGGAGTGGAACTGGTGAGGGTGTGTCTTGGTTAGAATGCTGGGATGTGTATTGCCCCTGAAATGTGTTTCCTGGAGACACACTATATCAGCATCTAGTTTCCCTATGTCCCTACTCAGGAGGTGCCTTTGTACTGGGAGGTTAAGTCCTCTCACATTATGGCTGTATAGCTTTATGGTGGAATGTATGGGAAGATGTTGCTCTTGCTTAGTTTGTAATTATCTATCATGAGTCTCTGCCTTCCCCAGCTATTTCGAGCTAGGCAGATCTCTATTGCTAGGAACTTCAGGGCAAGTGTAGGGCCTGTCATCCCAGGGTAATTCCACATTAGCGAGTGCTCACACCCTGCCGAGGTGTAGGGATTAAGTAGCGTTCCTTGGCTTCCCACGAGGCCTAGAGGTAAGGGGGTTGGGATGAGGGAAGGGGATCGAACAATACAATTGGGGGTTGGTGAATCCTCTGTCTTGCAGAGTTTTAACATATGTACAATTTTGAACAAAGTTGCCAAGTATATGGCAAGGTTCCCATAAGGGGAACCGTGGGGGTCGGAGCGTATCGCTTCGATCCTGGTTAGGGTGTCGCCGCAAGGGCGGCCCTCATGCTGTGTCTCATATCTTTCGTTTTGCTAGGTTGACCCGTACCCGGTATAACATCTGCACATTGTGAATTGCATAAGGTGAGCCAGCCGGTCTCAGTATCAAGCGGCCCTTGGGTCATGGTTGGGTGTTATGCACAGGTTTGCCCCTCCATATCATGCTCAGTGGGGCTGTTGTATTTTGCAAGTTATTATAAAAGATTTTTTTTTTTTTTTCCCTTACTGTTAGGTATCAGTACTGTGTGGAAGGGGTCATGTGTAGGCTGTGATGGGGGTCTACACGGCCCTTGGGCAAGAATCCCCAGTATGTATGATACCTCTGGACCCCACCCTAGACCCTGACCTTGTGTAGCTAATCCATTAGCTATATTTACAAACTTTATACTACGGCATGAGCTAAGTGTGCAATGTAAACGTTAAGATTGCATAACATGGTATACTTGCGGGCAATAATAAAGTTCATAGGAGTGTCGCTTCCAGATGCCTATTTTCGTGCCTTCTTCCAGGCTGAGGGTTGTCTCCCGGTAGGCGCCGGTCTTGGTCACTCGGCTGGTGGAGTGATGCCCCATTCCTGCAGCTTTTGGAGGCCTTCCTCCGGTGATATGATGGTGGTGAGAGTGCCATTTCGTTGAATGAGAAGTTTGGTCGGATACCCCCATCGGTACGCTATGTTGGTGCTGCGTAGGGCTTCTGTGATAGTGCTGAAGGACTTTCTTTTCCGTAGTGTCATGGCCGAAATGTCAGCAAAGATCCCAATTTTCTGATATTCCGATGGTATGTCTTTTCGGAGCCTGCTCGCCTTGAGAACTGCCTCTTTGGCGTGGTAGTAGTGCATTTTCAGTATTATGTCCCTCGGTATATCTGCAGGTAAGTATGAGGGTTTCGCTACCCTATGTATGCGGTCCAGCAACAGGACATCTTGCGGTAGATCTGGTACCAGTGTGTGGAAGAGCCCCGTGGCGTATGCGGGTAAGTCCGCTGGGCCTACATTTTCGGGCACGTTCCGCAGCCTCAAGTTGCTGCGACGCGCGCGGTCTTCCATGTCCGCAATCTTGTTCTCATATTCGTTCAGCCGGTCCCATGCTTCTTCCACTTTGGTGGTTAGGCGGGTATGCGCCTCCATTTGTGCCTCCATCTGATTTTCCAAATCCGAGGTGCGAGAGCCCAGTTTGTGTAAATCCGTGCGGAGATCAGTGAACGAGCGCTGCAGCGTACCTTGTAGTTTTGCCGCCATATCATCAAACATCGCCTGTAAACTCTCCGTGGTTAGTATATTGTTGGCGGTTTCGTTGTGCGGACCTTGTGAGCTCTCCTGGTCGGCGCCATCTTGCTGCTCCTCCGGTATAGTAGCTCCTCGTGCGTGCCCTTGTTTGGCACTAAAAAAAAGCATTTTGTCGGTTTTTTCAGATACCCGTTTACTTTTGTTGTGGGACATAGTGAAGATGCGTCCCAATGTGCTATTTCTTATGTTTTCGGGTCATCAATGCTGCATGAGGGCCTTAACTTTTGCGGAGCTAGACGAACATGCGACCTCTCTCGTTCGCGTCCAGGCCACGCCCCAGCTGTTTATTTATTTGATATATATTTGTACATGTTGAGTGTATATTTTCACATCTGTTGTTCTGATCAATGAGTTATATGTGTAGAAATGGTGTGCGTGTTGTGTGAAGGTGTTTTGTGTGTGCAAGGTTGCTGTCAGTGCTGTGATGTGTGTGATCACTTTGTTTGACCGGTTGTGTGTGGTACGGTTGTGTGTCATTTATGTGTATGATGCCTGTCTGCAGCCGTGTGTGTAAGACGCTTATGTGTGACTGTGATGTTTGCGTTTTGTCTTTGTGTTATGTGGGTGACTGTGATGTTGGTGTGCGTGGTGGGTAGCTGTAAGTGATGATGTGGCTGGCTGTGTATGAATCGCTGTATTGCAATCCCTCTGTATAGAAAAAAAAACCTAGTGTAGGGAATATTTCCTTTTGAATGTATTTTATTTTTTTATCTTATGCTGTTCCCTGTGATGTCATGCAAATTAGCATGGCCAGTATTTTTTTTCCAAGAATGGTTGAAACCTTAATCTTTTTGTACTATTTTATGATTGTTCCTTATCTGAAAACTGAAATAGCCTACAGGGTTATATACTAAAGTGAGAATTTAAGGTGAATTTCAAAATTAAGGTCACAATAGAAAAACTGGAAAAAATATCTTTGTCAGCTATGCTTTAAGTTTGGCTACTCTGGCTTTAAATGTGAAGTTCACTTTGAATGCTCTTTAAATTGAATTCTAACTTTAGTAAATAATCCTGGAAATCTCTAATTTGACCCGTTAACTAGTCTCTGGGAATTTAGTTAAGCCTGAAAGTGTTTTTTGTTGTTTTTTTAAAATAAATTCTTTATTTATGTATTTTTTAAAATTTTTGTCCGTCAAGGAATTAGGTTACAGAATAAAGAAGAAATATTAAGGGTAAAGGACTTGTCAATACATTCAAGTGGAAGCAAAGTACATCACATAGCATTCTTACATAGGATTAATCTTTGTCGAGTGAGAGGGTTCCTCAGCATAGGAGACAGTTTGTTGGGGTTCATTATCTCAGTGTAGTGGTAGAAGTACATCCTGTGTCATGGGGTAGGTAGTGTGGGGGGTGAAGCTATGAGGACTGTGGCACGTACGTTTGCCATGGACTTCTGGAGGAGTGTGGAAGCTGGCCTCCTGCCCACGGACTATGGTCCGGGTCTGGGACACAGTTTGGGAGCTACCCTGCCCAGCCGCAATTAGTAGCTTGCCCTGGGTACCCCTGGTTTGGCACTTTCCCTTCATGCGTATGGAACCGAATGCTGGCTCTCTGGTGGCCATACGCATGAACCAAACCCACGAATAGTCCTCAACGCCACTTAATCAAGAATTTTATGGAACTGTTTTCGGCATGAGGTGATCGTGCGGTTCCCGGACAATTTGGTTCGCGGTTTTGAATCCCTTTGAAATTCGCCAGGAGAGAACCTTTTGGAGGGAAGGTCCCTGAGACTGAGGGGAACAAACGCCACCTAAGAGCCAGGTGGAGCACCTCCTATTGTGGCCGCAGGAGCTCCCTAAAGTTGACTGGCAAAAGCACCAAATGCCCTGGAACTATTTTGGGCATAGGACCATGTGTACGGCCGGTCGGGACTTTAACACGGCGGCGTTTCCCCTACACTGCATGTATCTAAGCGCTATTTGGAGAACTTGGGCACTCAGATAAGGGATATTTAAAGATGTATTATTTGTTGGGTTATTTTATGTTTTTATTATGTTTTGGGGTATCTTTATGTTTTTATATTTTTGTGTTTGGCTCTCTGTTCCTGGGAGAAAATTAGCTTACAGGTCTTTAACACAATTATTATTGCCATTTATATAGCGCCAACAGATTCCATAGCGCTTTAATTTAATTATCACACAGGCCCAGAGATTCCTGGGTGCTGAATACAATGGAGACCCTGCTGGGGTCTGTGCATAAAAGGTTCATAGGTTCATTAAAATAAGTTGTACTCCCAGAACAATGTATTGTCTACTTGCTGGTAAGGGAAAAGCTATAATCACTGCTCGGCACCTTGTTCCAGCTCATAGAGGATTCAGCTGGGAAAGTCTTTTAAGGACTAGAGCTCCCAGGACTGTGTGTCATCCAGTCTCTGGGAGGGAATAGGGCAAGTCCCTTATCCTGTTCCAGGATGGAGAGGCTCCAGGAAGACCCCAGGCAAGCCACGGTGACTGGGGCAGAAGCACCGAGGTGTTCCCCTGTTCCAGCTCGGAAGCGGTCCATCGCAGAGGTACACAGCTGGGGTACAGGATCTCTGTTACAAGGACCATTTTCTCTACTTTGTCAGGGAGGATATTTACCTTCACCAGTTTTTGAGATTGGGCCCTATTGCTAAGTGCATTTAGCGCTCTCAGAGACCACCTGTACGTGGTGAGGTAGAATGGACAAATCATTGCTGGTAGGGTATGCAGAGGGTATCAGGCCTTCAAGCTCAGTTTTGAGGGAGAAGAAGCGAAGACAAAGAAGCTAGAAAGGGAAATAGAGCGAGAAGAATATGAGTATTCTGGACTTAGTGCCTACTATTAAACTTTCAGCTTTAAAAGCAGTTCTCTCCTTGTATTATTTGACCTATAACTGTTAGAATTGCTTGACATCCTAGACATAAGAACTATTTAATGTATATATTTTGAGCTACTTGAGAAGAAAATATTATAAATAAAATTGTGATTTTATTTTTATTTTTTCAAAATTTTATTTATCTTTACATATATGTATCATAAGAAAGCTGTAATAAATAATTCATAATATATACGAGTGCACTTAATGAGAAATGCACAGGGATCAAGGGGTTAATGCCATCTCTCCATCTTCATATCCTAAAAAAGATCTTCACAATATTTGATGACAGTCATGTGATAATGAGACTAGATGTTTTTCATTCGCTTTATTTCTTTCAGCCAGAGATAAATGGCTCCCGTCTGATCCACAGATAATATCCGAGGGGCTCTATGCTATTGCTGTAGTACTCAGCTTTTCTCGAATTGCTTATATCCTGCCAGCCAATGAGAGCTTTGGACCACTACAGATATCGCTTGGGAGAACAGTCAAAGACATTTTTAAATTCATGGTTCTCTTTATCATGGTGTTTCTTGCATTCATGATCGGCATGTTTATCCTGTACTCTTATTATCTTGGAGCTAAAGTGAATTCTGCATTCACAACGTAAGTATCTTAAATCTTAGATCAACTGATATGGTTATTATTTTTTTAACTTAATTTACAATTTATTATCCTATAAACAAAAGAGGGATATAAAGAATCCAAGCAGGACACATAAATAGACATGCTATCATTATAGTTGTATTTTATTGAACAATTATAACATTTCATACTAATGGTTACTGCCAGAGCTAAAGCTCTGAACCACATTATCCTTCCAAAACACTCAACACTGTAGCAATAAACCATTTAACAATATTCTTCTTTAAACATAAGACCTGTAATTTGGACCAGTGCATACGCTCATGCACCCTGTTCTTTTCCAAAATTGGTATGAGCAAAATGTCAAGCTGTTATAGTAAACATAGATTCTATTGGATAATCTAAGGTATTAGGCAATGGCTTTTGAATATGCCAATATTTTGTCAATCCCTGTCTTTAAAATAGCTTGAACTAGAAAAGTCTAATTAGGAGAGAACTTTGCAACCAGCAAAACAAAAATTCTGCTCCCCAAGTGGAATCAAGTTCAGATCATGCCATGGGTGATCTACGTCCCCACCAAGATGAGCCCTGGTCACATTTAAATAACAATAACATATATTTTAATATCTATTAAAACCTAGCCAGAATCCTGGCATGCTGAGTAAGAGGCTGGAAATATAAGCAATAAAATGTGAACTAAATATACCCTTTATTTATGGCATAACTTAAGCTTTGGGTTGTTCTTCCTATTTGCAAAATTTTTGGCTGAATTGATTAATTCCAACTGAGATTCTACTACTCAGAAGCTTGCATTATGAAATCTTAGTTTATGAATAGTACTAATTTGTTTGGGGCAAGTCTCACAGTGGTCCCTATGTCAGAATGGACAACCAATGTCCCAGTTGTATGCAGTTACTATTTTGCCCCTTCATCTAATTGTAACTGTATGTAATGTGGGCAGTCATGGCACAAGTCACTAACAATGTGACCTGAATATGGGGAATTATCATAAAGTATTTATCTATACTGTTCAATATTCTGAATTATTCTACTTCTTTCTCTTTTCTTAGAAAACATAGTCTATATAGTAACAGCTGTCTTGTTTTTCTCTATTTTTAAGAGTTGAAGAAAGTTTCAAAACCTTATTCTGGTCCATATTTGGCCTGTCTGAAGTTACGTCCGTAGTTCTGAAATATGATCACAAGTTTATAGAGAACATCGGCTATGTGCTCTATGGTATCTACAATGTGACTATGGTTGTCGTTCTGCTAAATATGTTAATTGCCATGATTAACAGCTCTTATCAGGAAATAGAGGTAATTTGCACACTTATGTAATAATCTCATATGCCTGCCACTTAGTGTTATCTGGAACACAAAACAATTTTCATTGAATGAACGATGCGAATTTAAATTATGTCAGTTGTTGAAAGCATTTAAAATTTATATTTCAACGCTAAGCCAGCAAGTGACTACATTAACTGACTGAACACACAAGGCAATAATGTTTAAATTAATGTTAAAATTATTGTGTAATTATGAATATCAATGTTATTTTATACTAATCATAATACAGTATGACATGGATGAGGAGTCATAGTGTGAAATTTCTCCTTCCCATTTTATTAGTGTGAATGCATTTTGTGGAACACCATAGAATGATATCATACTAGATGCAGAGGTTCAAGCATTAACAAGTGACATAATATTGCTAAATACTAGTATAGACTGAAGACATAGAAATAAATTATTTATATTCAAGTTTAACACAGGCCCATTAAAATTTCTCATTTACTATACAAGCTACTAAAATTTTAATCGATGTAATTACCCTTACAGATTTTTCACATATTTTCTCTGTATGTAGGAGCATTAAAAATGCTAGCAAACCATTATATGGATGCTCTTCAATGCCAATTATTATTATTATTTTATCATGTTTTTTTTATATTTTTTTATTTCATAATTATACAAATAATCTGTCCCTCACAAACTATACACAGGATTTAAAACAAATTGTTGAATTTTATTTTCCTCATATTTACTGTAATTATAGAACGATCAAATAAATATAAAATTTTGTATAAATATTGTACACATCAGCAAAATTATACGTAAGATGGTTCATAGTGGCCTTGGTAACATATACAAATGTGACAGTAATTTTATTTTAATGTTCATTCTCTTTTTTATAAAATAACTGAAAGTGTTTCTATGGTTTTTACCATATAAATATCCTATTCTTCTAAGCAAAGCATAATGAATCAACACATAGTGATCAAAGAGCAGTCTCCTGAGGTCGGTGAGAGTTAAAAGTGATTGTGGTTTGATAAATATGACAGTTAGATCAATACATGTTAAATAATAGCACATCCAATTAGCCCAAAGGAATAATATTTGATAAATCTATTTTTGTATTCTTATTTTAGAGCTTTTTTTTTTATGTTCTGAGCTTTTCTACCCATCAGCCCTGCTTCACCAACTTGAATGACATGAATGCCAAAAAAAATTTATTTTATCAATTTCTCAGTGCTACTCTAAAGAGATAATATGACGAATTCCATCAGAAAGATGTATTTGTTGCATCTGGCCTCTAGAACAAAATGCACAGTGATCTAAGTCCAACCAGCAGTCACTTGTGGCTCATGGATATTTACTGCCATAATTTGTGATTTATCTCATGTCTGCATCTTTTTATTAAAAAAATGCAAGATAAACAAAAAAGTATATGACAGTCAGCTACCTTAAACTGTCTTTGTTGCAGTATAGTATATTATAACAGGAAAAAGGACAACATATTCTTCCCCATGTTTCTACTTGCCATGCAATTAGTGGTATTTAATCAGAATAAATCTGACATAGCCAGTAGAGTAAGATTTAACTCCCTTGGTGCCACCACTACATCTATAAGCAAATATAATTAAGGGCATAGCTAGGCAGGGGGACATTTGTATGTAGACATAGGGTTCAGGGATCTTATCCCCTGAAGATCATTGCTATCCATAATTACTTTCTGTAATTTTAACATAGGGAGATTAAATGGAAGGCTGATGTGGTTCACTCAGTCCCTCGTGGTTAAGCAAGATCATGGTGATCATCTACCTAGATGGGATCTGAGGTCATAGCTGATGTCATTTTCCAGCTACTCTGTTTGAAAAGTAACTCTGTAATGTAATGTTTGAAGAGACAGAGTGAGAATAAACTACACAAACACACACATTATGTTGAATGAGGACCGTGGAAAGAATTGGAGTGCTCTGTTTAAGTTTGATTTGACTCATGGTAAAAAAATGGTATTAACTCAAAGGCATGTTAAGCAAACACTTATACTGCTTTATAGCACATTATCCATTGGCTCCATTAAACTAAACACAGGAAATATTGAAAGCATTACAAAGAAAACAATAGCTATGGGGACAATACTTGGGGGGAGTAGGTGCGACAGAAGTTGTATTCTCGATAAGAGAGCTCCTGATTTACTCATAATACACCAATAAAAACAATCTGCAATGTACTGATATTAATTAAAAAGCTGTATTCACTTAATAAAACAGAATACTGTAGAGAAAACATATCCGTTCTCTCTTATGAAATAGAACAGTAAAGTGTCTATCAAGTGAAAATAAGTTCATATTAAGGAATGTCTGCAAAACCCATCCATGATATTATTTTCCCTAAACCACTCATAACATTATGTATATTTGGCATTACATATTTCTTTAAATTAGGGTTAGGGATGGTTTTAAGGTGAGGACTATGGTTCCTTTATTTCTACATGTGCCAGACTGTACGAGATTGGTAGGAATTACACTCCTACTCAGAAGCTGCTATTGCTAACTTTTAGTAATAAGGAGAGGAGCTGGAGATAGATAATTATACTATACTCTGAAGATTCTCTCCCAGCATGTCAATTTTGGGAGATTAACTGCATTAATACCATTTTCACTTGCCACTTATTGTGGGAGGGCTGGGATATGTATGTCCAATATACAAAAAACAGGGGATAATATGCTAAACCAATAAGAAACAACAAGACATATCGGAAAACTGACACCCAGTGGCGATTCTGAGCAACTACACCCATTGTTTTTAACTGATATGTAAGTGAATAAATTGTTTTTTTATTACACACTCGATTGTGCACTACAATTTTATCTTTTCTTTTGAGTAAATGTGCTCCAGCCAACACATGGTGATCTGAATGCACTGTGAAGACTGGACCCTTGGAGGGAATTTATGTTAAAGGTATTAATACTTCAGTGAAATACTTCAGTGAGTGGCCATTTGAGAAAACAACATTTGTGGCACATTATTTACACAGTTATACGCTATGTCTTCTTGTTTCTTATTGGTTTAGCAGATTATCCCCTTTTTGTTGTATATATACTTTGTGGAAGACAGGAGGAGGTCTTCGGGGTACCTTTGGCAGCTTCACCCCATACAGGGAAGTTTCTGCCTGCTAACATCTCATTTGCACTAACTGCACTTTTTGGTTTGTGAACACATATTTTGTTTTATCTGCACTTTTTGTATGGATGTCCAATGCTGCCCTGAGATCAAGGGCCCTGCTCTGCACAGTCTGCATGGAGACATAACAAAACAAACAAAATGCATGAAAGGGGATGTATCCACAGTCTCTTCCTTTTCCCTTTTTTTAAATTTTTAAATAGATACAATTCTGCTTTCCTTATTTTATTAACCACTAAAGAATGGAGGTAAATTCCCTATTGCTTTGTTCACCTCTGTGCTACTTTGACGGCGTGTTGTAATTAGAATTGCCTAGGCAAAAAAAGTAAATTAGCACAGGAATAAAGCAGATTATATTATGTCCTTTTTTGGTCAAAAAGAGAAATATGGTTGTCTTTCCCCATCCATCACCTCTGGCTTTTGTCTTCACTTTTGCTCTCATCCATTTATTTAATGGAATGAAATCCAACACTGCGGCAACATCTAGAAAAACGTCTAACAGACTGAAATGAAATGTTTAGCTAAAAGAATTCTAAGGAAATAGCTAAGCAAACATATGTGTAAGTGTTTGAATATAACCAGTCCTAAGATAAATATAATAAACATTAAAAAAAAATAACATGGACATAAATAACATGTTTGTGTTTTATTTTCAGGATGACAGTGACGTAGAATGGAAATTTGCCAGATCAAAGCTTTGGTTATCTTATTTTGATGAAGGAAAAACATTGCCTCCTCCCTTCAGCCTTGTACCAAGTCCAAAATCCTTTGTGTATCTCATCCTGAGAATCTTCAGCTTGTCCAAGTGCAGAACTAGAAGGTTGCAAAAGGATATTGAAATTGGAATGGGTGATTCCAAATCTAGGGTAGGAATATAAAAGCTTACTAAACCAATGCATGTTTTCACACAACCTGTATCTATCAAGTTATATTACTCACACATATAAGATGAACATCACATCTAGGTGTAGTGTGGTGATTTTAAATGAAACTTCAGTTTTTCTTGTTGCATAGATCTTTTCTTAAAAGATGCTATGGTAGACTCATAAAAATAAAACAATTATTTTTTCTTCTTCCCTTCATCAAATCGGTTTGATTTTGTACATATTTAAACTGGCCACATTTGGTTATATTTTGCTTTTGACATTTTTTAGAAGGAAGCACAAACAATTCAACAGTAGTAAACTCTTGATATACATAGAAGGTGTCTTGCTGGGATTTGTGCTCTTTTTCTAAGATTTCTGTATCCAATTCTTAACCAACTGTTGTCGTAATTATTTATTTTTTGACATTATTTATTTAAATTTTGCTGACATACAAAAGGTAAACAATATTCAACAAAAATAGAAGCAGAACAATAGTCAGGAAGATTACGGCTTCCATAAAATGCAGCATGTCAAGCCATCTGATATGTAAGCATACAATACTAGCGACCATCAGAAGCCAGGTGTGAGCTCATGTATATCTTATGGAATGCATAAAGTGTACTGGCGGGGGAGAGGGGTGTCTTCTGAACTGGCTAAGGAGAAGAGGAAGCCAAATTATGTAGAGGCTATCGATAGCTATGAATGGTTTCAAGTACAAAGAGGGAAGCCTTATTAAGTAAAATTGTGGTGAATGATTGATAGCTATTAGTAGTTATATTAGTAAGCTGAACTTCCAGTGTAGGGTGGGAAGAGGTAGGAGTGATGGTGGGGAGAGGAACACCAGGATGGGTTAGAACTATGTACATATAAGAAAAAGACAAGGATAGATTAAGGATGAAAGGTGGTCAAAGAGGAGGTGTACCCCAGGAAAAAAAGGAAGGGTATTGTCAGAGGTAAGCGTTAACAGTCCCAATGTTAGAATGTGAGATTTTTAACTTCTCATGTATGCTAAATGAGGAACGTTATCCCAGCTTCAATGAATATTTCCGTTCAAAATTTTATGGAATGATTTAGGTGTGCCGTTTAGTTGTGCTGTTAGTTTATGCATTTCTAAGGCCTCCCTGTGTTATCTAACCCTATTAAGATTTGCTGGTTCTCATTTATTCAATATAAACCCATTTTTACACTAGCTGATGAATTGCTCATATAGCAAGTTGTACAGGGTAAGATTTGCCACTGTAGGTGCAGTTTAATAATTTCTGGATGCCCGACTGGAAAGACTATAATCAACTTCATTAAAGGGACACTATAGTCACCTGAACAACTTTAGCTTAATGAAGCAGTTTTGGTGTATAGAACATGCCCCTGCAGCCTCACTGCTCAATCATCTGCCATTTAGGAGTTAAATCCCTTTGTTTATGAACCCTAGTCACACCTCCCTGCATGTGACTTGCACAGCCTTCCATAGACACTTCCTGTAAAGAGAGCCCTACTTAGGCTTTCTTTATTGCATGATCTGTTTAATTAAGATTTTTTTATCCCCTGCTATGTTAATAGCTTGCTAGACCCTGCAAGAGCCTCCTGTATGTGATTAAAGTTCAATTTAGAGATTGAGATACAATTATTTAAGGTAAATTACATCTGTTTGAAAGTGAAACCAGTTTTTTTTTCATGCAGGCTCTGTCAATCATAGCCAGGGGAGGTGTGGCTAGGGCTGCATAAACAGAAACAAAGTGATTTAACTCCTAAATGACAGTGAATTGAGCAGTGAAATTGCAGGGGAATGATCTATGCACTAAAACTGCTTTATTTAGCTAAAGTAATTTAGGTGACTATAGTGTTCCTTTGATGGGTAACTCCAACAACAGGCCCAAATTGATGGTCACCTAATAGTGCAATAACCTCTCAACTATAATAAAAATTGATGTACACTTCTAATTAGTATTGAAAAAGAAGAGACCTTTCAAAATAATTTTTAAAAACATTAAAAAAAACTTTATACTGTATAATGTTATTATATTTCTATTGTCAGAAGAAGAGGATTCTAGTTCATGTTCCCGCAACCCCAGGCGTCTCTTTGACACCTTTAATTCTCTTCTTCGCCCCGCTGTGGCCACCCCCCAAACCAACCTTACTGCTGATAACTTTGCATGTTACTTCACTGACAAAATTGAAAAGCTAAGGAAAGAATTCTCCCCTCCTTGCCTTTCTGTTTCTCAATCACACATTGATCATGCCTTTCCTACCCTTCAGACATTCTCCCCAGCCACTGACCAAGAGGTGGCTGCTCTTCTTTGCTCCTCTCGCCCCACCACTTGCCCGCTCGATCCTGTCCCATCTCACCTTATCAGATCTCTCTCCACTTGTCTCGTGCCTTCTCTAACACACATCTTCAACTGCTCGCTCTCTTCTGGCATCGTCCCTGCTGACCTTAAACATGCCACTGTAGTACCTATACTAAAAAAACCATCCCTTGACCCGTCCACCCCCTCTAACTACCGTCCCATATCCCTGCTCCCTTTTTCCTCAAAGCTTCTGGAAAGACTCGTCTTTACCCGTGTGTCTCATTTCCTCAATTCCAACTCTCTCCTTGACCCCCTTCAATCTGGCTTCCGCCCTCTCCACTCTACAGAGACTGCCCTTATCAAAGTTACTAACGACCTAATCGCAGCTAAATCCAAAGGCCACTATTCCATACTAATTCTTCTTGACCTCTCAGCGGCCTTTGACACCGTTGATCATGCTCTCCTTCTTCAAACTCTGCAATCGCTTGGTCTCTGTGACTCTGTCCTCTCGTGGTTTTCCTCTTATCTCTCCCAACGCTCATTCAGTGTCTCTTTTTCTAATGATACCTCCTCCCCTCGCCCTGTCTCGGTTGGAGTCCCCCAAGGCTCCGTCCTTGGTCCCCTTCTATTTTCTCTTTACACTGCCTCTCTTGGCAAACTTATTACCTCATTTGGTTTCCACTACCACCTGTACGCTGATGACACCCAGCTATATCTCTCCTCCCCGGACCTCTCCCCTGCTGTCCTGCAACGTGTCACTGCTTGCCTTTCTTCCATCTCTGACTGGATGTCCTCCCGCTTTCTGAAACTCAATCTCTCAAAAACTGAGCTCCTTGTCTTTCCTCCTCCTAATACTGATCCTCCTCTCTCGCTCTCCCTTCAAGTTTGTGGTACCAACATCAGCCCATCCTTGCAAGCGCGCTGTCTTGGCGTCATACTTGACTCTGGTCTCACCTTTGAGCCTCACATCCTGCATGTTGCCAAATCCTGTAGATTCCATCTTAAAAACATAGCCCGCATCCGCCCCTTTCTTGCACCAGATACTACCAAGGAGCTTGTCCATGCTCTAATAATTTCACGCATGGATTATTGTAACCCTCTCCTGCTTGGTCTTCCCAAAAGCCGTACTGCACCCCTACAGTCTGTAATGAATGCTGCTGCTAGACTGATTTTCCTCTCTAGTCGGTTCTCTCACACCTCACCCCTCTGCCAGTCCTTACATTGGCTTCCTGTGTGCTATAGGAGTCAATTCAAGGCACTAACTCACACCTATAAAGCACTGAACAACTCTAGCCCCTCTTATATCTCCTCACTGATCCACAGGTATGTCCCTTCTCGGTCTCTCCGCTCTGCCCGTGACCACCTCCTGTCCGTTGTCCGCACCCGTACGGCCAACTCGCGCTTGCAGGACTTCTCGCGGGCGGCTCCCTTCCTATGGAATAGCCTGCCTACCGCCATCCGACTCTCCCCTAGTCTTGCATCTTTTAAGAAGTGCCTTAAAACCCATCTCTTTAGGAAAGCTTATGGCCTCCAAGACTAACCCCTACCTCACATACCCGTCTCTTGCCCTCTCCTAAAGGGCAGCCCACCTTATTTGATTGCACATTCCTGTCCTAATGTGTTTTACACCCCACCTCCTATAGAATGTAAGCTCGATTGAGCAGGGTCCTCTTCAACCTATTGTTCCTGTAAGTTTATTTGTAATTGTCCTATTTATAGTTAAATCCCCTTTCATAATATTGTAAAGTGCTACGGAATCTGTTGGCGCTATATAAATGGCAATAATAATAATAAAAAAATAATAATAAGGGCCTTATTTTATAACGCTGGTTAATATAAGTATGACATTTTATTTTTACTGTTTTTTTTCTATATTGTAAAAGGTTTAATAAGATATATCACCCTTACTATTGATGATTAGATGTGAGGGGGCATGTTGGAAAATCTCTTTTTAATATCATTTTATTGTACTATTAGGTGGCAAATGGGCTTATGGGAGGTATTTCCATTTGCTGTTGGTCTGCTTTGTGTTGTTTAGTGTTTTGTAGAATATTGATAAGGGAAAAACTATGGCACATTTTAATAATCATGTGTAGTAATGCAGGTGTATATTACGTTATCAAATCCCTTGCTGAAATAAATGAATGAAATAAAATAAAATTACCAATTCATGTTAGTAAAAGATGAATATTTTGTGATTTCATAGACATAAGTCAGGTTATTGATGAAAACCTATAGAAAATTAGTTAAAATCTATAACATAATTTAATGGCATGTCTAAGTCATCAAAATGCTATATTACAGGGAGCTAGTTATTGTAAACATAAACTTTGAATTATTCTCTCCAGACTGTGAATGAGAAATAAATGCTGACTTCCGACCACAATAGCAATTCGAATATCTATTAAACCCAAATACGGTTGAGCAGAGCAAATCTGCAGCAATTGCCTGGAAGCATTCAATATCCTGACTTAATACAGTGTTTTCAAATCTGAATCCTATACAAAGTATAGTATTGGAGCATTGACAAAGCAGTGATTTTACTAAAATATGGAACCAAATGCATCCAAAAGGGGTGCACATTTGCAATTTATTCATCACTTGCTTTTTGCAAGTGAATTGACAATTTTAGTAGTATTAGTTAAATAAACCTCAGTGCTGTGATGCTGTGATGTTTAATTATGAGATGGATGGTTAGCGCTTGTTGCCAGCCAGCCCATTAAAAAAAAAAAAAAAAAATTCCAACGGGACTTTAGAGATTTTAAAAATGGGGAGATTTTCAAACAAAGGAGGAAATACAGTAATTATAGAGGATCCTCCCCTGGTGAGACTGATTGGTCAGATCAAGATCAACCCGCTAGATCTAGACGGAGATCTCTCTCCAAGAAAAGTACAGACCGTAAGAGCGACTTGATCGCTCAACCTCACCAGAATAGGAGTATCCTCAGAAATACTGACAAATCTGTGTCATTTCTGGACATACCAATTTCCTCTGAGATTAATAATCCCTCGACTCTTTCCACTACCCCATCGGCTACTTTTTTAGATCAGGACTCCCCCCACCAACAACGGGGGAGACTCAGGGACAGAGACCGTTGGGCTTACAAAACACAGGGTCGGACACAGAGGTCATAACCAACAACAGAATCATTAATTTGTCAGACTTTCCATTACAAACACGGCACATTACCCTCCTTAGTAGAGGACTCTCCTTTGTACCTACCCCTACTTGCAGTAAATTTAACTGGTCAAAAGACATTCTCCTGATAGATTGCAATGCTTCCCTGAGAGACCCTATGGAGAAAAGAATAGATGTTGACATTTCTAAATGTTTTTTAGCAGCTGGTACTGGATGTCACCCTGCGGTTTCTATTTCGGCTATGTCCAGAGCAATGAGAGTATGGATCCTGGACATAGAAGAAGATTTGGACAAAGGTGTCAGAAGGCAACATATTGCAGATTCCCTACGGGAGGTCAGACAGGCCAGTGAATGGCTCTTAGAAGCCTCTACGGATATGATTAAGGTTATGTCGAAGGTTATGGCTTTCTCGGTTGCAGCCAGACGTGCCCTATGGCTCAGATCATGGGGGGCTGATATGGCCTCAAAGCATAACTTATGTTCCCTTCCTTTTTCGGGTGAAGTATTGTTTGGGAAACCCCTTGAAGAAGCCATCAAAAGGGCACTGGATGTCAAGCAAGTTCTGCTTCCGCAAGATAGACGTCCAAGAAGACCTCCACTTGAACGTTGTTCTTATAGGGAACACCCTTCCTATAGAGACAGTAAGGCTTATAGGCCAGGGCGTGAATACTACAGAACTACCTCCTGGAGAAGTGGTCAAACCAGCAAATCCACCAGAGGAAAGAATAACACCTCTTCCTTTTGTCCTTCCAAACAGTTCTGAAGGTTGCTACGCCCAAACACCTTTGGTAGTAGGAAGACTTATGCATTTTCAAAGGGTTTGGGCAGAGATCCCAGACAATTGGGTGAGGTCCATAATTACAGAGGGCTAATCTCTGGAATTTATGGATATTCCCCGATCAAGATTCATAAGGACCAGTTTGCCCTTGGATTCAATAAAAAGAGATGCTTTGATCCAGTACACTGGAGATCTTCTAAAACAATGGGTGATTGTTCCTGTTCCAGAAAGTCAAAAGTTTCAGGGCTTCTATTCCCCTCTCTTCCTAGTGAAGAAACCTGGAGGAAAGTGGAGACCCATTCTGGACTTACATCAACTCAATATCCACTTGAGGATAAGAAAATTCAGGATGGAATCTCTTCGCTCTATCATACCGGTGGTACGTCAAGGAGATTGGCTAATATCAGTAGATCTGAAAGACGCCTACGTCCATGTTCCAATAGCTCTTCATCACCAGAGGTTCCTCAGGTTCTGCATAAACAAACAACATTTCCAGTTCCAGGCTTTACCGTTTGGAATCAGCACAGCCCCAAGGACCTTCTCAAAGATCCTGGTGACGGTTATCGCATTGCTCAGAAAGAAGGGAATAGCAGTATTCCATTACCTCGACGATATCCTGATAGCCGCTCAAACATACGAGGTTTTACTGAAACATCGACTGATGGTGCTCCAGACACTAGAACGCTTTGGCTGGTTAATCAACTACCAGATGAGTCAACTTCTGCCTGCCAGAAGGCTTGTGTTTTTGGGTGCAAAATTCGACACAGTGTCAGCAGTAGTGTCTCTGGCCCACGACAGAAAACTGAGTATACTGTCACGCATTCGAGAATTTCAAATCGAAAGGACAACTACAGCAAGAAAGTGTATGAGGATCATAGGTTCCCTTTCCTCCACAATTGGCCTAGTGAGATGGGCTCAGTGGAACCTCCGCCCTCTACAAGAATACTTCCTACAGAAGTTCGATTCGGGCTCCCAGAAATGGGAGATGAAGATGTCCATTCCGGATCATATAAAAATGTCCCTCAACTGGTGGCTTTCTTGGGAAAACCTATCCAAAGGTTTCCCTCTGAGGGAGGTGGACTGGATGATAATCACCACGGATGCCAATCAAGATGTTCATCTGAAAGACCACTTTGTTCAGGCACTATGGCCCCTGCACACCCGTCATCTTCCTTCAAATATAAAGGAACTTAGAGTAAATTTTCTAGCTCTTCTACATTTCAAGTCTCTCATTCAGGATCAAAGGGTGAAGCTGAGAATAGACAACAGGGCAGCTGTAGCATACATCAACCATCAGGGAGGTACCAGGAGTGGTGCACTGATGAAGGAGATCAAGCCAATCATGATTTGGGCACAGAGGAATCTAGCCGGTCTCTCGGCCTTATACTTTCCTGGGAAGGAGAATACGATTGCAGACTTCCTGAGCAGACATCAGATGAAGGAGACAGAATGGAAGCTATCCGATTTGGCCTTCCAATGACTGGTAATGAAGTGGGGGCTCCCACAGGTGGATTTAATGGCCACTGCTCAGAATACTCATCTTCCATGCTTCATGTCAAGGAGATTTCACCCACTGGCATATGCTCAAGACGCCCTTTCATCAAGATGGCCGTTTCACCTGGCATAGGTATTCCCTCCGATTCAACTCATTCCCGCCCTTCTGAAGAAAATCTCCAAAGAGCGATGCAAGATAATAGCTATCATCCCGTTCTGGCCCCGTCGTCCATGGTTTCCCCTCTTGAAGAGTCTGTTGATAGATGAACCATGGGAAATTCCAGTCTTCTGGGATCTTTTGTCTCAAGGACCTCTAGTACCCAGAGCCACACAAGGACCCAGAGCCACACAAACTGTGTCTTCATGCATGGCTCTTGAAAGGCAATTCTTAAGTGAACAGGGGTTTCCTGAAGAAGTTGTTTCCACCTTGCTACGTTCCAGAAAAGCTTCTACCTCCTCTACATACTATAAGATATGGGGGGCCTTCGCGGATTGGCTTCATAAAGATGTGAAGGATTTAAAGTCACCTTCTATTTCCCAGGTTTTTGGATTCTTACAGGCTGGGTTGGATAGAGATTTAAGTCTGAACACCCTAAGGTTCATTGTTCTGCTATTTCTGCCATGTCAGGTATCAGATGGGCTGAAAACCCCATGGTAATCCGCTTTATGAAAGCAGTTCTTATGATTAGACCACCGATCCGGGTTTACAAGTGTCCCTGGGATTTACCTTTGGTCTTACAGGCCTTGATGGAGCAGCCTTTCGAACCGTTGGATGATATCCCTATGTTATCCCTGACTCAAAAGACTCTACTTCTATTAGCCTTAGTTTCGGCTAGAAGGATGGCGGACATAAGAGGTCTTTCGGTAGAAGAACCTTATACCACTTTCTATCATGACAGGGTCATTCTCCGTCCCAGACCAGAATTTCTACCTAAGGTGGTCTCTCCTCTTCACATAAACCAAGAACTTGTTCTTCCTGTCTAAGTTTCACATGCTGGACCTTAAGAGGTGTCTTTTGGTCTACATTCAACGTACTAAGGCTTGGAGGAAGTCTCCTTAACTCTTTCTTGTCCCTTGGGGCTCCCGTAAGGGTGAAGCGGCCTCTGTTTCTACCCTCCGTTCCTGGACTGTTTCCTCTATTTCAAGAGCTTATGAGGTCCGAGGAGTCCCAGTTCCAAAAGGTAAAAGGGCACACTCTACCAGATCGATTGCCACTTCATGGGCTGCAGAGTCTGGAGTATCACCAGAGAGCATTTGCGGAGCGGCTAACTGGTCTTCTATAAGGACGTTTATTAGTCATTACAAACTCGATATTTCTTCAGGTTCTAACCTACAATTTGGACTTTCGGTTCTAAATTCTTGTTCTTCTCAAAGCAAATAAAAATGTATGGGCATCTATTCCCTCCCTGTTGTATTTACTGCTTGGGTATCCCCATTAGTGATGTCGCGAACCCGAAATTTTCGGTTCGCGAACGGCGAACGCGAACTTCCGCAAATGTTCGCGAACCGGCGAACCGCCCGAAACGCCATTGACTTCAATGGGGAGGCGAATTTTAAAACACACAGGGACTCTTTCTGGCCACAATAGGGATGGAAAAGTTGTTTCAAGGGGACTAACACCTGGACTGTGGCATGCCGGAGGGGGATCCATGGCAAAACTCCCATGGAAAATTACACAGTTGATACAGAGTCTGGTTTTAATCCATAAAGGGCAGAAATCACCTAACATTCCTAAATCACAATCAATATGGATTGACACCTGACATATGACATATTGACACCTTGACATATGGATTGACACCTGTCCTCAGAGCCCCTGATGCACACGGACACAGAGCAGAATAGAGACTGGTCCCCTACATAGGGTCACTTGGCAGATATGGATTGACACCTGTCCTAAGGATCCCTGATACACACTGACACAGAGCAGAATAGGGACTGTTCCCCCTACATCGGGTCACTTGGCAGATATGGATTGACACCTGTCCTAAGGTTCCCTGGTACACACTGACACAGAGCAGAATAGGGACTGGTCCCCCTACATCGGGTCACTTGGCAGATATGGATTGACACCTTGTTACAAACTGCTATTTGTAACGGGCCCTTTAAATGGCAAATTGCCCTGCTTCCCTGGGTTGTGGAGAAGCCTATTTGCCAGCCTCCTCCCGCATGACTATGGCCCCTGGGAGATTGTGAAAATGTATGCACTTTTATTTGGTGTGTATGGCCCTTTAAGACTGTCGGTGGGCATATTGGGGCTTATGGACTCTTTATGTGACTGGTGCTGGCCCTTTAAACACCTTTTTGGGACATCAGGAAGATTGGGACACTGCCCCTTTAAGGCCGTGTCCCCAGACTTGTTGGGGACACGGCCCCTTTAAGACGGTGTCCCCTGTGTCCCCAGACCTGGTGCAAACCCTTTGTGCCTGCCTTGCTATTTCCCCACTTGGTTCAGTAAATGGGAAATTATTTCAGCTGCAGAGACTAAGTCCCATTCGGCGATGGGACTTAGTCTTTTTTTCAGCC
>OW240917.1:124108572-124279800 GCA_933207985.1 Pelobates cultripes | reverse complement strand
GAAATGGGCACAGTATGCACTGTGAGCCTGACACAGAAGCTGGCAGCAGTGGCAGACAACTGACTGCTATTCAATCTATAACAGTGAAAAAAGTTTTTTTTTTTTAAATCCAAGCTATTATGACACCAGATGTATTTGGTGGCACTGACTGGGGAAATGGGCACAGTATGCACTGTGAGCCTGACACAAAAGCTGGCAGCAGTGGCAGACAACTGACTGCTATTCAATCTATAACAGTGAAAAAAGTTTTTTGTTTTTAAATCCAAGCTATTGTGACACCAGATGTAATTGGTGGCACTGACTGGGGAAATGGGCACTGTGAGCCTGACACAGAAGCTGGCAGCAGTGGCAGACAACTAAGTGCATTTACATTACATAGAAAAAAAAAATCCAAAAAAAGCATACCCTTATCCCTAACCTAGCTATGCTTTTCCCTATCTTATGAACAGCAGCTACACTTTCCCTCCTCTTACTAAGCATGCAGCTTGAGAATGAATCTAAAATGGATGCTGTCCAGTAGGTGGGAGGGTCTGCTAGGGAGGCTGTGCTGCTAATTGGCTGGAATGTGTCTGCTGACTGTGAGGTACAGGGTCAAAGTTTACTCAATGATGACGAATAGGGGGCGGGTTGAACCGCGCATATGTTCGCACGCCGTGGCGAACGCGAACATGCTATGTTCGCCAGGAACCGTTCGCCGGCGAACCGTTCGGTACATCACTATCCCCCATATGTTAAATGCTGCCATGATTAGCCAGGAAAGAGGAAAATTTATTCATACTTACTGTAATTTTCTTTTCCTGGCTATTATTCATGGCAGCATTTGGGTTTCCCACCCCCTTTATTAAGTTGGATCAGCTTGCTACTAGACTGAGGAACCTAGTATTCTGGGATCTCTTATACCTCAGGGATAATTTAATTCTTTAATTGGTATTCCTGTCCTATTGGCTGGAGGGAGGAGCTAACCCATATGTTAAATGCTGCCATGAATAATAGCCAGGAAAAGAAAAATACGGTAAGTATGAATAAATTTTCCTCTTTCTCAAGTCTGAAGCATTTCTGAGCAAGACGACACATAGAATAAAAAGTTGAATAAAAAGTTGAGTTGAGATACAGGGGTTAAAGCGACATGAGTGTAGCTAAGACACAGGTATTAAAAAGGTAAAAGGTAATTATTTTATTTGTTTTTTACATCTACATCACTGGACTAATACGGCTACAATCTCTACGTGAATAACCCTTTAAGAAAATATATAGATTATACCACAGGTAAAAACTTCCTGTGTATATATATACATATATATATATATATATATATATATATATATATTTTTTTTTTTTTATTGCTTAAGTACTGTATGTCCCTTCTGTAGCTTGATTCATTTATAGTTTATTATATGCTGTAACAACTAATGCTAATACATCCATTGCTCCTATAACCAGATAAACAAATACATTAATTATATTTTTTTATACTTCCGATGTGGCCCTTACATTATGATCCTCCCTTTCCTATAAAAAAAAAACAAAGTTTGTAATAAAGCAATTTAACTTAACTTTAATCCAGCACTAGGACAGTCTTCTCACCACAGCCTGATATGACCACAGTGAGATCATCAGCATGATATTTGTCCAGGCCATTGATTCCCGTAGTACTGACACACAGTGTATGAAGTGGCAGTTGCCAAGAACCACCAATCCAGTGCATCTCTATGAGAAAATGTGCATTGTTTGGTGTCAGCATGGTGAGCATGAGAATGTCACATGTAAAGTCCTTCAATTATTGAAGGATCTGTAGGTGGAAGCGGCCTTGTGGCTGTATGGTTGACAGCAAATAGAGACATGTTTTCAGTGAAATGTATGGATTTCTGTTTCTCTAAAATGGCAATGTCATACATTATCAGAAACAAGGGACCACATCTAGGCATCAAAGCTGCCACATTAAGATGCTGTGATTTTGGTGCTTGCAAGGCTGTTTACTAACATGAGAATTCCAAGGGAATTTTAAATTTAAGGCCAGATTAGCAAAACTGAAAGCAAAGCTGACTTTGAGCATTTTTCCGTCTTGACTATTTTGACCTTAAACTTAAAATTCACTTTGAATTCTCAATTTACTGAATAACATTGTCCCTCTAAAATATTAAAAGTCAATGTAGATAACAAATTAAGATAACATGAAAATTAATTTGTCTAGACTATAATTATGTTTAAACAGCCACATGTACTCCAAATTTATAACATTTAATCGCTACATATTTATTCTGTTAATTTACTGTGAACACGGTCTGAAGAAAAAAAAAAAAGAAAACATCAGTACATAAACTACAAGCAAGATTAATGAGGTCATTTTCATATACAAGATATCTTGGCATGTAGTCATACTTCCTTGTATAATTGTTTTTCTGCAGGTCATGAAGGTAGAACTGAGAGTAGCTCATCATGGCCAAGCAATTAAAAAGATATATTGACTTTAGGACAGGATTTTGATCTGTATCTTATAAAAGAACCAGAAGTGCTTATAATGAGTCAACATTCTATCTGTGTCAAAGATTATTCTCCTGTAAATAGCTCAAAATACTATAAAGCTCAAAGTATGAAGATTATAAAACCCTAGTTGCATTGATACATCTCTTTATTTATATTTCTATCTTTAGTTTATCAGTCGAATGAAAAAGTGAAATCTTTCTGAAATATTTATTATATTTTTTTTAAAACTAGAAAATAAAAAATGAGCACATGTAATAATTATGAATACATATATTCATAATCAGAGATTTTCCGATTTTTGCATAAATTTAAGTTAATTCTGCTTATTTTGCTCTCTGATTTTCTGATAGTGCTGTTTATCTCTGTCTATTGACAAGATCAGAGTTTAAATAAAAATGCAGAGTTTAAAGTAAATCCAGAAAACCATTTCCCAACAAAAAAAACTTTCCTTTCTAAATGTTACATTCCCACTGGGTTCCAGCATCTGCCAGAGAAGACGTATTATGAATATAACATCTACTTATAGGTTCCGTTAAAAAAACTAATTTACAGGGATTGGTAGGAAACCAAAAATAAAATCTGAATGCATTTCATGTCATGTACACACAAATCTGGAACACTAGAGCTTTAATCCAGAGTAGGAGACAAATATTAATGGCCTAATGCTACTTCAGACCATTATTTTGTAAACTATGTTTATTTTATTTTTTTAATTCTTTATTTTTTGTCCGGTTATAGGACAGTCAGACGTGTATTACCACAACAGCAAATACACGCAATTCAAGATCATTACATAGTAAATACACAGCAAGGCAAGGGTACAATTCGAACACATTGTATAATTATAATGGACTGATATGTTGGAACGAAAGAATTAACAAGTAAAACTGTGGGGGTATAAGACACCCGACTATATGGATCAGTGCAGTTATCATGGTGGGTGGGTGGTATAGACTATGGCCTCTAACTATGGTCGTTATGCTCCGGTATTTCCTCTTAAGGTTAGTGGTTTATGGTCTCCCCGTGGCACCTTATTTATAAGCTATGTTTAGCGTGTGGTGCAGTTTGGCATTCCTCTGAAGGGCCCCTTACTTTAACGTGGCCTGCACCCATGGTGGCTACCAACTGTGGCTAAGTGGCTGTTGCTTGTAGTTGTAGTGCACTGTGCGCCTCAGGCTATTATGTGATAGTGGTGATGGCTATGTATAGTCGCGACATGGTTTTGTAACTATGCCCTGTGTGAGTCTAGGTAGGTGGGAATGTAAGAAGATCGAGCTGCGCCAATAGGGCGTAGTTCTAATGGTGGCACATATGTCTTAAAGCTCTGTGCTAATCAGGGTTAGGGAGCTCCGTTGCTTTCAATACACTTTTACCCCAGGGAGGGGAGGAAAGTGGGTATCACCGGAGCAGGGAGGTGTAGCCTTAGTATGCCCCTTTCTCATCTTATAGACTGTTGCTTGGTAGTGGCAATATCAAATGTAACTAAAATTAGATTATATGAAAAACTTTTGTATAACATACTAGACAACTTAACATAAAAAAGCCAGAGTCCTCCAGCTGTGTCTCGCTGCTGTCCGCCTGTGTGGTAGGCCTTGCCGCCTTGGCTTCAATTTTTGGAGCCGAGCATCAGAAAGAACGACATTGGCAGTGTCAATGGGACGCTCTCTGAGCTATGGCAGGGTATGTGGCCAGAATTGTAGCAGGATGGCCCTGATTATGTCTGATTAAGATGGGCTATTAAGGAGCTCTAGTAAGGTACGTTTGCTCCGGTACAGTGTCAGGCTCTGCCCCCCTATTTTGTAAACAATTTTTCCTATTTTTTTGCATGTCATTTTACAAACCTATTCAAATGTCTAAAAAATCCCCTCCCACAAAAGCTTTTAGTTATATTTGATTTTCAAGACATATTCCCATACAAACCTATTGACATTGATGGACACACCCAAAGTTCTGCAACCTGATTTCAAGTTAACGTTCCTGTTTGCTGTTGGGTAAGAAAAAGTCCAAAGGCTTAGTCTGCACATATTTCATTATTCAACACCTGTGGAATATGCACAAGCCAGGTAATTTTTTTATCCTGAGCATAAATATGACTCACAGCTGTCCAGGAGTCTTCTTGTCCATGTTTTTGATATCTAATAAGGTGTACTATTTAGGTTTTAATTTATATTCTTGCTAGTGGGTTCACATAGGTATTGCAACTTGCAATTAGCTGCCAGTGATAGGCTGAAAGCATCAGCTGATACTCTGTGTCCAAGGCAACAATTCATGATGTGTACAATGGCAGAGCAGCGGAGAGAGGAAGCGTTGCAGATAGGCAGGTTATCTTAAACTAGGTTAGTTTAAACTAAGATGGCGCCCAGGTGCTCCATTCCATAAAACAACTTTATAGAGAGTGAAGAGTACATTTAACCTAGTGACACTAAACAGATTCAGCAGTACCAGTTCACATAAATTCTTGGCATTTGTTAAATCATTTTTTATCAAATTTTAATAAACTGATAGTTTAATGATAATTTTATTTCTTATTTTCTTGCAGTTAAATCTTTTTTCTCAGTCCAATGCAAAGGTTTTCGAGTCGCGTAGTTTTAATAGTATTCTCCATCAGCCATCTCGCTATGAGGTAAGTGTTTTTTGTTTTTTTTCTTTTGTAACTCAAATCAAAATATGCACGTAATTCTATACAAATCATAAACAGGAGGCATGTAATTGTTTTTCTTTCCGATATGATCTATTGTCTAATAAAATGTAATAAAGTGTCTACAGATTGTAAAAACACAAATGATAAGACAAAAATTGGTTGAAAGAGAAGTGACATTAGCAAGCATCATGGATTTATTCTTCTTTAAGACTGATTCCCATTAGAGAGTGTTTGAGCAAAAAAAAAAAAGAAAGATTTAGCAGTTCTTTAAGAGATGCACGTTACTAGAGCTAAACTTAACTCTGTTCTTCCTTACAACCATATATTTCACTTTTTCTGACAGCAAATTATGAAAAGACTGATAAAGAGATATGTATTGAGAGCACAAGTGGACAGAGAAAATGATGAAGTAAATGAAGGTAAGATACATTTTTGTTTGAATTTTAAATAGAATCAAATGAAAGTTTAAAAATAATTAAAGTTTATTTTTTTTAAATCCTTATTTTTCACTTAAACATTACTAGTGATGCATACATCTATAAAGCTATGTGCACAAAAGCCCATGCAGGTCTACAAAGGCAACGCGTGGTTTCTAATTTGACTGACCTCAACCTCAATCTGCTATTCGCCTCGTGGTTGATCTTGAACCAGCATAATCCCATATTCATGATCATATTCAGTATGCATAAATCGTTTACCATGTTCAAATATAGGACGTTTTGCTATGCATAAAGCTGGGAGAGTCTAGCAGGACCCAGCAAGGTCACATCATGTTAGAAAGTCATTTAACAAAACCACATTAATCAGAGGTTGCATACTTACAGATAAGCATTTAGCCCTCCTAAGTGTCCCTATTTAGGCAGAACAGTCCCATTTGGAGCCCAAATCCTTCTGTCCCTGTTCTCTATCTTACTATTCCTATTTTCTTGGAGCTGCTGAGTCTGTAGCAGAGCTCCACAGCAATAGTACTTGTAGCAATGTGTCTTTAAACTACGATAAATATGTTAGAAATCAGGCTGTGTAAATAAGATGCATTGTTCTTGTTCTAAATGACTTTTTAGTTTAATAAATTATTAGTAAGCCATCTAATATTTTTCAGTATAGCTCCACCCTTCACTCACACCCCTACAATTAAGGCATCCATCTTTGTCCATTTAAAATGCTGGGAGGTAGGAGTGTGGCCTCCATAGCACGTCACAAAAAGGGTGCCCTGGGAATTTGACCTCCATTTTATGTTAAGTGATACCTAAGAAGGATAGAGTTTATATAAATAATGGTTTTGCCAACCCAGGCACCCACATAAAAATGTTTCTGTAGATAATAGACATGTGCAATTTGTTTAGTTCCAAATGTATATTTGGATGAATTTCATGCAATTCAGATGCTTACGAATTTCCAAAGTCCGAATTGACAAATTTCGGAAGTGCTGAAGCAGACAAATTTTTTTTACTTACCCGAATTTCCGAACCAAATTTTTTGCCCATGCACATCCCTAATAGATAACACTGACTCTGCTCCCATAACGAAAGTATCGAGTGAATCAGTATGGGTAAAATTCCAGAGATGAACTGCTAAACTCACCCCATTAGAAATGAATTTGAATTTAAGTTATGGAAGTTAAAAGATGATTATCAAATTGTAAACTCACGGTGCATACAAGTTATGCTTTGCATTTGGTTCTGCTCTCACTTTATTTTGAGATGTTGGAAATTCTAATAGTCTCTGACTTTGTGGATGCTTTGTGGATATTGTTTTGATCTTTGTTTAAGGAGATTATGTTTTGATCTTCTTGCTAAATTTTTTAACTTTCTATTTTCATTACTCTAAAATAAATATAAGATTTAGTGTCTATGCAGCTGTGGTTTCTATAACAATCTCTATAGGAATCAAGTGGTTTAGACTTCTTGGGAAATCCTGGCTTTCTCAATTTCAGGAGGAGTCTCCTACACTTGCTCTGATTACTCAACATGTCTTTTACCCTCAGTTCCTAGGTAGCTCACTTTCAGCTTCCAGATATTTTACCCTTTAGTCACCAGGTGTCTTTCCCATAGTCCATTAACCTCTTTTTCGTACCCTGGTGTCTTGCCACTGCCATTAGGTCTCATACAATCAGTTATACTTTTTGACATAGAGTGGTCGCTTCCTTAGTACATCTTGATTGAGTTGTCTCTGCATGATCATAGGCAGAACAGCTGCCATTGCAATGATTTACTGAGTATGGAATCAGATAATGTCACATATCTTTCCATTCATTCAGAATTATTAATGTACATGGCACTTGAAAGCACATTTTGGCATTGTTTCTTGCACTGGGGCAAACAAAAAACAGATTTCCTACTTTAGATATCAGGCAAACCTGCAGCCTCTCACAGGCGGTCATTTAGGAAGACATATACATCTTGCCTGCCATTTGAAGTCTCAGTGTAGTGTTCCAAAAGGCCCCCTGGATACTAACCTCTGGAAAATCATGACCCACAGATTTGAAATCACTGCCTTATGATAATAGAAGCATTACCTTATGAATGTATTTGCAGTCAGGTGTACATAATTATTGGAATAAAACAAATATTAACTGGGTGTTTACAGGACCTCGGTAAATGAAAAGCCCCAGGTTTACATCTCCCAAACCATATTCTGGGTGTGAAGGGTATAATAAACAGCAGCCTTCTAGCTATATGCCTCCTTTCTTACTGCATCCCACAGGTTTCTCTTTTAAGCGGTCTTTTGTGAACACAGAGAAAACCCAGCAGCACACATAAAAGAGTTATCATAAGAGAGGATCACACAGAAGCAGAAAAAAATAAGGCTTTATTGTGCATTATGCTTGTTTTAAAAACTAAACTAAATGCTGTCATGAAAAAATAAATCAACACATAAGAAAAGAGTAAAAAAATACAATTTACGAAAATAGTAATTACAAATTTATTAACACAGGTGAATTGAAAGAAATAAAACAAGATATCTCCAGTCTCCGGTATGAACTGCTGGAAGATAAATCACAAGCAACAGAAGAATTGTCTGCCTTGATTCACAAACTGAGTGAAAAGCTCAGTCCCAACATGTCACGCTGCGAGTGAAAAACAGAGGAAGATGATTGGATTTAACAGCAATAAAACTTTAAGCATCTGATACTTGAAGAAATAAAAATGCCTGGTAGATTCATAGCACACACTACTTTTACTATGTCTGTCATTGTAGATTTAGATTTTACAAATAACACCTCTTTGTTAATGCTTTTCATTTGGGTTTTAAACGGCAAAATCTATTTACTCTTTTTTTTTTTTTTGCCAGTGATTTTTCTTTTTTGGTTTTGCTTTGTAGCTAGGTTAACATATATGTTCCCAATATTGGACAGTGTGCACGTTTACTTTCATGCAATCATTTAATCTAAATGTCTAAAGCTAAACTATGTACCCAAGGCGTTACCTTAAAGAGCCATGCCAGCCTCTAGCCATTTAATTAGCAATTGAGAAAATGCTAATGGAGTAAAAGGTCATTTTGCAGGGACATCTCCCTAACAGCATAAATAATACAAAAAGATGCTTAGAGTATATTTTTAATATTTCATAGGTTTAGTACTGGAGATGGTTTGTGCACCTATTCATTGAAATATTCTACATCGTATTAAACTTTTTTAGGCTTAACCATTTCTTACAAGTACCAATTTTATTTATTTATATTTATTATTTTGACAAACCATTTTTCAAGTGTAAAATTAGTTCATTTTCCAATTCTTAAATGTAATGTAATATAAAAAAAAAACATGTCCAAGTAGTCAGAGAACTTTCCAAGGCACTGTAGAATGCATTACCTACAGTTTAATTTTTCATTTTCCTAGGGCCTGCAGAATATGATGTGCATAGTCCAAACAGTTACAGGCCTCTCACATATGAAAGAGACCTATTCTGAGCCACAAGCTAGTGATTAAGAAGAACCACTTGTCTAATTTGATGCTTAAACTGGCAGAGTAACTTCATGAAGAAGTTTTTCATGAACATAGACTCTATAAAACTTGAAAATACACTAAATCAATCAAAGGGAATGTATATGACAATGTAGAGAATAAATTGTATTATGTAAGCTTTAAAAATATTTGCTGTATAGTGACATTTCCCTTGTGCCAGAGCGAAAAAATATTTGGAGGATCAATTTTGCACTCTTGCTTGTCACTTCATCTGCCGGGAGATGAACACCAAAAAAATGGCAACAATTAGAATTTCAGGTAAATACATTTCCATTTCTTCCCCACCCTAGACCTCACCATGCAAGCAGGCAGGCCATGTATAGGGACTTAGAAGTAATTACAAGGACTCCACAAATCACAGTGCTACTTTGATGGCATTGGCAATAAAGGCACCCTTTCAAATTATTTCACCGTCATTTCTATGGTATATGGAAGCATATATGTCATGTACAAAAAATACAGATCAATATATTATCTGAATTATTGATAAGAAATTTTAATTTATATGCTGTTAGTTACTTTAATTGTATTCTTATATTAAGTTTCTAACCTCTTCCTGTATGTTGTCAGCATTGTTGTAACAGCTAGAGTTACTGCATGAAAAAGATGTTCATGCCCATTTCTTCTATAATTAGTGCATGACAAGCATTCAGTTCATGAGGAGGAAGGCACAAGGGTGCATCCAATGCAGTTGCCATTTTGAAAGCGGTAACAGCAGACTTTAGCTTTGTACAGCATTATCCCGGTCAAACACTAGATATTGATGTACTGTAATTGGCAAAAAAAATTTGGTTAAGTAGTTAAATTATAACCATATGCATAGAATAGGCCCTCTTTTGGCTTTAGTAAACATGTTCTGAAGCTGCTTAAGTATTGATGTCCAACATTGTCAAAAAATGGTTAATGGCCTTTGAAGCTAACAAAACTTTATTTAAACAAAAATGTATTAGGTTCTAATATGGCGGATGCCATAAAAGACATTGTTGACATTCAGGTCAAATGATTGGCCCTGGACCATATATTATTATCTAACTTCTTTCACTATACTTGTTGTGATTTAAAGGAGCACTATAGTGCCAGGAAAAAAACTTATTAGGTCCCCCCCTCCTGCTGGGTTGAAGTGATTTAAACCTCTTCAGCCACTTACCTTAATCCAGTGCCATGCTCCCTCGGCGCTGGTGACCTTTCCTCCCCCTGCCGACTTCCGCTCTGAATGCGCGGCCAGAGCTGTGCGTGCATTTAGACCGCCCATAGGAAAGCATTACTCAATCCTTTCCTATGGACGTCAGCGTGTCTTCAATGCGATTTTCGCATTGAGGATCGCAGAAGCAGCCTCTAGTGGCTGTCAGGGAGACAGCCACTAGAGGCTGGATTAACCCTCAATGTAAACATAGCCTAAAGTGGTCCTTTAATTTATATCAGTACATACCAATATATGTATATAATCAAAATGTTTACAGTATCATGCTGAACATAGCTTTTAGTAATGTTATCTTTGAAAATATAAATAGTATTTTATGACTTCTATATTAAAATATTACAGGGTGTTATTGTAATCTAAGCAACTCCATCATCCAAATGAATTTCCTGTAAATAATACATTTTTCATTTTATCAAATTTAGATTACAGTAAAAAAATATTAGCCATAATTTGACATTGAGGGTTTCTCATTTTTTGAGTATTGTACATAAGAAAACTATTTTCATAGCCAACTTGTCATGAATGAGCCTGGGGATTGCAAGCAAGAGAGTCACTTTTCTCAACAGTAGGCCAAACAGAAAATGCACGTTCATATATCAATGCCTTGCTCACAGATAAATAATGCTTTATTTACTGCATTAATTGATTTTTTTAAAATTTAATAAGGCATACAATTGTCTGCATCTTATACTGAGAAACTTATATTGTACTGAAAATAGTTTTTCAAATGTGTGTGTGTGTGTGTATATATATATATATTGCATACAAACATACAAGGAAGGCCAAAATTCAAGGTAGAGTTTGAGGAGTCAATATTTTTTTTTTTATTAATGAACCAATTTCAATAATATTACATATAATAAATGCTTAACATATAGAGATTTGTTTGACTAGGTATGGAAGATGACATCTTTTAAATGAGCTCCAATTGCAACATCACAAAGTTTTTTTGATTGCATTGCTCACAACATTAGTTAATGTTTGAGGCTCTAGTGCTCAAATTTCTGCCCGATAACAAGATGGTGCATTGGGTAGGGTGCAATTGGCCCTGATAAATGAACAGTGGATTTTCTGTACCCCTGAAATAACAATTTTGCTTATTGGCAAAGCCATTAAAATGAAAATGAGCTTCGTCAAACATGATGAGTTGATTAATAAAATAATTGATTTCTCTGGCTAATTCGTTGTTCCTTCATGAAATTACCCGTGATGACTCTCTCAAGACTCAGTTATGTACCTGCAACAAAAATGAAATTACATACATACATACACACACACACACACACACGATACAGCAATAATTTTTAAACAGCGATATCGAAATTCTACATATCAGAAAAGCAATGTAAAAACACAATTTTAATTGTATAACCTAATATTACTATGTGTTCAAATCCCATTATTACCGTAATTGGATATTTTTTTGGATTGAACCTTTGGTGTAATATAAAACAAAAAAAGAGATCTTAAACTCAACCCTTTAAGCATAGTTAATATATAATGTGGTCGTAGCTAGTAAAACAATATTTAGACATGAAGTAAAAACTTGGTGAAACAATCCGCTTGAATCAAAGTGGGTGAGTGAATATTGTAGAACCTCTAGCACCTTCTAGTGGACATATTTCTCTATTACAATTAATAATTACCATTCCAGTTTTACTGATCAATTGACTTACAAAAGACATTAGATTAAGCACGTAATAAGCAAAAAAATAAATAAAAAAAAATCAATTATACATTGTCTTCCTTATCATGTTTGATACAAGATAAGCATTATTTTAATGAAAACTCTACAGAACAAGAACACTTTCGGTGGCAGTGCATATGGATACAATCTTAGCTGCAACAGTAAAAAAAAACCAACTCAGTAGCTGAATAATTATGCTTTTCTCTAAGTGTGTTATCTGTAAAAATTAAAGCTAGCTCTTGTGTTACTTTGAAGAAAAATGTAATGCTGTTACAAGCTGTGGAACACAAGTGATCTATTAAATGCCAAAAGGAGCATCAAGTAAGTTAGGATAAATATGGTCCTCGATTACATTAGCCTTATCATGAATACAAATAATTTAGTTGGGCATGCTGTAACATAGATATTTGATAAAGGGTCTTTTGAAAGGAGAATTTCATTATTAACTTTCTATTTAAGAATTTAACATATTTAAACTGCAGCCTTTGCTTTAAAAAAAACATGTAAAAATGCAAGAATAACAAAAACTATATTGTGTACAGAAAAAAAAAAAAACTTAAAAAATGAAAATTAAGTAAATATGGGTAAGTGTCACTTAATTAAAGTATCCTGTGTGAATGCCATTTGCATTTGATTCTATTGTCAAACAAGATTCATTAAGTCTGACAGGATGTTAGCAGTTGAATAAGTTGTTTATAATGTTTATGTACAGAAAGTGATGGCAATAAAAAAAAAAAGCTATTGTATACTGAAAAAAAGTGGTAATTGTGTATGCTTTAGCCCCACAAACCGTGATGTATCATACAGTAAGCAATACCTGGGCCTAAGGTGGCAAGACAGTTTTTTTTTATTTTTTTATTGTGTGGTATCTTCCTAAGGGGCATCTACAGCTTATTGCAAATGTTATGGTGCTAGGAACTAATTGAAAACCTTTTATTTTCCATGATTGTAATCTTAATCCACAGTGTACAGCCTCTACTCCCACCTTTCAAAAATGTGTTCCTTGTTAATGAGTTAGGTAGGCTAGATCTGACTACGTGGGGCTGCAAGGCATGGCTGATATGTCCTCCTTGTCTACCAAAATAATAAATTATTTTATATTCTGCACAGAGCAGTGTGGCTGGAGCTGGGCAGGTGCCTATGCAGTGTTCCCCCATCCAGCAAGCATGCTGTCAGAACATTTTAATACAGGACTCCACAGGTTATTGTGAATTATTAAAGGGAGTGGTGAGTACATCAGTCAACTCCACGGTGTAATATGATTACATCAGTCAACTCCACGGTGCAATATGATTGGTCAAAAGCATGTACGATCACGTCCCATGGGGCGTGATCGTACATGCTTTTGACCAATCATATTACACCGTGGAGTTGACTGACGTAGTCACCAATCCCCTTGTGAGGCGATAGGTGGAGCTTTACACAGTCAATCCCGGTGTTCTATCAAATTCCCCTTCCCGTGAAAATCCACTACCCTCGTCACTTCCGGTGAGGGGAATCAGCAGGATCCTGTGCTGCACATGCGTGCTAGCACTCCTGCTACTCCTCCACAGCAAGGTCCTGGAAGGTAAGTAAAACTAGTTTTACACTTTCATTATAGTTAGTACATTCACTAAGCTTAGGACATGGGACATTTAGGGTTAATGTTAGGGTTCAAATTTCGTGGCTACGAAAAAAGACTGGATATAGCCCATTTGCAATACCTTGGGTTGTCTACTTTTGCAAATGGTATGCCATCGCAGGGTTAATTCTCATTCCTGGGCTACCATACGTCTCAAAAGAATCATAACCAATCGGGCAAATTTAAATGTGAATAAAGGGAAACAAGCATTATATTTGCCTCAGTAACTTTTGAAAACACCAAAAAAAACTGTACATGGGGTGTACTGTTATAATCAGGAGACTTTGTCTAACACAAATATTAGTGTTTCAAAATATTAAAATGTATCTCAACAACTATATTGTATGAGCAAGTACCGCTTGTGTGTGAAAAATGCAGTTTTACTGACTATATCATTGTTGATATGTTTTATGTTTTTAAACGCTAATATTCGTGTTCTGCCAAGTCTCCGGAGTAAAACATTATCCCCATGTAAAGATTTTATGGTGTCCTAGAAAGTTACAGGGTTAAATATGCGAGCCAAATTCTCAGGACTTTCAGCCTGGGTTGTCAGGCAGGTCCCTCAAAAGTTAATAAATTGACTTGATTATGTAAAAATATTATATAAATATATTTGCAGAATTTAAATATATATACATATATATAAAAAATATATATAAATAACATGTATATACTTTTTAAAATTAATTTTACATAGCTATGGATATATACATATATGTATTTATAATTTAGTTCTAAATGTATTTTGAATTTAATATATATAAATATCAAAATAGTTAGAACTAATTAAAACGGGTATATAATTTTTTCTCAATTCATTTTTATATTATTTTTTTCACCAATTATTTTTATTTTATTTATATATTTGTCATTTTACATTTTATTAATATATATTGATAAAATACACTTTTATTAATGGATTATGTATGTGCATATAAACATACTTATTATTATTGCCATTTATATAGTGCCAAAAGATTCCGTAGCGCTTTATCATATATATATATATATATATATATATATATATATATATATATAATCCAAGTACTTTTTATTTACTTTATTAAACTTTTTTATTAACTTTAAAAACTTTTTTTGCAGGCATTAGGGGGACTGCATGAGAAATCAGGCAGGCACTGCATAAGCCGGCTATTCCCCGCGATCACAAGGCCCAGGGGGAGGGGGGGTGGATCGGGTAGAGGAGGATCTGCCTGAGCTCCCAGGCAGACCCCAGGATCGCGACCGCCGTCGGGGAAGCGGCAGGGACCCAGTAAGTACAAAGGACGGTGGGGACATTCTATGTCACCTGCCGGCGTTTAGGACCGCCCCAGAAAGGACAGCATAAAACACTTGCCGTCCTTAAGGGGTTAAGATCCCATGGTGGAGCAATCCCCCTACTGGTTGGAATGTGACAAATCCCTGAAAAATTTTGAAATTAGAATATTACTACCCACGTTTCTAAAAGAGAAGAAACTAATGGCAGAAATTTGAATCTTGAGAGTGGCAGGTCAAAACCCTTTGGCAAAGTCCAGTTTTAAAAAAAAAATTAAGGATGTTCGGAATGGATGCAGACTAAGGGCCTTCCTTGATCCTAAAATAGCATTTAGACTTCATTCTCAGTTTTTTTTCCCCCTCTGCTAGAAAGATTTTCATTTGGACTGAATCTGTAATTAAACCAAACAATTGGATACTTTCTGTGGGTATCAATTCTGATTTATTTTTTTGGGGATAATTATTAACCAACCGTGGTCTGGTAACATCAAAGCAGTCTAAGTCTGAAAAAAAATATTTTAAGGGAGCTATTAAAAGCCAGTTGTCTTTGTAAGGAATAAAATTCAGGCTCCTTAGTCTTAAGTCGAAGACTAAGAACTATTAGTGTTTTTGTAAAACACTCTTGGGGCTGATGAAAGACCAAACGGGATGACTCTGAACGGAAAATGAAGGCTCTGATTTTGAAATTTTATTGCGTATATTAGAAATTTCTTGCTTTCGTCTGCTATTGGAATGTGCAGAAATGCGTATTTCAAGTTTAGTGAGCTTAGCAAATTCCCAGTTTTAAACATTTTGTTTCCGTATGAAACTTCATTACTCACGCAGCCTGCATAAAAAAAGTTTATTTTCAATCCAGTGTAACTTACTGTAAAAGATTTTCTCTCCTGCTCTGTAAAATGAACTTTAATCACACGTAGGAGGCTCATAGCTAGTGAAAGAGCAGGAGATAAATTATACAAAATGTGCAATAAAGGAAGCGTAAATATTAGAGGAAGAAAGTACAAAATTATATTTCAGCCTTCTTTACTTAAACTAAGTAAAAAATACTTGGTATTAGTAAATAAGGGAGATTGAAATCTCTAACACAGACAGTTAGACTGGTATCTGAAGTTATCACAAGCCAGTGAGGGGAAATCCTCTGGAGAGTTTGTTGTACGGAATCCAAGAACGGAGCGGTCTTTTTAAATACTTGGAATATAAATCCTCTGATGCTAATCCTGAGACCTTCTGCTCAATTAACAAAGGCCTCAAATAAATCTTTTGTAGCTGCTGAACTCTGTGACACACACGATACCAGTAAACCTTGAAAAAAGTATTTTACAGACTGAAACATTGTGTGAATTTGTAATTGCGCAATAAAGCAACAGATAAATTTTACCTTTAAAGACTCCTGAGTGCTCTCTACTGGTATCATATACAATTTGGTTGGAGACAGCACGGAGCATTGAGTGCATAATTAGGTAATTTTATTAATTACAATTTGCGGGACCTGCCTGAAAACGCAGGCCAAAAGTCCAGGGAATTTAATTTGCTAGTGTGACAGACCCATCTGTCTGTGAATTACTTTTATTTTACCTCCCTTCATCTGTTTATTTGCTCTTTTACTGAACAACTGCCAAATGGCCGGCCAACCAGCAGCAAAGTGTGCTGCTTGTTAACCTCTTGGCCCCATCAGAACCTTGTGTATAACCACAGACACTTCCTAATTGTCTTATGTCGGCTGGGTGGTCGTCGTTCGTATGCCAACCATGAGGCGGCGGCCATATTGGACGTACGCATGCCCAGCGGTGTTAGTCGACAATTTCATGGAACTAAAAACGGACACTTTCTCTCACGAACACCGCTGAAGCCACCGACCTCACTTCTTCTGTTCATCCAGCATAGACAACCCAAGGTATTGCAAATGGGGTATGTCCAGTCTTTTTTAGTAGCCACTTAGTCACAAACACTGGCTTAAATTGCCATTCAAATTAGTTTTTTGCATTTTTCACATAAAAACCAAATAGTACCACTAACTTTGGCCAGTGTTTTTGACAAAGTGGCTACTAAAAAAGACTGGACATACCCCAGTTGCAATACCTTGGGTTGTGTACTATTGCAAATGGTATGCCATCATGGGGGTAATTCGTATTCCTGGGCTACCATACGGTCTAAAAAGCAATGTAACCAATCTGGCGAATTTAAATGTGAAAAAACTGAAACATGTAACATGCTATATTTGACCCTGTAACTTTCCAAAACACCATAAAACCTGTACTTAGGAGGTACTGTTTTACATGTGTGACATCGCTGAATACAAATGTGTATTTTATTGCAGAAAAAGTAAACAGTATCATCAGTAAGAATGTCACGTAGAACTAGAAAAAATAAAATTGTATTTTCTCCCATTTTTTTTATATTTTATTCATATTAAACTAGGTTTCATACCTAAATATTTAATGTTAAATGAAAGCCCTGTTTCCTCTGAATAAAATGATATATAATAAGTGTTGCTGCACATAATATGAAAGTTGAATTACGCCTGAACAGACATAGCGCAAATTCCAGTTTTTGTTTACGTTTTGTTTTGATCAGAACGTGTACTATTGACTCCGTCCTGAAGGGGTTAAAGATTCTTATATGATTCACAGAAGGTCATGTTCATTAAACACATTGACTGGTTATTAAAAGTATTAATTACAATCCATTAGTATATAGTACATATTTTACGCGTCCCACTCAGTTATGGGTGATATATATCACGTACATTTAAAATCGTACATTATTGTTGGTGATAACTGATTTACAAAAGATTAAAATGTGTTTGAAAGAAAACAAAAACTACAATTATATTTTGTGCAGTGGTTTCGGATTCTGTTACTGCTATTAAAAAGTTATAGCATTGCAATATACAAAATTTAGCCTTAATACTGTAATTTGCTCCTTATACAGTTGACCTAGATATATTAAGCATTTATACAATAAGGAATAGTAAGTCAGCATATCTGGAGTCATTTCTATTTTGTTGCATTAGATGTGTAGAAATTATGATAGGCAAAATGGAAAAAAGCCCCATCTGTACTTTAAAATATGACACAATGTGTGCACTTAAATAGAAAATGTTACATTATAGTGGGCTAAATACATGCAGAAGTGCCAACAGGCATTGGCCAGGATTGCAGAGTCCCTGAAAAGCTGTCACAAAGAGTTTAGTACCATGATATGCCATTTGGTAATTTGGCCCTTTGGAAGGAGAAGATATCCGTGATCCTGCCATACCATTCTCAGAGTTTATTGCAAGTTATTTTGCAAATATCAAATTAACACTTGATGAGGTTTAACCTAAAATGAAATACCCAAATTGTCAAAAAAGTGAAAAATCAACACATGAAATAGTTTATACATTAAAGGTCATATTGCACTTTATTAACATGACAAACAAAATAACATTCAAATAAAGTGGATATAGGAAGATATGACAAACAAAAAGTAAAGACATAACATACTTTTTAAATTTATAATCTGCACTGATGCCATCATTATGATTTACCCTCTTATAGGTCTTCTTTAAAATTAGCGAATGCTGTGTTGTTCTGCTGAAACTCTTGTATTAAAATTCCTACCCAAAGATTAGAGTGACTGCTGTGCTAAAGATTTTAAACAAAATATTTACAAATAAGACTTTGATTTACAAAGTAATGGTTTACATTCATCCAGTGTGTGTGTTATACTCCCATATACTCCATCTGCTTCAGCGAAGATGTTAATGACCATGTTAACTTTGGGAAGTATTACAGCTATACCAAGTGCAGGGATTTTCACGTGAGAGACGCACATTAGGAAGTTTTACATTCATTGGCAGTTTCCTTTTTTCGGTCATACCACCAAGTTTCTGTTTCAGCTGTAGATTCAACATTTTTAACATCTGGAATAGAATAAAATATAGATCAACGCACTTGATACACATCAAAAATGTGAAGAAATTATGTTTTGTTTTTTTAAAATATGCACAGTATGTAAAAGGGTTATGTGACTAAAACACACTTGATATTTAACAGTTAAGGCAGGACGATTCAAGTTAACAAAAAAAGCCTTACAATTAGTTTTAAGCCATCTGTGCATTTCCTTTTTAGAAATTATCATTTGAGTCTGGATTGTATTCTCATTGGCTTAGGACAAGTCAAATACTGAATTAAATTCAAATGTGTATATTACTTTTTGCTTGTTATGTTAATAATCAGTGTTTCTTAACATGCAGAACATCATAAAACAATTAAGAATTGGCTATACACTTTCAAAACTTGGCACAGACAATATAAGAGTATTGAAAAGTTGGGCATCACTAGTCAAAAAACTATTTTTTTTATGTTCTTCTCATATATGCAGATAGCTAGCAGGTTTAACACTATAGGGTCAAGAATACACAGACCATTTCATCTCATTGAAGGGGTCTTTGATGCACTGTCCCCGTCTCCTCAAGAGGGACACTATAGTATTAGGAATACAATGTTATATTCCTAACACTATAATGAATCTTTAAAAGCAAAAAAAGACGAAAAATGGGGCAGACCGTCCACTCACAAAAAAGTGGGTGGAATGCCTAGCCTCATTCAAAGTACCTCATAATGTAAATAGTCACATAGAAGAGGATAAACAACCTTTATTAGAAAAAAATGCTAAAATGGTATATAGTCCAAATACTATTACCATACACTAAAATAGCGTATTGATTATAAGTTAACCACCAAATTTGTAAAAGCCTGGGAGAGGCTAATCCTGCAAGGTATGTTTGACTTAATAAAGGTGTAAAAATACACCTAAAATAATAAATGGGTAACAAAGCAGGTTAGTCTAAATCCATTCTAGGAAAGAAAAAGGATAGTCTTAGAGCGCGCCCCATTAGTTGCTATTAACCCTGCCCTTTCCAGATTCTCTCAGACACTGCTCTAAGACTATCCTTTTTCTATCCAATTACCCAGCTGGGTCCTTTCCTAGAATGGATTTAGACTAACCTGCTTTGTTACCCATTTATTATTTTAGGTGTATTTTTACACCTTTATTAAGTCAAACATACCTTGCAGGATTAGCCTCTCCCATGCTTTTACAAATTTGGTGGTTAACTTATAATCAATACACTATTTTAGTGTATGGTAATAGTATTTGGACTATATACCATTTTAGGATTTTTTTCTAATAAAGGTTGTTTATCCTCTTCTATGTGACTATTTACATTATGAGGTACTTTGAATGAGGCTAGGCATTCCACCCACTTTTTTGTGAGTGGACTGTCTGCCCCATTTTTCGTCTTTTTTTCTATATATATTGTGGGGTTACGCCCCTCGTACCTCTGTAACCTTTTTGTGGGGTAGTGGTGGTGGTTTCCCCACCCCATAGCCCCTCTCTCTTTCTTCCGAATCTTTAAAAGCATACAGAAAAACGGATTTCACTGCCAGAATCCACTAATCATTGGCATAATGCTTGCAAATTGCTAAAAAAAAATAAAAATGTAAGTTCACCCACCGCTGGTTTCCAAAAAGCACAGGAGGTTTCATTGGGTCAATTATTACTACAGACACTGAGGGGGAGGAGTGAGTGAACTCCACCATTTCACTGTCAGCATTACACTAGCATACAATATTGATTAAGAAGTTTAACATTTAAATTTTAAAAGGATTTAACTGTATTTACTGGATGTGGGCATTATGCTCAAATGGAGAAATTCTTTTTATTTTCTATTGCCATTTCAGTATGTTGTGCTGCTAGTAATGTCTTCAGTATCCTTACAATTACATATAAGCAATGTATTTGCGCATCAACGGGCATTGTTGCTATTATCCTGTTCATTTTCCTAAATTCTCTATACCCAACAAAAACTGAAAATAAAGATTGTCAAAATAAATAAGCACGGTATTTGACCATTTGCATTTATCTAATTTTGTTACATTACTGTATGAGATAAGCATTATTTGGCATAGAAACATTTTAGACCATGTGCAAAATATTGCAATATAAAAAAAAAACTATACGGTTGTAACGGAGCTTCCTGTTCACCGAGGGCGCCAAGCACTCCACCAGATACCATAAGCACCGCAGACCCCACAACCACCGCAGCTTGGTTGGGGTCTCGCCGTCTCCTACCCACCCTGGACCTACGACAAGGCTCAAGGTTCCAGTGGGTGAACCACTTTCTCCAGAGAGTCAAGCAGGAATAGTTCTTACAAGAGCTCAGAGAATCTAAAGGAGTATAGTGATTATAGCAATCCCTTGTAGTATATAGCAGTTTTCCCCAATAAGAGACAAGACTCTAGATTGAGGGTGAAGTAAGTCTGTTTAATGGAAGCCACAGCTGGCCTTTTATGCAGGTTTCCCAACAAGGGTGACGCCCAGGTGGACCTTGTTGGGCACAGGGACACAAAGTTTACAAACCAATGAAAACAATGTGACAATGAATGACACTCACACATACAGTAACACAACCCCTCCCCCCTGCCTGTGATATAATTAAGGCAGATAATGCATTAACTTTATTATCCCCAGGCAAAAAAAAACCACACATTTTTACAAAGTCCAATAAGTACCCCAAAATACACATCCCCTGATAGCCCTGATCTGGGTGAACAACATATCCAAAAATCACCAAGATCGGTTCAGGAATTTCCTGGAAGTCATAGTTTTGACCCACCATGCACATGGTCCCATGCCCAAAACAGTTTCAGAGAATTAGACCCAACGGTCGGGCTCTCCGTCGGGAGAACAAAAGTACATACTTCACATGAACAGAGCTTTTTCAAGTGCATTGGGCAAGGTATATTGCAGGGCTCATAGTCCTGAGGCAAGAGGCTGGCCAGCAGGCCCCTCCAAAGCCAGTGACGAGGTTACTTTCGTCACAACGGTTAAAGATATTCTTTCCAAATTGTTTTCATACAGGCTAAACAAATAAGGGAAAAATTTAAACTTATGTAATTTTTATTATTTGCCTGCAAAGCAATATACACAAAACTACTGTGTTAAGATTTGTTTATATGCTAACTATACATGTTTTCATTTAGCAATATTTTATTCCTATTTATTAGGACTTTATGTATACATATAGGGTATGAAAAGAAATTCCTTTTTATCCTTTAAATCATATATCATAATATGTATAAGTGCACTTAAACAGAAAGGGGGAAATTGTGGTTGAATAAATGCATTTAAAAAGTGCCAAAAAGACCTTGGTCACAAATGCCTCGAGTCTAAAAAAGGCCTTCGTCCTTCAGTACACAAAGTGAAAAATTTCTGCACCTATTTTTGAAAAGAGAATTAAGAGAATAGTTTATTCCCCTTAAAAGAAATTAAAACACCTTATTTCCAGAGCCAAACAGGTCCGCCAGCGCTAGCTCCGCCCCTTAGGTGACATGGGAATTGCTGATTTTTAGCAATCCAATGCCTTCCCATGGGGAAAGCATTGGATTTAGTGGAAAACAGCAAAGAGCTGGGCCAAACACCGTTTTGGCCAATCAGCACCTCCTCATAGATATGCATTGAATCAATGCATCTCTATGAGGAAAATTCTGCTTCCCATGCAGAGTGTGGAGACGCTGAACAGCACTGCTGCCTACTGTGCAGCACTGAGCCAGGAAGCACCACCAGTGGCCATTTGGAGGTGTCCCTAGGGGCAATGCAAACACTCTGAAAAGACAGTGTTTACATCACGCAGCGCTACCTCCAACCCGGCCTTCTGTGTAGCATGGCCGAGTGGAGAAGTGTGCACGCGGTACAGGAACTTATGTTTCCTGTACTCTGACTGACTGAAAGGAAGTGCTCACTGAGAGCACTTCCTGTCAGTCCGGCTGGGTACAGGAGAGTGAATCTCCTGTACCGCTGTGTGCAACACTCTGCTCGTCCACGTTACCAGGAGACACACCGGTGAGCAGGGACCAAGGAGGGAGTGAGAGGGGGGCACTAAGGGACAGGGGAAGAACACAGTAAGTGTGGGGAGGGGGGGGAAGAACACTATGGGACAGAGGGGGGTGGAAGAACACTATGGGACAGGGGAGAGAAAGAACAATATGGGACAGGGGAGGGGAAAGAACACTATGGGACAGGGGAGGGAAAGAACACTATGGGACAGGGGAGGGGGGGGGGAGGGGGGAGAACATTATGGGACAGGGAAGGGAATATTCTTGAAAACATAAAACAAATCTGACAGGCATGTATATTTTGTGCCTTTACCATTTAAAAAAAAAAAGATTTGCAAAAAAACAAACAAAACCAAATACGGTATATGTACAGAATATCGGTCTGAAAGTTCACAGATTCATCGGTCTGAAATCAATATCGGTCGATCCCTAGTTTGTACCAGGTAAGCTGAATTACTGATAAAGTGAAACGTAGCTCAATGAAGCATCAGCATCAAAATAAGTAAGAGTCATGCAGGAACACAGCAAAACAATTTTCACGGCTAGTTTTTGTATTTTTAATGCTACTTACTAAGAAATTTGCATGCATCATATGGTTTTGGGCATGGTTAGCAACACGCAATTGTTCGTAAAAAATGTATGCCTATAGCTACCAGGCACAGGTATAACACTGACCTGGCACACCAACTATACGTACATGGAGTTATTAAGCTGCTTTGACTACTTATAAAAAGAATATGTTTGGAAACGTTTGCGGAATAAAGCACTTGGAAGGCAAGGCCAGTATCTTTACAAATATTGCTAATTTCAGATGACTGGTTGAAATTTGCCAAGTTTCAAATGTTGGTCTTAACAAATACTTTTATAATAACTACAAAAGTAACATTTAAATATTACAAGACCAGAATATAATAATATTCACAAAAGTTACCTGGTAACGTTCCCAACTTGGAATTGTCGAAAAACTGTGTTGGACAGTATGGCAAGGATTTTGATCGAGCGTCAAAAAATTTTTGTTTTGGCGAATCCTCATTTTTTAGCAAGGTTTGTTTTTTGCATGGGGATGAAATCAGAGAGCTGAGCAATGGCACTTGAGTCCGTTCAGGAGATATTTGCGACTTTGTAAGCATTGCAGGTTTGCTTGGAGAAGCTGATGCCACACTATGCCTTCCAGCCTTGCTAGGGGATAATGCAACACGTTTAATGGCCTCTGTCTTGTATGGAGGTGCTTCCCGCTTTCTCTGCATACCAGTCTTGCCTGGAGATGCTAGATATAGATTAAGAATTTCAGACTTGGTAGGAGAAACGTCACTTGGTACTGCCTTGTTTGAAGGCAACATCCCATATGATTCATGAGCAGCATTTAACGGAGCAGGTGTTTCAGACACTTTAATTTTCTTATCTTCACGTTTATAAATATTTCTATAAAGAAAACACAAAAACATATAGAATACTTCTACATTTTGGAAGGAGAGATGTATGGGAATTTTTTTTTTTCAAAACGACAATATTGCATTCTCACCTAGAAAGTTGATTATACTTTTTCTTATAGTGGGAGGCTTCCCTTTCTAGTTTTGCATTTTCTGATTGGAGAACCAAGAAGGCAGTGCTTTGCACAATACCACTTCCACCACCACATGTAAGTGGATAATGAGAGTAACTGGGATGATCCTTTTCAGAGCAAACTGTTGGAAGAACGATACATACAACATTTTCATAAAAACAAAAATGATATAACACTGTAAACATTTTTTAGATGTGAATGCCTTTTAATACACCACATAGTATTCATATATAAACAAAAACAGAGGAGAATGACAGTGCAAAGCAGGAGGCTATGATTTTTGCATTAAACAAACTATTTAGCCACTTTTCAGACAAGATTATTTCCACTTAAAACTGAAAGAGAACCAGGGCAAGAATAGTCTCCTCCTTGATGGCAGCCTAAACATCATAATCACCACATGCAAAGGATGTAGTCATGGTGTTAGAAATCTATGGGTGCCATGGCCGAGTTCAGAAGTTTTAACATAACCAGAAGTCCCTGCTTGTCTATTACGAATGTTGATGTTTCACATCTGGATAATATCACATTTCAAATGAAAAATAAAACCAAAACCACAAATCCACATGTTTATTCTGCAACTGGACGCCCCTATCAATCATTTGCAATGTTTTCCCTGGCTTTACCGTGTCTGAATTATGATGCAATTTGCTAAACCTATGAAAGTATTAATTTCTTACATCATATTGGATATATACAATATATATCTATAACATTATTACTTACTAGCCTGCAATGAGTCTTAAAATGGTGTAACATGCATTATTTATACCTGATGTGTCACTGTCCTTTTGAGCTCGCCTTAACTGTTCTTTTAATTTCCGTAAGCATTCTTCTTTATCTTCCAGACAAGACTTTAATGATGCAATTCTATAATGCACATACAAATTATTATACATTGTACATTGTAGGCTCTGAAGTACAAATCTTTGGCAAGGATTTAGGCAACATTAATTTCTGTGGTTAAGGAAGATGTCCAACAAAAGAAAACTGAAATGTCCTAAGAAGAAGGTAAAAAAAGAACAGTCTGGGCACAAGATCTATTTCCTTTCCATTAAATGGTGTCTGGTGCCTTCTAGTGTTAAACAGTTTTCAAATCGTTTAACACTGAAGAAATGTCACTAGGTGTCAGTCTGCTGCCTCATCTTGCGTTCTGGCTAATGTGGACGCATTAGGTCATTGAAGGGGTGGCAGTGAGCTCTCAGCCTATTGTTGGCAGTCACTCGCGAATAAAGCTCACTGCTGCCCCCCATTCACGGCTTGAGCTAAGGGTTCTGCATTATCCCAAAAACAAGAATATTGAAAATAATCCATAAAATGACAAAAGGAGGCAGAAATAGTGCTGCCATCGCTCTATGCCGGCTGTCATTTCAGTCACATATGCAGCAAAAAGGTATAATATGGAGGAAACCACGCAACAAAATATACGCAAGAGTAAGAACACATTCTTTGCAACAATACTCAAATTGTGTATGAATTATATGTGGTCCATATTTTAAAAAAGAAAAACAAAGCTGACTCACTATTTTATGATTAAATAACACATATACAGTTTTTTATAAACATTTTAAATAGCATGTGTTTAACACTGCAGATGCATATAAATTAGATCACAAGTCATCCCTTCAACTGCAAAAAAAAAAAATACATTTTAGAATATGGGTCCCTTACCCGCCAGAAGTTTAAAATAGCAGGACATCTATTTCTGCATGACTATACTTCACTAGTAATATATTCAATCCCAAATAAACTCGTTTTAAAAGAAGCACATCTTACTATACTTACTCTTTGTCCATTGATTTGGACAACTTCATTCTTTCCATCTCAATTTTCACAACTTGAGTTTTGAGTTGGTCTATTTCCTCTTGATATGGTTTTGCACCTTTGGAAACTGTACTCTATAGGGACAAAAACAAAAAAAGTGGTGTATCTCTCAGGCTTTAAAGTAAGCCCATACTGAACCAGTGCTAGGATATGAAAGCCAGCTTAATGTTAGTTCTAATATGCAAATTGACACGTATCAACAATATTTGCCATTTACTTTGTCGATCCATTGTCAAGACATTGATAAAAATAGGAGCAACCAGTAATGGGCTAGAGAAAAGCTACATCACATGAGGACAAAGTAGCATATTTATAATGCTTACACAGCACTTATAGACTGGTTGACATTGCTGCCATTGCGAAGATAGAAAACGCCCCAAACGTAGCTGGACCACCTATGCCATATTGTGAATATGAGTGATACCATATTAAATCCGTTAAGTCAGAGTCTCACTACCCTTACTGACAGCCAAGAAGGAAAGGTAGCACAGAACATGCAGCTAGGACAATGAATATACAAATCTTAAGTTATACACACTGCCCTCACGGCATGCTTATAATGCAGGTGCCCTTTAACACCTCTAGGAAGTGCCAAGTGTACATCAGTATCTATTAAAAACAAATGTATGCAATATTAAGCCATTATAAATAAAATAGTTTGCACCCATACAAAATGCTATGCAACTGTAAAAGTTTGCAAGCATATACACACACAGACATACCTGGAGATTCTCAATCTCTTTCAATGCAGTTTGAAGTCTATTATCTTTTTCAGTAAGCTGAATCTGGATCTTTGCAAGCTCAGTTTCTGTGGTGTTCAATAACAGTTTGTTTTGCAGGGCTGCTGCCCTCTCTTCTTTTTCTTTGGCATCTGCTTTTACTGTATCCAGTTCATCTTCTAGATTTTTGATCCTGGACTGCATTTTCTACAGGATATAACAATGTTCATGTGTAAAAGGGCCTAAGCATCACTAATGCAACATACAAGGAACACTGAATATAGCAAAAAGAACATACACCTAGATCATAAAGTAGGATTACTGCATAAATCAATAAGTGTTGGGAATAAAAAAAAAAAAAACGGGAAACCCCTAGCACCCTTTCCCTTCCTAATAACCTGTCCAAATATTTTAATTGTGCAAGTGCTAAGCTACAACAGATTTTCAGTGATCGATACAGAAGGATCTGGCCCTTCCAACTCAACCAAATCTTTATTGACCCTTTTGGTCTACATTGATTTATTGGTTATGTAGGACTGTAGTATTTTGGAATAACTGCCTTCTGCCATTCCTCAACAACCAATTAGCCAATTGTCACAACAAACCTTTAACAATATGAACATCAACAAAGTACACCTGCAGAAGATAGAGCGAGAGCTACATTCCAGAACGTGTAACAGCCTTCACTTTTAATTTTGCTTAAACAGAATTCAAAACTGCCATTACCTTTAATTCTGCTTGCAGACTCTTCAGTTTTTCTTGTAATCTAGCATTCTCATTTTCTATGATATCTGTACTTCCTGTAGGAGAAAGCTGATGCACTCTTTTCATTAGCTCAGTGTTTTTTACTTTTGTCTCTTCCAACTCTGTTTGAATGGTTTTTAAATATTCGGTGACCACACTCTGTATTTTTGATTGAAGAACAGTCTTAAAGAAAATATTAAATTTATTAAACTATTTTTCTTAAAAACATAGAAAAGATCTTAATCAACTGATATTAAAGTATTTTCTAAATGTATACCATAGCATAAGATGCCATGTGCTGCATAAAATTATAGAACTAGAATAGATTCTTAAATACTTATATATACACATATACACACACACACTGTAACATCTCTAGAATATATATATTCTACCCTTAGCTTCTTGGTCATCAGTTGGATCATTCCTATGATTCTTTTATTTTCTTGCTGGACACCTTCATTAAGCTTCATGACATTAATGTTCTCATCCTTGAATTCATCCAGCCACAAGTTAAAACTCTGCTTGCATTTTGTTTCATCTTGAAGAACTTGTTCAATACTTGTCAGTATGACTTGAATCGCTGAAAAATCTTCTTCAACATGCTGCAACCCCAAAGTTCATTAATGAGGAGTATTAAAATCAGGACAGTTTATACTTATTGCAGAGTTAATTTAACAAACCACTGGGTCAACTTGAACATTAAGAAAACTAGCTAATTTAGAAGCTTTTAAAGTGTTGTTAAGCAACAACTACCAGACAATGAAGCAACGTGACTTACTGAGCCACTTTCTGGACTGGGCAGAACTTATTGCAGAATCTGCAAAGCCTGGTGATACAGAGACAATGCAGGTATATAAACATTTGCATAACAAATTGTTTATGCATATTTATATTTAAAAAAAGAAAATGTTTCACTCAAACCTGGATTGTTCTTTAAAGAGGCACTATAGTCACCAGAACCACTTCAGCTTAATGTAGTGATTCTGGTGTCTATTAGGGATCGACCAATATTGATTTTTTTTTTTTTTAGAGCTGATACCGATAATCTGTGAACTTTCAGGCAGATAGCCGATAACTTACCGATATTCTGTACATTTACCATTTTGAAAAACAAACTATTTTTAAAGGCAAATGCACAAAATATACATGCCACATGTAGTGGATGCAGTGTGTTTAGACAGGGGAGTTGTGTGTATTTGTGTAGTGTGTATGTAATGAATGCAGAGTGTGTGTAGTGTAGTGTGTGAATAATGAGTGCAGAGTGTGTGTAGTGTAGTGTGTGAATAATGAATGCAGAGTGTGTGTATATAGTGAATGCAGAGTGTGTGTATATAATGAATGCAGAGTGTGTGTATATAATGAATGCAGAGTGTGTGTATATAATGAATGCAGAGTGTGTGTATATAATGAATGCAGAGTGTGTGTATATAATGAATGCAGAGTGTGTATTTGTGTAGTGTGTATATAATGAATGCAGTGTGTGTTTGTGTAGGGTGTATAATAAATGCAGTGTGTGTTTGTGTAGTGTGTATAATGAATGCAGTGTGTGTTTGTGTAATGTGTATAATGAATGCAGTGTGTATAGTGAATGCAGTGTGTTTGTGTAGTGTGTATATAATGAATGCAGAGTGTGTATAGTGAATGCAGTGTATTTGTATAGTATGTGCATATAATGCAGAGTGTGTGTGTGTGTTTCTGTAGGTATGTAATTTGTGTAAAATTTGGGGGGTGGAGGGGAGGATTTAATTTTTTTTTTAATATAAAATAATATATTTATTTTTTTTAGTCCACCCCCCCCACCCGCTTCTTACTTGGCCAGGGAGGGCGGATATAGCCTTTCTTGATGGTACGGTGGCATAGCAAGCGCTTACTTACCTTCCCAGCAGCTCCCCTGTCTAAATCTTGCTGCCTGTGTGCCGCGCGGAGCTTTGCTATGGTAGCCCATGGCAAAGCTCTGACGGCCGCGGGACTCGCGAGATTTACACAGGGGAGCTGAAGAGAAGGTAAGTAAGAGCTTGCTGGGCCCTCCCAGCTCTGGTATGAATTATCGGCAATATCGGTATCTTTATTGGCAGATACAAATATTGCCGAAAATACTGGATATCGGCCAGACCGATAATTGGTCAATCCCTAGTGTCTATAGCATGTCCCTGCAGTCTTAGCAAAGGCAGTGTTTACTTTGCTGTCAAGGAACACTCCTACGTTTAGCATCTCCAAGCTCTGCATGGATTCGTTGAACATTCCCTATAGCAGGGGTTATCAACGTTAGTCCTCAGGACCCCCTACCAGTCCAGGGTTTAGGGATTACCTGGGTGTGTCTAAGGTGTTTAGAAAAAGAAAAAAAAACACCTTAGAGTCTAAGGTGTTTTTTTCCCCTTTTTCTAAACACCTGAGACACACCCAGGTAATCCCCAAATCCCGGACTGGTAGGGGGTCCTGAGGACTGGGTTGAGAACCCCTGCCCTATAGGAATGCATTGATTCAATGCATCTCTATGAGGAGATGCTGATTGGCGCAAGGGCCTCCCAATGCTTTCCCATGGAAAAGCATTTTATTGGCAGAGATCACCAAGAGTAATAATCTCAGTCATGGACATGTGGCCAGCGGTGACGAGACCGGCATAGCTTTGGAGAAAAGGTACATATACCTTATATCTCCACAGAGAGGGAGCCAGGGAGCTAAACATGTATTCTAGCACTATGGTGTAAGGGATACATGTTTGTATTCATGACACTACACTATTCTTTAACTAGATTATACTTGGTCAATGACTAAGTATTGCTTCATACAAAATGACCAAACACGCAAATACAGGTAAGAGACACACTATGGTGTTTTATATCCCTAATGCTACAATTGTTCCTTAAGTAGCATACAACATGTATTGAATCTTGAAATAAGTATCTAGATTTGTGTTTTGCATGCTGGTAAAACAAAACAAAAAAGCAGTGTTCTCACCTTATTTTACTCATTTACATGTATTTTTGATATTCATTTAATTTGGAGTAAAATCTAAAAGTGAATGTACAGCATGCATATATACCTATACTGTCCAGTGGTTTCCCAGTAGTGGTTTTCCCATTAGTAAACCTTTTGTTAACTAATCCTAATGATTTGCTTTGCACACACGAACATGTAAACTGTACAAAATGGATTAACATTTAATAAAGTGCAGTGCCGCATAGGCCTGCGGGTATCCACTCCAGTGATAAAGTCACCCACAAACATGAAAAAATACATACATATTGCCACATTAAACCTTGTGCCTATTTCTACAGTAAGTTCATAATGACTTTTCTCCCCTGATGTTTTTTCCGATATCAATTACCTTTATAAGATCATACTTCTTATTTATCAGTTTGTTTAGGAACTCAAGTTCATAAAATTTTAGGTCATCCGCTGCAGAATCTGTCCATTTTTTACCGTGCTGCTCTAGACATTGAATCTGAAGTTCAAGCTCTTCATGTTTCTTTTGTTCTGTGATCAGGTCTACTTCGTAGACATTTAATAAGCTGTATTGTTCTTCTTTCACAATGGCATTCATGCATATAAGCTACAAGAAAAATAAGTTAGTAAAAAATTAACTCTCCCCCCCCACCCCCTTAACATCACTAGAGTTACATTTTCTAATACTACTAAAGAAATATGAAATTTACCTTAAACTTGCTTAGAACGGTTTGCAGCTGAGAATTTATCTTTACATGCTCAGTCTGTAAGCTTCTAAATGACCTGGACTGTGTAGGTGAGAGTTTATCCTTTATCTGACCCAAAATGGATTTACAGGTCTCTTCTTCATTGTGAATTTCACTAGCCAAACTGTTTATTAGGCTGTGTTGATCAGAATATACACCAGAGATTTTTACCAAAAGATCCTGTAGAAAAGGGAAAAAAATATAAATTACTTCAGCTATTAAATCCTGGACATAACATGGCAGATTGCATACATGTATATGATTTCAATTTACTTCCTAGGAATCGTAATTTGGAAAAGCACAATGAAAGTACAAACACAACATTTAGTATGCAAATGGACCTCTACATTAAATTGATAAAGTGTTACACTTTTTTAAAGAATGCACTGACACAGTTCAACAGCTTTCAAAAATAAGGTTTAAGAAAGACATTGCCATATACTTTTGCAACCAATGTTGTTGCATCGGTTATGGTGGAAATACTCCCTTATTTTCTTCTTGTGGCATTCATTTTCTTCTTGCCGATGTCCCCAGTGTTTGAAACTCTACAGTACCATCTCGTGGCATCTCAAAAGAAAGCTAATGAATCTATCAGATCCATGCAGGCATGCACCACAAAAATGTGAAATAACAAAAACAAAAAAAAACACTATCCATGCAAGAAAGTAATTCATGTTCACAAGTGGTTGTTCCGGTTGAGTATTGTCAGTCCCTGTAGGCGTTTTGCAGTAAAAACGGTCTTTTCAGAAAAAAGGCACTGTTTACATTACAGTCTAGTGAAACTCCACTGGCCACTCCACAGATGGATACTAGAGGTGCTTCCTGGGGCAGTGTGCAGCATTGACATTCAGTGACTCCACCCTCTGCATGGAGACACAAAACTTTCCCCATAGAGTACAGAAAGAACAAACTCAGTGTTTAGGTGATCAACCCCACCACCCAACACACAGAGTCCAAAGGTGCAAACGGTATATTCACACCCTCTTAAGAAAATGCTCATTGGCCAGAGTGGCATTTGGCACCGCCCCCTGCCCCACCACCTTGGCAATCTCAGTCAAGCCAATGCTTTCCTATGGGATAGCATTGTAATTGGCTCAGATAATCCCTTCTGATGTCAGCCAAGGAGGCAGATCAAGGGCAGAGGCATCATCAGCAGACTGGAATAAAGGTAAGATTTTACTACATTTAGAGGGGCAGGAATACATGTTTGTGTTCCTGACCCTATAGTGTTCCTTTAATAATAAGAGCCTACCAATGCAATTATTGGCAAACTGATGCTGCTGAATTGTGCTCATCTTAATGATGAATCTGGCTTGTAGAACATCACAGAAAATATTTCACCAAAGTTCTGATGTGCCTTCACTATTCTAACATAGTACCGGTGGTGGCATCATACATGTTGGATATATGGGTTTGAAAACAATGTATAACATTAAACAAAAGCAGAAAACCGTTATATATAAATGTACTCATTTAAGATTGCATTGTACCCTTAACAAAAGTACCTAAGGAAAAATAAAACAAAGTCCTTGTCAGAGGTCATATTAATATGGACATCATGGTGAATATTTAAAACTATAAATAACTGAAAGATATAGCCTTTTTTTCTTTTGAAAAACAACAGTAAGGTGGAACACACATGTTTAGGTCAAACACACTTGAAATACACATGCAGCTTTGTGACTTTAATATCAGAAATACCGTTATCTCTTGGGTCTTATCTTTCAAAGCATCCATGTGCTTTGCAAGCTCATCTTCTTCGTCTTCTTCTGGAGGTAAGCTCAGTTTTAAATTTAAAAGTAAAATATCTTTATCTTTACGCTCAATCTCATCATTGAGCTCAACATTTTTCTCTCTTTCATCCTTTATGGCCTGAAATGCAAGTATACAATAAGAATCACATCTTAAAAGGGGGATTGTTGGCACATTTCATTAAATATAACTAGCACATGGTACACATTTTTTAAGATTTTGTTCTTGATGTATAAGTCTTTCAAACAACCACTGTTGTATGTATTTAGGTTTTCAAATATTAGCTCAATTTTAAAAGTGATTAAACATAAAACATTCTCCAACATTTTAATTTCTATTTGTTTAAAAAACCCAAAAACGTAGAGTAAATAAATAACTACAGGTTCCTTAAACAGTAAGAATAACACAAAACAGCAATTTGACGAAACCTGACCACAAATTCAGATCACTGTGCTAAATCACATAAGACACTAGTTCTTAAAGTCAATCAACACTTGAGTCTCAACCATCCCGGGTATGGAAAAGATGCATTTCAAAATTTCACATTGTTAACAGGATAGGTTGGTCATCCAGATAATGAGGACCATAAGGGTAGGATTTGAGAAACACAGAAGGTTCCTCACCAAGCCATTTTAAAGTTCTGAGAGCAACTATATTTAACAGGAACAGTAAAATTATAATTGTTTATTGAATTGATTTCATACCTTTCTGAGGAAAAGACAAAAACATAACCAATACCTGCTGTAGTTGCTCAATCTGTTCTTGTAAAGAGGATATCTGCTTGGTTAGTTCATCAAGTGTGTTCACTTTTAAATTGAGATGTTCATTTATATCGTCCTTTTGTTGCTTAACAACTTGAAGTTCTGTCTGGCATTTGTTTAGTTCCTCCCTTAACTGGGCAGACTAGAAATGTAGAGATTGAATTAATAAACAAGGCAGTATTTATGCAGCTGCTTACACTAATATGTGAGTTATTATAGGCTCACCTCTTTCTCCTGTCCTTGAAGCTCCGAATATATATTCTCCTTTTCACTTCGCACTCTCTGCAGCAGTTGCTGAAATTGTTCCTGTTCTAGATAAAGACTCGATATTTTCAGATCTTGTTCTTGGATTTGCTTTTGCAGGTTGTCCTTTTCAGCTTCAAGAAGCTGAGCTCTAGAATGGGTGGCCTCAAGTTTATCTTTTAGCTCCTTTATTTCGGTAACTAGCTCTTCCTGCCTCAGGTTTTCGTCAGCATGCTGTGCTTCCAAGAGGGCATGTTTCTGTGTCAGATTCTCTAGATCGTTATTCAGTTGGTTTACCTGTTGAATTTACAAAACCAAATTGCACATGAAGGTTCAGAGAACTAAAACTAAATTGCATGTACAGGTTTAAAGCACAATGTAATGTTTTCAAAATCATACCCATTTTTTAGAAGAACTTGTGAATACTTTGTAAACTGGACATTTTTATTTTTCACATGGAATTTAAATATAATTTTTCTTCATGCCACTGATTCAAGCAGTAATTTGTGCCAGTCACTGGTCAATATTCATCTAAATCTGATACCAGGCAAGTTAGAGCATTTTAGTACCACTCAAACCCAGAACCCTTACTCAGAATATTTCTTGTGCCATATCACATGACAGAGCAACATGGCTTTAACAATCTTTTGCAGTACTATCTGTGGCACGAACAGAAGGTAAAAAGTTACACAAATGGCAGGGGATAAAAAAGAAAGCGTGGAGTAAAATTACTTGTTAGTTGTGTTAGTTTATTTTAAAGCCAAACTGACCGTATTCCTTTTAGGAACAGGGCTCAAGTTCTCTTTTATAGTTTTTACTTCTCGTTCAGTAGAAGTGAAGTAATACAGCACTGTATTTTAGAATACTTAGAGCAAGACAACACAAATATTCATACAAAATTAGTCAACCAAATTTATGAACACCCAAAAAATACACACAAACACAAAACTAGTCAAAATATCTCAGATGTGGTCCCTTATAGGATACAGGCAGCATTTTAAAATCAGCAAAAACAAAAAACCTAACCACAAACCATGATACAAAAATAAAATTAAAAAAATACCTCTTCTTTTAAGTTTTCTTTCAATTTTTGTAGGTGAGTTCTCTCATCTGACATGGCTCCAAGTTCTACTGTGAGATCTCGTACTTTCCTGGCAGCGTCATCATTTTCCAGTCTTACTTGTTCTAAAGCCAACTCACTGCTTTCTAAAGCATGGCTAAGCTCTTCCACCTTTGAATCAACTTCTTGTTTGGTGTTTTCATGGATCTTTTTTAAAGATTCACTCAGCGCATTTTCTTTTTGAATCAACTCTTTCTCTACAGATGCAAGCTTTATAAATAGAAAAATAAAATAAGAAAAAAGTGTAATCACTTTTCTTCGCCTGAACATGCATGAAAATCTTTGAAAAATACCTTTTCTTCCAATAGAGACATCTGACTGGTCAACTGTTGCACCCTGTGTTTTTGCAGCTGCAATTCTTCTTGAGCTTTACGAAGGTCATCTTGAGTTTCAATAGACTGTAAAAGATACACCCACAATAACTTTTTTAGTGCAAACCAGTTTTAGATTTAAATACGCTTATCTTAATTGTATCATACGTTTTCTGCAATTCATTATTTTTTTTTATTCTTTAAACTAAAGAAATCCGATTTTAAAGAATGTTATAGCTAGGTTTAAATTATCAACAATAATCCACAATATAAATCCAGAATATTAGAGTGACATTTTGGGCACTAAGCTAAGTGCTGTAGCGGTCATAGTGCCAGGAGTCCTGGGTGCCATCTGCTGGTAATTTGTAAAACAAATGCTACGAATGGTCTCATACTTTGTGTTGGGCGCCCCCTAGTTTTTCCAGTCTAAGCTGGTTTGATAAAGAAGAAAATTGTACTGCCATAATATAACATGACATACCAGATTTAAACAGTAATCCTTTGCCGAAAATCGTCAGATGACAACCTACCATGATAATGCAGAAGTAGGAACCAACTGTAGACCAAAACCGCAAAGTAATTGCCAGTACATTTATTAAGCATTTGGCAGATTAGATGATAGTGCACTGAGACTCCTAGCACCATGATTAATACAGTGTTTTTTCATGGTTATAATGCCTACAGTGTCCCCCTAACAGGTGCAAAATATGAAATTCACTTTAAAAATTGGATGGTCAAGGCTTTGGGACTTTCAACATTGTTTTCTTTCAAATTTATATTAAATATTTAGCAAATTATGTTGAAATACAGTTCAGACATGGCTAAGCCAAAGCAAACAGTGCAGGTAAAGAGAAGAAATAGTTAAATTTCTTCTCTGTATGCTTTCTCTCTGCAGACTGCCAGGTGCAAAATATAGAGCTGATAACCATAAATGACAGAGACCATCATCTGTTGACCTTGGGTATCATCATATCCCATAGCCAACTTATAACACTCAATGTTTAAGAATCTTGCAGAAACCTCCCTTGTCTTCACGTACAGCAATTCTCCAGCAATCTCCGAACGCCCCTTTTACCAATCTCAAACCTAACCTACTCTAGCTTTGCAACCGCTCTCTACAACTCCACCCGCTCCTCTGAACTAGACAACATGGCACATCTTACATTTAAGCATCATAAAGGACTCCAGTTCCAACCATGGCATACTAAACTAAACCCTATACCTCTAAAAATGTTTGAGAACTGCTGAATGCTGCTCGAGAAATAATAATTCTACATCTGATTTTCTCCATAACTTCATTATCCTCATAACCAAACAACGCAGAGAATGAAAACATTCTTTGCCACTCCACTAAAGCTGCAAACAGGTTAGAGATTTCAAATCGCTTTGTCTATGCCAACTTCCCCTACCCCACTCCCTCCTCTATCCTACACTTACTTGACACCCACTGCACAATCTGTTTCTGATCTGCTGTGCTCCTCCCACTCCAGAACCAGTTCAGTCAATTATATTAATTTACACATTCACACTGTCCCTTCGCTTGCTCTGCCTCGCAATAAATTAATCACTTCCTCTTATCTTGTGTATTTTCTGCACCCTTCAAGCATACAACCATAACCTTGATTCTAAAAAAAGCCCAAGATCCTTGAGAGTTACGTACACGATACGGACAACTTTCCTGACCCCTACTTTAGTATGGTCCGAGTGGTGAGTGCGAAATCCAAAGCATCCAATGACTTCATTGTGGCAAAATCCAGTGATGACTACTTCCGTCTAATTCTCCTTGGCCTCTCTGCTACGTTTGACACTGATCAATAACTTGTGCTCATCCATCTCAACCATTGCCGATGAAAGACACTACTCTTTCCGGATTTTACCCCAACATTTCCCAGCACTCTTTAAGAGTCTCCATTTCGGGTTCTTCCTCTCCTTTGCAACACATCTCTGTTGGTGTTCCACAAGGTTCTATATTCAGTCCTCTACGTTTCTTGATTTTTACTGCCTTTTTTTGGTTAAACTAATCAGCAGCACTTTACAATCATAAAATGGTAATTGACATTCAATATATCCAGGGAGATAATAGATGAAGAAGGCCCTGCTCACATGAGCTTACAATCTACCTCACAGACTTGGTGACTTGGAACTCTCTTGCACCTCCACTTCACCCCTCATATCCGGTCAAACACCAAATCCTGTCGCTTTCATCTCAAAAACCTAGCTCACACACGCCCCTACCGACACTGAATGCAGCTAAAACTCCCTTCCATGCCACTATAATCTCACGCCTTGACTATTGCACTCAACGTCTCATTGGTCTTAAGTACACACAGCTCGCCCCGCTACAGTCAATAATGAATGCTGCAGCAAAGACTCATCTTCCTGACCACCTGCACCTCTCTCTTCTGTCAGTCCTTACATTGGTTTACTTTAAGATATAAAACTCTGGTTTGCTCTTTATAATACAGCCCCTATAACACAGCTCATGTCTACCAATCCTCACTAATACACAAGTAAGTCCCAACCAGGCCACTATGCTCGGACTTGTGTCTATCCTCTTTTCGTGATCGCATCTCTGACTTTCACGACTTCTCTAGGGCTGCACCATCCCTATGGAACTGCCCTCCTTGCTACATTAGACTCTTGAAAAATGCAGAAAATATATACTGTGAAACAGACACTTCTTGTAAGCGTGGATCATTTTTTTTAGCAGCTATATACATGCGTCTCCCATCTCCTGCAAAGAACACCAAGCACTTCCAAAAAGTCAGTATAGAAAAGTGAAGAGCTATTTCAATAACCCTTAGGGTAGGAAATATACAGCAAATACCAATCCTTTTCCGCAGTCAATCTTTCTTTAGAAGAAAATTCCTCAGTTTATATTTTAAAAGAGTAAAAAATATAATATAACTAAGGTCTTTCATGTTAAAATGATGGTAGATATCATCCTCCCACATAAAAGAAGAGAACAGTACTGGCTCAGTCTTTAACAATCTTTTTCATATGTGGGGGATACCACTATAAATTCCAGTCTAGAGGCTGCTTGTACTCGATATACACTAGGTTTCTCCCGATGTGCTTGCAAGAGAAAATATTAAAGCACGATGCCTAGTGAAAATTGTTTTAGCAGCCATATGAATAAATCTGTCTTGGGTTTTTCGTTTCTTGCAGGCAAACATGTTTTTGTCTGAATTTTGCTTATTCGTCCAAAAGACTAATGAACTAATACAAATGTCAACGAACTAAACAAAGACCCATTTCTTGTTAGACAAAATTCCATCCTGCAATTCGTTTGTTTAGTTTATTACAATTTTTCTATCCTAAAAGGTTTTTCAAATAGCTCTCCACTTTTCTATTTTTTGACATTTTCTTGAAAAAGGCAATTGACTCACCACTATTAGTAGACCTGAAAATAATAAAAATCTAAAGAATTTTTCTCTTTAACATAAAAGGTATCTTACCATTTCAATATTTTCCTTTAGGTCTTCCTTCAGTTGATCTCGCTCAGATATTAAGTTGTCCTGTTTTAATTTTAGCTCATCCCTCTCCTGAGCTAGTGTTTCCATTTGCTGTTGGAGATCGGTACATTTTTGTTCTGTCTCCAGTTTGTCTTGTTGAACAGACTGCAATTTTGTCTCTGTTTGCTTCATGTCCTTAATTAGTGCTTCCATTTCTTCCTTGCAACTCTGCTGGACTTGCTCAAAAGATATCTGATGCACTGTTGGCTGGTCTTCTGTGTGTTTCTTCTGCTTCTCATTTCGAAGATTCATAACCTAAATTAAAATTGAAAAAGGAGATAAATGCTAAACAAGCAACAAAAAAATACAAACCTAAATAATTTAAATGAGAAAAATATTTTGTTTTTGGAAAATCCACAGTGATATTATACCATTTCTATGTGTTCTTTCAGGTTTCCTTTCAGTAGATCCCGCTCAGATGTTAAGTTTTCCTGGCTAGTCCTCAGCTCTTCCCTCTCCTGAGTCAGGGTTTCCATTTGCTGTTGAAGGTTAATCAATTTTTGCTCTGTCTCCAATTTGTCTTGTTGCACACTCTGTAAGGTTTCCTCTAAGCCCTTCATATTCTTCAATAGTTGTTCTATTTCATCTTTAAGCTTCTGATGGACAAGATCTAGTTTCACCTTCTCCTGCACAGAATAACAATCAAACCTCACACATCAACAATGCACAAAGTAAAGATATGAATCATTTTACATAATTGCAGCTAAAGCTACAGCAGAAATATGCTGATAATCAACAAAGATTCCCAATAAATTAATAATAAAAAAATCTCTTACCTGATCCCATTCACATGTTAAGTTATCCTGGCTAATAATCAGCGCTTCCCTCTCCTGAGCCAGGGTTTCTCTTTCCTGTTGAAGCTTAAGAAGTTGTTGAACTATTTCCAGTTTCTCTTGCTGCACGTTTTGTAATGCTGCCTCAATGTCCTTTGTATTTATTAGTTCCAAATCATCTTTAAGTCTCTGATGGGCTAACTCAAGCTCCTCCTTTTCAAGCATTATTTGCTGTGCATCCAATGACTTCTGATGAAGTTCATTTTTAATATTAGCAAACTAAAATGAAAGACAGACAAGTGTGATAGAATACTTGTATAAGGAATGAATTGTTTCTCACTTTCAAATAAACAGGCAAATAATGTATGTTCACGTGCATTTCATGACTGATTGACACGCGCGCGCGCGGTCACCCTCAAGTTGGCATAACCAACAAAATTACTGAGCAGGAAACAGTGAAAATAAAATCTACTCCAATGAGCCCAGCTTTGAGTAAGCATTTGTGGAGTAAAGTATGAAAAAAACAAAAAACAAAAAATAAAAACTATACCCATCTCAATTTGCATATACACTCCTTAACCCCTTAAGGACACACGACGTGTGAGACATGTCATGATTCCCTTTTATTCCAGAAGTTTGGTCCTTAAGGGGTTAAGATTGCAACAAGCATTCAGACCCTATAGGCTTGTCTACCCAGTGGACTGAATTTGCAAAACTGGGAATGTGCAAAGGCGGCAACAGAACTTACAATTAACAGGTAGATGGTCATCTCCTTAGCATGCATTGATCCAAAAACAAATTGATTTGGTTGTAAACAGAATCATTTAAGTCATTTAGAAACAAATTAATTTTGTAATGAATCAATTCGCTCGAGTAAAAAGCTGAGATTTATAAATCCAAATCACAAAGCAAACAAAAATGTTTCCTCCACTAAAAATGAATGAAGGTTTTTGTTGTTTTGAACAAATCTATTTGTTTATGGACAAACACATATAGACAGTACTGTATAACTGCATGAATTTGGATACACTAATATTAACAATTGACAGGTCCCCCAAATCACCACTACTCAATATCCTTTAGACAGCTTATGATGTTTAGCACAACTATAGAATAGCAGATGAAACTTACTGTTCTGTTTCCTGAATCAGGGACCACTAACTACTACTGTCACTACTATAGGTGACAGGTATGGTTGTTTAAATGTAACAAAGTGTGACCAGTCCTGTGCGCGAATGGAGAGATTTAATTTTCCTTTAATGCACAAATACATTCAATCACAACTTTGTTATATTCTTTCATGTGTGATACAATACGACAAATATATATATACACACATACTATATATATATATATATATATATATATATATATATATATATATATATATATATATATATATATATATATATACATACACACACACATATACACACACATATACATATACATATACACACACACACACACACACACACACTTAAAAACACAATCCTATTACCATATCAATGTTGTTTTTGAGATCTTCCTGCAGCCTGTCTCTCTCGGCTATCAAAGTGTCCTGTTTCAGTTTCAGTTCATCCCTCTCCTGAACCAATGGTTCCATGCAATTTTGAAGATTAAGAAACTTTTGTTCTGTCTCCACTTTATCTTGTTGCAGGTTTTGTAGTCTTGCCTCCGTGTCCTTCAAATTCGACATTAGTTGTTTCAAATCGTTTGAAGTTCCTTGCTGAACCAGTTCAAGTGTACTATCATCATGCATGGTTCCATGCTCTTCTGTGTGTGTTTGCTGCACACTGGTTTCAATATGCTCAATCTAAAATGGATTATTGAAATACCTTTAAGAAAACACTCCAAAAACCACAACCACTATAAACTTGTTACAGGACATCTGTGTGTGTTATTTTTCCAATTCTGCATTATGCCAGATTCTGATATTCATCATTATGATGTCTTCCTAGTGAACTAGTCATCACAAAAACAAAAAACAATCCCACACCCCAAAACATCCCATTTGTCTATTCTTAAAAACACATTGTTGTGGGGCTTTTACATGTGTTCTGCATTTGACCATTTTATTATTTAAGTTATGATGTGCACTGCTCACAAAGTGCAAGAAAAAAAAAAAAAAAAGAAAAAAAGATAACCCAAACAACTTACAACTACTATAAGCATACAAATCTTACCATATTCAGGTTTGTTTTTAGATCCTCAGTCAACTGGTCCCTCTCAGATGTTAACTTCTCCTGTGTAGTCCTCAACTCATCCCGCTCCTTAGCCAGTATTTCCATTTCCTTTTGCAGATTAAGAAGCTTTAGATCTGCCTCCAGTTTGTCTTGCTCCACTGTCTGCAATGTTACTTCAGCATCTTTTATAGATTTCATCAGTAGTTCCACTTCATCTTTGAGTTTCTTCTGAGTCTCCTGAAGCTCTTCCTTCTCAAGTAACATGTGCTGGCCTTCTAAAGCTTTCTGCTGCAACTCATTTTTATAATATTCTACCTAAAATAAAAGGTTTGTTGTATTGGATTAACTGAAAGTTGCCAATTAGTTGTGCTAAAATTAAAATTATTTTCGGTCTAAAGTATATACTTTGGCAGGGCAGAGTACGTAAACTAAGTAACACTTACAATATGAGTGCATGCGTCTATACAGGATTACTTTGTTAGATGTATGAGCGCACGTGTGTGCCAAAGTCTCCAAAACATGGATCTTACCTTTGCTGCTCTATTTGCCTTAATAAAACGCTGAAATAGTGTTTACCGGGTTAACGGAACGAGGAACGGTTACTTTCTGACAATTTACGTTTTCGCTTTCGGAAAAAAATTAAATCTCCCTGACAAACCCTGATTATGCATAATGACCTATAATTTGCAAAATGAGCATATTTATGTTCTATTCCCACCCCATAAAAATGTGCATATAATTGAATTACTCCCTACAAGAACTTTGCGTGCACAAATGTGTTGAGTTCCTAGCCACGTTACATGTACTTTTTTGTACTTGACCAGAACTGGTAAACTATGCAGAGGTAAAATAAATAAGTTGACAGATTAACAACAAAGTCATGAGTGAGTGACTGCTTTTTGTTACATAAAGTTAGGCAATGGTTTGTAACATAATATAAAATAACATAGGCGGCAGGAATAAAACAAAATTCATGCATTAAATGCACCAATTGAGAGAAACGAAACGAAGAGCTTGAAACTGTTGCTGCCGCTGGTTCTGCACATGTTTAAGATAAGAAAAACAAAAAAAAATGATAATTGTGCTTGTAGGTTATAACTAATAAGAAGATACAACAGAGCAAATGCACTGGTTGCAGATACAACAGGGAGTGTAAGCATACTGGGATCACTGGTATAATGGAATCCAGACGTCAAAACACTGTTCACAGGTAAATTTCGGTACTTGTGTAGAGTACCAATTTCAGAAAGAAATAAAAAAAATAAATAAAAAAAACACGCATCCTGCTCATGTTACATTCTACTACCAAGCTGGAAATTAAAGTCTCGTAGAGAGACACTGTGCCCTTTATCCAGAGCTCTCAGTGAAAGTCCATATGCAATGTCCATAGACCCTGTTGCTCCAGGCATCGGTGGCTCGGAAAGGGAATCAGGTAGAAATAAAGTGGTTTAGGTATCTTTCAAGATCTTCCAGAGCAGGTGGGTATAGAAGATATAACCTTAGTATGGCAAGTCCATTTGCTGTTCAAAGGACACATTGCGGTGTTCTCTGAGGCAGGTTTTGGTCCAGGACTTTCAACTTTGGCAGAAGCAGTGGTCTTAATTTTAGCCAAAAAGCTTAAAACTGGTTGTCCAGTCAGGCAATTATATTAAAGGCAAATTATAGAGCGATGAAAACAAGCTGGCACTGCAGCACCCCTTCTGTCAAGGCCCCCTTCAGTCACTTACCTGGGTCCAGCGCCAATGTCCCTCGGTGCTGGCTCCGCTCTGACCACGCTCCTCCCCCACCGTTGCATGTTACCCGATGGCAGATGTCTATTTCAGCAGGATAATGCACTCTGCCACATTGCTCAGAAACGGTTTGAGGAACATGACAAAGTTCAAGATGTTGCCTTAGCTTCCAAACTCCCCAGATCTCAGTCCTCATCAGTGGGATGTGCTGGAACAACAAATCTGACCGATGGAGGCCCAAACTCTCAACCTGCAGGGATTAAAGGATCTGCTGCTAATGTCTTGGACCACCCCAGGACATGTTCAGAGGTCTTGTGGAGTCCATGCCTCAGAACTGCTTTGGCAGCACAAGGGGGCCCTTCACAATATCAGGCAGGTGGTTTTAATGTTGTGGTTGATCAGTCTATAGCCCGGTTCAATGATCTGAGCTGGGTGTAAATTGATAGCATAATCAAATATGATGAGTAAATATGCTCTTCAAAAATAAACTAATCTACTTATCAAAAAAGTAAGAGCCTCCTAATTAAAGGGAGTGGTATGCCTGAAGGTGCAGGCAAACCCACTAAATAGGACATGCACAGGAAACCTTGATGGCGAATAATTTATTTTTATGTCTTTAATTATTTTGCATTATATTTATAATGGTCAAAATGTATCTGTAGTTTTCCTATAAATTAGATAATCCATTTACGTTTTGTACCCACAAAGGCATGTTTTGATTAATGGATTACAATAATTTGCCAAATCATTTGTTTAAACACAAAGCCAGAAATTACCATTTCAGTGTTCGTGTGTAGGGCTTCATTCAGCTGGTCTCTCTCAGATATCAGACTAGCCTGTGTGATCCGCATCTCATCCCTTTCCTGAGTAACAGCTTCCATTTGCTGTTGAAGACTACAGAGCATTTGCTCATTTTCATGTTTCTCTCTTTGACAAGATTCAAGAGTAGATTGAGCATTCTGCAGATTCATTAACAGGCTTTCAACTTCACACTGCAGCCTATCCTGGGCTTGTACATGCTCCTCCAGGTGATGCCCTGCTTGGTTTTGTTCCAACTCTTCCTTTAATGATAAAACCTACAAAACAGCAAGACACAGCATTAGAACACTGCACCATGAGATTAAATACCCCATTACCAACAGAAATTCCCAATACCTTCTCTTCTGGGGATAGCAGGAAGTCAGTGCCAGGTTGCATTGAACAAACATCTTTGAGGATCTGTTCACTCAGATCATCTCCCAGATGTATTTGGTGTTTTGACTCTTCTTGAGTTTCATAGAGCATTTCAGAACACTGCAAAGAAAACAAAACCCTACATGTTACAATAAAAAAAAAAAAAGTGATTAAAAACAAAACACTATCAAAAATACATGCCACAGGCATTATGCACTGTAGTATATTTGTATGGTGGCAATAGAGAGTAAAGCTGGCCTTGCTGTATAGTTAAGAAAAATCAAGTAAAGTTTATGACCCCTTTTAGGTTGTTGGGCAGAGTTAAGACAGGTAAAGATAACAGACAGGAGGTGATCAGGGTTTAAGATTACATATACATACGATACAGATGATATTCTTAGTATATGAATCTATAAGTACAAAGCAAGAAACAGATTATGGTGCAGTACAGTAGATGTTTGTGAAGGGAGAACAAATGGTCAAAAGTGCACACTCACTTTTTAGAGCTGTCTCAGCTCTATTAAGAAGGCCTGGACGGAATAATCTCCGTCTATGGATATAAGTGGAGGGTCTTTGGAGCTTGTTTTCAGGATGGAGTAAGTACATGTGAAAAAAGACAATATAGGAAATCTGATGGTATAAGTATATACAAACAATTGATGGAGGAAAATATCCTACTTGCGTCACCCACAGCAATGTCCTGCTCTGGTATGAAGAACATGAGGTGGAACAATCCCCACCTATGGATATATGCTGGAACCGGAAGGTTGGTGAGGGCTGTATGAAGGATGTACTCCACAAGTGATGATGTATAAAATAGTAGGTTCATTAAATAAAAAGCTGGGAACAACAGCTATACAAGTAAAAATAAAAACTGTGGATAATGTATGTCCTTACTTAATGCGTTTCACTATACCATTGGTATTCTGCTGTAGGGCAGCTTTATACGTGTTCTCTGTTAGTGAATCCACTAACAAACACCAAAGAACACATATAACAGCACCTTCAACAGGGGCATTCCGTCGGTTCACTTTGCTCTAATTATTTTTTATTTTTTTTATTAGCACAGCACAGTTTAGCACAATGTGTCAAGCCGCGCATGCGCATTAGGTCTCGCCCACCGGCCGATGTAATGAAGGCGAGGAGTGGCAGCGGAGGAAGAAACAGTGACGTGGGACAAGTCGTTGCCTCTGGTAAGTCACTGAAGGGGTTTTCATGCCTTCAGCAACCGGGGATTGGGAGGGAGAGGGGACATGCAGTGCCAAAAAACGGATTGTTTTCCTGGCACTGGAGAGTCCCTTTAAGTTCTGCCTTTGTCTGGTTAAGAATCACGTTACCTGAACTAATTTGTATTTTGCAATTGAATAGATATTGTGCTAAGTAATATTTGATGGGTTTTTATTATTGATTTACCTGAGGGACCAAGTCAACCCCATTTATAAATTGTCTTGGTGGTGGAAGCGTTAAAATAGTAATAGTTATATTATTATGTTTAAAGGACCACTCTAGGCACCCAGACCACTTCAGCTTAATGAAGTGGTCTGGGTGCCAGGTCCAGCTAGGGTTAACCCATTATTTTATAAACATAGCAGTTTCAGAGAAACTGCTATGTTTATGAATGGGTTAAGCCTTCCCCCAAAGCCTCTAGCGGCTGTCTCATTGACAGCCGCTAGAGGCGCTTGCGTGCTTCTCACTGTGATTTTCACAGTGAGGGCACGCCAGCGTCCATAGGAAAGTATTGTAAATGCTTTCCTATGAGACCGGCTGAATGTGCGCGCAGCTCTTGCCGCGCGTGCGCATTCAGCCCAGGAGGAGGAGAGCTCCCCCGCCAAGCGCTGGAAAAAGGTAAGTTATTACCCCTTTCCCCCTTCCAGAGCCGGGTGGGAGGGGGACCCTGAGGGTGGGGGCACCCTCAGGGCACTATAGTGGTCCTTTAACTGTGGGTGGTGTTAAAAGGGGGATTTTGTCATTTTTACGGTCTAGTGCAGACAAATAGTGAACTTTAACCCTTTTTATTTTTTTTAATGAATTTTATTCATCAAGAACATGGATTTGGCGCAAACGTGGACCTATAGAAAAGGTACATAGATGACATCTTCATTAATTGCTAAGGATCTAGTGATTCTTTTAACTTTTTTTTTTTTTTTTTTTAACTATCTCAATAACGACTGGGGCAACTCTCTAACCGAGAGTGTCAGTGATTTGAGCATTGAGTTTTTTTAGACTTAAATATTTATATTTTTAACAATGCCCTTATGACTCGCTTTAAACAATTTGATGTTAACAGCTATATTGAATTGGATAGTTATCATCCCTGAGAATTCGCAGGAACTGCACCAACAAGGTAGACTTTATTGCACAATCTGCTGTTCTAAAAAAACAATTTGAACAGAAAGGATACAATAGTGATGATTTACAAAGCAATATAGATTCAGTTACCAATAGATCCCCTTTACTTAAATATAAAAATAAAGAAAAAAAGACAAACTACCAAATTCCCCTTATTTTTAATTTCTCTAGTAACATGGGCACCATTAAAGAAAAAATAATTAACAAAAATTGGCACATCCTAACAAGATGATGATATACAAGAATATATAGGCCAAAAGCCAAAATTTATTTTTAGAGGAGCAAGAAATCTTAAGCAAATTTTAACGAAAAGTTTTGTAAAACACGAACGTCCAAAAAACAGATTGGTCCAATGAAAATACGTTTTTCTTATTTCCATTGTGTGATGTGCAATGCATGTCGGAATACAAGAATATCTAACAAAAATGTTCTTACATTTAATTTCGATATTACGAAGAAAGAATATAAAATTAAATCAATCACATTTCACTCTTATAATGTTATCTATCTTTTGTGGTGTACATGCAGGCAGTGCAGTGTACATGCAGGCTACAATATATAGGCAAGACATCTAGACCAATCAAAGTGAGAATCAGTGAACATGCTCGGAATATTAAATAAGGATTTTTAAATCATAGCGTATCAATGAACTTTTTAGAAACGCATGTGTCAGATCCAAGACACCTAAAATTTTGTGCAATAGAGATGCTGCTAATAATTTAAGTATACAGGAGACTAGATGGATTTTTGAGTTACGCACCTTAGTTCCTAATGGACTCAATATTGATTTTGAAATAAATCCTATTTTATGAAATATTTTTCTCTTTTTGCCTTTGTGGTTTTAACTCTTTCTGTTGCCAAGTCTTTTTTATTTGAGTGTCTTTTTGATTGGTGTTTTATTTATTTTTTATTATTTTTTACATTTAATATGTATTTTAACTCCCTGTTTTCTTCTTGCCCTTCTTCTGTGTATGGTATATATGGACTAATGCCCTTCTGTAAAATGGCGCCTGCTGGTAAGAGACTTCAACATAACACATGGACGCTAAAATTCGTCAAAGGGAATTAGCCTGCATGGAGATGTCACAGGAAGTGACGTTACGGACCCGGCCCGTCACCAGAAGTGACGAAACCGAATAGATGCAACAGATAGAACCATTCCAAAAAGGATTTTGAAAAGACGTGATTTTTGTGGAAGTGATAGAATGAACTTTCTGTCATTTTATATGCATGTTCTAATTTATATTTTATTTATATATACTCTAGGAAAAGATTACCAATATGGCTGAAAAAACGGAAATGTATATTCGAACCGGAAACGTCGCCATCTTGGAGGTGACATGATACGTATCCGGTTCGGACCATATTTGGGAATGGGTGTGTTTTTTACAACGTGTAATTGTTTGTAATATTTGTGTATATAATGATAGGACTTTCATTATCACCAGAAAAAGACCCATTTGTGGGGTTATAACGCGTTGTGCACTTCTTCCAATGTTTTTATCTATATAAAAGTAATAAATAATTTTTATATACCTACCTCTTTTTGGAGTTTCCGTTTCCAGCAATTCTGCACCTTTTGGGACCCTAACCACTAGAGGAATCCATTCTATGTCTACAAGGAGACATATATGCTCAATAAGTCCAGAGCCAACTTTAATGGGCTCAGAAAATTGTGAGTGTTCTGAATTCCTACTCACGATTTATTTTTACAGATTACACTATGTTGTGTTTTATCTCTCTCTTTCTGTATAGGATAATACATGTAACTCTAAGTTAAGAAGAATTTGTATATGAGGTAACTAATCCTTTTCATGTGTGCGCTTATCACCTGGTTTGGTTTTACAAAATTTTAATTATTTGCTTACGAACATTTCAGAAGCACACAATGCAAATTTAAAGAATAGATTATTTTCTAAAGAGCAACAGCAACATTATGTTTGTCATCTAAAATCTGCTGATGAACATTTACCCAAGTAAATCTGAGGTGAAATGTCCATATAGCTGTGAATATTGATATTCTTATACACAACATATATTTTACTAATTTTGTTTAATAAAATTCACAATTTACCTCCATTGCTGCTCCGGAAACATTCAATTCAACTTTCAGGTTATCTGCTTCATCAATATGAGAATAGTGTTTCTCTAGGGAGCATAGTTTATCTGCAGCTTCAACCTTCACATCTTCTGCATGCTCTAGAGCCAATCCCATTGTTCTTACATGTTCCCGGAGAAGCTCCATTTCACATTTTAGACTCTGGTGAGCAGTTTCAAGTAAATGTTTCTCACAGAGAAGTTCTTGATATTTGGCTTCAATATCCTGCAGTTGTTCTGCGAGAACAGAAATCTGAAAGAAGATATAACACTCGTAAAAATATAGTGGTGGCCTATACATGACCATATTAGTCTATTACGCTTTAAATCTGTAAAAAAAATAAAAATAAATAATAATTTCACCATGAACTTGTTCCTAAACATAGTATTTATAAAAAAAATAAAGAATATAAGAATTGAATGGACAAAAGCTTAGAGAAACTCAGTAGCTTGCCATTCGGTAAATACCAGCTCAGGTCTCAAAATAGTTTTTGCTCACTTGTGCCATTAAAGAGAGAAAACATTCCGAAGCATAATTAGACTGATCGCACCCGTAATGGCAGTCCAGAACCGAAATGCTGGCAAGAGATACAGCAACCGCAGACAATTGCTCCAGCTTTCTTTGGACCTCATCAGTGAGGTCCAAGGACACCGACCTGTTTTGGGACCTTTGAGAATTTCATAGTGAGTGGATATAAAATTAACCTACGGATTCAATATTTAATGACATGTTGGAAAACATCTTGCAAACTGTCAAGACCTCATTCCATATACACTTTTATGTCGCTGCCATTTGAAAAGTTTTACCAATTAATGTTGTATGGAACACTGAAGAAGAATATGTGTATGTCACCATCTTTGCATACCTCAGAAGATCGAGCACTGTGACCCTTATGAAACAATTTCTGTGATAATATGATCCTTAATCATATCACAGAATGAAAAGACCCACTCACTGTCTGCGTCAAATAAGGACATTCTAAGCTGCCATAAAGGGTGGTACTCCAACACTTTGGCTTGCTGGGAGCAAAACCAGTATCTGTGCACCATAAAGTGACCAGATTCTTCAATGTTTATTTTACTATAAGGTGTTTAAGGAGCAGACTGTGGTATTAGCAATTGATGGAATTGGTCATTAAGGGGCTATACTTAAAGTAAAGCAGTTGAGTAATCTTTTAGAGGGCTTTGATTATTAAGAATACTTCTATATACTGTATGCTTTCATTTCTCTTAATTCATACTGTTTTTTTTTTTTTCTTAAAGCAATCTCATGGATGCAAAGCTCACCTGGCCATCTGAAGATTTTTCTTGAAGTGTATTTCTCTCTTCGGTAAGTGTAGAAACCAATTCATCCAGCTCCATTTTTCTATTTGCTGTAGCTTTAAGTTCAAGTAAAAGTGAATCTCTCTCCTGTATCAGTGCATTCATCTGACCTTCCAACCTTAAAACCTTTCCAAGTCAAAACATGAATATCAGTATCACAAAGATCATAAAACCATATTGCTTAATTTAAGCAAAACAGAAAGATTTGCTATGTGGCAAATTTAACTACAGCAATAAAAAAAAAAAAAGTTTGCTTAACACAAGAATAGGTGCATGTCATACAACTTACTTTATGCTCCAAGTCAGTTTCATGATTTTCAGAGTGGTCCTCTGTGATGTCATGCAAGGATTTCAGGTTATCCAAAAGCCTAGTCTTGTGTTTTAATTCTTCAAGGGCACCCTGTAGCTCCTCTTGGGTTTCAATAGACTAAAACAAGTATACCAATTAAAATTCAAAATAACAAGTGCAGTTTAGAATGAGAGATTGTCAGACAAATGTCCTACCATTTCAATGTTTTTTTGTAGGTCGTGTTTCAGCTGGTGACTCTCAGCGCCAACATTTTCTAATATTTCCTTAAGATCCATTTTTTCCTGTGCCAGCAACTTTTGTTGCCGAAGATCATCATCTCCATTTGGTTTCATAAGGTTTAACTCTTCATTTAGGCACTGGATCTGACAAGACAAAATACTTAAACATTAAAAATACATTTACTTAAAAGATTATTTAAAACAAAACAAAAAAAACTGGGGTGTGGGGGAAACATTACCTCCCATGCTGCTACTGTGACAATCTTAAATTTTTAAGAAACCAAGTACAACTGCTCTTGCACACACTAAATCTTAAATTACTATAAATAGCGTGCCGAACTGCTTTATGTTGTTCGATGAGTGTGTCATCTCTTAAATTGATACTCTTATAAATTAACCTTGTTACATCCACCTGGCAGTCAGGCAACTGGGTCCTGTTTTTCTCGATTTTTGTAAAAAAATTTTTTAGCTCTATAGAGCTAAACTCAAATTGTCCAGAGCACCTGTCTTTCAAAGGCTTCTCATTAAACTGCACTGGGAAGTCTGTGATTGGACAGCCACATATGTCAGGGTTGTGGAAGAAGGAGAGGGTTTGCAAATGCTGCAGAAATTAGATCTGTAGGTTTTTCAGGCTAATTTTATAGATATAACCGGAATGGGAAAAAAAAAAAAATCATTACTAAATGCATAAATTTTTTCATTGCGGGTATATATCGTAAAAATAAAGATTTTGAACACTGCAATACTCTCAAATGTCTCTCCTGAATTACTCAAGAGTAGAATTTTAAAAGTAAAAATTCAATCATTTATATAAGTCACCTGCTTTATGTTCTTTTCAATTTCGTGTTTGAGCATATTCCTTTCTTCTGTCAGATTATTTTCCATATTCTTTGCCTCATCCCTCTCACATGATATAGAGAACAGTTGTTTCTCAAAGGTACAGAGTTTTTGCTCAAGTTCTCTAGTCTCTCCTTCTGCCTTTTCCTGAGCCAGCTCAGCTGCTTTTGTGCATTCCCGGAGGAGTTCCATCTCACCCATTAGACTTTGCAAAGTAGTTTCAAGAGCATATTTTTCATCAATGAGTGCTTTATAATAAGCATTGGTGTCTTGAAGCTTTTCTTCCAACTTTGAAAATTCAAAAGAAAAAAAAAAAGTCAAAATGGCAGATTTTATAATAAATATAAAGCTTAGAACAATTGGGTTCCACCTCTACTCCTACAGTGTTTACCAAGCTGCCTCTAGTATTCATAAAAGAAAAATTTGAATAAAGTTGATATATTCTGCTCATTTTGACGGTGCTGAAATTTCACTGAAATTCCAACCCAGTCAAGAGATATACTTTGTCTCTGTATATTTCCTACACCTGGCACTTCTAGAAGGCAGTAGATCCACTCAGTGTCTACAAGTGTTAATCCCCCCTGCTGTCAGAGGAGAATTTTGGAGTCTTGTGGGATGCTCCATCGGCCTCAACAGTGTAATCTTGCGAGACTATATCAGTGATGTTGGCTTCTTGTGCTTAGGATGCCCCGCCGTCAGAAGATGGCCGTGCTCATGAGGGTCAGGTTTAGGCAAGTAGAACTCACTTTACCTGCATTCCCAGCCACTGGGCCTCAAGTGGCGATGTCACCATCCAAAGTCTTTGCAAATTCTGCAATGTCCCCAGACAATGACAGTGCTACTTTAAATTTTGGCTGGTAATAAGTGGGGCAGATGGCAATTGAACATATACTGTATAATTTCCAGTATAGTTTAAATGGAAATATAGTTGAATGTTTTACTAACCTCTTGTCCTAGGTTAGGGTCCTGGCAGAACTTAGATGTTGTAGTGGTTTCTTCAAGTTGCTTTCTTAAGTCGCCAACAAGTTTCTTCTGCTGTTTGAGTTCTTGCTGAGTTGTTCTTAACTCATCTTGCGTTTCAATGGACTTTGTATTTTAACAAGAACACATGGAAAACATTAAAAAAAAAAAAACATATCCCCCAAACTAAAAACTTAAAGAGAAACTCAAATCAATTGTTATCTTGCCATAACCCACTGCCAAATTAATTACACATGGATAGTACCAAACATAATTGGAATGGAATGATCAGCACTAACCATCCTAGTTTAACAGCCACCACCACAATTTCATGTTAACACCGGCTTAGAAAGCCATGTCATTAGCTCTCAGCATTTTTACAGCTAAAGTAGGGTAAATAAGTGTGACAAATTAAAACTGGCACATAATTATGTGTTTCCAGTATGAATCCCATTGTAAACTTAAGACAATTTAAATGTACAAAACAAAAGTAACATAGAAACACTATTACATTTGAATCATAAGCAAAAAGTGTTCTATGTCAAAATGCACATTTGGATACTTACCAATTCAATATTCTCATTTAAGTCACTTCTTAGATCATCTCTCTCAGCTTTAAGATCATCTATTGAAGAAAGAAGTTTACTTCTCTCCTGGTCAACAACTTCCAACTGCTTCTGAACATCTCTGAGTTTCTGATAAACTTCAGACTTTTCTACTTGCATGACATCCAGGGATTGCTGGTTTTCTTTTAAACAACTCTTGAGCTGTTCAATTTCAGCACTCAGATCTTGTTGTAGTTCTTTATATGTTTCTACTTCTTTTTGAAAGACATTTGCTTGATCTTGGAGGATTTCACCTTGTAAAGACAACTAAAATACAAAAATAAACTTTTAAACGGCATGCTTTTTTTTTTTTTTTTAAAGAGATGAACCTTTGCTTTGTTAGTAGAAAAAATAATTATTTATAAAACAGATAGGTTAACACTGCCAAAGTTCTCTCCAATCCCACTGCAAAACAAAGCTTTAGTTAGGTTAGCTGCAAGTCATTCTTGCTGCCCAACAGTCCTATGCCAGCCAACAACGACTGGTTTCCATTAGAAGACCCACTAGTTGGTAAAGAGGCAGTCACTGTACGATTGCATGAACATAATGTTCGTGGCTAAAGGATTTTAACTTGTGTTTAGCAAAGAACTTAAATGAGCACTATAGGGTCAGAAACACAAACATGTATTCCTGACCCTATAGGGTTTAAAACCACCATCTAGTCACCCTGTTCCCCTCATGCCTCCCTAGGTATAGTAAAATCTTACTTGTATTCAAATCTGGAGCTGCTTATTTTGTCACTGTTTCCTTTAGACCTGCCCACTGTCTGCTGACATAATCACAAGTGGTAGCCTGATACAATCACAATGCTTCCCCATAGGACTGGCTGAGGCTGACAAAGAGGCAGAACAAGGTAAGAGTCAGCACAATTCAAACAGTCCTGGCCAATCAGCATCTCCTCATAGAGATAAACTGAATATCTATGAGGAAAGTTTTGTGTCTGCATGCAGAGAGAGGAGACACTGAATGTTTGGATGCCTTTTAGGCAGCCATGACACAGGAAGGATCTCTAACAGCCAACTAAGGAGTGGCCAGTGAAGTTATCACTAAGCTGTAATGTAAACACTGCATTTTCTCTGAGAACACAGTGTTTACAGGAAAAAGTCTGAATGTAATGATTCTCCTCACCAGAACAAATGCAATAATCTGTAGTTGTTCTGGTGACTATAGTGTCCCTTTAAAGGGATACCATAGGCATAAAAACAACTTTAGCAGAAGAAAGAAATTTAAGTGTACATATCATGCCCCTGCAGTCTGCAATCTCGTTGCTACATTTTCTGACATTTAAGACATCACTTTTGTTTCTGTATTATAAACAATTGCAAATAATACAAATAATCTTATTCAAGAGCTCTGTAAGACAGCTGCCAATAGATCCCTCATCATCTCCCAAAAAGAAACACCACATCTAAAGGTATGTGCCACGCGGGCTGCATTGTTGCCAACAGCTGATAAAGTGTGTTTTCCCCACTGAAACAAGATTTTATACATTTGTTCCTGGGAAATAATGCAAATGGAGACCCTGATGACTGCCTCCCAGAAGTTCACCAAGAGTCCTCATTTAACTCCCCTCCTATATCCTGCTTTTATTGACAGACATATCACATGAAGACCTCATTTAAAAGAGTTAGAAGAGGTATAGTTATAAATCTATGATATAAAACCTGATAGGTCTCATGTAAACAGAGGGCTTTATTTGGAGTTAATGCTGAATCAGCAGCTTGTTTAACCCAGTTCTCTTGTGCAAAATGCCATAATGGAACATATTGAAAGTAATCTCTGAATGTCATGATGTCTCCTATAAATATAGGTAGTTGTATGCCAGCAATCCCTATTTCTCATTACAGTTGTGAAAGGAAAGGGATTAGAGGCCAAAGTGAACATCTGCCTAACTCTGTCCCATAAGGATAAAAAGGTGTGAATGGCAGGACATGTGAAGAAGGGACTTCTGAGACCTATTTAACCACCTATAAATCAAATCTAGGTTGTAACCGATCTAACTTTGTGCGTAAACTTGCTTTACACAAGTTCCACACATTACGCATGGAGAAGAAAGCGAGAGCTTTAGGCCTCATCTATAAGAAGTTTGAGTGTATAACCACAATATTGCTTTACCCCCAACCATGGCAGTTTTAGGAACATTGATCTTTTCCTAGAAGCAGTCAAGAGTGAGATTGAATAGACCAATGTAAAATCTCTTGAATTCCACCCCGAATGACAATCTCTCAAAGAATGAACAACCGGCACTAAGATCACACAGAGGATGACGATCTGATCAGTAAGCCGGCTGATAAGGGGAGGGGGGCGCAGCATAGTACCGATGAACTCTAATGACTATTAATATGGTCCAAAAAGTACTAAGCGACACTGAAACCTAAAAAAACAACCCTACAAATTAGTTCTTACAGAGGTATAAGGCGATTCTGGACGATGGCCGCAGTGAAGGTTTGCCATCGGATGACAAATACAAGTTTATCTTGAATCGTCACCCTAGGTAACCTTTTACTGCCTGCCAAAAGTTCACAAATCCACCAGGTCGCCCTATTGTCTCGGGTGAGGACAGCCTGATTCAGAATGGTACTCTCTACATAGATAAAATTCTGAGACCATTTGTAGAACACCTTCCCTCTTACATTAGGGATACCAAGCAGGCACTTACTCTTTCTAATCTCAAAATACCTAAGACAGCCAATCTATGAAGTTTGGATGTAGAATCATTATATTCATTCATCCCGCATGACAAAGGGATTGCACATGCAAGGTTCTTTTGAGACCAGAGGGGTCCGGAACACCAGACACAACATTTGCACTGAGACTCCTGTGGTTTATCTTGTCACATAACTACTTTCTGTTCCATAAATTCTACCACCAGGTGAGAGGTACTGTGATGGGGACAGCTTGTGCCCCCTCATACACTAACCTCCACCTGGGGAAGAACAGCTTAGGATTTCAGACACTGTGGCACAATATCTTACTAAGATACATCTCTGGCGTCGGTATACAGACTACATCCTAGTTGTATGGCAAGGTACCACAGAAGAGTTTAATTATCTCGTTTCCATTCTGAATGTAAATAATGAAAACCTCAAATTTACACCAGAGTTTGGCAGGCGCTTTCTTAATTTCTTGGACTTTACTAACTCCATCACGGATGAGGGTTCACTCCAAACTACACTTTTTAAGAAACCTTTGGCCTCCAATCCCCTCTTATAATGCAACAGTTTCCACTCGAGACCTTTAAAAACAGGGGATACCCATTGAGCAGTATCTAAGGATACACAGGAACGCAGTAATATTTCTGACTTTAAGGTAAAAGCTAATACACTCAGACAGCAGTTCCGAGAGAAAGGATACCCTAACAGATGCCTGAAAAGGGCATAGAGGAGGGCATTGGAGGCTGATAGACTATTCTGTGAGGGAAAACACCAAAAATATGTATGATTCAGGTTGGCAGGATGTGAAGAAGTCCTTGCATAGATTTTGGCCAATTTTACTTAATGAAGTTCATCTCAAAGAGGTACTTGGTCCAAATGTTGACATTCCGGCACAAAGAGGCTGTAATATCAGAGATATACTTGTTCAGAGTCAATTTCAACCAAAACCACAACCATCAGGCACATGGTTGGAAAATCCCCCTTGTGGCACCTATGGATGCGGGAGATGCGTTGCTTGTAAATTCATTCAATGAGATTCTAAAATTGTGACTGATAGCGGAGGGACAGTAAACCTTCAAGATTTAAAATTTTTTCAATTGCAATACTGCAGGGATGGTTGATAGATTTGCTGACCTTCAGTTGCAGTTTGAGACACGTGGGCAAAACCTTTCGCCCCTTTAAATAAAGAATTAAGGAACATGTAAGATCTCCCAAAATAAATAAATCGCCTTGAGACACCAGCCATCCAAACAAACACCACAGGGGGGACTCCAAAGGCTTAAGATTCTGTGGCTTGGAACTGGTGAAACGTGAACAGAGACGTGGTGATTTTAACAAAGTCATAAGGCAAAGAGAGTGTAGATGGATATACAAGCTTGTAGCACCTTCATTTTGAAAACAAGAACCACAAATTGCAGAGAGAACCAAAAAAAAAAAAAAAATATATAGGTTCTCATAAAAAAGGTTTAGGACTACTAATGAAAAAAAAAATTAGAATCCCAAATTTTTTTAAAGTAATTTCGGTGCACAAGGACTAGGACTACTTACTTGTTCTTTTAGATCATCCCTTTCCATTTCTATCGTCTTTTGCACATCATCCCTTTCTTTAAGAAGAGCTGTGACTTCATCTAAACTATGGAGCGGAATTGTAACCTGGCTGTCTTTTTCTTCTGTTGAAGGAGCAGCTTGTTGCCAATGTTTAGCATTCTGTTCAGCTTGAATGAGCACTTCCTGTTGACTAATAAGTTGTTCTTTGTCCCTTTCAGCTTGGGCAAATTCTTCAGCTACAGTGGAGAGCTAGGCATGGAAAACAGATTTATTTTCAAAACAGGGAAAATAGGGGGGAGAAATGGACCACAAAAACTGCATTGACAGATAAATACCTTTTGTTCCAAACCATCAATGGTGCATTGGTGCTGTTCTATTTCTTTAAGTAAACATTCAGATTCATTTTGTTTCTGCACTAGCTCCTGTGTAGCGGACATGTATTTTTCTTCAAGTTCCGAATGCACTCTTTTTAGCTCAGAGTGCTGCTTTTCAGCTTCAGATAACTTTGACTGCACACATGTGATCTCATCAGTCAAAGTCGTAATTTGCAAGGTTTGCTCTTGTAAAGCATGTTCATGTTTGCAGATTATACTTGAATGCTGCTCTCTTTCGCTTTTTAACAAATCTAACTCTTCAGAAGTTTGGCTTAACTAGAAAGAGAATGGGGACAGTTTAACAATGTAAAGATTCAAACAGTGTTATAAAAAAATATAGTATTTTTAGTTCTATGAATCAAGCAGGCACCTGATGTTTTAGATGTTCAATTTCACTCGGCAAATATTTGTATTCTGACAAACAAGCAACTTCTTTTTCCAAAATAGTTTTTTCTTCCATGATTTTCGCCAATTGTTTTGAGTAATTACTTATTTCCTTCTCCAATTCCACACGAGTTAGCAGATCTGCCAAGCAAAAGAAAGGCATGTTACTACTCCAAATCATTAGAGGAACTATGCACTGTTTTTTTTTTTTTAAATGGTATGCCAGTGATAGAGTGCAAGCTTTGAGTACTGGTAAAAAAAAATAAAAATATTATATATATATATATATATATATATATATATATATATATATATATATATATATATATATATATATATATATATATATATATATATATTTATTTTGTTTGTGCATATAGTTTGGTAAATGTATTACTGTAGTGCAGTATTTGCCGACTACAATTTCACATTTGAAATTAGAAAAAGTTTTTATTTTTAAACTCATTGTGGCGAAACCGACCTCGCCACGTGTCCTTGGAGGGGGCTGCTTGCCCGCCTCTTGCCTTTGGACTATGGACCAGACTTTATGTGAATGTGTTAACCCAGATAGCTATGCCATGGAGCCCATTCGTGTAGTTAAAGACTTCGGCTCCACGGCAATTGAAATGTGTGAACAGGATCTGAGCGCTATTCGGTAGTTTTGTGCGCTCAGATCCCAGCTATCTGGGGATATGTGACATGTCTGTGTTTTATGTATAAAATGTGACTTTGTGTATTTTATAATATTTTAATGCTTTGTGCTCACCATGTGCATAATGGAGTCTTGTGTCTGTCCTGGGAGATAATTGAATTACTTCTCAATTCAATCTGCAGGATAGAAGACTCTGAAACTGGTTTGGGCCGGAAAGCCATGCTTCATTTAGTCACAAAGGACTTTCCCTTAACTTTTGAACCCCTGGTCTGATTCGTGCCATTTTTTAATATGTTGATCCCCTGAATGGATTGATTATGAAAATGTATGTTTTATGTTTGTAATATGTATATTTTAGAAGTTATAAATATTGTGTAAAAACTGTATTCCTCTGCCAGTGATAATGAGATTACCCATTGTGTTCAGTAATCATATCACAGGCAGAGGGGAGGATTTTGTGTGGGAGTGTCTGGGTGTATTGTACGGATTGATTGGTTGTTTTGTAACGCCCTGTGGGCTGTACTATGTTTGTGGATTGGGAATAAAAGAGACTGTATGTGACAGTACAGGAGTTCCTGTTTTAACCCTCAAAGTGAAGTGTCGTCTCATTATTGGGGGAAGGATTTATTGTATGCTGTTCCAGTTTGACTGCTAGGAGAGTAAACCTATTCGTATGGTTTCTATTCAATGGTCTACAGCATTCATATGCTTGGGAGAATTTGTTTCTCTGGTTCGGTGATTGTGGTGTCTGCCAGAGTGCTTGGAGTCCTCAGGAAGCGCTAGGAGCATCCTTCAACGGAGGTACCCAGTCGGGGTGCCAGGCGATCCGTTACACTCATAATAATAGAAAAAAAGCTTTGCTGCTTAACTAATAATATGCTTAAAGGACCACTGAAGTCACCCAGATAACGTCCTCTCTGAGTGCAATTGTCCTGTTATTTTAATCCATTCACGTAAAATATTGTCATTTTGTTTACATTGCAGGTTTAAAAATACACCTGTAGCGGCTGTCTTCATGATAGTCAGTGTTATTCCATCAGATGGTAGCATAGAGCAGTAATCTCCCAATGCTTCCCTATAGGAAAGCTTTGTATTGACGGAGATCATCAAGTGTAAGATCTCAGATGTGAAGCTGGGGACAACCATGGTAAAAATAGCATGGCGATTGATTAAAGATACGTAAATGCTTTCCATGAGTACATCAAACATCTTCAAATTCACCATACGAAAACATTGATTTAATTATTTCCTATGGGGAAGCTCTAATGCCCGTGGTGCTTGCAGTGCATGAGCATTAGATTTCCCTATTGGCATGATGGCTCAAGAGGAGAAGACTAAGCCAGCGCCAAGAGAACCTCAGCCCTGGAAAGAGGTAAGTTAACAAAAAGAGTTTTAAGCCTTTATTCACCAATGTGGTTGTGGTGGAGCAACCTAAAGAAACAGGGGCACTACAGCATATAATCAAAACGCAACGCTGAACATACAGATTCCATGCATCATGGCCCCTTCAAATCACAGAATAAAAATTAAATAGTGTAGCCACCCTGCTGTCTAGTCTAACGAGCATAGTGCACGATATACTCTTAGCTTCACAAGCATTTGCCTAGTTTAAAAGCCTGTTATTCAACCTAAGTAAGCAAGATTACCAATATGTCTAGATTACTAGCGACGACGACTCTTTACACATACTTGAGATATGTTGGATAAGCATGTGACCCTGCTACTTTACTTAACCTTAAAAATGTGTGCAGTACTTCGCTATGCCATAAGCCTGTTAAACGCTGTTCCTCACTCTTGTTATTGCTGTTGTGGCACAACAAGCATCTGTATTAAATAAATGCACCAAAAATTAAAGAATTAAAAAAAATAAAAATAAAATTAAATAGTGAATCAAATTACCTGCACTATTTTTTCTCACTCATTTTAAGAGTGAGAAAAAAATATTTATCAGAAAGAGAACAAAGTGTCTGGCTGAAGGAAGAGAAGAATTGAACAACAAAAGTAAAGAGTTCAGGAATAAATTAAAGCTACAAACCTTTAGGTACTTTTCCAGCCATAAGTCCAGTTAGCTGGTTAATTTCATTGAATGCACACTGCAACTCTTTCTGTAGATCTGCTTGCATTTGTTTGAACTTTGACTTTTCAGATTCCAACTGCTTTTCATATGAAGAAGCATCATTTTCTCTTTGCTGGCAATGACTTGACATTTTCTCCTGTAAGGAAAAAAACTATAGGTGATGAGCAAGAGTTCCAAGAATAGCATTAAAGTGCAGCATACCTTCAGGAACTTCTGATAAACAGATTTTATAGAACTACCACAACATCTTGATGAAAAGATTAGAGTCTAAGAAGTCTCTCTGAAGGAGGATATATTATTCATGCCCTTAAAAGGAACAAACATGTATTCCTAATGCTATAGTGTCTTGGTAACTATTTAGGTGAACCCACTTTTGCAATTAAGAACCAAAAACATATGGTTACCCGCATGCACAAAACCCGCTCTTTAACCCAGCATTGCCGACTCCATGCCTCAATTGCGTGTTGTACTAACATTGCTCAGCTTAAACTTATACAAAAATGTGCAAGCTCCTATGCCATTGTTTAAAGTGTATGTCTGCATGTACGCTGTTGTGGCGCTGTTAAATATCATGTACCAACCTGCACGATAAAAAAAAATAAAAAAAAATAAAAAAAAAAAAAAAAAAAAAAAATTTTTTTTTACTTACCTTATAGCCATGCTGTCTCCCTGCCTGATATCAAGATTGAAGAATTTAACAAATACTATTTAAAAAAAAAAAAAAAAAAAGCAAAGTCTGAATCATCTCATATGTAAAGTGTCTCTAATGACCACCTTCTCAGTACAGGTGTATTTTACCCTGCAATAAAAATATTGCTGTTCCTACAAAATGTCAATGTTTTACTACATTGTAGGGTTCAAACGGCAGGGGTACTGCACTAAGACAACATCATTGTGATGCAGTGGTCAGGGTCCCATTAGTGTCCCTTTCATGTCTGCTGAAAATACATGGTGGGCTTTTTTGTAAGGAGAGGGCGAGAGACACACACAAACACGAAAGAGACCCTAACTAGTCGAAGCGGACAGACATTTTGTTTATTTGAAAATAAATATTTTCACTTTGGAATAACTGAGTGCACCATATTTTTGAAATCCATATATACAATGTAAGTTTACACAATACACAACTTCCCCCCCCACCCCCAAAATGTGAATACTTACCATTTTTTCTTTTAGCTCTCTGTTTTCACTTTTAAGGAATGCAGATTCTTTCTGAGCATCTCGAGTCACAGCTTCTGCATCACTAAGGGATTGCTTCAGCTGAAACACTTCTTCACACAAATTATCAGTGTCACCCTGTAATAAACCATAAGCAGATTAACATTATCCAATACTGTAGGCTCTTTGAGAATAAGGTAAGAGTTATGGACAAGTTGTTCTTTCAGCAGGTCTCACCATGGAGGCACATAGATCCATGTTTCTCATTTTCTTCTGCAAGTTGTCTACATTTTTCTTTAGTTCAATGATTTCCTTTTCTTGCTCTTTCAGAAGATTTGACCTAGTTTCTAATTCAGTCTGCAATGTAAACAGATATCAGTGTGCTAAATTCTTGGGGTGGTGAGAATTTATAAAATTGCCATGCAAATTACTTAACATATCCTCACAACAAGGGAGAGCAAAAGAAAAATAAAAACATATATAAATTATATAAATTGATTTTCTCACCCCTCCTGGGTGGCATGTTTATTCCCCATTCTCGGGTCCTCTATTTTGTTTTCATATATTTTTTTTTATTTATTAAATATTTAGTAAATTAAATAATTGTTTTCACTTGGACTAAATTTATTTTTGTAGGGACACTATAACCACCAAAACAACTTTAGATTATTGAAGTAGTTTTCATGTATAGATCAGGTCTCTGAATTTTCACTGCTCAATTCTCTGCCATTTAGAAATTAAAGGAACACTATAGGGTCAGGAACACAAACATGTATTTCTAACCCTATTGTGCTAAACCCACCCCCTTGCAAGGAATTAAAACATACCTGATTTCCAGGACCACGCAGGTCTGACGGCACTGGCCCCGCCCCCTTGGTGACAACAGAATTGCAGATTTTTAGCAAATCCAATGCTTTCCCATTGGGAAAGCATTGGTTAAAATCGGCAAGGAGGCTGTGCCAAATGCTGTTTTGGCCAATCAGCACCTTCTCATAGAGATGCATTGGATCAATGCATCTCTGAGGAAAATTCAGAGTCCCAATGCAGACTGTGGAGATGCTGAACGGCATATGCTGTAGAAAAAAATATATATCAAACAAACCACTAAATTATTTAATAGTTACTGAAGGCACAGACATGTAGAGGTGAGCAAATAGCAAGAAAATATATGTTAAATACCCCAAAAGCTCACCTCGAGGTCTTGATTGTACACCTCTGCATTCTCAACTACCTTCTTTAAGCTGACAATTTCATGCATTAGTTGTGCCTGGAAAGCAATTAAGTAATAGTGCAAGGAGAATTAGCAAGCATTTCTACTGATTCAACAGCCATCACCAAAAAGAGGGATAAGAGAATGTGTTGACAGATCAGACAACAAATAAGCCACCAAAACGAAATTAAACATGCCTTATTTCTGCACACACTATCAATTATAAATATTGAAAATGTAAGATATACATCGCAAACCTGCTAGAAATTTATAATTCATAAAATTAATTTTTCACAACTCCAGCCAACATTGCAAATCAATGTAATATTTTTTATTAACATCAAGTAATGTGCAAGAATTTGGCAAACCCAGTAGTCAGAGCACACACAAATTACACTAGGTGGATAACCATTTATAAAATAAACAAACACAGAATGTAGCAAGCAGTTCAATATTATATTTATAAAACATATGCAGCAAATTCTGAGATTGACAACCTATGTTACAGTCGATGTAAAATACTCTACCAATCCTCAAAGATTTCTCACTGAAAATCCTGTTCACATCTCCATTAAAATTCCTTGTTTAATGTTTTTTTCATACATTCATTCTCAAAGTAGCCTATATATCAGCTTAGGTTAGATCTAGAGAAAACACTTTCATTTACCATTCACAACCTTTAGATTATCTAAAGTAATAGTGAAACATGCACTTCAGTCAACACATCGTTTCAGATGAAATTATACATTCTGTTTTACTTACTGATGATCAGAGTTTAAATGTAAACAAAACATTAGCACGTTACTTTTTTGGGTGTATATATGGTGTGAGACTGTCCAGCCAGTCAGCTGTGTTTACATACAAATGATACCATACAACAAGCAAGTTATCTGCTGTTAGCCCCAAATGTACATATAAAAAGTAAATAATGACTCCCACGTGTACTCGTCTGCTGGTAATAGTGATGGTATGCACATCAGAAATTATATTTCTTTATAAAAGAAGTTCGAAATGATAAAGAGGTACAAGAGGAGTGAAAGGATTGACTGTCAATAGAGAATTATGCTAAGGCCTTATTTTAATCTAGGCCGTGTATCAACAGACCACTGGTTTTCAGGGATTTTTTTTTTTTTTTTTTTTTTAAAGCAAATAAAATGTTGGCTTATAAACCATCCTACACAAACAGTAATATGATTATTGGAATATTCTAATTTAATTTCACAGTGGGAGGGTTTTTGTGTACTGAATATACAGGCCTAAAATTTCAGTATTCCATTTCCTTAGCCATGTTTTTGGTTATTTCAACTAAAATGGACCAATCACTCCTCCAAGAGACAGTTTATTGCTCCCTACGACAGTAAAACAATTCTGCATTTATTTGGGTCAATATGTTAAAAAGCTTACTTAAGCCAAGTTTGATGTTGTGGGCAACTAACTCCATTGTATGACAGCCAGGCAGGTGTAAAAAGGTTAATCCATAAATGTGCTAATTTCTATTGAAATTTTTTTTATTTTACAAAAAGGACACACTCTTCAACTTCAGCGAATTAATGTGCTTTATGTGCGTCTTATGTGTTCTCATGCATCCTTAGAAATGCGATATAAGTTCATGAACTTTCAAGCATTTCTTTAACAGTGCTGTACATGTGCCCCTATATGGAATTGCATGGATTAATCTAATTTACATGTAAAGGTTTAAAATAGGAAAATGTCCATAAACTACCTTAAAAGAATATGTGCACACAGTCTCAGACATGGTATATATGACATTAGTATTTGTATCAGGTGGACAAGAATGTGCTAGGTTGTCAAGAGGTGTGTGTGCGTGTGTTTTAAGAAAACCCACTCATGACAGGAAATAAAGAAACATGAAATAGCGGTTTTCATGCACATTATTACATGTAATCAAGGATAAAATAAACTGACCATATTTAACCAACTGCAACAAAACTAATAGCATTTTTTTCCAGAGTTCCATGAACAGCAGAATTTACCTCATGCTCTTTCTGCGTTTCTTTCTCTAGTTCTTCAAATTCACTTGTCTCTGTCTTCTCATTAAGCTGTCGTTCCAGATCTGCAATCTCTCTTTTAAGGGTTTCATTTTCTAGTATTATACTGTCAAAGTTACTGCGCATGACAGTCACTTCGTGTTGAGCATTTCCCTAAAAAAACAAAACGAAAAAAAAAAACAGTTACAAATCAAAACAAACTACAAAAAGTAAGATTAAGTTTTTTTATAACTTACTTTCTCTGTCATAAGAGCTTCACAGAGCTGAATAGTTTCCATTAAATCTTGTGTATGAGCCTAAGAGCAACAAAAACAGAGATTAGATTTAAAAAAAAAAAAAAAAAGGATAAACATTTTTACAAGCACACGAAGAGGATTTGGGAGACATTAATTTTTCTGTAATCTAACAGCACATGTCAAGAAAGCATACAAATATATGCAAGACTCAATGTTAACATTAAGCAACTTATAGTTTTTAGGTGGGCCCTGACTGACTCATTTTGCTGTAAATTTTAAAACCCATTTTAAAGTGGCTTCGTCACATAATGTGCAAAGTCTCCTTGATTGTCATGGGGGGCAGGTAGGTTATACTTACCTAAAGCTGTCCCTTGCAAACGTGGCTTCTGTTTACCAGCACTGCAATCTTGCACATAAACAAGAGTACAGCACTTAGGTCTATGGAGGATCCTGCAAAACCCTCCACAGATAAAGCTTATGTTGCCCTACAGCAGTCACAGGTAATGGCTGGAGCAAATGACAAAAGGTAACTCCTTTTGTCAAGCGGAGGAAAAATGATGAGACAAAGCAGTCCCTACTTTATTTCAGTATACCTTTCGACTGTTGGAATTTCAATGAATTTTCTTTATGAAATACTCATTATGGGGTGGACAGAGCCACTTGAATTATATGTGTAGAGCTCACATTTTCCATTTGTACTTCACAAGGCACGCACTATTTTGGTTTACAATGCTTTGTATGTCCAAGCATACTGTTTCTCAGGTGTAAGGTTAGATCATTAAAACACAAGCACTCAGCGGGTAAAATATATATATGTAACAAAACTGTTAAAAAATATAGTATATAAAAATGTATAATACCAGTACTTTGTGCATAAGTTGTAACACCGGGTGAGCGTTTTACATTTCTGTAGTTTAAATAAATAAAAACATTTTGCACAGTATCCCACCCCTTCAGGCAATTGAAGTATTGCACTTTAGTACCAGTTAATCAGCATCACATTTTTCCTGAAAGTCTGCATAACAGAAGGTTACGATTTTGTTCAGCAATTAGCTTTGTAAAGCAGAACTGTGTCAGCTAAATTACAAAGTCTAGAAACACCTGTTTTGAACACACATGTTAAATTACTGAGTCTTTGTGAACACCAAGTTTACTCGTAATGCAAAAAACAGTAAATAAGTACTCACTTTTCCATCATCTTCTTGTTTGTTTTGTACTGTAAGATTTTCAATTGTTTGTTCTAAGTCAATTATCTTTTGCTCAAGCATTTGTATTTGTTCTTGGCACAAACTGTGGTTATGGCTTAAGTCTTTGTCATCGTATCCCTGCACTTCACAGAGGTTTCCAAGTGAATGACTGCTCAGTTCCAAAACAGTTATTTTGTTTCCATGGGTGTCATTTTCTTCTGGGCTTTCCTCTTCCACATCAATTGAAGGCTTTTTAATTGACTCATTTTTAGGAATGATGGTTTGAAGTTGGCCTTCTAAAGTGGTTATTTGGTGTTCAAGAAGTTTCACAATATTATTCTTTTCCTCTTCTTTTGTTTCCAATTGCTCCTTCAGGTTTGTGATTTCATGTGCAAAGGATTGCCTCTCTTTAGTCTCAGTTTCATATTCCTGAGACACCTTTTTCAATTGACTTTCCAAATCTGCAATCTTCTGTTCCATTTCCTTACACTTTTGTTGTGAAGAATCTTTAAACTGGTGGCTGTATAAAGAGAGATTCTGATCAAGACAATATCCATTGAGCACACAAACTACCATATTAACATGACACAGTCCACATAATTTCTGATTAAGAATGCATGTAATAATTTTGATTTATACCTATGATTAAAAGGGGGAAACAAGTTGTGGTTCTTTAAAATACTATGATGACCTAACCCAACTATAATAGGCTTCTGGTTTGCCGGTATTGTTGCCTGTTTGGATTCAAATTTAAGCCCATCGATCATAGAGAAAGCAAGGGAACTGTAGTGGCACCAATTTGTCAAAGTACACCTGACCATTATATGCCTACATGCTTTGGGAGCATGCATTGGCAGGTCAGACTAAAACAAGTGGTTCTTTCAAGGAATTGGTGATGTTACAGGAAGCTAGGTAGTGGGCACAGTAGCAAATATGTTCTCACAGAAAAAGAACACCCTTCCCCAATAACTATATACACACACACACAAAAAAAGTTATTGTTTAAAAAATAAAAATATTGAAATGTAATTGCTAATGATGGTTAGTGATTAGTTCCTATGTGGAAAATAGTTAATTGATCATCATGACATAGATTAGGCAACCATGATTTGAGAGTATACAAACCTGCCAGGAAACTGCTCTTCAGAATCGAAATCCATCATAGAATGACAATGTGCAGCACTCTTGTCTCGAGATGTGACTTTGCTCATTATATTCCAATCTGTTTCGGGTGCCAATTCATCAAAATCTGAAAACTCTGTACAAATAGCTGGATAGGAAGAAAAAAAATACATATAAAGGAAACTTACCAGGAATTCATTGGATAAAGAAAAGCCCAACACCAAGAGAATATATTTTGATTACTGTAGGTCTGGCCCCAAAATTCAGTTAAGCAACAACTGCAGCTTTCTATCAGATCACCACAAGGTTTATTTGAACTACAAATACCTAGGTTCAAAAATAATACACATCTTGAAATTAAATTGTTAAAAGATTCCTTAGTAAGACATGTAAACAGACTCTATAGATCACTGAATAGTTTCATATGATATCCAGTAGTTGTCGTCATGTCAGGGTTATTCCCTTAAGTATACATTTTTGGGAATTTAAATTTTAAGGACATAATTGCTGAACTAGAAAAAATATCATGTCAACTATGCTTCTAGTTCTGCTATTACAGCCTAAAATTGGAAACTTATTTCGAATTCCCAGCAATTCTAACTTTAGAGAATAACTCTGACAATTTTCACCAACATTTGCAAAGTATGCTTGCTGTTGTATGTATCTTTTTTTGCACAATGTGGTACTTTATATGCATACCCACTCTCTCCCTCCCCCACTATTGTTAATTTTGATTGTGGACAAGAATAAAATAAATCTTAAAATATGAACACATACAATCATCAACTTCAGCCAGTAGGGTCAAGTCAGAAAACTTGGGTTTCTTGTTTAAGTTGGTTGATAGCTTTGGAAAAATATCAAAGTCGGTAAAGCCAGAGGAACCAAGACTATTTTTAAGTTTTCCAGGTGCCCATGTCACACGTCTTTTTCGTTTTGCCTATTTAGGATAAGAACAACAAAATTAGAAATATGAAAAGAGGTTGTCAACCAAGACAGGAATGCCACATCCACAAAAGCAGATCATTCTAAACATTTTGGTTCCCAAATTTTGGAAAAAGGATGGGGATAAATTGTTAAACTCATGAGAACTGCAGTGGCACCAGTTTGTCAACGTATACCTGACCATTGTATGCCCAAATGTTTTGGGAGCATGTATTGGCAGGTCAGACTAAGACAAGTGGTTCCTTCAAGGAATTGTTATAGGAAGCTAAGCAGTGAGCACACTAGCAACTATGTTCTTATCTCAACAAAAAAGAACACCCTTCCTCAATTACAACTATACACAAAAAATATCTTTATTTAAAAAAATAAAAACAGTAAAAGTGGAAAGTACGATAACATTTTCAAAGTAGCTGCTAATGATGGTTAGTGATTAGTTCCTTTGTGGAAAATAGCAGAGACACTGAAGTTAGATGATCTTCACTACGACAATTATATTAATTAAGTAACCATGTTTTAAGACTATCCAAACCTGTCAAGAAACTGCTACATATTTATGCAGCATTTCCACTGATCCTAGGGATGACAGGAACTATGGCTGGGAGAAACTGAATATAGAACAATTCTCTGCTGGTCAGTCTTTTACAGGATTAAAAAAAAAATTTAAAAAAATCCCATAGAAAAGGAGCTGATTAATGGAATGGAAGGGGTCTGCCTGCTGCTTGGACAGTGTTAGCAGAACCAGCAGGAACTTTATGGTTAGTATCTTTTTATTTTTATTAATTGTTAATAAAAAAAAAAACTAACTTTTTTATGCATCATCTACCAGTATATACTGGTTAAAAAAGAGGGATATTTTGCAAGCTTTCTGACCCCATCAAGCATGTTTGCTCGGTGAAGCTCACATTGAAACAGACAAGGGTGGGGGGAACCCAGAGGGACTGTGGGGACAAAGGCAGACCCAAAGAGAAGGACAGTGCACTAAATTAAGAAATCTAAGGGAAAAATTATTACAGTATATGGCATTAGAAGAGAAAAAAAGTAATGGTTATGTAATGTGTGGACATTGATGTGCATGCAGATACTGTTGAGGTTGGAAATAAAGGATTTTCCTTTAACATATGTATCCAAAAATCCATAAGAATATATGGAAAGTGCCCCTATATTGCATCAAAATATTTTTTTACAATTTAGCAGCACCTTCTCAAAATAATAAAATCAAAACAAGTATAATACAAAAAGTTAACCCTCTTTCACGTATCATAAATATACAATCAGACCCACCTAAACTACTGCATTTATTTTAGCATACAAACACACTGTAAAACAATGTGTAGAATTATTTTTTTTCAAAGTAACACTCCAAGTATCAAAACAACTATAGCCTTCTATAGTGGTTTTCTACCATGACCGCTTCAAAACAATTTGACTACTTACCTGGTGATTGTTGGGTTCCCGCTCTAGCTGAAAGCTCCCTGTACTGAGCTAAGTCCAGGCTAGCAAGGCTTAGCTCACTGGTTAAGAACACTCAGTTGACCATCTCAACCAATGAGCTGGCATTGGACAGCAAGGTTTACCGCATAGGAGCCAACAAGGGCTCCTTGCAGGAGCTTCTGGCCTCTCAGAAGGAAGAGACAGGCAAATCCCAGGTAAGTTTATTTACCCTGAAAAGGGTGCCATGTCACTCCTGGTACCATAATTCTGTAGTTGTTATGGTGAAGGTTTCTTTAATAAAATAAAGAAGCAAAACTAACCCGTTCTTGTTCACACACTTCAGAAGGAGCAATAATTATATTTGCCAGGTTCCATATTCTATTTTGCCTCTCATTTTGAAGTTGTTGTATTTCTGCAAGAAGCTGTGTATGTTCTTCTTTGGCCATTGCCTGTGTTCTAACTCCAGATGATGCCTAAAACAAAGTAAATATTAGAGAGATTAAGAAATTAAAGTGATGTTCACTTCTGTGAACTGACCGTTATAAAGCAGTTTCATTTCTTTTTCATAGTTTATTAAGCACAAAATGTGTACATATTCAGCTGTAAAGGCATGGCGGTAGAAATAAAGAATACAGAGTACATTATCGTAATACAATTGGCAAGGTATGAAATGATAGTACAACAATTACGTCTAATCATTTAAATAGTATATGACATGCATGCATCCCTCAGGTAGCAATTTAATAGTGCAGATAAACTTTTACTTAGCGTAAATGCTTTTTTTCTTAATATGGTGACAGTACCTGTGGGTTGTGCCTCCTTAATTGGGACATGCATCTACAAGAGAGGAGTTTATTAAAAGTCCCTTCCCTTTATCCCATAAAGGGCTTCCCCCGGCAAACCCACCTCAGTTGAAGCATGTGCATTTTTAATTCAGAGGGGGGGGGGGGGGGTATTTTACTGCCACCATATTAAGAAAAAAAGAATTTATGGTAAGTAAAAATTTCTGTTTTTCTGGCAGTACCTGTGGGATATAGCAAGATTCCCATTGGGTGGGCATTATGCCACAACTGCTTGAGGCACCTTACGCCCAAATGCAACTTCAGAGGATGAGAATACATCTAGCCTGTAATGCCTGATTAAGGTGTTGAATGATTACCAGGAAGCCGCCTTGCAAATTTCTTCATGCGAAGCAAGAGCCTTTTCTGCCCATGATGTGGACATCAGCTTTAAATTTCCCTTTGAAATTGACAAATAGGTGATCAGATTTTCTATGATCAGCAGTTCTTGAAAGGTAGATCTATAGAGTTCTTCTAACATCAAATTTATGCCATTTTAGTTCCTGCGGCGAGGTGGCATTATTGCAGAACGAAGGTAAAACGATGGGCTGATTAATAGCTCCAGAAGCGATAACCTTCGGAAGGTATGAAGGCTAAAGATGCAGCACCACCTTATCTTGATGGAATATAATTAATTTGTCCGATGAAGAAAGAGACCGAAGTTCACCTACTCTTTTGGCAGAGGTGATGGCCACCAAGAAGGCAGTCTTGAGTATTGGATTTTTCAATGGGACCTTCTCTAAAAGGTTCAAAATTAGATTCACAGAGCGCTTGCAGGACTGAAGAAGGATCCCAGGAGGGAAAATATGTCTTCCTGGGTGGTCTAAGAAGCCTTACTGCTTTGAAGAATCTCCTAATTAGAACATGCAATGCTAAATCCTTCACTAGAAAAAAAAACTCAAGGCAGATAGTTGGACTACCAAAGTCGAAACACCCAGACCTGTGTGAAGCCCATCCTGAAGGAAGTGTAAAATATAATCAAATGAAGGATTTACTTGAAGACATTGATGATCCTTACATCAATGTAGAAATTGTGTCCAAATTCTCATGTACAACTTTAAAGGACCACTATAGGCACCCACACCACTTCAGCTCAATGAAGTGGTCTGGGTGCCAGGTCCATCTAGGATTAACCCTGCCTGCTGTAAACATAGCAGTTTCAGAGAAACTGCTATGTTTACTTTACGGTTAATCCAGCCTCTAGTGGCTGTCTCATTAACAGCCGCTAGAGGCGCTTCTGACTGTGATTTTCACAGTGAGAAGATGCCAGCGTTCATAGGAAAGTATTGAGAATGCTTTCCTATGGACTGGCTGAATGCAACCGATGACATCAGAAAAGGTAGGAGAGTCCCCAGCACAGGAAAAAAAAAAAAAAAAAAAGGAAAAAGAGAAAATAAAAAAAAAAGTGTGTTTAACCCCCTTCAGCGGGAGTGGGACACTGAGGGTGGGGGCACCCTCAGGGTACTATAGTGCCAGGAAAAATAGTTTGTTTTCCTGGCACTATAGTGGTCCTTTAAGGTGAAGACCCTGATGACGAAGGATTAGCCTTGCAACAGCCATGCCGTCAATCTGAACATCTGCAGAACTTTCAGGTAACTCCCTGTTTTCTATCAGAGCTTTTGAGATTGGAAGTTCCCAGTATGTGAAAGCAATCTCCTTCAAGTCTGAAAACCAGCTCCTGTTTGGCCAGTACGTCATGATTGCTAGAACCACTGCCCTGTCTGTTATCTTTTGAAGAGTTCTTGGGATCAGCTTTATTGGAAGAAAAATACGCTAGGGAGAAATCCCATTGGAGTTATAGACCATCTATCCATTGAGGATGATCTGTCCTGAACATGGAGGCAAATTTGGGAACCTTGGTGCTCTCTCTTCTTGCCATAAGGTCTATGACTGGCATTCCAAATCCCTCTATAAGAACATCGAATATCCTTGGCTTTAGAGACCACTCTTCCTGATCCCATTTCCCTCTGCGGAGGTCGTCTGCAATGACATTGTCGACGCCCTTTATGTGGACCACAGAGATGTTTTCTAAGTGAACCTGAGCTCAGCACATAATGTCGGTGCAGAGCTGAAACAGACTTTCCACTCTGGTGCCACCTGGTCTGTTAATGTAAGAGACAACGTGTTGTCTGACTGTATTCTTATGGGCCTCTTTTCAATCCAATATCTTAATATGTGAAGGGCGTGAAGAACTGCCTTCAATTCTGTGTAATTTGTTGACCTGTTTTTGCCTTCTGTGGACCAATTACAATTATCTTGGCACATTAAAGAATTTAGATGAGCGTCCCAGCCTGAGTTTGACGCATCTGTGGTGACGACCACCCATTCTTTCGGTCTGAAGGTCAGACCTGCCGAAAGGAAACGAAGTTTTCCACCAGTTTAACCGAGCTTTCACCTGAGGAGATATCTGGAGATACAAATCTAAGTCTTCCTCTCTTTTTGATCAAGAAGAGAGGATTTCCCACTGAAGAGGCCTTATTTCTGATTTTGTCCATTTGACTGTGGGAATTGATGATGTTAGATATCCCAGAACACTCACTGTCTGTCTAATAGAGTAGTCTCTTTTCTGTAAATCAGACACTTTTTTCCAGATTGTCTTTCTTTTGTCTATAGTCAGATGTAGAGATTACATTCTTGAACATCTCAAATCCCAGGAATTCTATTTTTCTTGAAGGAAGTAGAATCGACTTCTTTAAGTTCAGTATTCAACAGTGTTCCTGAAGCACTTGGATTGTGTACAGAACTTTTTCCAACAGCAAACTTCTGGAATTTGCTATAAGCAGCCAATCGTCCAAGTAGGGAATGAGCTTGACACCCCACTCCCTTAGATAAGCTTTCATGGGCGTAAGAACTTTTGTAAATATTCTTGGGGCTGATGACAAACTGAAGGGGAGGGCTTTGAACTGGAAATGTAAAATCTCTTTTCCCCTTTTAATGGCAAATCTCAGGAATCTTCTTGAGGTAACTGCCATAGGGATATGAAGTTAAGCATCCCTGAGATCCATCTACACCATAAAACCCCCTTTGCGCAGAATCCGAGTTACGGAAGTAAACGTTTCCATTCTGTACCATTGGTAAGGAAGAAACTCACATTTTTTTTAAATCTAGGATTGGCCAAAGGACTCTTCTGGTTTTGAGATTAGGAAAAGTCTTGAGTAGACCCCTTGGAATTCCTGGGTCCACAGGAACCTTTACTATGACCGCTTTTTTTAATAGCACAACCGTTTCTGCAAACAGAGCTTCTGATTTTCGGGAGGGTGGATAAAGGGAAATTAGGAATTTTGGTTTGGGCAGGTTTGGTACCCACTTTTTACCAGATTTAGAATCCTTGGATTGCTTGTAGTTTCTTTCAATCTTTTGAAGAAACGCTGGATTATATAGATCCCCTTTTTTTCTCCTCAAACCTCAGATTTTTTCCTCTTTTTTTGAAAATAACGAGGCCTATCCTGGTAGGTTCTTCTATTTCTATACTGGAAACTTTTATAACCAAGCTTCCAAGAAAATTTCTTGTCATGAGGAAGGGCTTTTTTCATCTCAGACATCTGTTTAATGATCCCCTTTAAAGGAGACCTGAACAGCTTTTGTATTTCCAATGGAAGTTCACAGAGGACCGATTTTGCGGCTGTATCCGCCACCCAGGCTCTAAGCTACATCGGTAACATACAAGACAAAACAGAAGAAGGTTGCGCCAAAGCTGGCTAAAGTGCAGCTGAAATTAACAAAGTCCAAAGTGTAAGTAGTGCCAAAACAAAGTCTGTAGTTGGGCCTGATGAGGCAATGACAGCCTATGTGGAGGAGTATTCTCTCTTAGGGTCGTAAAAAAGGCCTTTACATTTATGCCACATGTGCATCGTGGGGTATCCTTGGGTGCCACAGTAGGCAGAAATCAGACAGCTTTGAGTCAAACCAGGGCAGGGTGTCTAGAGGGGCCATCATGCTACTGGCTTCTAGGGTTTTTCATGGTTTCAGGGTGTTTGACATGGTCCACTCCCGCAACCTAGTTAGCAGTATAGTACTGGTGTGCATGTGAGAAGAATAACCCCCACTCCTCCTCCCCCCTATTTCACGGTCATGCCAGGTCTGAGTGTTCAAGCCTGGCTTCGCCTGCCCAATCATAAAAAGTTGTTGCAGGATGAGTGGAAGTTCATGAAGAATGAGTTTAGAAGTATATAATAAGAGCTTTCAAGAGATAAAGGATTCTGGGCAGTACATTTATTTTTAATACAATGATTTGACCAGTCCAGAGATAGTGGGTTTATCCAATTTGCGCAGGTCAGTTTTAATGGTCCCCAACAGTGGGAGCAAATTAGCAGTAAATAAGGGTGAGGGATGTGTTTTTATTTTGATTACTAAGTGGTTTATTTCTTTTAAAGCATCCATGTCCAGATGTGCATTCACGAGAAAAGTCTCCCCCTGAGGACTAAAAATTAATTATATTCTTGTGATTGAGGCAAAAGTAAATACTGTGTAATATAATCAATCACTTTTTTTCCCATAATGATTGTACCAGGGTACCGACTATGATACGGCATGCACATGTAAGGCATGCCACTATACTTTGAAATGTAATCTAAATGGTACCATTTAGGCTAATGAAAGCATATTAAGATTATAACAGTGATGAATCATTTCTGCAAATCTACTATTTTTGAATAAAATATGCAGTTCAGAATTTGCTACAATTTAGAGTGAGTATGTGTATAATTATATATATACACACACACACACACACACATATATATATATATATACACACACACACACACACACACAGCACACCAATTAAAACACACAAAAAAGCAGCAGTTCTAAATTCAGACGTTGATCAACATTCTTACCTCCAACTGTTCTAGTTGTTTCTTTAAATCCATAATTTCCTTTCTGTACCTCTTCAATAATGCCTGGTCATCCACAACCTCATTGACATGGGGTGTATTCCTCACATGCTTTGCAGTACTTGCAAACTGAAAAGTTAATTTAAAAAAAAAAAACACAACCAGTGATTACAGGTTATCGCTGGTAAAGTTGGATGGATTTGTAGAGATAATGTGAAAACTAAATTTTAACATTTTTTGACAAAGAGCTGTGCTTAATGGAGCAATAGAATTCACATTTTTGTTTTAAACCTCTTAAAACCAGTAGCATTTGACAGCACGAGCTTATCTGTAGTCGTGCACTCATACTATATAGTAAGGTGAAACAAAGTTCATTGTGAAAGGGACACTCCAGGCACCCAGACCACTTCTGCCCATTGAAGTGGTCTGGGTGCCAACTCCCACTACCCTTAACCCTGCAACTGTAAATATTGCAGTTTTCATAAACTGCAATATTTACCTTGCAGGGTTAACTCCTACTAGACAGCCACTAGAGGGCACTTCTGTTTCTAGCACAGATTTTCTGTGCTATAGCGTCGCTGGATGTCCTCACGCTATGTGAGGACCTCCAGCTTCGCTGAAATCCTCATAGGAAAGCATTTTCAATGCTTTCCTATGGGGAGGTCTAATGCGCGTGCGCTGCATTGGTGCACATGCGCATTAGATCTTTGCCGGTGGCGGCCACGCATGCTCAATAGGTCTCCCCCGCCGGCTGACATCTCAGTCTCAGAACTGTGTATTGACAGTGGAGCCGGAATTTAAGACATATGGCACATGCCTTATCAGAATATTCTTTTTCTTTTTTTAAATTAAAAAATCCCCCCCCCCCCCTTTTTTTTTTTTTTTTTAAAGAGGTGAAGCATTTTTTTACCAGTGAACTCTATATTAAAATTGATGTGATAAAAACATAATACCTAGCATTAAAGGAATAAGCAAAGGTATTTATAGCAATAACATGGATTTCATTATTGAAGAATGTGTGTCAAATTGCTTTGTTTATATCATATATATTCTCTACAACAGAAATATGATCGATAACATAACATGCTATATATTCTGTACTACTACTGCGGTCCTAAATTGACCACAAATATTCTATCAATTGATTGCATCTATATTATCTTGAGCATGTGTTCCCAGCATAACATTTTTAAACACCAATAAAGGACTTATCTTCATTGTCCTAATGAGGGAAAGCAAGAAAAAGGAATGTTTCCATTAGCAATTTCTAACAAAGGAATTCAGGCTCCCATCCTCACTTTTTTTTTTTTTTTTTTTTTTAAAGAAAGAAAAGTGAGGGTGGAAACCTGAACTGTGCTTTTAAAACTATAGTGTCAGAAATACACTTGTGTATTGCTGACATTAATGTTCCTTTAAGAATGTGATTTCGCTTCTCCTACTGTAAAAGTGTATCATTTTATCATGACTCAAATCTGACGATCTCAGCCATCCCAATACTTTCCCATAAGCCAGCCGAGCCAATCAGCATTTCCTGATAGAGATGCATTGAATAAATGCATCTCAATGGGGAGTGTTTAACATCCCTATGCAGACTGGTTTGAACATCTGTGCAGAACAGACAAAGGAAGCACCTCTTAGTGGCCATGTGAGTGAAAAGGCAACATTGACATTAAAAATCTTGCAGGGACATGCTTTAGACACAAGAACTACATTAAGCTGTATTTGTTCTGGTGACTATAGCGCACCTTTACGTCTGCGGGTTTTAAAGAAATACTTGTGTAATGTACACTTGTTTAGCTGCGTGGTGTGAAGTATTTGGTTTGCTTACTTAATTGTTTTATCTAAAATAAGATTGCCTATTGGGTTTTATACTGCATGTTTTAGATGTGTTGCCTTATTGATCATCAATATTATTTATATTAATTTCTGCACTGAAATTTACAGTAAAAAAAAAATATATATATATACACACACACACATTTCGCACAGAAATCCCAAATCTGCAGTTATGTTACAACCGCAAAGGATTCTGGGTGGGCATACGCAAATTAGTTTAACAAAGAATCACATTTTTGCCTCATTTCATTTTAAACACACATATATATATATATATATATATATATATATATATATATATATATATATTACACATATATATTGCATATATACACACACACACACACACACACACAGACATACACATATTTTTGTACAATATCGTTTGCTATTGTGCGTCTAAGTTAGCACCAATCAAAAATCCTGATCCTAATGAAATACTGATTCCACAGTTCATAAACTTTGACGGATTATGTCAAAAAAATATAACCGGAATTTTTGCTTCCGTTATGGTTTCACCCTATCCTAAAATATTGAATAGTGAAAATAGAACACATTGTACAGTATACCTTTACTGAAATGTACATTTTAAAACAAAGAGAACCTATTAGAATTTGAGAATGCAGATTCCAACATAATTTAAAGGGTTACTTAAACCACAAATCTTATTATATATTTTGCCTTAATTTGTTTTGTTGTGTAGTTCTTACTAGGCCCCACTGGTATAAAAAAAAAAAATAAAAAAAAAAAAACATGCGCAGTGTGCATGATCGGCAAAATAAGCAGAGTGACATCTTACCACTAAAGCAGGGACAATTAGAGATGCCATTTTTGCACAGGACCTACATTAGGCAGTCTGAAACAGTTACAGTTGCAAGAAAAAGTATGTGAACCCTTTGGAATGATATGGATTTCTGCACAAATTGGTCATGAAATGTGATCTGATCACCATCTAAGTCACAATAATAGACAATCACAGTCTGCTTAAACTAATAACACACAAAGAATGAAATGTTGCCATGTTTTTATTGAACACACCATGTAAACATTCACAGTGCAGGTGGAGAAAGTATGTGAACCCCTAGACTAATGACATCTCCAAGAGCTAATTGGAGTGAGATGTCAGCCAACTGGAGTCCAATCAATGAGATGAGATTGGAGGTGTTGGTTACAGCTGCCCTGCCCTATAAAAAACACACACCAGTTCTGGGTTTGCTTTTCACAAGAAGCATTGCCTGATGTGAATGATGCCTCGCACAAAAGAGCTCTCAGAAGACCTACAATTAAGAATTGTTGATTTGCATAAAGCTGGAAAGGGTTAGAAAAGTATCTCCAAAAGCCTTGCTGTTCATCAGTCCACGGTAAGACAAATTGTCTGTAAATGGAGAAAGCTCAGCACTGCTGCTACTCTCCCTAGGAGTGGCCGTCCTGTAAAGATGACTGCAAGAGCACAGCGCAGACTGCTCAGTGAGGTGAAGAAGAATCCTAGAGTGTCAGCTAAAGACTTACAAAAGTCGCTGGCAAATGCTAAGATCCCGGTTAGCGAATCTACAATACGTAAAACACTAAACAAGAATGGATTTCATGGGAGGATACCACAGAGGAAGCCACTGCTGTCCAAACAAAACATTGCTGCACGTTTACAGTTTGCACAAGGGCACCTGTATGTTCCACAGCAGTACTGGCAAAATATTCTGTGGACAGATGAAACCAAAGTTGAGTTGTTTGGAAGAAACACACAACACTATGTGTGGCGAAAAAAAAAGGCACAGCACACCAACAACAAAACCTCATCCCAACTGTGAAGTATGGTGGTGTGGGCATTATGGTTTGGGGCTGCTTTGCTGCGTCAGGGTCTGGACGGATTGCTATCATTGAAGGAAAAATTAATTCCCAAGTTTATTAAGACATTTTGCAGGAGAACTTAAGGCCATCTGTCTACCAGCTGAAGCTCAACAGAAGATGGGTGTTGCAACAGGACAATGACCCAAAGCATAGAAGTAAGTCAACAACAGAATGGCTTAAACAGAAGAAAATACGCCTTCTGAAGTGGCCCAGTCAGAGTCCTGACCTCAACCCAATTGAGATGCTGTGACATGACCTCAAGAAAGCAATTCACACCAGACATCCCAAGAATATTGCTGAACTTAAACTGTTCTGTAAAAAGGAATGGTCAAGAATTACGCCTGACCGTTGTGCACGTCTGATCTGCAACTACAGGAAACGTTTGGTTGAAGTTATTGCTGCCAAAGGAAGTTCAACCAGTTATTAAATCCAAGGGTTCACATACTTTTTCCACCTGCTCTGTGAATGTTTACATGGTGTGTTCAATAAAAACATGGCAACATTTCATTCTTTGTGTGTTATTAGTTTAAGCAGACTGTGATTGTCTATTGTTGTGACTTAGATGATGATCAGATTGCATTTTATGACCAATTTGTGCAGAAATCCATATCATTCCAAAGGGTTCACATACTTTTTCTTGCATGTATTGGCTGTTTTACATGCTGTACCTAGAACCAGGCACAAATTAAAATGCTGCACATATAGGATGCTTAATCCATAACCACTTCAAAAAGCAGCCACTAGATATGCTTCCTGCTGCTTCAGAGTTTAGCTCTGTGAAACAACACTGGACGCTCTCACACTTTGTATGAGGATGTGCAACATCTTTAAAATACCTTAAAAAAACCAAAAACCTTTAATTGCTGCTGGGGAGGGGGACATTACGATGTTAGGAATACAGCTTTGTATACCTAACACAATAGTGTTCCTTTAAATAAAAGATGGGAAAAAAAAAAACAACATAGTTTTCTTAAAATTCTCAGTATAATTGCATCTAACTGCAAATAAAAAATTATTATTATTATTCAGAAAAAAACAATATTCTTTACCTGGAGGGTGCTTAACGTTTCATCAAAAGACACCGGTGTAACTGTACAAATGATTAACGTCTTTGTATTTCCACCCAATGAATTTTGAAGAATCCGAGTCAGTTTGCTGTCTCTGTAGTTTATGAATCCACTGCACACATGAAACATATGAAAATAAATACATTTATAATACCTGCACACAAACTAAAAAAAAAATTAGTGGTGTGATAACAGATAGCAAGTTCACTTAAAACAGAAAAAAAAATCTACACAACTAAGGAGAGTTGACAACAACTAAAAGTCCAGAGTTAAATATCTGATTTTTTTTTTTCAATTGGAATAAATTATTTTTAAAACGCTTCAATGTAATACCTATATACAGCAAGGCTACAATAATTAACTACTTTTGCAGTTATCAATGTTAAACGATAAAGTCTTTTTACTATTAAAATTTATGTTAAGAGAAATCAAACAGCCAGCCTTGTCACAGTGCTTGAATGATAAGTTAACATTCTATGTTATACAAAACAGGATACCTTTTCTAATATGCAATAACCTCTCATGAAACACAGAAGACTCACCCAGCTTGACCATCACTGAGTTTCTTTATGACCTGCCCAAGAATAAATAAACTTCTGTTGATGTTACACCCCTCTTTTAATCTCACTCCTGAAAGCCAATTACAACAGAGAACATAAAATTGATTAGTTGAAATTTTAATTTACTTAAACAGACAATGAAATCTCTTTTTTGTGTTTAAACAAAGACAAAAAAAAGTATTAAAGCATTTAAGGTATCTGTCACCTTTGAGGTGACAGCCCCTGAACAGCCCCGCTCGGGAGGGGGGGTGCAACAGTTCAGTGATCAGTAAATATAGACTGAAACTACCCCCCTGCAGACCAAGTCTTGCAATTCGCAAGGAGAAGCACAAATCCAACTGCCATCACAAGCAACGCCTGTGGAAAATGACAAAACTTGACAGCTGAAGTTCCATTTTTTGTAAGCTTCAGGCTTCACCATAAAACAAAGTAATTTATATTTTAAGAAACAAAAAATATATTACGCAATGCAGTCAGTCTCCCTATATCCTAGGGACTAACCACATATCTGGAAATATCTATAGCGATCGAGTGTACACTCGATCGCTATAGATATTTCCAGATATGTGGTTAGTCCCTAGGATATAGGGAGACTGACTGCATTGCGTAATATATTTTTTGTTTCTTGTTTACTTGGGGTTAAGCCCCGTTTGGGATTTCTGGAGTCCCATACTGGTACACTGTTTTCTGTGTGTCCCCTGTCACCACACCCTGTGTCTTTTCCCGGGAGGTGGTTTGTACAGGTGTATACACAGAGACACCGAACAGTGCGTTCATTGTTTTTTTCCATAATTTATATTTTAGCTTTCTTATATCTTGACTGCATTGGAATTTCAGTTCCAACAAAGTAATAAATATATTTCAGAAAAAAATTCTCTCTTTACCATTACTCAATATGTGCAGCCTGGTTACAGAGCTACTTTAACCCCTTAAGGACACATGACATGTGTGACATGTCATGATTCCCTTTTATTCCAGAAGTTTGGTCCTTAAGGGGCTAAACCATCTGCTTAAATATTCTTTTTTTATGTATCTGAAAACATACATATCAGAGGTTGCCATTAAAATCACTGATTCTACTTACCTTCGGCTCCAGTTTGGCTTGCTCTTTCACTGCCTGCCAAGTCTACAAGATTCTGAAATAAATATAAGATACATTTAAAGACCATTTGGAAAACAAATGAACAAGAATACACATTGTAAATTTAAGGGGTAATGTTTTATTCAGGCAAATTTTTTATTTTTAAAGGGACATTAGTCACCAAAACATCTTTAGCTTAATCAAGTAGTTTTGATGTATAGATCATGCCCCTGCAGTCTTATATGCTAATTTATTTACCATTTAGGAGTTAAATCACTTCACAGCCTTCCAACACTTCCTGTAAAGAGTCATCTAATGTTTATCCTTTTTTATTGCAAATTATGTTTAATTTATAATTTCTTAAATGACAAGTGATTTAACTCCTAAACGGCAGTGAATTGAGCATGATCTATACACAAACTGCTTCATTAAGTGAACGTTGTTTTGATGACTATAGTGTCCCTTTACAAACATAACAAAAAGGAAATTCTCTTTACAGGTTGTATATAGCCTCTGAATCAAAAACTTTATTACCAAGGTAAACCATTATTTAGTGAACAAGACAATTAAATTATTGTACAGATTACTACTTCAGAAAAACAAAAACAAACAATGAGACATATGTTTATGCAACCAATTGTTAATGAGTATGTACATGCAGCTTCCACTGACCTGAACAGAAACATTTAATATCAACACAATCACACACTTACTGCTTAAACAAAAGGCTTAGCAAAAAAAACACAATTGCTTTATTGCTTTTGAAGAATTAGAGCAAATATTGTGCACCCTTGATGTTCAGAGCTTAAATGTGGGTAATTTTGAGTGCACAAGTTGTATTTGTTGACCGTGAGAACTGAAAGTTAACCACCCCTCCAAGATTGTCACTTGACAGCAATGCCTATATACAAAAAGCTGCCCAAACAAGCCAATACGAGAACACAAAAGGAAATATGGTTTAAAAAAAAATAATAAAAAATAAAAATAAAAAAAGGAGTTGCACATTTCTCACCAAATGAGACACCATGACAGCTCCATCACAAGTCTCTGGATTTCCAGGATCACTTCTTTCACGGCTTTCAAGAATCTAAGGGGTTTGGGGGGAAGTCAGATATATAGCATAAACATTAATATAGGACTTTCAGATATTCATATATAAAGATGAGCATAGAAACTTACCATTCTAAAAATGGTATGCGAGCGACTGCTGTGTTCATTCATTTTAGTCTCACCATAACGTCTATTTTCTGCAGGATAACAAAATAATATAGTTGCACAGATTTTCTAAGATGTAAACTTTGTAGAGAAATTCAGTTGAGTAATAAAAACAAATAGCAATAAAGTGCTGCACTTCATTAATGCATGTGACTGTCATCTTCATAACACGCCATACACACAAGCACAAAGGAGTCATTAAAATTTTGCATTTATTTGTGATGCTAGGCTGTGCCAGTAGTTTTATATATGATGGGAAAATTCCACATAAAACATTTTTGTTTAGTTAATAATAGGTGTCACCTCTAAAGCACCTCCATTATGTCCATAATGGGCATGTGCAAGTCACATGACAATGAGAAAAAAACTAAACAAAAAAGAAACCACTTGGCTTAGAGGGATGGACAGACAGGATGTAAAAATATTTTCTTCTTACTTTCACCCTTTTTTATCCATTTAATTACATGATCAGGAATCATCACAATTTCTTCTGTCAAGTCAGCAACATACACATTCCTCTGAAAAATATAATTATACAAGAAGCAAGTGAGACGGTTAGTGATATCTTGTAGTAAGCGTTTCACTAAAATGTCATGTAGTAAGATGCACACTGGACCTGCAGGAAAACTTATCAATGCATAGGTGTAGACATAAGAGTAACAATCCAAAAGGAAGTGAAATAGCTCTTAGAACCTAGTTATATTACACGTTAACCCTAATCACAGTGCAAATGGTATGCCATCATAGGGGTAATTTTCATTCCCGGGCTACCATACAGTCTCAAAGGCAAAATAACCAATCTGGCGAATTTCAATGTGAAAAAACTGAAATGCAAACCTTATATTTGACTCTCTAACTTTTGAAAAAACCATAAAACCTGTGCATGTGGGGTACTGTTATAATCGGGAGACTTCGCTGAACACAAATATTAGTGTTTCAAAACAGGAAAACGCATCACAACAATTATATTGTCAGTGTAAGTGCCATTTGTGCATGAAAAATGCAAAAATGTCACTTTCACTTATAATATCATCGTTGTAATACAGTTTACGGTTTTGAAACAGTAATATTTGTGTTCAGAGAAGTCTTCAGAGTAAAACAGTACCCCCAATGTACAGGTTTTATGGTGTCTTGAAAAGTTACAGGGTTAAATATAGTGCTAGCAAATTAAATTCCCTGGACTTTTGGCCTAGGTTGTCAGGCAGGTCTCGCAAAATTGTAATTAACCCCTTCAGACCGGAGGGCGTACTATTACGCCCTATTTTAGGCGGCTCTAAACGCCGCCGGACGTAATAGTACGCCCTCCGTTTTTTGTTTTTTTTTTACTTACCCGGTGGCCGGGTTAGCTGCCTGCTGCATTTCCAGCAGGGGGACTGCCTGTTATGACAGTCCCCCTGCTGGCTGAATTCAAATAAAATTCAAGCTAACTGTAAAAAAAATAATAATAAATATATATATATATATATATATATATATATATATATATATATATATATATATATATATATATATATATATATATATATATATATATATATATTCCAGATAAATGAGAGCACTGACTGGGTTTAGAAAAATGTGTATTAAATATTAGGCAAACAAATCAACATTTCGACCATCAAGCGGTCTTTATCAAGATAAAGACCGCTTGACAGTCGAAACGTTGATTTGTTTGCCTAATATTTAATACACATTTTTCTAAACCCAGTCAGTGCTCTCATTTCTCTGGATTTTATATTTTGCACTGAGAAGCACCTTGGTCTGAATTCTTTCTGAGATTTTGTTGGGGAAGAGTGCCAGAATTTGTAAATATTTGTGTGTGTGTGTGTGTGTGTGTGTGTGTATGTATGTACACATACACATACATACACACACACACACACACACACACACACACATACACACACATTAAACTGTTTTTAACTTTTTTCAGGCAGCAGGGGGACTACCTGTAATTTAAGGCACTCCCCCTGCTGGCAATGCTGTGGATGGCTATTCCGTCCATATGAGCGTGAGGTCCTCGCAATCCCATGGCCCAGGAGGGCTGGAAAGGCAGCAAGGAGTCTCCCTGGGATGCCAGGTAACTCCCCCCACAGCGATTGGTAAGTACATAGGACGGCGGGGACATGCAATGCCGCCCGTCGTCGTTTAGAGCCGTGTCCCTACGGATGGCATAGCACGCCCGCCGTCCTTAAGGGCTTAAAAAGGACATTCGAGTTATCAACATATTTTGTGTAATGTGCAGGTTATGTTACAGTTCTTTATGCTGCATGTAACTTATAATAGTTAAAAAAGTAAAAAATAAATAATATAACAATAAAAAATAAGCACCACCTCAAAAAATTAACTGCCACTTCCACCCAACCTGCAGGGTTTTCTGAGTTAAAGGAAAACTCCCATCACCATGAAAAGTTAAAGGGACACTGTATGCAGTATAATGATTCATTTCATTGAATTGGTTAAGTGCCTGGAGTTCTCTGGCACTGTCCCTACATTCACTGCTAAACCGTTTTTGAATAGATAATCACTAAATAAGTGTTCCTGGCTAGTCAAACAACAGCCCCCTAACTAGAGATAAGACAGAGACAACACAATTCCTTAAAGCAATATGGAGTTGTTAAAAGTGGTCATCTGATACTCTCAGCCAATCACAGCCACCCATGCTGTACAAGTTTAAGCTACCAGATATACCAAAGCAGAACTGAGGGGATGGGTTGCTGGAGACACTAGGTTAGCATTACAAATTAAGTGCCACTGTCAGCACCCCCTCCAAAATTAGTATTCCATGAGTTGATTGAAACAAAAGAAGAGCATGTTGCAGATTAACATTTTTCTATTTTTATTTTTTTTAAATACAAACTAGAAGGATAAATAGATTCTCAATCTGTAACAATTACATCAGGAGTCAGTTCTTCTAAAATTGGCATGTTTGTTCTAAAACAAGCCACTTTCACTTACATCAATGTCTTCACGTATTTCTAAAGGCTTTTTCTTTCTATCATCACATAGGAGGTCAGTCACAGTTTCATTGTAAATTTCCATGTAGGACACTCGCAGCAGAAACTCTCGGTTTGGTATCTGTCATAAAAAGGTATCAATTAATAATTGGGTATGCAGAATTTCTACCACGTTACACTCTGAAGATTCAAATCCATGCACAATGCAAGCCATTTCACTATTCTTTTAGCTCAGGACACAGGCAAGTGGCAGGTAGTGAGGGAGGATTAGTACATTGGAAGGACTGAAAAGCTGGAAATTTTCCAGTGGGTCACCATAGCCTACAGCTGGCTGGGGCCCCCAGCCAGCTGTAGGCTGCTCCTCACAATGCACGGACTCGATGACCACTGGGATACAACATGGAGTAATATTCTGGCGGCCTATACTGCATTGAGGAAAGAGATGTGAAGGGGACAAGCTGCAGGTCCATGAGGGATGCTGGAAATATGAAAGATGCAATGGGACTGTGAAGTAAGTGTGTCAATGAGAACAAACTTTAATAAATAAAAAAAAGTTTAAACAATTTATACTTTAAAGGTTATTTATTAAAGTGAGATTTCAAATTTCAGGCTAGAATAGCTGAATGGAAAGCACAGATGACTGTTCTAATTTTTACAGTTTGGCTATTTTGACTGTAAAATTTTACATTCACTTTGTATTCAGGTTGCATTCTCACTTTAGTAAATAACGTAGTATAATTTCTGAAATTATACATGTGTACATACATATGTATAATAACAGGGATGTGGTGTTTATACTGCCCAATGCCCAGGACATACAGTTCCAGGCAAAAAGTTAATTTTTTTTATAGTGGGACGTGACATGCCAGTGGCAGACACTGTGCATGGCAGAGACAGCATAGGACAGGCTGAACACCCACTATACAAAATCCAGGCAGCTGCTGGTATTCTGTGCTGTGTGCAAGTGTCAGAGAATGCATAGTTTTTGTGTGAGCACATATATCAGAAAGTTTAAAACAACTACACACAGCCAGCACATTAACGTGCTCGCATATTTGTATCTACACACAAACACACATTATTTTTATATACACACACACATATACACACACACACACCTGTCAATGTCCAGTGCTCCTGACAGCAGCCCAAATCTTCGTAATTGAAATTATTGTGTCCAGACAAATAGATTACTTTAGTCCCTTGACACCCCTGATTAATAAGTGTATATTTAATAAGCATCGCATATGTATGCATAAAAAACTCAAATTGTAGAGAATAAATCTGAATCACATTACTTTAAAATACAGCCAGCAGATACACACAATTCAAACATAAGGAACTGAATTTAAAAAAATCCCAAATTGCAAAAATACCCATGTTCTAACAATAGCAAAGTTAAAGGGAAACATTTAGTGCCTGAAATGGTCTGGTGTTTAGAGTGTCCCTTTAATTCCACATAAGCTATTTTTGCCTTCATTCTTCCATTCATATTTTATTTGTGGAAAATGCACAGTTTACTGGACAAAAACAATGTATATTCTACAAAAAAAAAAAGTGTGGGGGAAGAAGGGAACAAATCTACACAGTACATTTTACATACCTCTTGTATAATTTTAAAAATATCCTGCACTGCCTGTGGTATTATTCCTACAGAATCTGTTGTTCCCATCATTGTGTACGTTTTCCCAGAGGATGTCTGTCCATAAGCAAATATAGTGCCTGCAAAAGCAAAATTGTTGTATAGATATCTGAAAAAATGCACAAGACTAACTGTCTTATATGTCTTCAGTATATACTGAAATACCCACCATGGTATCCGTGTAAAACAGAGCGTATAATAGGAATTGCCATTTCCTGGTAAACTTGACTGGTCGTTTCATTGGAATGGAATACACGATCTAGAAAACAGTTGCTTAGTTATTAGTATCCAACCTATCCATGTAATGTAGTCTTAATAGAATGCCTGTGATTAATTTGTACCACAATGGTTATTTGCATAGCTGTGCTAGTCCGGTGTTTTACCATCTTATCAAAAGCCAAAATTTCCCAATAAATTTTTGCAGGAATACCAGTTTACCTTAAAGTCAGGAACACCCAAAAGCTTGACATTTAAAAAACATATAGCATAACTACAAGTTATGAGAAGAAACAGACTGAATGAAAAAAAGAACACTCCAGACCCCTTAGACACTGAAAAGCTGTGTGTGTGTGAAGAGTGTCCCCTCTTTTTTTTTCCATTTTACAAAAGTGCAGGTTTCAATAGAAATTGGCACTTTTATAAAGGAACCTGGTTACACCCCTTGGGTTTAAAGCAGAGAACAGGTCATATTACTTCCTGGTTTGTTCAGTGGGGCTAAACTCAAGAAGCTGCAGTTGGACAGAACCACTGCCTTGCAAAGTCTTATTGTTGCGCTGCATTGGGAAGTCTGTAATTGGACTGCAACATAAAATCTGGGTTTAGAAATGGAGGACTTGCAAAGGTATTAGATAAAAGATCTAGCCGATTTACCCCAATGATAAAATGAGGCATTAAATACATCTTTGGGTCCCCCCCCCCCTCCACCTTCAGGGTCCCCCGCTGGGCTCTAGTGGGAGGAAGGGGTTAAATTCGGACTTTTCTCCAACGCCGGGCTGCCTCGGCACTGGGGACTCTCCACCCTCTTCAGACGTCATCTCCAGTGCTCAATGCTTTCCTATGGACGGCAGCGTCTTCTCACTGAAAATCAGTGAGAAGCGCCTCTAGCGGCTGTCAGTGAGACAGCCACTAGAGGCTGGATTAACCCTAATGTTTACAGCTGCAGGGTTAACCCTAGATAGACCTGGCACCCAGACCACTTCATTGAGCTGAAGTGGTCTGGGCGCCTATAGTGGACCTTTAATGTTTTGGTTCACAAAACCATAATAAAACTGAAAAATAATACCACTCATGTTAATGACAGACTGCATGGAAATGCTGAATGAAGGGAGAAAACTGCTCAACGACAGTTCAAATAAGTAATGTGGACACCACTGGAAGCATGGCAAGCTAGTTTTCTCAGAGAAAAGACCGTGTTTACATTGCTGCCTAGTAACATCTCTAGTAGCAGTCATTCAGGTACTTCCTGTGTGCAGCACTGGCGTTCCCCACACTGATGCATTAATACAAATGCATCTCTCCATGGAGATGCGGATTGGCGCTGCGTGATGTTTTGACGAGCATGTGCAATAGACTCCCAACGCTTTCCTATGGGAAAGCACTGAATTGGCTAAGACCATTAAGATTGAGGATCTCAGCCATGGAGATGGAGCCCTACGTGGCAAGAAAAAAAAAAAAAAAAGTGAGTAAATTCACCTTTTGAGAGCAATCAGAGTGGGGTCGGTATATTAAACGGCCACAGCAGCCCTATAGTCTCAGGTGTACGTTTGTATTCCTGACACTATATTGTTTCTTTAAATGTAAAAAAAAAAAAATATAAAAATAAATGATAACTGGAAATATTTTATAACTCCCCTATGCCTTTGGTTAAGCTACTTTGGCCGTCAACTTGAAATTCTCGCTGAATTCTCATGTTAGTGAATAACCCTGAATAAGTATTCATGTTTAGCAACAAACAAGGTGCTGGCCGTTTCAGTAGTAATGTTTTAAAATGCCATTGCATTTCTAAGAGCAGAACATCACAAGGATACTGTTATAAGCTGCCACTATAGACAAGATTAGGGATGAGAAATAAGGCTACAGGTTACCAGTCTATGGACAGCTAAGAAAAGCCTAGAGCCCCCCCAAAGCTGAGAAATGGTGAGCACAGTCCTACCCAGTAGTGTACTCTGACCTCAGTGATAACCATTGTTAGAAAAGGCAATTATGAGTCAAATTTGTAGAGCTCACTTAAGTGAACCAGGGTTTAAAAACAAAAACTGCTTACCAAAGTTAAAAGATTTTGTTCCATCTATTTGGGAAATTTTTGACTTCTCAGCTCTCCAAAGTAGGTTCAACTGATCCCCTTGCTCTCTGAAATGAAAAAGTAAAATATAAAATGATCAGATGATGATGAAGAAAATATGAAGAAAAGAAAATATTGCAGTCATGCTTTTCTCTAAACACCCTGAAATTTATATATTTTTTTCGCTTTAGGCAAACAAATTAGGACAGCAATGGCAAATGGGCAAAAAATAAAAAAAAATAAAAAAGAAGAATGCAGAGGCCTGTCTGCTGGCATGAGAGCCAAACGTTCAACAGATAGCAGGTTTGCCAAATTGTTTCAAGTTTCAATATATTGGGTTAGTTACTGTACTCGGCGACCTATAACTGAAAGTTTGTTTACAACTTAATTATTATTTTTTTAACCCAGGAGCAATTTACCAATTACACTGAACAAAATTATAAACGCAACACTGAACTCGAAGATCTATGACTTTTTCTACGTACACAAAAGACCTCTTTCTCGCAAATATTGTTCACAAATCTCTCTAAATCTGTGTCAGTGAACATAGAAACTTAGAATTTGACGGCAGATAATAACTAGTTGGCCCATCTAGTCTGCCCAATTTTCTAAATGCTTTCATTAACCCCTGGCCTTATCTTCTAATTAGGATAGCCTTATGCCTATCCAACGCATGCTTAAACTCCTTTACTGTGTTAACCTCTACCACTTCAGCTGGAAGGCTATTCCATGCATCCACTACCCTCTCAGTAAAGTAACACTCCCGTATATTATTTTTAAACTTTTGTCCCTTTAATTTAAGACTATGTCCTCTTGTTGTGGTAGTTTTTCTTCTTTTAAATATAGTCTCCTCCTTTACTGTGTTGATTCCCTTTATGTATTTAAATGTTTCTATCATATCCCCCCTTTCTCGCCTTTCCTCCAAGCTATACATGTTAAGATCCTTTAACCTTTCCTGGTAAGTTTTATCCTGCAATCCATGAACCAGTTTAGTAGCCCTTCTCTGAACTCTCTCTAAGGTATCAATATTCTTCTGAAGATAGGGTCTCCAGTACTGCGTACAATACTCCAAGTGAGGTCTCACCAGTGTTCTGTACAATGGCATGAGCCCTCTTTCTACTGCTAATACCTCTCCCTATACAACCAAGCATTCTGCTAGCATTTCCTGCTGCTCTATTACATTGTCTGCCTACCCTTAAGTCATCAGAAATAATCACCCCTAAATCCCTTTCCTCATATGTTGAGGTTAGGACTCTATCAAATATTCTGTACTCTGCCCTTGGGTTTTTACGTCCAAGATGCATTATCTTGCACTTAACCACATTAAATGTCAGTTGCCACAATTCTGACCATTTTTCTAGTTTACCTAAATCATTTGCTATTTGGCTTATCCCTCCTGGAACATCAACCCTGTTACATATCTTAGTATCATCAGCAAAAAGACATACCTTACCATCAAGACCTTCTGCAATATCACTAATAAAAATATTAAAGAGAATGGGTCCAGACGGACGCATGGCGGAGAAGCTCCGGACTAAGCCAGAGCAAAACTCACCCTTTCCACACCTGGGCATCGGCGGAATCCACCGCAAAGTGAGCCCAGAACCCCCCCGGACCACATGGGGAGAAAAATGAAAAAACAAAAGCCGGACAAGCCCCGACCCGGCATGGATATCGGGAACCTCTGGCGGCAGGCTCATGAAGCCGCGGGCTCCAAAATGGCGTCCCTGCACGGCGGCTGCTCGGATTTTTACGAGGGGTCCTCGGACGACACGGAGGGAGACCCAGCACCAGCCCCAGCCTTAAAACAACCGGTGCAGACACGGAACCAGCCACCCGTGAACGACCCCAAGCCGGTAACTATGGAAGCCATAGGAGACCTCATGGCTGAGCACCATAGGAAAATCGCGGCCGATGTGGCTATGATAAATGATTTGAAAAATTTGACAGGCCGTCTCCAGGCAGTGGAGGGAACCTCCACAACACATACCACTCAAATAACTGAGCTCCAAGTTGCAATAAGCGCACTGCAAAAACAGAACCAACTACAGGACCAGCGATTCTCCTTACAGGAAGATAAAAGACGCTACAAAAACCTAAAGGTTAGGGGGGTGGCTGACTCAGTCCCTGACGCAGAGCTCCCACACTTTGCCAGGCGGCTCCTCACCGCACTCTTGCCCCCGAAAACAGCCAGGGCGATTACGCTAGATGGCATATTCCGCCTGCCGAGACAGACCAGGGCACCACCCAGCACATCTAGGGACATAGTGCTCCAATTTCAAAACCTGAGGGACAAAACTGCAGTCCTAGCGGCCACCAGGGAGCAATCGGCATACCCCTTTGAAAACATGACCCTGTCATTTTTCCCAGACCTCTCAAGTGGAACATTAGCATGGCGGAGATCTCTACAACAGTTTACTGCAGTGCTACGAGCCAACCAAATCAGGTACCGCTGGGGCCCAGCTCACGTCCTACACATCATGAGGGGAGACGTGCCACACGCTGTAAGCAACATACATGAAGCCACGGAGGTCTTAGGCACTCTGGGCCTCCCCCTGAATTCCATTCAACCAGCGGAACCACCAGCGAGAACCACATATCCCCTTGGGCGGGATGCAACCAGAGCACCGGAGTTCGTGCCAAGGAGGCCTCAAGTGGAACAATACACAGCGGTCACGACCTGAACCAGACCAGAAGACCACCAAAAGACTTTTGGGACATTCCCCTATGCACCGCCATTACTATGAGGGACTCTTAAAAACTTCCCCCCCACATCAGACCACAACCACTGATGGACAGGCAGAGGCCCAGAGTAGATCCCGACTGCCTATTATCTGAACGACAACCCCCCCCCCATGCCGAGGGGTAATCTAGGAGCACACAATATACACCACAGTGCACACACCCTATTAGCAGATCAGGCTGTCATCACACTCACGACCCCGCTCCTAAGCTGAATACTCTACTACGTTTTCTTACTAACTATCTCGCACATGTCATATGCAAATAGTATATGCAAAAGTTTTATGCAATTGTTACAAGCAAATGTTTTCTACAACTGTGATAAGCTGATGTCCTATGCACGTGTAGAGTATCCATATCCATACTTATCCCGGTCCAGACAACAGGTAGCCGCACAACCAATATTTACACCTATACAAGTGTGGATGGGATAAACTAATTGTGCTAACCAATAGCATCTACATAAGTGACTACGATAACGATTCAACTAGCGTGTAACTCAACACATAGATCTAACCACACTAATACAGCTCATCTAGTACTGTCACACATACATAGTTTCTACTTGTTTCATTTACCTTAACTAGGGCACTACAATCGTTTAGTTATATTGGATAAAAAAAACACAAAATATGTGCGACTCTTCATGCCACTGTCTAACATGTATAAATCTTGCAATACGCCGTTGTGGCGTTTGTTGGTATCTTGTAACCACCCGCACAACAAAAATAAAGAATTTATAAAAAAAAAAAAAAAAAGAGAATGGGTCCAAGTACAGATCCCTGAGGTATCCCCCACTGGTGACAAGCCCAAGCTTCGAATATACTCCATTGACTACAACCCTCTGTTGCCTGTCACTCAGCCACTGCCTTACCCATTCAACAATATTGGAATCCAAACTTAAAGATTGCAGTTTATTGATAAGCCTTCTATGTGCAACAGTGTCAAAAGCCTTACTGAAATCTAGGTAAGCAATGTCTACTGCACCACCCTGATCTATAATTTTAGTTACCCAATCAAAAAAATCAATAAGATTAGTTTGGCATGATCTCCCTGAAGTAAACCCATGTTGTCTCTGATCTTGAAATCCATGTGTTTTTTAGATGTTCAACAATCCTATCCTTTAACATGGTTTCCATCACTTTCCCCACTACTGAAGTAAGGCTTACTGGCCTATAGTTGCCCGACTCCTCCCTATTACCTTTCTTGTGAATAGAAACACTTCTCCTTTGCCGAGATAATCCATTCACCTCACAGCTGTGGCATATCAAGAGGCTGATTAGACCAGGGCTCGACAAATCCCAGGCGCCAGATCGCCACGGCGACTGGGATTTGCCAGCTCTCTAGTTAGCGTGGGAGGGAGCTTTGACGCCTGCCCGCGGATACATGGAGGATGCCGCCCGCCGCCCGAGCATTATGGCCAGCACGCGAGGGAGCAGTACTCTATTTGCATCTGCTCTCTCGCGCTGTGTAATGATGTCGCCCCGGCATCATTACAGAGCGCGAGGGAGCAGAGAGGAGCTACTGGCAGAGTACTGCTCCTACCCACACAGGAATAGTGCAGCCCACTGGACCCCAGGAAAGACTCACTCAGCTCTCCCAAAGGTAGGGAGACTGAGTGGATTTCAATTCAAATAAAAATGTGTGAATCTGTCAAGAGTGTCTGTGTGTGTGTTTGTGAGCGAGCCTGTCAGACTGTGTGTGTGTGCTGTCAGTGAGCGAGCCTGTCAGAGTCAGTATCTGTATGTGAGAGCCTGTCAGCGTCTGTATGTGTGTGTCTGTCAGTGTGTGCAAGCCTGTTGTCAGCATGAGTGTGTATGTGAGCCTGTCAGAGTGTGTGTGCGTGCGCGATCGCTTGAGGAAGGTGTTTTTTTACTCACCTTTCTTCCTATTTTCCCACGCCGTGCCAGTTTTGCAATGGCTGAGATGATCAATCTTTATGATCTCCGCTAAGGCAATGCTTTCCCTTAGCAAAGCATTGGGAGGATTTTGTGCATGCGCAGCAAGTGTACCAATTCGCATCTCCTCATAGAGATGCATTACATTAACCAATCTCTATGAGGAGCATTCAGCGCCTCCATGCAGAGCTTGGAAACACTGAACCTCTAGTGACCGTCTGAGTGACAGTCAGAGGAGTTAGTAAGCAGCAATGTAAACTCTGCCTTTTCGCTTTAAAGGCAGTGTTTACACTGAAATGCCTGCAGGGACAGGCTATAGACACCAAAACTACCATATCAAGCTGTAGTGGTTCTGGTGACTATAGTGTCCCTTTAAGAATTGCACTCTCGTTGAAAATTACTGGCTCCTAACTTTTTTAGCTGGCTCCTATATCCTAAACAAATTTGTCAAGCCCTGGATTAGACAGCATGATTATTGCACAGGTGTGCTTTAGGCTGGCCACAATAAAAGGCCACTCTAAAATGTGCAGTTTTACTTTATTGGGGAGGTCCAAAAAACAGTCAGTATCTGGTGTGACCACCATTTGCCTCACGTAGTGCAACACTGAGTTGTTTAGGTTGTTGATTGTGGCCTGTGGAATGTTGGTCCACTCCTCTTCAATGGCTGTGCGAAGTTGCTGGATATTGGCACATGCAGACATATACGCTGATCCAGAGCATCCCAAACATGCTCAATGGGTGACATGTCCAGTGAATATGCTGGCCATGCAAGAACTGGGATGTTTTCAGCTTCCAGGAATTGTGTACAGATCCTTGCAACTTGGGGCCGTTCATTATCATGCTGCAACATGAGGTGATGGTCATGTTGTGTTTGTTGTCCATAACATACACCGTCCAATACCATAACTCCACCACCACGGGACACTCAATCCACAATGTTGACATCAGCAAAACCGCTCACCTACACAACGCCATACTAGCGGTCTGCCATCTGCCCTGTACAATAATAATAATAAATAATAATAAAAAAAAAACGTGATTCATCCGTGAAGAGAACACCGCTCCAAAGTGCCAGACGTCATCGAATGTGAGCTTTTGCCCACTTAAATCGGTTACAACAACAAACTGCAGTCAGGTCGATGAGCATGCAGATGAGCTTCCCTGAGACGGTTTCTGACAATTTGTGCAGAAATTCTTTGGTTGTGCAAGCAGATTGTTGCAGCAGCTGTCCGGGTGGCTGGTCTTAGACGATCTTGGAGGTGAAGATGCTGGATGTGGAGGTCCTAGGCTGGTGTGGTTACACGTGGTCTGCGGCTATGAGGCCGGTTGGATGTACTGCCAAATTCTCTAAAATGCCTTGCTGATGGCTTATGGTAGAGAAATGAACATTCAATTCACGGGCAACAGCTCTGGTGGACAATCCTGCAGTGAGCATGCCAATTGCATGCTCCCTCAAAACTTGCAACATCTGTGGCATTGTGCTGTGTAATAAAACTGCACATTTTGGAGTGGCCTTTTATTGTGGCCAGCCTTTGCTATAATCATGCGGTCTATTCAGCATCTTGATATGCCATACCTGTGAGGTGAATGGTTATCTTGGCAAAGGAGGAGTGCTCACCAACAGAGATTCAGACATATTTGTGAACAATATTTCTGAGATATAGGCCTTTTGTGTACATAGAAAAAGTCTTAGGCCTTTGAGTTCAGCTCATGAAAAATGGGGGCAAAAACAAAAAAGTGTTGCGTTTATAATTTTGTTCAGTGTAAGTAATAGGAACCTCAATTTTTTATTTTTGTGTTTATCACTGGGTAACTACTATAAGCTTCTTAGGATGCCCTATTGATCTGATAATTGTAACCTATAATACTCAAATTTGAAACTTACCCCACGTGCAATGGTTACCAATTCAGTGTTCCCGCACCACTTTTCAAGGAAAAAGGGACATTGCAACTCTTTAATAGGAAGAAGCTTTACATCCCCCCGCCACCCACTAGTTTTCACAAGGCGTCCACAAAGGGTGGCGCTGCTAACGCGAATGGGGTATTTATCCTTTTTGACGTGCAGGAGGAATTTTTATAACTCGACTTGTCCATTTGATTTAAATTGTGTAATTGGTGTATTTATTTTTGTATTTTTTGTTCTTATGTATGATGTAATTTCTGTCAGTGTTTTGCAGTGGATCCTAGCAGCAAAAATTGAGTAAATTTTTTCGTGCATTAGTCAGGATGACTGGTTCTTAATTGATGTCCATTAAACTTTTATCGTTTACCTATTGAAAAATGCTTTCCTACTGACAGCTTGAACACGTGCGCGGCACTTGCCACGTATGCGCTTTCAGCTCCGCTGATGTCGGCGGGGGAGGAGAGGTCACCAGCGTCAAGGGAGCCCAGCGCTGGAAAAAGGTAAGCTACTGAAGGGGTTTTAACCCCTTCAGCTCGGCGGGAGGGTGACCCTGAGGGTGTGGGCACCCTCAGAACACTATAGTGTCAGGAAAACCGCTTAATTTTCCTGACACTATAGTGATCTTTTAACCCTGCAATGAAAACATTGTCATTCCTGCAGTGCATTTCATGGTCTTGGTGTCTATAGAGTCCCTTTAAATGTATTAAAATTGAATAAAACAAAGGCTGGTCTGAATTTGGCTTTAGGACGTGTGCCTTGCACAACCAGTGTGTACGCATATGAGTAAAACAAAATAAAAAATAAATAAAAATGAAGTCAATTGTGCAAGAAAAATATAAAAAAATATTACTGACAAAATGGCTGCATGTCAAGTATCAAAACAACCAATGTACATAATGATCAGGCCAAAACTGTTTTTGATATAACTGTTGGGCCATGCATGTACTAGCAGTTAAGAAGCATTGCACATTATAAGAAACAATATCCTAAATGGGAAAATATAACGGATTATGAGATTTAATTTCTTAATTTCTATTGGTTTTGTTCTAAAAATTGCAATTCTTCAAACTCCCCCGTCTACTGAATACAAGGGTTGCTCTCTGCTGACAGTGTTAACGTACACCAAGCTGCAGGCTATGTATCACTCTGTAATAATATAGGGGTGATTAGATATAACCCTATAAGCACTCAGGTTAACCCTTCCACCAGCTGGGAGGACACTATGCATTCCAGGGATTCTCCCAAACACTTACGGACTATTTGTTATTACCTCTGAATGAGTGGCCGGACCCTGACACACACTTGTACGGCGTCTCCCTCCGACATGGCTGCACACTGGCGGACACTCACTGCCCGGCACTACTTGCGTCCGGTGTTCTATCAACAGCAGCGCTCACGTCCCTTCCCTTCACACAGACAGTTTGAATTTGCCGAGCGCTGCTCGCTGATTGGTTAACTTCCCCGCCGGGTGAATCCATTCAAAGATAAAACTTATAACGAGTTATTTTTCGTGCGCATACTGCATCAAGGAGAGTAGTGAGCACGAGCGTTATTAGCCAACATAGAATCTGTAAGTAATATTTATCTGGATAAAGGGTTGGTAGTACTTTGTGTTAGGAACAAAATTATCCTCCCTTCAACGGTACCAGATAGGCTCGTCGATAGGCTAAATGTAAGGGCAGCGAGGAGGGACAAACTTATGATCGCGTATTTGTCTATATGACAGCTTCTATTTTTATTGTGAATGGAAGACCTGCTTTATACTATGATAAGGATGTAGTGTAATGCAGAACAACAAAGTATATGTATTTAATAATTATAGAGCAACAGTATTTGCATATTGCATTATGTCTCACAGTAAAAGCTATTTCTAGATTCAGTAGATTCTCACACTTACTTGCTATAGTGAATATTCTTGTGATAAAACTATTTTTTAGATAAAAATCTGACTATGCTCCTAAGGAGTGACCATTGTTTTTGTTTGCTGGAGCACACATTATTTCATTGCTTCATACTGATTTATATAAAGCAATGAAAAAGCTGTATTCCCAATCAGGGCCAGAATGAGACACATATTTGGTGCAGGCATTTTAAAGGGACACTATAGTCACCAGAACAACTACAGCTTATTGAATTTGTTCTGGTGAGTAGAATCACTACCTTCAGGCTTTTTGCTGTAAACACTGTCTTTTCAGAGAAAACGCAGTGTGTACATTATAGCCTAGTGATAACTTCACTGGCCACTCCTCAGATGGCTGTTAGAGATCCTTCCTGGGTCATGGCTGCCTAAAATGCATCCAGACATTCAGTGTCTCCTTCCTTTGCATGCAGACACTGAACTTTCCTCATAGAGATTCATTGATTCAATTCATCTCTATGAGGAGATGCTGATTGGCCAGGGCTGTGTTTGAATCAGGCTGGCTCTGCCCCTGATCTGCCTTTTTGTCAGTCTCAGCCAATCCTATGGGGAAGCACTGTGATTGGATCAGGCTACCACTTCAGCTGATGTCAGCAGACTGTTTGTTTTTCTGAGTCTAACAGCATGCAGAGTTACAGCTTCTGGCTTGAATACAGTAAGATATTTACTATATTTATGGAGGCATGAGGGGCCCAGGGTGGCCTGGCACAGTTGAGGCTCTTTTGGAGCAACTGAAAAGGAAGGAAATTAGCTTTTCTTGAGATGTTTGTTTTTCACACACCAGTGTTCTAATAATTGAATCCGAGTGTCTTGCAGCTAAAAATTTATATTTATTCAAACATACACATCATCCGGTAATAACAAAATTCTTTGATATAACACATATGGACCAATAGGCAATGTATATTCACTTCTAGATCATATCCAAGCTTGATATTAAAATGTATTGATAAAAATTCTAACTGCAAAGGTTTTTTTTATATGTTTAAAAATCAGTTACATATGGGCATATACATAAGGTTTGCCTGCTACTTTAAAATAAGTGGCTATCATAGAAAAAGGGTTGTCCAATCTATAATTAAAGGGACTCTCCAGGCAGAGTAGTTTACTCACCTGGTTCCAGCGCCAGGAGCCTCGTGAAGCTACGCCCCCTATTTCGTCAAAACAGGCGGGCGCGGCAGGGAGCAATCAGACGCTTCCATTTGGAAGCGTCATTGCTCCCTTGTGCACATGCGCGCGGCCGCGAGCTGAGCTAACAGCTCAGCTTGCGGTCTTTGACCGCCCCCTCTCCTCTGCTGACAGGCAGGAGAGAGAAGGTGCGCACACAGTGCCTTCTCTCTCCTGCACACAAGGTCTGTACAAGGTCTTTTTAGGGCCCTACATGATAGGAAGTCACTCTGGTGGCCGTCTGAGTGACGGCCACTGGAGGTATTCCTATCAATCAATGTAAACACTAGATTGCCTGCAGGGAGCTATAGATCTCACCTGAACAAATACATTAAGCTGTAGTTGTTCAGGTGACTACAGTGTCCCTTTAAAGCCATACATTACATATTTAGGCAGTAAAATAGTAATTTGTGTTAGTAATGGTATGTATATATTCCCACAAAGGTATTGCAGTGCTGTGCTGTAAATATTGTAGAATAGCCCCAGGGAGAATGTCTGTCTGTCTGTCTGTCTGTCTGTCGTGAATAAGGCAACACAGTGTAAATGTGTAATTTAATATGGGTTCCTATGGGTGGAGCATTTGGAGCGAAGGGTGGGCCAGTGCTCCACCCGACAGTTTATATGAAGCACAGCAGTTGAGGAATCCAATCCAGCAGTTCTTTTTAATGTGCATTGCATTTTTGTAGTGATTTTATGCCAGCCCATTAATTTACTCCCATTTGTTTAAACATATCACACTATGTGTTTGTTGCGGCTCTCCCCCAGAGAACCCAACACACTTATACATGGGGGGATCACTGTACTCAGAGGATGTTACTGAACACATATTGGGATGTTCTTTGGCAGTAACCCTTAAAGTTCTCAGTACATGTATTCTTAAATTGCTATGTATGTCAAATAAATCATCAATTATTTTTTTTTTAATTTGGCATAAATTGGTGGTAAAATGGTTGCATGAAAAGAGTCAAAATACCCCAAGTTTAATACCTTAGGATATCTTCTTTTAAAAAAAATATATACATGTGAAGGGTTATTTGGGGATTCATGACAGATACCAGTGTTACAATGTAACTTGCATTAATTTTGGAAAGAAATGGTTTGGAAATAGCAAAGTGCTACTTGTACTTATAGCCCTATAACTTTCCAAAAAAAGCTAAGAACATATTAACATTGGGTATTTCTAAACTCAGGACAAAATTTAGAAACTATTTAGCACGGGTGTTTTTTGGCGGTTGTAGATGCGTATTTTGGGGGTCAAAGTTCGACAAAGTGAGTTATTTTTCCTTTTTTAAAAATCATATTTTATATTTTTTATAGTAAATGATATGATGAAAATAATGGTATCTTTAGAAAGACCATTTAATGGTGAGAAAATCGGTATATAATATATGTGGGTACAGTAAATGAGCAAGAGGAAAATTACAGCTAAACACAAACACCGCAGAAATGTAAAAAGTGCCTTGGTACTTAACGGTAAGAAAATTGAAAAACGGTCTGGTCACTAAGGGGTTAAAGATGGATACAAAAGTGCACATAAGTTTTTAAGGTATCCAATAATGTAAAAAAAAGGCACATTTTTATGATTACATATTTAAAATTAAACAGTGCATTAAGGTGGATGAATGTGAAAGGGAACTGCAAGATGTTGACTAAAGTAGCCGATACGGTAAAAGAGCGGGTTTGTAGAATATTTTTAAGCTGTTTTGGTCATTTCCTTGCAAATTCACCCCAAATCACATGTTTTTGAATAGAATGTTATAAAGGGACACTATAGTCACCCAGACCACTTTTTAAGATGAAAGTCTGTGGTCCTGTAGGTTTAACCATGCAATGTAAAACATTTCAGTTTGAGAAACTGCAATGTTTCCATCTACATTGTTAAACACTCCTTCAGCAGTCCACGTGACTGCAGCCGCTATTAAAAAAAAAAATGCATTGATCCAATGCTTTCCTATTGGTAAAATTGATGCGCACGCTGTGCATGCACATCAGGTCTCCAATGCTCCTCTATGAGTACCGGGGCAGGCAGGGAGACGACCTTAGCAATAGGTGCTTTAGTGTTTCTTTAAATGTTCTATACAGGACTTGTTACTGTTGATGCGCAGATTTGCAGCTGTTAACATCGCAACTATTTAGTTTGCTCTTGTCATTCTTCGCCTCTTAAGGCTACTTATCCTGAACTAAATGTCTCTAGCATTATTTTTTTTTAATCGTAAAGTTCAAAAATCTAAATCAGCAGCATTCCAATAGCAATTTTTTTTTTAATGCCATTTTGGGATTTTAGCAGATATTTGACCTTCTGTGAATAAATCTTAGACTAATCTGGCTATTGAGATGTCTACTGGAGGTAAAGGGAGCCTTGGGAGTGAAGTGAAGTGAAAAGGCCCTTCTTTCAGTGATTTAAGCAAATTCTGCATAGATTGGCTAGATTAGCAAGAATGGCATTGGTTAAAGGGTTAGTCCAACCTTCATGACAACCTCCGTGATTAGAAATGGTCATAGTGTCTGGAGTCTGCATGTGCAGCCGCTTGCTGGGAAACACTGCACATACAGGGATTAACCCCTTTACTCCCGAAGGTTTAACTGTACCTCCGGCAACATTCACTGGTGTGCCGTTGGCTTGCTAATGGCAGTCCTATGTAACTTTCCTTGCACTAGGAGCCATTCATTTGCTGAGAACGGTCCACTGAATCTGATGCTCTCAGCCAGTGAATAGCCAGCAGGATTTGCATTCAATTTCTGCAGCTGTGCATAAGCCAGATGTCAAATCCTGCTTCACAGCAGAACAGGTGTAACAAGGGTACTCTTGGCACAAGTTATGCTGTATAGTAAGTAATGCTTTATGTATGAGAGTGTCCTCTTTTTTTCATTTTATAAAATGTGCAGATTTTATTAGAAATTGACACTTAATATAAATTAACTTGGTAACACCCCTTAGCTTTCAAGCAGACAACCGGTCAATTTACTTCCTGGTTTGGTTAGCTCAGCTGAGCTAAACTCCATTGGCAATCAATTGCCCTGAGCACCTGCCTTTCAAAGACTTCTCATTAAGTTGCTTTGCAAAGTCTGTGATTTAACAGCTACAAAATGTGTGGGCGGAGGTTAGAAGGGGAGTGCTTGCAAAGACTTCAGTCAAGAGAAATGCCACTTCTGCAAGTAGTTGTTAAATATAGCCCCAATGAAAAAAAAAAGCAAAATTAAATGCATGCATATTTTCATTGGGTGTACATCTTCTAAACAGTGATTTTTATATATTTTTTTTTAAATTTATTTAGGCAGTGGAGTATCCCTTTAATGCTGAATAAATGCTGTTCATCATTATTTATTTACCCCTAGTGTTTGTGTACTCACCAGAACTTGGCTGTGATGTGCTTGGAGCCGATACAGATGAGGTTGATGGACCTTGGAAAAAAAAAAGAAGATGGAAAGCAAAAGGTAAGTTCACACGTGTAATAGTGAAGTATAGTGAGCTTCAAAACAACAATATCATCATTATAATGCAATATGTAATGATACATTTCATTTTACTTACTAACTGAGAGTCTGATTGCATGCTTTTAAGACCAAGTTGCTAGGTCCCTTCCTCATGCATTAATGAGGCTAAAACAAAATTCATAATAACAAATCAGATTTAATGGCTTTGAGAGAGAGAGAGAAAGGGGGAGGGGAAGATGAAAGACACAGGGTATTAACAGAAACCTGTTTGGAGAACATTTCTGTCAACCTGGACACAGTATCCAGGATGTGAAACTTTTGGTACTGATGGGATCGTTCCGCACCCAGAGGGAGAGAAAAATATGGAAGGTCAAGCTAAAATGCCAGTTTAAGGCCTTAATAATCATCACTAGCCTTAAGAGAGCTAGTGAATTTGCTAATATTTGACACCTTCATGTATCTGGCATGTGTCTAATTGTTTTATTGCCCCCCTAACCAGGCAGTGGAGTGATCAGGGATGCTCTGACCAAACTGATTTTATCTGTTGGATCTCTGTAGAACTGGCTAATTTACTGCTGAGTACATTCTTTAATACCCTGTGTCTTTCATGTCCCCCCCCCCTTCTTTTTTTTTTTCTCTCTCAAAGCTGTTAACTCTAATTTGTTATTAAGAATTGTGTTTTAGCCTCATTGATGCCTGAGGAAGGTACCTAGCGACATTGGACTGCGAGGACATTTTCCTTGCAATCATAGTACCTGTAAAAAAACAGCACTAGTTATTAAGTACATAAGAAATTGACAAAAAGTTAACAGCAATAACGTCTTATTCAAAATGTGATGGCTTGCTTCCACTCTCAGGTTAGCCTCGACACTGACTGGAGAGTAGATTTTAAACATTACATAGTTACATAGGTGAAATGAGACTGGCGTCCATTAAGTTCAGCCTTCTTCACATATGTTTTTGCTGTTGATCCAAAAGAAGGCAAAAAAACCAGTCTGAAGCGCTTCCAATTTTGCAACAAACTAGGAAAAATTTCCTTCTTGACCCCAAAATGGCAGTCAGATATCACATCACATTTAAAATGTAATTTGCTTATTAGATTGTAATTGCTAGCTACATGATAAGAATTTACTATTTTATGTAATTTGACTATTAAAATATTATTTAACCAATACCTATGCTAAATATACCTTATATATTATATGCCCTTAGAACACCTACCTTCCCTCCCACTACCTTCCCTGTCCCTAGAATGCCTAGCTTCCCTTGCACCACCCTCCCTGTCCCTAGAACACCTAGCCTCCCTCATACCACCCTCCCTGTCCCTAGAACGCCTAGCTTCCCTCACACCACCCTCCCGTCCCCTAGAATGCCCACCTTCCCTCCCACCACCCTCCCTGGGCAAATCTCCCACAACTACCCCACTACCACCACCACAACTCTCCCTGGGGTACCATACACCGCTCTCCCTACCAGCTAACACTTGCTCTCACTTTGCTCTCTCTCATACACTCTCACTTGCTTGTTCACACACAAATTGCTTTCTCTCTGCTCTCACACTCTGCTCTCACTCTCTGCTGTAACCGCAGCTGGTTCCCTTATTTACCACTATAACGTCTTAAAGCATAGAACTTAGCAGGGATAACCATACAGATATCTTAGCCATAATTTTATAAAATTAATAAGAGATCCTCTATTTAAAATATACTAATAACTGAGAATACAATATAAAATAAGGATTGGCTTGGAAGTAATAAAGTTTTGTCTTTTAGATAATTTATTAAATGTAAATATAGACATATAAAATCCATTACAATAATTTATAGCAGAGTTTATAAGATTAAACTATATGCTTGCAAATATCATTAATAGAATAACATACCCTCCTGAACATGTCATCATGTCAGCCTCTCTGTCATTATAAGATGGAGCATCTGTCTCCAAATCTCTCCTCTCTCTGTGTTAACATTTAAAGGTACACATATTTATACCTTCGACGTCTTCATTTTAGGGTAACTGTAGTTAATATATGAAAAAGTAACCCTTCTTTTACTTTATTCATTTTAGGACCTCCCTTAACTTGGCAAAAATACAACTAAAACGTAAGGGTACACATGTCATGGAAAATTCCCTGACTTCGGACAAGATGGCATCTTAAAGTCTGAACATCTTTATCTATTTAAGGTTACCGCAGTAAATTATGTACTGGAAGAGTCGTAGCATAGCCTTGAAGCTTGTTTATGCATTATTGTTATTATATTTTGTCTGGGACGAATTGGCGTAAACATATTATGCACTGAAAGTAGGTATAAGGTTATTGCTTAAAGAAGTATGTATAAAAAACAATATGTTCCATTTCTAACACCTTGTCAGTTTGCAATATCTCTTAAAGTCAAAGTACACAGTTTGAGAAATACAATATTTGCATTTGCCCATAACACTGCTTTCACTCTCTGCTCACCCTCTACTCTCACTCTCTGTTGCTCACTATCTGCACCTAAACTTTCCACAAAGATGGTGTCACAGGGGTGGGATTATAAATAGTGTGAAGAAGTGTTGCATGCTGGTAGTGCTCCCTGATTGGCTCATTTGGCTGCACTATCTGTGAAGTGTAAACTAACACTACTAATTATTAATTAAACCCAGACCGCTTCTTTAAGATTAAGTGGTCTGTGCTGCTATGGTTCATTATGCAATGTAAAACTTTGCTGTTTAAGAAAAAAACACAAAAATGTTTATTTTTCAAAACGAACGACATGCCAAAGTGCTCAAGTTCCAAAGTGATGAACAGAACCAAATGCCATTGGTACAAATTGCCGAAGCAGATACATTTTTTTTACATACACAAATTTCCGAACCGAACCAAATTTTTTGACCATGCACATCCCTAGGTTTTATAATGATGAACAATTCCATCAAAAGCTAGCAGTTCATAGTAATTTGAAGTGGGGTATAAAAGATGTAGAAAAATATAGCATGTGCTGGCACTCAATCACACTAAAGGTGCAGGTATTCGAGGTTAACCCTAAAAAAGCCTAAAAAAATTGCACACAAAAAATCAATATGAATACCGCACTCAATATAGAAAAATAGTCAAACAATAATGAAAGATAATCTAATTTCATTTATTATGCTCTTATTATTAAATTCATAGGTATTTAGCTCTATATGAGAAAATATAATTGATCAATAGAATACATTACATCATATATTCAATAGCTATTTACAAAGTGACCTCCATGGGTATTATATAAATTCATGATAAGCATATATACACAGCTAATAATGTTCCTGTTTAATAGTCTAAGGGCAACATATCCATATGGATAGTAGTTGGATCTGTTATAATCTATGTACATAGAAAAAAGTAAAAATCAAAAACCAATAATGGAAAAATGAAAAAAATTAAAATGAAAAGAAAAAATCAAGAAAGTTATATATGTCCTTAGTCCAAAAAATAGTGCACTTTAGTAATAAATAGGTGGCTCTCACCCACTGAAGTATCCTGATGGATTGTAGCCTTAGATGCAACCGGAGGATTTGTGGAAAGTCTGTAATAGATGTAGAGAGTGACTGTATGCCAATCGGTGAGCTGTTAAATCCTGCTGAGTTCCTGCTGCAATAAAGACTGTCAGTGATGTCCTCATATATCTTACTGAAGGCAGTCAGTAATACTCGGCAAATAGGAGATGGCCACAGTATTTGGGCAGTCACAGTGTTTGGGCTGCGCACTCGGGACATCCACGTCCCTTCGAAGGCCCCTGCAATCTGTTAAAAACAATTACATAAAAAACGATTTATAAAAAAAAAAATTCTTATTTTTTTCGTATTTTTTGTCCTTTTTTTCTTTTGGTTTCTTTTTACCCCTTGATCAACTGTTAGGAGTCAGCATACTATTGGATCAGTACTAGTAAGTATTCTCCACAAGGAGTATACTTTTCATTATTGTCTGTATTATTTTCCTATTATGTCGCTGTTTAGTTATTTAAGTATCTACAAATTTATCATTCATTTTACATTAGGGTCTACTACCTTTTTGTCCTCTAGATAGGGCTATTCTCTACTCAGTTAATTGACCATTGGACCCTTGGTTAACTATCTATATTATTATTATTGCTGCCACAGTTGCTCAATATGCACAAGTGTATTTCAACAATAATCCCCTTTTTTATTGGGTCCTCCTTATTGTCCTCTTCCCATGATATACCTATCATTCACTTGTGTTAGTTTTACCAATATAGTTCATTCAAGTTTAACTTAAGCTGTTTGTTTGTCATACATTGACAATAAAGTTGCATTTGAAATCTATGACGCAAGTACGCACGCAGGCGCCGAAACCCGGAAGTGGAGGAGGACTACAAGGTGGACGCGGCGGGAATTTGCCGCCGAGAATAGTGTATATAAATCGTTTTTTATGTAATTGTTTTTAACAGATTGCAGGGGCCTTCGAAGGGACGTGGATGTCCCGAGCGAGCAACCCAAACACTGTGACTGCCCAAATACTGTGGCCATCTCCTATTTGCCGAGTATTAGTAACTGCCTTCAGTAAGATATATGAGGACATCACTGACAGTCTTTATTGCAGCAGGAACTCAGCAGGATTTAACAGCTCACCGATTGGCATACAGTCACTCTCTACATCTATTACAGACTTTCCACAAATCCTCCGGTTTCATCTAAGGCTACAATCCATCAGGATACTTCAGTGGGTGAGATACACCTATTTATTACTAAAGTGCACTATTGTACATAAGGAGATATATAACTTTCTTGATTTTTTTTTTTCTTTTTTTTTTTGTGTGACTTTTTTGCCATTTTTTTCATTTTTCCATTATTGGTTTTTGATTTTTACTTTTTTCTATGTACATAGATTACAACAGATCCAACTACTATCCATATGGATATGTTGCCCTTAGACTATTAAACAGGAACATTTTTAGCTGTGTATATATGCTTATCATGAATTTATATAATACCCATGGAGGTCACTTTGTAAATAGCTATTGAATATATGATGTAATGTATTCTATTGATCAATTATATTTTCTCATATAGAGCTAAATACCTATGAATTTAATAATAAGAGCATAATAAATAAAATTAGATTATCTTTCATTGTTTGACTATTTTTGTATATTGAGTGCGGTATTCATATTGATTTTTTTATAAAAGATGTAGGGCTATGGGTGAACATGATGTTATCTCAGAGACAACTGGAGAAAACAAGAAGAGAAAATCAGCGCTAAATTGCCACAAAAGAAGGTAATAAAAAGGCTGCACTGCTCAAAGGGGAATCCCCTCTAATCCCCTAGTGGTAAGAAGGAATACAAAACAGACAATAAAATAAGGGTGCGCCTCAAATATATAATAAAACGTATAAAATATATATATTAATAAGAGTATAATTTGAAAATATTGAGATAAAATAAGTGATTAGCAATAGCTCAAAAAACGTATCAAAATCCGTAACGGTAGGTCCCACGTGTGGAAAGGGAATTCTTGGGATGTTGGATGGGATCAAGTCTTCACGGTTATATGCTTGAAATTCAGTGGAGCATATATAGATGGAGGTAAGATTAAAAACAGGACTCCAATGGCACAGTACATAGGTGAATAAAGTGTAAAATAATGAAATTAGTCTTACTCACACTTTTCAGAGCTAAAATCCAGCTCTGATATTGCGCACTTGAAGTGGAATAATCCCCACTCAAGGATATGCGGAGTAAGGTTTGATTGGTGAATATCTGGCGCAAGTTCGGTGTCCAAATTGGTGTTGTAGGACCCAGAAGAAGAAGATAAAATATATAGTGCTCTCTGTATTATAATTAAAAATTTAAAAGAGTATAAAATATACTACTCACGTAATTTAGAGCAGGCTTGTACTGCTCGGTGTAAGCGCTTGGGTGGTATAATCCCCACCTGTGGATTCTTTGAGCTTCTTATAGAATATGCAATATATGTATAGTCAGGTAAAGAGAAAAGAAAATGGCAATAAAGTATTTTATGCCAACATTTTTTCTTTATTATGAAATAATAACACTATCTAAACGCGTTTCGCCTCAAGGGCTTCTTCAAGTAGATAATAATAAAAAGGGGGGCACACCTGACATACAAGAGTTTATATAGGGTATAATAGTACTGTGAATTTTGACATTCCCGCCAAAATGACGTCATCAAAATCATCTTAATTTAGTACAATTAAAAACAGTGATTTTCACATAGATTTATATAAATACAATTGACATGAAGTAGATACAATGGTTAAAATTGTAAAACGAAGGTTATAAATATGTAAATTATGTAAAACACTTCCGCGTCACGTGATGCTCGGTGGAACACATGCGTTATATGCTCCACTGAATTTCAAGCATATAACCGTGAAGACTTGATCCCATCCAACATCCCAAGAATTCCCTTTCCACACGTGGAACCTACGATTATGGATTTTGATAAGTTTTTTGGACTATTGCTAATCACTTATTTTATCTCAATATTTTAAAATTATACTCTTATTAATATATATTTTATACGTTTTATTATATATTTTAGGCGCACCCTTATTTTATTGTCTGTTTTGTATTATCTTAGAGATAGCCAGCTTATGCTAATAGACATGTTAGTACGAATACCACACAAGAAAGGGTTTTGTTGGTCATATAATGAAATGAATGTAAATGGTTAAGTAATTGTGGATTCCGGCATGAATGTGCTACGTGTTCGGGTGCACACCCTAGTTTTCGTTGTTTCAAAAGAAGTCAGTCTAACAGCGCAGTTTCAAAAAGTGCAGACTCCAATGATGTTGGGAAAACTACTCCCGTATCTTGGAATGTATCCAAATTTAGCGAAAGCCAGGCTAAATAAGGAAGGATTTGAGAGCGGTTTTAAGTTACCTGTATATAGTTAGGTTCAATGTTGTTGGGTTAAAAATTTAAGTTTTAGAGTTTCCAAATCTAGCCTGGGAGAAGATTTTTAAAGAGTTAAAGTTAGGTAGAATCGAAGGTCCTTTCGACTCCCCTCCTTTTAAGAGTTTTCGGTTATCCCCATTAGGTTTAGTACCAAAGAAGGAGCCAGAGGCTCATAGACTAATACATCACCTGTAATATCCAAAAGGTGAATCGTTACATGAAATGATTTCTAAAGAGGAGAGTTCAGTGTCTTACCCAATGTTTGATAAAGTAGAGGCGATGCGGAAGGTGAGCATTGATGGCAAAGAGGATATCAAATCTGCCTTTCGGTTGTTACTTATTAACTCGGAGTCATTTAACTCACTGGGTTTTCAATTTGTTGGTCAGTATTTTTTTTCGATAAGTGTTTACCAATGGGTTGTGCTTTGTCTTGTTCATAATTTGAAGCATTTGCGACTTTCATTGCGTGGATAGTTAAGTATGAGTCCGGCTTGAAGCACATAATGCATTATTTGGATGATTTTTTCGTTTGTGGGCACTAAAGATAGTGGCAACTGTAAACACGTATTAGAAAGTTTTCAAAAGGTGACATATGAATTAGGTATTTCTTTGGCTGCAGATAAGACAGTATGTTGTTGTGTGCAATTCCTTGGCATAATCATTGATTCAACAAATATGGAGTTTAGGTTGCCAGAAGAAAAAATATGAAACACAAAGATGCTGATTCAACAGGTAATGGGTTGTGAAAAGTGACCTTAAAGGTGCTACAGTCCTTATTAGGTGTGTTGGCATTTGCATCAAGGTTGATTCCAATGTGGAGAGCATTTTCTAAGAAATTGGCAAACATTAAGTCTCCCTTTGCACATGTTAAAGTAACAAGGGTAAAACAGGACCTGAAAGTGTGGAAGATGTTTTTGGAGAATTTTAATGGAAGGTCGCTGTGGCAAAGGGAGTTAACAGATTTTGACAGTTTGGAGCTGTTCACAGGTGCAGCAGGTGCCATTGTTTTTGGTATTTATTGGAGTGAACAGTGGTGTGCGCCAGAATGGCCAGAGTCTTGGGCGCAAAAAGGGTTAACAAAGAATTTAACATTGTTGGAACTGTTTCCCATAGTAGCAGCCATATATCTATGGGGAGAAGAGTGGAGAGATGATTGCCACATGTGACTATTTAAGTGTATTCATGGTGATCAATTCATTGCAGTCTAAGTGAAAAGAGGTAATCAATTTACTTAGGCATTTGGTCTTAAAGGACCACTCTAGGCACCCAGACCACTTCAGCTTAATGAAGTGGTCTGGGTGCCTGGTCCAGCTAGGGTTAACCCATTTTTTTATAAACATAGTAGTTTCAGAGAAACTGCTATGTTTATAAATGGGTTAATCCAGCCCTCAAATCCTCTATCCTCTAGTGGCTGTCTCATTGACAGCCGCTAGAGGCGCTTGCGTGATTCTCACTGTGAAAATCACAGTGAGAACACGCAAGCGTCCATAGGAAAGCATTGTAAATGCTTTCCTATGAGACTGGCTGAATGCGCGCGCAGCTCTTACCTCGTGAGCGCATTCAGCCAAAAGGGAGGAGAGGAGGAGGAGAGCTCCCCGCCCGGCGCCGGAGAAAGGTAAGTTTTAACCCCTTTCCTCTCCCCAGAGCCCGGCGGGAGGGGGACCCTGAGGGTGGGGCACCCTCAGGGCACTATAGTGCCAGGAAAACGAGTATGTTTTCCTGGCACTATAGTGGTCCTTTAAGGTGTTTACAATTAAACATTTGGTTGAAAGCCAGGCACATATCAGGTAAATTGAACAGACTGGCTGATGCTCTTTCAGGATTACAATTACAGGAATTCCGTGAAATGGCACCTCAAGCAGCTGTGAAAGGAATCCAGTTTCCATCAGACCTTTTGGGAATTGATTGGGGACAGTTAAGTGCCTATTTACGGAATTCAGTGGCCGCTTCTACTTGGCTAGCTTATGTCAGGGCATGGAACAAGTGGTTTAAATTTAACAATTCAATGGGGAGTAATCCATTCAGGGAGGATAAAGAGTGCTGTGCAATTCATAGTTCTTTTAATGCAGAAAGGTGTTTCTAAATCAAAGTTAGCAAGCAGTTAAGCAGGGGTGGATTTCTTTCGAAAAAATTTTTTATTGTAAGCCAATCAAGCAGTATTTCCTAATCCATCAGCTGTTGAAGGGTTATAGTAGAACGTTTCAAGTTAGGGATAATAGAAAGCCCATTTAATTTTCACTTTTAGCACAATTATTTGAAGTTTTGAAAGTAGTTTGTTATTCACCCTTTGAGTTAGTTTTATTTAGATGTTAATTTATAGTGATGTCGCAAACAAAATTTTCGGACCGCGAACGCGAACTTCCGCAAATGTTCGCGAACCGCCATAGACTTCAATAGGCAGGCGAATTTTAAAACCCACAGGGACTCTTTCTGGCCACAATAGTGGTTGAAGGGGGGGGGGGAGGAGATAAAGATAATGAGGGAGCGGTTCTACTGTCCTCTCCGGCCCCCACCCCTGGGCGGCAGGTGGGGGCCATAATGATAATGAGGGGGGGCCTGCTGTCCTCCCCCCCCCAGCCCCCACCCCTGGGCGGCGGGTGGGGGCCATAAAGATAATGAGGGGGGACCTACAGTCCTCCCCTTCTCCTGCCCCCACCCCTGTGCAGCTTTGCAGGGGCCTTCGAAGGGACGTGGATGTCCCGAGCGAGCAACCCAAACACTGTGACTGCCCAAATACTGTGGCCATCTCCTATTTGCCGAGTATTAGTAACTGCCTTCAGTAAGATATATGAGGACATCACTGACAGTCTTTATTGCAGCAGGAACTCAGCAGGATTTAACAGCTCACCGATTGGCATACAGTCACTCTCTACATCTATTACAGACTTTCCACAAATCCTCCGGTTTCATCTAAGGCTACAATCCATCAGGATACTTCAGTGGGTGAGATACACCTATTTATTACTAAAGTGCACTATTGTACATAAGGAGATATATAACTTTCTTGATTTTTTTTTTTCTTTTTTTTTTTGTGTGACTTTTTTGCCATTTTTTTCATTTTTCCATTATTGGTTTTTGATTTTTACTTTTTTCTATGTACATAGATTACAACAGATCCAACTACTATCCATATGGATATGTTGCCCTTAGACTATTAAACAGGAACATTTTTAGCTGTGTATATATGCTTATCATGAATTTATATAATACCCATGGAGGTCACTTTGTAAATAGCTATTGAATATATGATGTAATGTATTCTATTGATCAATTATATTTTCTCATATAGAGCTAAATACCTATGAATTTAATAATAAGAGCATAATAAATAAAATTAGATTATCTTTCATTGTTTGACTATTTTTGTATATTGAGTGCGGTATTCATATTGATTTTTTTATAAAAGATGTAGGGCTATGGGTGAACATGATGTTATCTCAGAGACAACTGGAGAAAACAAGAAGAGAAAATCAGCGCTAAATTGCCACAAAAGAAGGTAATAAAAAGGCTGCACTGCTCAAAGGGGAATCCCCTCTAATCCCCTAGTGGTAAGAAGGAATACAAAACAGACAATAAAATAAGGGTGCGCCTCAAATATATAATAAAACGTATAAAATATATATATTAATAAGAGTATAATTTGAAAATATTGAGATAAAATAAGTGATTAGCAATAGCTCAAAAAACGTATCAAAATCCGTAACGGTAGGTCCCACGTGTGGAAAGGGAATTCTTGGGATGTTGGATGGGATCAAGTCTTCACGGTTATATGCTTGAAATTCAGTGGAGCATATATAGATGGAGGTAAGATTAAAAACAGGACTCCAATGGCACAGTACATAGGTGAATAAAGTGTAAAATAATGAAATTAGTCTTACTCACACTTTTCAGAGCTAAAATCCAGCTCTGATATTGCGCACTTGAAGTGGAATAATCCCCACTCAAGGATATGCGGAGTAAGGTTTGATTGGTGAATATCTGGCGCAAGTTCGGTGTCCAAATTGGTGTTGTAGGACCCAGAAGAAGAAGATAAAATATATAGTGCTCTCTGTATTATAATTAAAAATTTAAAAGAGTATAAAATATACTACTCACGTAATTTAGAGCAGGCTTGTACTGCTCGGTGTAAGCGCTTGGGTGGTATAATCCCCACCTGTGGATTCTTTGAGCTTCTTATAGAATATGCAATATATGTATAGTCAGGTAAAGAGAAAAGAAAATGGCAATAAAGTATTTTATGCCAACATTTTTTCTTTATTATGAAATAATAACACTATCTAAACGCGTTTCGCCTCAAGGGCTTCTTCAAGTAGATAATAATAAAAAGGGGGGCACACCTGACATACAAGAGTTTATATAGGGTATAATAGTACTGTGAATTTTGACATTCCCGCCAAAATGACGTCATCAAAATCATCTTAATTTAGTACAATTAAAAACAGTGATTTTCACATAGATTTATATAAATACAATTGACATGAAGTAGATACAATGGTTAAAATTGTAAAACGAAGGTTATAAATATGTAAATTATGTAAAACACTTCCGCGTCACGTGATGCTCGGTGGAACACATGCGTTATATGCTCCACTGAATTTCAAGCATATAACCGTGAAGACTTGATCCCATCCAACATCCCAAGAATTCCCTTTCCACACGTGGAACCTACGATTATGGATTTTGATAAGTTTTTTGGACTATTGCTAATCACTTATTTTATCTCAATATTTTAAAATTATACTCTTATTAATATATATTTTATACGTTTTATTATATATTTTAGGCGCACCCTTATTTTATTGTCTGTTTTGTATTATCTTAGAGATAGCCAGCTTATGCTAATAGACATGTTAGTACGAATACCACACAAGAAAGGGTTTTGTTGGTCATATAATGAAATGAATGTAAATGGTTAAGTAATTGTGGATTCCGGCATGAATGTGCTACGTGTTCGGGTGCACACCCTAGTTTTCGTTGTTTCAAAAGAAGTCAGTCTAACAGCGCAGTTTCAAAAAGTGCAGACTCCAATGATGTTGGGAAAACTACTCCCGTATCTTGGAATGTATCCAAATTTAGCGAAAGCCAGGCTAAATAAGGAAGGATTTGAGAGCGGTTTTAAGTTACCTGTATATAGTTAGGTTCAATGTTGTTGGGTTAAAAATTTAAGTTTTAGAGTTTCCAAATCTAGCCTGGGAGAAGATTTTTAAAGAGTTAAAGTTAGGTAGAATCGAAGGTCCTTTCGACTCCCCTCCTTTTAAGAGTTTTCGGTTATCCCCATTAGGTTTAGTACCAAAGAAGGAGCCAGAGGCTCATAGACTAATACATCACCTGTAATATCCAAAAGGTGAATCGTTACATGAAATGATTTCTAAAGAGGAGAGTTCAGTGTCTTACCCAATGTTTGATAAAGTAGAGGCGATGCGGAAGGTGAGCATTGATGGCAAAGAGGATATCAAATCTGCCTTTCGGTTGTTACTTATTAACTCGGAGTCATTTAACTCACTGGGTTTTCAATTTGTTGGTCAGTATTTTTTTTCGATAAGTGTTTACCAATGGGTTGTGCTTTGTCTTGTTCATAATTTGAAGCATTTGCGACTTTCATTGCGTGGATAGTTAAGTATGAGTCCGGCTTGAAGCACATAATGCATTATTTGGATGATTTTTTCGTTTGTGGGCACTAAAGATAGTGGCAACTGTAAACACGTATTAGAAAGTTTTCAAAAGGTGACATATGAATTAGGTATTTCTTTGGCTGCAGATAAGACAGTATGTTGTTGTGTGCAATTCCTTGGCATAATCATTGATTCAACAAATATGGAGTTTAGGTTGCCAGAAGAAAAAATATGAAACACAAAGATGCTGATTCAACAGGTAATGGGTTGTGAAAAGTGACCTTAAAGGTGCTACAGTCCTTATTAGGTGTGTTGGCATTTGCATCAAGGTTGATTCCAATGTGGAGAGCATTTTCTAAGAAATTGGCAAACATTAAGTCTCCCTTTGCACATGTTAAAGTAACAAGGGTAAAACAGGACCTGAAAGTGTGGAAGATGTTTTTGGAGAATTTTAATGGAAGGTCGCTGTGGCAAAGGGAGTTAACAGATTTTGACAGTTTGGAGCTGTTCACAGGTGCAGCAGGTGCCATTGTTTTTGGTATTTATTGGAGTGAACAGTGGTGTGCGCCAGAATGGCCAGAGTCTTGGGCGCAAAAAGGGTTAACAAAGAATTTAACATTGTTGGAACTGTTTCCCATAGTAGCAGCCATATATCTATGGGGAGAAGAGTGGAGAGATGATTGCCACATGTGACTATTTAAGTGTATTCATGGTGATCAATTCATTGCAGTCTAAGTGAAAAGAGGTAATCAATTTACTTAGGCATTTGGTCTTAAAGGACCACTCTAGGCACCCAGACCACTTCAGCTTAATGAAGTGGTCTGGGTGCCTGGTCCAGCTAGGGTTAACCCATTTTTTTATAAACATAGTAGTTTCAGAGAAACTGCTATGTTTATAAATGGGTTAATCCAGCCCTCAAATCCTCTATCCTCTAGTGGCTGTCTCATTGACAGCCGCTAGAGGCGCTTGCGTGATTCTCACTGTGAAAATCACAGTGAGAACACGCAAGCGTCCATAGGAAAGCATTGTAAATGCTTTCCTATGAGACTGGCTGAATGCGCGCGCAGCTCTTACCTCGTGAGCGCATTCAGCCAAAAGGGAGGAGAGGAGGAGGAGAGCTCCCCGCCCGGCGCCGGAGAAAGGTAAGTTTTAACCCCTTTCCTCTCCCCAGAGCCCGGCGGGAGGGGGACCCTGAGGGTGGGGCACCCTCAGGGCACTATAGTGCCAGGAAAACGAGTATGTTTTCCTGGCACTATAGTGGTCCTTTAAGGTGTTTACAATTAAACATTTGGTTGAAAGCCAGGCACATATCAGGTAAATTGAACAGACTGGCTGATGCTCTTTCAGGATTACAATTACAGGAATTCCGTGAAATGGCACCTCAAGCAGCTGTGAAAGGAATCCAGTTTCCATCAGACCTTTTGGGAATTGATTGGGGACAGTTAAGTGCCTATTTACGGAATTCAGTGGCCGCTTCTACTTGGCTAGCTTATGTCAGGGCATGGAACAAGTGGTTTAAATTTAACAATTCAATGGGGAGTAATCCATTCAGGGAGGATAAAGAGTGCTGTGCAATTCATAGTTCTTTTAATGCAGAAAGGTGTTTCTAAATCAAAGTTAGCAAGCAGTTAAGCAGGGGTGGATTTCTTTCGAAAAATTTTTTTATTGTAAGCCAATCAAGCAGTATTTCCTAATCCATCAGCTGTTGAAGGGTTATAGTAGAACGTTTCAAGTTAGGGATAATAGAAAGCCCATTTAATTTTCACTTTTAGCACAATTATTTGAAGTTTTGAAAGTAGTTTGTTATTCACCCTTTGAGTTAGTTTTATTTAGATGTTAATTTATAGTGATGTCGCAAACAAAATTTTCGGACCGCGAACGCGAACTTCCGCAAATGTTCGCGAACCGCCATAGACTTCAATAGGCAGGCGAATTTTAAAACCCACAGGGACTCTTTCTGGCCACAATAGTGGTTGAAGGGGGGGGGGGAGGAGATAAAGATAATGAGGGAGCGGTTCTACTGTCCTCTCCGGCCCCCACCCCTGGGCGGCAGGTGGGGGCCATAATGATAATGAGGGGGGGCCTGCTGTCCTCCCCCCCCCAGCCCCCACCCCTGGGCGGCGGGTGGGGGCCATAAAGATAATGAGGGGGGACCTACAGTCCTCCCCTTCTCCTGCCCCCACCCCTGTGCAGCGGGTGGGGGCCCTAAAAATAACAATAAGGGGGGGGACCTACTGTCCCCCCCGGCCCCCACCCCTGAGCGGTGGATGGGGGCCCTAATAACAAGGGGGGGACCTATTGTCCCCCCCCGGCCCCCACCCCTGTGCGGTGGGTGGGGGCCCTAAAATTAACAATAAGGGGGGACCTATTGTCCCCGGCCCCCACCCCTGAGCGGTGGGTGGGGGCCCTAAAATTAACAATAAGGGGGGGACCTATTGTCCCCCCCCGGCCCCCACCCCTGAGCGGTGGGGGGGGGCCCTAAAATTAACAATAAGGGGGACCTATTGTCCCCGGCTGGTGGGTGGGGGCCCGGCCCCCTACCCTGGTGGGTGGGGGCCTAAAATTACTGGGGGCCCCCACCCCTGAGCGGTGGGTGGGGGCCCTAAAATTAACAATAAGGGGGGGACCTATTGTCCCCCCTGGCCCCCACCCCTGAGCGGTGGGTGGGGGCCCTAAATACAAAGGGGGGGACCCTAGTCACACCCCCCCCAAAAAATGATCTCCCTACCTACCCCCCTCACCCTAAAAATAATGAGGGGGGACCTTTAACAAAAAACCTGTAAAAAAAAAATTAGATACAAATAACTTACCATTTGATGTTTTATTTCTCCTACAATCTTCTTTTTTCAGCCCCAAAAAAGGCCAAATAAAAAGCCATAAGAACCGACGCAAAAAAAAAACAAAAAAAAAAAACGAGCGCACAAAACAATAATCCATCTTCACCCATGGAGGGCTCCGCGCAGACTGAGCTCTGCAGGGCGGGGGAAGGCTTATAAAGCCTTGCCACGCCCTGCAATTACGCTAAGAACACTCTGATTGCCTGGTTTAAGCCAATCAGAGTGCTCTTTGTCATTTTACACAGTGTGGGAAAATTCAAAAGAACTTTCCCACGCTGTGTAAAATGACACAGAGCACTGTGATTGGATGGCTTGAAATCCATCCAATCACAGTGCTCTGTGTCATTTTACACAGCGTGGGAAAATTGAACTCCCGGCGGGAGGGGGACCCTGAGGGTGGGGCACCCTCAGGGCACTATAGTGCCAGGAAAACGAGTATGTTTTCCTGGCACTATAGTGGTCCTTTAAGGTGTTTACAATTAAACATTTGGTTGAAAGCCAGGCACATATCAGGTAAATTGAACAGACTGGCTGATGCTCTTTCAGGATTACAATTACAGGAATTCCGTGAAATGGCACCTCAAGCAGCTGTGAAAGGAATCCAGTTTCCATCAGACCTTTTGGGAATTGATTGGGGACAGTTAAGTGCCTATTTACGGAATTCAGTGGCCGCTTCTACTTGGCTAGCTTATGTCAGGGCATGGAACAAGTGGTTTAAATTTAACAATTCAATGGGGAGTAATCCATTCAGGGAGGATAAAGAGTGCTGTGCAATTCATAGTTCTTTTAATGCAGAAAGGTGTTTCTAAATCAAAGTTAGCAAGCAGTTAAGCAGGGGTGGATTTCTTTCGAAAAAATTTTTTATTGTAAGCCAATCAAGCAGTATTTCCTAATCCATCAGCTGTTGAAGGGTTATAGTAGAACGTTTCAAGTTAGGGATAATAGAAAGCCCATTTAATTTTCACTTTTAGCACAATTATTTGAAGTTTTGAAAGTAGTTTGTTATTCACCCTTTGAGTTAGTTTTATTTAGATGTTAATTTATAGTGATGTCGCAAACATAAAATTTTCGGACCGCGAACGCGAACTTCCGCAAATGTTCGCGAACCGCCATAGACTTCAATAGGCAGGCGAATTTTAAAACCCACAGGGACTCTTTCTGGCCACAATAGTGGTTGAAGGGGGGGGGGGAGGAGATAAAGATAATGAGGGAGCGGTTCTACTGTCCTCTCCGGCCCCCACCCCTGGGCGGCAGGTGGGGGCCATAATGATAATGAGGGGGGGCCTGCTGTCCTCCAGCCCCCACCCCTGGGCGGCGGGTGGGGGCCATAAAGATAATGAGGGGGGACCTACAGTCCTCCCCTTCTCCTGCCCCCACCCCTGTGCAGCGGGTGGGGGCCCTAAAAATAACAATAAGGGGGGGGACCTACTGTCCCCCCCGGCCCCCACCCCTGAGCGGTGGATGGGGGCCCTAATAACAAGGGGGGGACCTATTGTCCCCCCCCGGCCCCCACCCCTGTGCGGTGGGTGGGGGCCCTAAAATTAACAATAAGGGGGGGACCTATTGTCCCCGGCCCCCACCCCTGAGCGGTGGGTGGGGGCCCTAAAATTAACAATAAGGGGGGGACCTATTGTCCCCCCTGGCCCCCACCCCTGAGCGGTGGGTGGGGGCCCTAAATACAAAGGGGGGACCCTAATGGGGGCCCTAATAACAAGGGGACCTATTACCGCCCCCACCCCCTGTGCGGTGGTGGGGCCCTGGGGGCATCAATAAGGTGACCTATTAGCCCGCCCCACCCCTGAGCGTGGGTGGGGCCCTAAAATAACAATAAGGGGGGACCTATTGTCCCCCGCCCCACCCCCTGAGCCGTGGGTGGGGCCCATCGAATAAGGGACCTATCACTCGCCCCCACCCCCTGAGCTGTGGATGGGGGCTCCCATTAACAAGTGGGGGACCTATTGTCTCTCTCTCGGCCCCCACCACCTCCCCAGCGGTGGTGGGGCCCTAAGGCACAATAAGTACCGCCCCCACCCTGAGCTGTGTGGTAAATTTAAAATATCACAAGGGGGGACCCATGCCCTCGCCCCCGGGCACCCCTGAGCGGTGGGTGGGGGCCCTAAAATTAACAATACAAGGGGGACCTAGTGCCACCCTCTGGCCCCCACCCCTGAGCGTGGGTGGGGGCCCTAAATACAAAGGGGGGGACCCTAGTCACACCCCCCCCAAAAAATGATCTCCCTACCTACCCCCCTCACCCTAAAAATAATGAGGGGGGACCTTTAACAAAAAACCTGTAAAAAAAAAATTAGATACAAATAACTTACCATTTGATGTTTTATTTCTCCTACAATCTTCTTTTTTCAGCCCCAAAAAAGGCCAAATAAAAAGCCATAAGAACCGACGCAAAAAAAAAACAAAAAAAAAAAACGAGCGCACAAAACAATAATCCATCTTCACCCATGGAGGGCTCCGCGCAGACTGAGCTCTGCAGGGCGGGGGAAGGCTTATAAAGCCTTGCCACGCCCTGCAATTACGCTAAGAACACTCTGATTGCCTGGTTTAAGCCAATCAGAGTGCTCTTTGTCATTTTACACAGTGTGGGAAAATTCAAAAGAACTTTCCCACGCTGTGTAAAATGACACAGAGCACTGTGATTGGATGGCTTGAAATCCATCCAATCACAGTGCTCTGTGTCATTTTACATAGCGTGGGAAAATTGAACTTTCCCACGCTGTGTAAAATGACACAGAGCACTGTGATTGGATGGCTTTTTTTGTTTTTTTTTAATTGCGTCGGTTCTTATGGCTTTTTATTTGGCCTTTTTTGGGGGCTGAAAAAAGAAGTAAGTATTATCTAATGGTAAGTTATTGTTATCTAATTTTTTTAGGGTGAGGGGGGTAGGTAGGGAGCTCATTTTTTTTGGGGGGGGGAGGGGTGACTAGGGTCCCCCCCTTTGTATTTAGGGCTCCCACCCACCACTCAGGGGTGGGGGCCGGGGGGGACAATAGGTCCCCCCCTTATTGTTAATTTTAGGGCCCCCACCCACCGCTCAGGGGTGGGGGACGGGGGGGGCAATAGGTCCCCCCTTATTGTTAATTTTAGGGCCCCCACCCACCGTTCAGGCTGCTCACTGTTTAATAGACATGCCCCTACTCGCGGTATTGCGAGTAGGGGCACAATTTACTAATACTAAGTAATTTTTACTTAGTATTAGTAAATTAATAGGGGGCGGACCGAACATCACATATGTTCGCCATCTGTGGCGAACGCGAACACGCTATGTTCGCCGGGAACTATTCGCCGGTGAAGCGTTCGGGACATCACTATTCATTTATAATAGCCTTTTGTTGCAGCATTAAGTATTGGGGAATTCATTTCTAGAAGTAAGTTTTGTTTATCAGGTTTGCAGTGGGAAGATATGATTGTTTGTAATAGGAAGGTTATGATATTTATTAGTAAATCAAAAACTGACAAAGAAGGTAAAGGCAGATGGTTGTCATTATTTAAAATTAAAGGTTCAATCATGTGCCCAGTGAAAGTAACGGAGGAATATCTATTATTGCGGCCAAGAGTGGAAGACCCATTCCTTATGCATATTGATTCTAGCCCTCTAACAATTTCATTTTTTTAAAGTTTTTAAGGTATGCCTGCCTAAATTAGGTTTAGGTAAAGAGCGTTATTCATTGCATTCCTTTAGGATTGGAGCTGTAACAGAGGCGGTGAGGTGTGGTTTAAGTGATGGAATCATTCAAAAGATGGGATTCTAACAGATTTTAATTGTATGTCAGAACTCATTTGTTATTAAAAAAAAAAAATGTGGTGAAGGAATTCCTTTATGTGTAAGTGGTAATTGGTTCATAAAGATTGGTTTTCACGCAACTGGTGCACATACTAATATTTCTCTTTCTGTTAGGTAATAAGAACCCGGAGAATGCCTGGGTTATTCGTCATTGTTTGTAGTGTGGGCCCAGAACAGGGCACAGGAGCGCACGTATGGCGAGAATCTATGTTTGAAGAGCACTTCAGTAAAAATATTTTGAAAAGGCACCTGTGGTGCCAAGTGGTCACAGTTATTGGAAATGTTGCAACAATGTTTATCAATTTTTCCCTATCCAGATTTAATAATAGTACATTTAGAAGGCAATGACATTGGAGCTACAAAATCCATGAATTTGTTTAGAGATTAAGAACGATTTGGTTTTTGAACCACAAAGTTTTCCAGAAGTGCGTTTTTTTTTGGTCACAAATAGTGATGTCCCGAACTGTTCGCCGAACGGTTCGCCACAAACGGTTCGCCGCGGACTCATCATTGAGTAAACTTTGACCCTGTACCTCACAGTCAGCAGACACATTCCAGCCAATCAGCAGCAGACCCTCCCTCCCAGACCCTCCCACCTCCTGGACAGCATCCATTGTGAAGCTGCATTCTTAGTCGGCTGTCCAGTTCAGGACATTACTAGTCACAAATTATAGCAAGACATTGCTGGCTAAAAATAAACTATTTGAAGCCATTGGAAAGGGTGTGCAGAAAATTAAACAAGACATTTTTGCCAACATTAGGGATGCATTCATATAGGCACATAGATATTCAGGGCAGTGCGCAGGTTTTTATAGGAGCGATGCGATTAATTTGTCAGCCATAGGCTTGGACATATTTAATTTGGGGATTCAGTCTATGGTGGAGATGGCTGTGGACTTTGGGGGGTGGGGGGGGGCACCGAGTTTGGTTGCCCAGAACCTAGGTGGTGTTGGGATATGTCACCCTCCTGGGCATCACAGGAGGGTGGATTTGGTCTATTTGGTTGAAAAGATATATTTATGTCTCCTGGCTTTAAGGGGCAGAGCCTCTTAATGGTTATTTGGTTTTGGTTTTAAAGTTATGGTTATTATTATGATAATGGATGTTTAAATCAGAATTGTGAAGTCACGGCCATTCGCCAAATGTTTTCAATTTATAAGAATAAACAGTTTAAAGGAAGAAGTTGTTGTGTTTTATTTGAAGTATGTGTCATTAAGAATGCAACATTCAAACCCCATGTGGTGGATACGCTCCATACTGTGTGAATGGAGACCGGGGCTGTACTGTTTAGGGGAAGTAAGGGATGTATTGTGTGGATGGTGGATTGGGACTGTAATGAGGAAGAGTAAAGGCTCTCCTGTGGAGGAGGTTAAGACAAGTACTGTATGTGGGGCATGGGGTTGAGGCTTGCTGTGTGCGGGGGAAATACTGGCTGTAGGTCGGCTTTCAGGTCACGTCAGCCCATGGCTTCGCAGCCCTCTGGGCATTTGCTCAGTTTGCCCGATTAACTACTTGATTTCTTATCTGATGCATACAAGTTCTGTAACCTACAGGGCAGCACTTTTCATTTGCTGTCCATGGTTATATATGTTAACGTGGATAGTGTGGATCTTGAAGCCTTACTCGTATGTCAAATATATAGCATATGGCTGCTACCGCTGCAATCAGTCATATTGTTTTTTTTAAATCCGGGCCTGGATTTGAAGCATTCAGGTTTGGATGTCAGCCGTCTGACAGAATTCTGTCCAGCTTTTTCATAGCCTGAATGGCAAAGTACGGAAATTGTTAAATTGTGTGAATAGTGTACAGATTTTGCAGTCCAAATTTCCCTGTACATAGCCAGATGGCTTGCTACACTTGGTACAGGCTCATTCATAATTTAATGAATAACCTTATGTGCTTCCCAAACAGGAGTATGCATGTAAAGTGTGTCTTACACCAAGCCTTAAATCCACTGAAAACATGATTGGTACTCTCAGCAGGAGACAGGGTTGGAAATAAATTAAAATATGAGCTATTAAAAGTATTAAAGCCAAACTGTCACCATATGGGGACTTTGCATAATTTGAAAACACCCACTACTGTGACATTGCCGATGGGGGTCTGGTGGTCAGGTGGGGAAGCAAATGTAAGTTCTGCTTACCTGAACCTGTCCCTCATGGGCACCTCCATCTTCTCCCAGCGAGTCTTCTTCTGTTGTCGAGAGTACAGCAGAGGTCTATGGAGATGAGACAAAATATGTAAAAGGCGCTCTCTGTCTGATAATAGCAGCAGACTGGTATTATTATTATTATTATTATTACAATTTTATTCGCTGTTTAAAAAAGTACATGTTTAACTTAATATATCCAGTCCTTGGATTCTTATTATTTTTTAACTGGCTCCCTGGACATCCAGCATATCCATAGGTGGGGATAATTCCTATTCCAAGCCTGTATATACCAGAGCAGGTCTATGCTCTGGGTATTCCAAGACTCCTGGATTTCACCATTATATCCAGAGACGGGGATTATACTGTCTAAGCCTATCGAAATAGAGCTGTATTAGCGCTATAAAGTGTGAGTGTTCCATTTGCATTACTTTTTTAATTGCAATATATATTATACTTCCACTTCACAACAAACATTTATACATTAAACAATGTGAAAGTGTTGGAAATTAAGAAATTATGTTCTTCATGGTATTTTAACTTTGAATATCATAATACTGTTAGCTTTTAATGCAATAAAACACTCATATTTGTGTTTAGCAATGTCTCACAAGCAGGGCCGTCTTTAATTTTGCTTGGATCCTGGGCAAACATTTACTAGGGCCCCCTGACTACATATAGATACACAGAAATACACAACCTGACACACATGCAGATACACACTGACCGCATATAGATACACACAAGAACATACAGATACACACAGACTACATATAGATACACTGACACACACTGACACACACAGACACAAACAGATACAAACACTGACATACATGCAGATACAAAGGTACACAACCTGACACACATACAGATACACACACAAACACAAATGGACAACATACAGATACAGAGACACATTCTTACAGACGTACTGACACAGACTCACACACAGCCATACTAAAACACACATACACAAAGACATACTGAACCACACAGACACTGGCGGACTCACACACACATACAGACATACAGATACACTGACAAACATACTGACACGTATACACACAGACAGACTATATACTGAAACACACATACACACAGACACTGACAGACATATTTGTAACAAATGGAGGAGCCTAACCTGCTTTATGGAGACTTTGTGCTAATATTCAGTTCGGGACATTTGAAGCATTCCCTATACGAATGCTAACTACCGAACACCGGGCCACCCTGCTTCATAATTACAGATCATTTACCTCCCTGATCCACAAGTACTTTCGTATAAAGAAACCCACGAACGCTGTGCGAAGTGCCTGGGTGGCCGCCATTTCGGGACTTACACGTGTTCGCGGCCATCTTAATTCCCGAACAGCGGTGTTTTGCCGTCGAGTGTCTGGAACTAAAATCGGACACTGGAGTAGGCCAACACCGCTGAGACCTCCATAACACCGGTAAATCGTGCTACAACTACCGAACGCCCTGAGCTTTTGGAGGGGGCTGCTTGCCCGCCTCCTGCCCTGTGACTATGGCCCCTAGGATGTATTGTCCTTTAAGAAACTTATTTGGGCATAATGGATTTTTATTGTGCTGCTACCGGCCCTTTAAGCACAGTGTATGGATTTCTATTGGACTGTGTAGGGCCATCTAAGAACTGTATGTAGGCATATTGAGACTTTTTGGGACAATGCCCCTTTAAGACTTTGTCCCCACTGTCCCCAGACTCTTAATATACTGTGTTCCTGGCTTACTCCCACTTGGTTCAGTAAATGGGGCTTACTGAACCAAGTATTGCACAGGCGGACCACCCAGAAGTGGAAGCGTGCGGCTAAGTTACCTCCCAGGCTGGGAGCCTGCTGTAGATAAATTACCGATCGCTGGGGGGCCGTCGTTTGTACAAACGTGGCAGCGGCCATCTTTAATTCAGCTGAAGTTTTACCTTCTCCAGACTTCAATGCATTCGACAATTTGAATGCCATTCGACAGTTCGAACGCCGTTCGACAGTTAATTCGACAATTCAAATGGTTGTCGTTCGTCTGTTTGAACTGAATTTAACATGGGAAATAGACCGACCGCACAGCCTGAATCTCTGGAACTGTATTGGGCATGAAAATGTGCGTGCAGTCGGTCAAAAAGGGACTTCCAGCTAACTTTTTAACCCCTGGATGGAATTGGCAGAATTTTGGATATGTTTGTTTTATGAAGATTGAATGTATATTTTTAAATATACAGTAGCTGTGTAAAAAGTGTATTTTTCCTGCCTGTGATAATTACTTTAATCCATTGTGTACAGTAATTATATCAGGCAGAGGAGAGTGTTTGTGTGTAATTGCTGCGAGTGTTTTATTGTAATGTACGTATTTTAGTGGTTGTTTTACAAAACCCTGTGGGCAGTACTATGTTTGTAAAATGGGCATAAAAGCAGAGTGTTGGACTAAAAAGTTCAGTTCTACTTCACCCTCAATTTGGAGTCCTGTCTCTTATTGGGGGAATCTGCTACAAGGGATTGCTATGCTCTGCATATTCCCTTGGTATAATCACTCCTAAGCTCTTTTAAGAGCTTGTTCCTGCTTCACTCTGAAGGAAGAGAGGTTCGACCTGCAGTGGTTGTGGTGTCGACTAGAGTGCTTGGAGTCCTCAGGAAGCGCTAGGAGCATCCTTCAAAGGTGGTACCCAGTCAGGGTGCCCGTCGATCCGTTACATGGTGTATATGAAAAATACCCCTCTCTGTCTCATTAGAGATATTTTTGCCAGAAGCTCAAGGAAGCAAGGTGAAAGGTCCGTGTAGGACCCACCTGAGAGGGTTTGCCTTGACGTGGCAGGCGGGCATTCCCTCCAATGGCCCTTGGATTAACTAAATAACCTCCATTTGTTTAAATATACACAGGGAGAGAGAGCACAGGTAACTTTTTCTTTGGTTTTTACTGTATGTATTGGGGCTGATGTGTAGTGTGGTTGTTGCTGCTGCCCAGGAGTGATGGGAGTGAGCGCAGGACTTATTTTTTGTATTTGTATTCAATGTACTGCGGCTGTAAAATAGATCATGAGTTGGTCAGAATATGTCTAAATTTAAAAGTAAAGTGTAAATTAAAATCTTGATACCTTATTACTTTTCAATGTTTACTCCTATTCAAATTTGCAAAGCAATTAGTAAGAAGATATCTATTTTAAAGGAGATGGAATATGTGTGAGCAAGGATAATTTTGTTTTAATAATTAATACTTTTTTTTTTAATTAAAGCAGCACTGTCAGTTCGTCCTTACCTTTTCCCAATTGCTTGCTCTTCTCTTCCTCATTCTTCCTCTCTCTTCCTTGATTTCATTTTTCATCTATTTCTTACTAAAAACACAAGACAAAGCAGGTACTACTTTATCTTTCGTTTTTTTTTGTTTTGTTTTTTTAAAGCCTGACACTTCTAGACAATGGATGTAGCTACCTCCATCTAGAAGTGTCAATTCCCACAGCCGTTGCAGGGAACTGGCTCTCTCTATGGAGGATCCTCTTGTCTCGATGGATCCTCCATAGACCTCGAATTCTCGAGAGTACAGCAGTGATAACAGCTCCTGGCTGAAGTGTCAGGAGCTGAAGAGGATCTCCCACAAGAATTTCCCTTTTCCTGACCCCCGACCACTGGGCCAACAGCAGCAATGTCACCTTCGGGTCTTTGCAAATTCTCCCCAGACAGCTTTAACCCCTTAAGGACACATGACATGTCATGATTCCCTTTTATTCCAGACGTTTGGTCCTTAAGGGTTTAAAGGGACTCTCCAGTGCCAGGAAAACAATGCAGGTCCCCTCTCCCTCCCACCTCCCATTCCCCACCGCTCCTCCTCTTCATTACGTCGGCCGGTGGGTGAGACTGATCCCGCCCGCCGGCCGCGGAGACCTAATGCGCATGTGCGGCAATGCCGCGCATGCGCATTAGAACTCTCCATAGAAAAGCATTGAAAATGTTTTTCAATGCTTTCCTATGGGGAATTGAGCGATGCTGGAGGTCCTCACACAGCGCGAGGACGTCCAGCGACGCTCTAGCACAGGTTTTCTGTGCTATGGACGAGGAAGTTTCCTCTAGTGGCTGTCTAGTAGAAGGCCACTAGAGGTGGAGTTAACCTTGCAAGGTAATTATTGCAGTTTATAAAAAACTTCAATAATTACACTTGCAGGGTTAAGGGTAGTGGGAGTTGGCACTCAGACCACTCCAATGGGCAGAAGTGGTCTGGGTGCCTGGAGTGTCCCTTTAAAGCACAAAGTTTAGCATACTACAATGAATCTCAACTAGAACAAGGTTAACAGAGAAACACTTGAGAGAGGAGGGAATTAGGGGGTGGGGGCCTTATGTTGTTAAATGAACACTGTAGGCAAAAGACCACTTTATCTCAATGAAGTGGTCTTGGTGACATGTCCTCCCTGTTCGTTTTTGTTTTTTTTATATGAATTTAATACACTTTTCTTTTTCACTTGTACAGAGAACAGGAAAGGTATAATGGATACACAAAATCTGCATGCAGTGAACTTATGCATAATAAAATAAATCTAACAGTGCAAAGAAAACTAAACAAGCAGGTAGAATGGCACATCAAGTACATAGAGATTAAGTCACACATCTTACGCAGGCACAGTTAGTAGCTCCCAGTTACTGCCGCCAATGCAACTATTGCATAGATATGCCATTCTCAAGAACGTTAATGTAGACCAAAAAAAGATAATAGGTAAGTACATAAACATAAAAATAACTATATACATTATTCAGTTGTAAATAGCCAGTTAACTTTGACTGGATCTTAAATGTACACACACGGCAACATATAGTCATCCAACAGGGAACATCCGTGGGAATATTGAAAAGCAACTTATGTCATTTAACAAAGTGCTACATCACATCAAGGCAGCGCTATATGAGACTTTATTATGGAGATCAAAGCAAACTGAAAGTAAAACTTCAACAAATTTTGAGCCTTAGTAAATTTCTCATATGCCTTTACCACCTCATCTCCTCAAAACAAACCAGAATATGAGGCTGACACTAGTAATAAGGAGGAGGTCATCTTTTGCCAATCATTCGACATGAGAGGGAAAACATCGCAGTGAGACATCAGGTGGGAGATCTTGATCCACATTTATATTCCACTGATGTAGAAGTTTGCAGCCATCCTCCAATGTGGGTACAACTTTCTCAACTCCATTCCTCCTAGCTATTAGCTTCACATGGAAGCTCCATTTAGATGCGAATTCCGTTTCAGCATAGTGTGGGAGAAAAAGTCTATAAATAGAGAAATCCAAGTATAGCATCCTGTCGGGGCTTCTGTTACTCTGGAGACCTGCATAACCTTGTATTTTTGTGGAAAAAAATAATGCACCTTTGTGATGACATCTCTTGGGATGAAGGCAGGTAAGTGTCTGGGATTGGGTAGCCAATGTGTGCGGTGTAGCAGGAGTTCATTAATTTATTGACTTCTGCTTTGGTGGAAGCTTGGAGATCAATCAGCATCCTCTTGATGGAGGAGTCTGTGGCTGGTGCCAGAGATTTCACCAAGATAGAGGTGACATCTGAATACGCGACTGGTGGTTTACTGGCACCATCTTGGGACTTTTTTGGAGGGTGAGAGAGGGAAGATACCTGCAAAATAATCGGTTTTGATGTTGTTTTTGTTTGGTAGAACAGTCGTCATGTTGTTGGTAGGGTGAATAACACCATGTGGTGTTAAACTTTCAACCTCCGTTGCTGTAGTTCACGCTGTGAAAAGGCACTATTCTCAGAGCTGTGGGCTCACATGTCTGGTTCATTGAGCTCTATGTCACTTCCTTCCTCCCCGCAAAATAGTAAATCTCCACTATTTCAGATCAGATTTCTAACCATCTGATTGGTGCAGCATAGCGTTTTGCTACACATGCGCACTAGCCTCCCAATGCTTTCCTACAAGGGAAAAAAGCTAACTAAAATACATTTTTTAAAACCTTTTTTTTTTAAACCTGGCAGCAAGAACACAGTCGACCAAATGGTGACTAGAGTACTATAGCATTAGGAATGCACATTTGTTCATTTTTTTCCCACTGCATGGTTTCCATAATTATATGTTCATATTCTGATAGTGGAAGGGGTTGTGCTGTTAAAGGGACACTATAGGTACCAAAACAACTTTAGATTAATGAAACAGTTTTGGTGGATAGACTTTCTAAAAAAAAGCTAAAGACCCACCTCTTCCATCAGGCATTCAGTCCGCTCAACTGACCTTCAGACACTCCTAACTTTTCTGTCTTTATGTTTGTATATTTGTAAAGTGCTTTGAATCTCACAGGGATAAAAGCACAATGAAAATCACAAATTATTATTATTAAAGTTATTTTGATGCCTATAGTGTCATTTTAAAGGGTACAATGACGACCTGCATAAGCCACCTAAAGGGCCCCCCCTTTCGTGCAGCTACACTGGTGGCAGTTCCTCTGAAGGGTATAACTCCGCCTTCGGTTGGTTGTGACTCCACCTTCGAGAGCATTATGGGGTGTCATCAATCAGCCCGGTACTAGTTCTGGGCTGGTTAATGTTAAATTTGTGCAGATTTTTTTTAACTTTTGGAGAGCAAAAAATGGGTCGCAAGAGTATTCTGAGAAAGGACAGCAGCTAAAATAGCCTGCCCTCCGGTGGGTCCCCGCTCAGAACTCAAGCTGGTTTTAGCTCATCTTGTGCCATTACAGATAGAGAACATATCTGAAGCATATCAGACTGGTCCCACCCATACGGGCAGTCCAGATCCTAAATGCCAGCAAGTTCTCTCTGCATGAGAGATACAGCAACCCCAGACGATCGTTTCAGCCTTGTTAGGCATCATCAGTGAGGCATAGCTGATATCTTACCCTTTTTTTTTTACTTTGTTCCATTCATTGGTCTCTCAGCATATGCAGCTCTGCCCTATTACTGAAGAATTGGGTTAGTGCAGTCTTAGCATCATAACCACTACAGTTGCAACTTTAAAAAAAAATAAAAAAATTACCATATTGCAAAAACACTAAAAAAATAGGGGGGGGGGGATCTATTTTATGTTTGCATACTAAAATTGCTTAGTATTATGTTAGTTTGGTCTTTTTACAGTAAGGCTATCTGCAAGCATGGAAATTGTAAAGGTCAATGGAAGTTTTAATCACACATTTAGATGCTTAAGTGGAAGTCAGGGCCGGACTGGGAGAAAAATTCAGCCCGGGCATTTTTGTAACACAGCGGCCCACTAAAAAGGGGACGGGGCAGAGGAGGTGTGTTTTGTCATCACCAATGACAAACACGCCTCCTCTCAAAGTAGGCATGTTGGTTCAATGCTCTTCCAGGGCAGACCATGCGCAGAGCTCTGCTGAAGAGCTCTAGCATGAGAAAAAAGTCCTGTATTTGTTCTGCACAGTGCAAGCAAATTTTATAACATGCTTGCACTGTGTTTCCTTGCAACTTGTCTCTGGTGTCTTTATAAATGGATACCAGGAGACAAAAGGCCAGGAAAGAGTATTGTGCATGTGTTTGGAGCCTGCTTGTGGTATTGCGTGTGTGTAGAGTGAGCTGGTCGTGGTGTGGTATTGTGTAATAAGGTCGGTTTTAGTCGTGTTGTGTTTGTGGTGTAATGTGATGCATATGTGGCTCAGGAACCCCCTCCCGCCCGGCTCTGGAAAGGGGTTAAAACTTACCTTTTTCCAGCGCCGGGCGGGGAGCTCTCCTCCTCCGAACCGCCCCGTCGGCTGGCTGCGCGCGCATTCAGCCGGTCGCATAGGAAAGCATTTGTAATGCTTTCCTATGGACGCTTGCGTGCTCTCACTGTGATTTTCACAGTGAAAAGCACGCAAGCGCCTCTAGCGGCTGTCAATGAGACAGCTGCTAGAGGCTTTGGGGGAAGGCTTAACCCATTGATAAACATAGCAGTTTCTCTGAAACTGTTATGTTTATAAAACAATGGGTTAACCCTAGAAGGACCTGGCACCAAGACCACTTCATTAAGCTGAAGTGGTCTGGGTGGCTAGAGTGGTCCTTTAAGAGTGTAGTGTGTGTGTGTGTGTGTGTGTGTGTGTGTGTGTGTGTGTATATATATGGAAGTATTGTGTATGTGTGTGGTGCAGTGTGTTGGGGGGGGTTCTGTGTGTATGTGAGGGGTGCAGTATGTGCGTGTGTGAGGGGTGCGGTGTGTGTGTGAGAGTGCCGTGTGTGTGAGATGGGTGTGAGAGTGCTGTGTGAGATGGGTGTGAGAGAGTGCTGTGTGAGAGAGTGCTGTGTGTGTGTGAGAGTGCTGTGAGTGTGATGGGTGTGAGAGTGCTGTGAGTGTGATGGGTGTGAGAGTGCTGTGAGAGAGTGCTGTGTGTGTGAAAGTGCTGTGTGTGATGGGTGTGAGAGAGTGCTGTGTGTGTGTGAGGTGCTCTGTGAGAGTGCTGTGAGTGTGATGGGTGTGAGAGTGCTGTGTGAGAGAGTGCTGTGTGTGATGGGTGTGAGAGTGCTGTGGGAGAGAGTGCTGTGTGTGATGGGTGTGAGAGTGCTGTATAAATGTTATTGTGTGTGTGTGTAGGGGGGGGTAAATAAAAAAAAATATAGTCATTATGTCCCCCCCTCCCTTCTTACCTTTAGCCTGGGAGGGGGGTCCGGCACGCTGGCAGGCGGGGTGGAGCTGTTCCCTGGTGGTCCTCGTGGGTGAGTGAACTCTAGCCTGTGAGGCTAGAGTTCACTCTCGCGAGATCCGGTCGTTGCCATGGCAACGCGCCGGATCTCGCGAGAGGAACCCGGCGGAGCTGCAAGTTAGAGCTCCGCCGGGTCCTCTCTCCAGCCTGGCTGGCTGGCTCTCCCTCCCCGCCGGCGGCCGCATGTGGGCCGGTCAGGGAGATCCTTGATCTCCCCACCGGCCCGTCGTGGCAAACAGCGGGGCCGGCGCTCGGAGAGTGCCGGCCCTGCATAGACCGGCAGGGGAGATCCTGGGACCTCCCCTGCCGGCCTCGGCCCTACGGACACCGCGGCCCACCGGGCATTTGCCCGGTGTGCCCGATGGCCAGTCCGGGCCTGGTGGAAGTCATTGAATTTAGAGATTGTCAGAATTTCCACCAATGTACTTTTGCCTGTGTGTCTAATTAAATATCCCCACAAGAACTCTAAATTACCAAGTTCGCTAATGGTAAACAACGAAATCAATAAAAAAAGTTTCATTATTTATTATTTATCAATAAAACATTGCCCTATATTGATGCTAAAGAGGAGCATACAAGAGTGTCACTCAGTGCCTTAACAGGAAAATGTGCTCATTCAAAAGTAGTACATTTTTATTATATCCACTAGATGGCTGACCATCATAAGAAATATCAGGATAAGTAAACCCTGCTAAAATCATACATAAAGAAGAAGAATAAATGAGGTACATTATAACCAAGACTTCCAGCAAAGGATAAAAAGATGACCCATTTGGTTTCTAAGCCTAAGGATTTAGAGAGTAAGAATAATCTTCATACTGTATAGTCTAGTGTATGAATACTCTGAAATAAGTAGAGTGGGTGTAATAATGCTAATAGTGACATTGATTTGAGTCTGCAAAGTGGGTGCTTTATTATGTTAATTTTGACACTATGAATTGAATATTAAACAGTCTAAAATAAATTAAATTAAAGAAGATACATGTATTCATGCATTTTCGGTGTAAAAAGGACATTGAAAAGATATTGTTTCTGACTTACCTCATATTTATTTATATCATTTAAAAGTTTTATTTTAATTGGTATCTACAGTCTTACTTTATCTTATTATATTTTAATTGAGATTGCCTGAATTGTTTATGAAGGCATTACACCCACCTGTCCTTTCACACACGCACACACACACACACACACACACTGAAATTGCATAACGTGGGAACATTTATCATATGATGTATTTGTTTACGTTGTCTGTTAAAGCCCTTATAAACTTCCACTATTAGAGCTCTGACATTTAGTAATAGTAGGCAAAGAGCAAAACTATTGATAAGTAAATTTGCCAGGGTTATTCACTAGACTGGGGATTTCTTGGGTATGGACCAAGTAAAAATTCTAACTTTTAAATTCTTCAATTACCGGGAGGAGGTGAGCTTTAGTGGCAAGATGAGCTGTCGTTCAGCTCATCTTGCTGCATGTGAGTGCACAAACCACACATACGCATGGTGTAGCATTCAGTGGTCCGACAATACTTGTCTGTAAGAAGCATTTGATTAGGCCACGTACAGGAAGAGGATGATGAAGTAGAGTAGGGGCTTCAAGAATGCTTTAGACTTGAGAAAGGGAGAAAGCTTATGATTCCAAAATTCTTAGTCCAATAAAAAAAATATTTTATTTTACTTAAACACTTTATGGACAAAAGTATTGGGACACACCTCTTAATTATTGAATTCAGATATTTTAATCAGACCCATTGCCACATCCATTTAAAATCAAGCACCTAGCCATGCATTTACAAACATTTGTGAAAAAAATTGGTTGTTCTGTAGAGCTCAGTGAATTCAAGCACTGTACTGTGATAGGATGCCACAGTTGCAAAAAGTTAGTTCGTGAAATTTCATCCCTGCTAGATATTCCACAGTTAACTGTAAGTGGTATAATTAGAAAGTGAAGGTGTTTAGGACAAGTAGCAACACAGCCATTAATAGGAAGACCACATGAAGTCACAGAGCAGAGTCACAGAGTGCTGAGGTGCATGGTGCGTAAAAATTGCCAGCTGATTCCATAGCTGAAGAGTTTCAAACTTCCACTGGCATTAAATCAGCACAAAAACCTTGCAGTAGGTAGCTTCATGAAATGGGTTTCCATGGCCAAGCAGCTGCATGCAAGCCTCACATCAACAACTACAATTCCAAGGGTCAGATTGAGTTATGTAAGGCCACCAATGGACTCTGGAGCAATGGAAACATGTTCTGTGGAGTGACAATGTCACAGAGACATTGAACTGCAGTGTGTGAGAGGGGGACATGGGCTGCAGAGTGTGAGATGGGATCATGGGACTGCTGGTTGTGAGATGGGATCATGGGACTGCTGGTTGTGAGATGGGGTCATGGGGCTGCAGGGTGTGAGAGCAGGGCCACCATCAGAAATGTTGGGGCCCCTAACACAGCTCAAGGTCTTGGCCCCCGGGAGCACACCTCCAAATCCTGCCCACAAGAATACACACAGACACAAACACACTCACTGATACAAAAAATACACAGATATACACACACACAAAGATACACACATACTGAGACAAACACATACTGAAACAGACATGCACACATACAGGCATATATACTGACACACATACTGAAACAGACACACAGACATACATAGTGACACACAGACACATACTAACATACATACACACAAACATACATACATACACTTACATACATCCTAAAAGACAGACATACATACTAACAGACAGACATACATACTAACAGACAGACATACACACATACTGACACATACACAGCTCATTTTTCAGCCAATCTACTGTTTCTTACCTTTTCTTTGCAGGAGGGTGGCTGGGGCTGAAGGGAGTTGGTGTGGGCTCGGCGCTCTCCGCTCCTCGTGGCCTGGATGTGTCTCCTTCCTCCCGCGCAGAGTGAGCTAACACTATAGGTTTTCCTGCCACTACATACTCTTGAAGTGCCCCCATCAGTCTCTTACCTTAATCTCCCTTCAACATCAGCTCCCAAGTGGAGATGAATACACATGCGCGGCCAGAGGCGCACGCGCATTCAAACCTGCCCATTACTCAGTGCTTTCCTATAGGGATCTTATTTGACGCTGGACTCCGTGAGGACGTCCAGTGTCAAATAAGTGCGATTTACTCAGGGAGACAGCCACTAGAGGCTGGATTAACCCTGCAGTGTTAACATAGCAGTTTCTCTGAAACTGCTATGTTTTAAGCTGCAGGGTTAAAACTAAGGGGGACCTGGCACCCAGACCACTTCATTGAGCTGAAGTGGTCTGAGTGCTTGTAGTGGTCCTTTAATACCTTTACTCTAAAAGCCTTGCGACATGACCAAGATGGCAGCCATACTAAATGAGCACTTGTTATCCTTATGGGAATACCAGTTCAACATCGCCTTTGATACATGGAAGCAGCAATTCCTTACCTTGCCTACACCTGAGTTACATACTAGCAGAACCTTGACACACTACTCTTCTTTTGGGCCAAGAGCCAAGATGGACGCTGTACCCATCAGCCACCCACAATGCTGTGGGGCTGTCTGGAAAAGAGGAGTACTACTATCTGTGACTTTGTGTCGGTACTTACCTTACCAGCTCGGGCTGCGTGCGGCTCTAGCACTCCCGCCTCCACGCGAGTTGCGTGCTCTTAAAAGGGTAGTGTGAGCCACAAATTAGTTCAGGCTCTCATTGGCCCATGTCATTCCGGCACCCCCACACACACACATTGTGGGGGCGTAGGCATGACGTGGGCCAATCAAATTTATGCAAGTCTGTTTAACCCCTTAAGGACAGTGGGCATCTATTCCGTCCACGGGGGCCTGGCTCTAAATGCCGGCAGGCGGCATAGAACACCCTAGCCGTCCTATGTACTTATCCGGTCGTCGGCGATCCACGACAGCATAGCCGTCCATGTCAGTAAAATGTATAACAACGATGATCATCAGTGAAAGTGAATTTTTTTTGCATTTTTCACACACAAATGGCACTTATACGGACGATATAATTGTTGTGATACATTTTACTGTTTTGAAACACTAATATTTGTGTTTAGCGAAGTCTCCCGAGTAAAACAGTACACCTCATGTACAGGTTTTATGGTGTTTTCAAAAGTTACAGAGCCAAATATAAGGCTTGTGTTTCAGTTTTTTCACATTGAAATTCGCCAGGTTGTTTATGTTGCCTTTGAGACCATATGGTAGCCCAGGAATGAAAATTACCCCCATGATGGCATACCATTTGCAATAGTAGACAACCAAAGGTATTGCAAATGGGGTATGTTCAGTCTTTAGTAGCCACTTAGTCACAAACACTGGCCAAAATTGGCGTTCAAATTAGTTTTTTGCAGTTTTCACAAACAAACAAATATTAACACTAACTTTGGCCAGTGTTTGTGACCAAGTGGTTAAAAAAAAGACTGGACATACTCCATTTGCAATAACTTGAGTTGTCTACTTTTGCAAATTGTATGGCACAATGGGGGTCATTCTCATTCCTAGGCTACCATACAGTCTTAAAGGAAACATAACCAATCTGGCGAATTTCAATGTGAAAAAACTGAAAAATTTTACATGCTATATCTGACCCTGAAACTTCCCAAACACCATAAAACCTGTACATAGGGCGTACTGTTTTACACATGAGACATCGCTGAATACAAATATGTGTATTTTATTGCAGTGAGAGCAAACAGTATTATGACATTCACAGTTAAAATATCACGTAGAACTAAAAAAAGTTTAAATTCTTATTTTCTTCCATTTTTTAAATATTTTATTTACCGTATATACTCGAGTATAAGCCGAGTTTTTCAGCACATTTTTTGTGCTGAAAAACCCCAACTCGGCTTATACTCGAGTCAGTCTGTATTATGGCAATTTACATTGCCATAATACAGACTGGGGGCTGGCAGAGCTGTTACTTACCTCTCCTGCAGCTCCTGTCAGCTCCCTCCTCCTCCGCGCCGGTCCGGTCAGCACCTCGGTCAGCTCCCAGTGTAAGTCTCGCGAGAGCGGCGGGGTCATAGTGCGGCTCTCGCAAGACTTACAGTGTGAGCTGAGAGAGGAGCTGCACGGACCGGCGCGGAGGAGGAGTGAGCGGACAGGAGCTGCAGGAGAGGTAAGTAACAGCTCTGCCAGCCCCCCTCCTTCCTCCACTGAACTGCCAATGCCACTGGACCACCAGGGAAGGAGAGCCCCCCTCCCTGCCATGTATCAAGCAGGGAGGGGGGACAAAAAATAAATAAAAAATGAATAATATATAAATAATAATAAAATAAATAAATAAATTAATAATATATAAATAATAATAAAAAAATAATAAAAAAATAATAATATAAAAAAAATTAAAATAATATTAATTTTTTATTTATATAAAAATGCCCACCCCCCACCAAGGCTCTGCAACACAAACACACACTGCATCACACACACACACACACACACACACTGCATTCATACACACACACTGCATTCATACACACACACTGCACCACACACACACTGCACTCATATACACACACTGCACTCATACGCACACTGCGCACTCATACACACACACTGCATTCATCATATACACACACTGTAAATAAATATTCAATTAATATAATTTTTTAGGATCTAATTTTATTTAGAAATTTACCAGTAGCTGCTGCATTTCCCACCCTAGTCTTATACTCGAGTCAATACGTTTTCCCAGTTTTTTGGGGTAAAATTAGGGGCCTCGGCTTATATTCGGGTCGGCTTATACTCGAGTATATACGGTATATTAAATTATGTTTCATACCTAAATATGTGATGTTAAATGAAAGCCCTGTTTCCCCTGAATAAAATGACATATAATAAGTGTGGGTGCACACAACATGAAAGATGTGAATTACGCCTGAACAGACATGTAGCGTAAATTCAAGTTTTTGTCTACGTTTTGTTCACATGTACATTTGGCTCAGTCCTTAAGGGGTTAAACTCCCCTAGCCCTATCCATTTTGGTTTCTGTTTCAGTACCCGTTTAGTGCGTTTCTTGTTCTGTTGTGTTTATTCTGGTATTGGCCTTGGCTTAGTTCCTTACTCTGAGTTTATCTTTAACCCTTTCCTGTGTTGTTTGCCTATCTGACTATTACTTTGTACCTGACTCTGGCTAGTTCTCATTTTCGCTGCCTGTCTGTTACCCTGACCTCGGCTCGTCTCTGTCTACACTTTATCTCTGTCTGACCTTTAGTCCGGCCATTGTAAGGCCGTTATATTCTTGTCTTGTCCCTTTCCTTAACTCTGCATGTTGGGGTATTACACTGTGACAGACTTGCCTTTTACTATTAGCAATTATTTGATGTCTACCTGGTGAATTAACACATTTTGTCTATCTATACACAACAGTTGTCTACTATTCTACTATTGCCTAGTCGATCTGAGTGCATATAGCCTACATCCGTACTAATCCATGCTTTTCATCACTTGCACTGTTTTTTCTTGTTTTGACCTGTCTAATTACAATATATGCAGTTTAAGCCTCTCTGTATTGACATGTTTATTAAGTTTTATGCTACACAACAGTGCAAAATGCTTTTTTGTTTTATCCATGCACAATATAAAAAAACAACAACAGAAAAAAATCAGCACTTGTACAATACTGATAAGGCAGCTTAATCACCAAAAATTGAGTATCTCTTGTCCAGTAGGGGGTTGGATAAAACAGGAAAAGAAGGGATAGCATCTGAAGTGTCCTTTGGGGAATGTATGTAACAATAACAAAATAGGAAACAAAAAAAAGGCTGAAAGTTAAAGTTAAAAACTTCTTGGTAGAGTAAAAGAAATGAAACATTGTACCCACACACTTTCAGGGAGCTTAAATACAGCTCTGACTTGCACGCCTGGGCTTCACTTCAGTCACTACACCTTCTTTTCCAGTTTACAATAAAAATAAAGAATAAAAAAAAAAAATAAAGATTGAGAAAAAGACAGAAAGAAAGATAGGGATATAAAGAGAAGGAAACAGAAAAAGAAGGAAGGAAACAGAAAAGGAAGGAAGCAGAAAAGGAAGAAAGGAAGGAAGGAAAGAAAGAAAGAAAGAAAGAAAGGGAGAGGAGGACAGAAGATAGATAGACAGGGGTTAACTCTGTTTGATTGAGTCAGCCCTGGGTTTTAAACTGCAGGAAAATATTCTATTAAATAGTTAAAAAGCTAACAATCCTCAGGGTTTTCACAGTTTCAAGAGTGCACAGATCTAACATTAGCCAGCCTTGAATACTCGTTCAGTTCTGGCTAATGATGCTGCTGGAGGATTTTATTCCTCTGACAAAAATGTGCGTTAGCGCTATACGTTCAGAATTTCTTACTGAATCACTACATATACAGACTCCAAATCACTGAACTGGTCATGGTACTTGGAGTAGCCCTCTGATAGATTACACTCTTCGTATGGTGTCCAGTTTCTTTAAGACAATATCAAACGGCTGTAATGTAATAGCTGTGTTTGTATGTTCTGTTTCTAATATTCAATTAACAAAAGACTGCCTCTCATGACTTAGAATGTTACTCTAACCAAACAAAAAGTATACTAATAAAACACTGTTCTTGGTTGGGGTAACCCTACCTATCCAAGTACCCCACTCCTAAAAAAACACTTAATGTAAAACTTACTTTCAATTTCCCCTCAGCCTGATCAGCCCGAGGATCTGCTGAGGGGAGGACATGGGTGGCACAGAAAGGGGCCACCATTAGATGCATGTTAACAGCATGCTGTTTGTGCTGATGACAGGTGTTCTATATGCATAGAGCTGACATTATACAGCCTGGAACCCTTGTTCCAGGCTGGCTAATGACTCCCCAATGATTCTGCCAGAAGTAGAATTACACCTCTGGCTGCATAAGCATTAAACTCTGTATGTGTAATGTTTCATAGTGAAATACTATAAATGTGTTTGTATATAATGGATTTATAAATTCCTATTCAGCATTTAAATGGCATAATAACAGCATGCTAAAAGATTTTAACTACAGCTACGACATTGCGACATTTATTTAGTATTATCTTCTGTATCATCTATGGTGATCAAAAACTCATTCTGGCTTCTCACCAACAGAGGGCATTGCAACACTTCAGGATAATAATGGTTTCTGCCTTGCTTTACAACATATTTGGATTTTTAAAGCAAACTACACTATCTTCACCTTTATTTTCTTAGTTCAAAAAAATATAATTTTAATTATAGAACTGTTATCAGTAATTTGTGCAAATAGTAATCTAGTTTTCATGCTTTAAAATACATCTTTTTATGCTTTGATCCAAAAAAAAGCAAAGAAAACATTTTGAAGTGTTGGCCATGTATGCAACAAAATAGGAGAAAAAAAAAATCATTTTTCACTCCATAATGGCAATCAGATTCCACCCCCCCCCCCAGATTAACAGCCCGTTCACATACATATTAATTATATCCGTGAATGTTTACAGTCCTCAGTCATGTACGTCCATATTCAGTGTTTTTTTTTTTTTTGTTTGTTTGGAATGAGTACACTACCTTAAATCCGACTTATCTCTGTACTAGACGTATGGAGTCAAAATGTAGATGTTTTGGACAATAAGGGCCTTAAAACAAACAAAAAAAATATCTACAGAATCTGACAAGTCAACCTATTTGCAAAGAAAACTCCACATCGTTATTGTTCTTACTGTAAAGAACCCTTCTGCTGTAAGCCAAAACACCTTCCTATCATTCTTAATGGGGACTCTTGTCTGTTCCTTACAATTAACATGTTAGCGCCTAACCCTGTATATATTTGTATAGTGCTATCATATTTTTTCTGTGGTGCCTTTTTATAAACAAAATAAATCCAGCTTGTCTAGCCTTTTTTTCATAACTAATGTTTTCAATTTCCCTTATTAATTTTGTAGCTCACCTCTTCACATTTTCTAGTTCTGCAATATCTGTCTTCAAAATTGTGCCGCCCATTCTTACCATCGAAGCAAAATTATATTTTGATCATGTGACTCAATACCCCTTTTTATACATGAATACATGACAGCACCTTACTAGCTTTTCTAATGGTAAACCGGCATTGCACAGTTGCCAAGTTTGTTGTCCATAATTATTCTCAAGTCCTTTTAATTTATTGTTATCCCTAACTCAACAGCACCTAATGTATAAGTTGTTTGTCGGTTCAATCTTCCAAACTGCATGACTTTGCACTTATCTGTTTTATTATTTTTAAAGTGCCAATAGATTTTACAGTGCTTTTCAGTAGGCGCTCTAACAAATAAGTAGAGTAAAGGTAGTAAATGTTTAGACAAACCAACATTCCATTAAAATTGGCTAATCAGTGTACCGATATATATAATGCATGTGTTTGAAGTGCAGTTATAGGATGCCTTTTTACACCATGTTATTCTCACATCAAGTGACAAAAAATGATAAAAAGTAACCAATAGAGTGGGAAAGGAGTAAGAGGGCAAAATAATAATAATAATAATTATATATTCTATAATGATATAATATATACATATATAAAGACCTACCAATTAATCCGAGAAAAAAGTGCTGAATGTAGACCAAATAGCATTTAATGTGCTTCATTGATTTCTCTTTACTGTAATACAGATGTATTGAATTAATATAATGATACATTTTCATGTTATAAACATGGTACATTTGCCTGTTTTTGCATGATTGTAAACTGGTTGTGAAATTCACTGTGGCATCAGTTCGCTCCAGTGGCCTGTGCAGACCAAGATCTTCAGTGCATTACACCACTTATTCCTAGTCCATTCTTCAAGGCACACCGATGATCCAGGTGTTTGTTAAAATCCGCATAGGAACAGAATTAGAAAATTCTGGTGTGCTATTGTGTGTTGAGTAGTATGCGACTGTAAAATATATCCAAAATGTTGAATAAAATTTCATGTAGAATTCAGATTATGCTCTCGTTACTTGATATGTATACATGTTTGGGGCAAGATCCTGAACAGGTATAATGTTCTTTTTACTGTTGAAATTATTTACAAGTCCCATTCAAATGTCATTGATAAATACAATTATGTATGATATATATATATATATATATATATATATATATAATAAAAATATAATTTCTTATAATTATTATATTATCTTTTTGTATGACCAATATAAAAATATAATTACAGTTTATCAACTTTCCCTTTTATATGCACTAGGGTCTGGTTTATGCAACTGCTCCATTGCTTTATATTATAAGCAAATAGTATAATTTGAAAAGTCCATTAACTTTCCAAGGAAAACGACTTATTTTTCTTTTTTTCACCTATACTGTGGGGGTGTTTAAATTTTAAAGTGACAAGCAATAAATATATTTTTTCTTTTTTATTTTTAACCAGAGCCCACTATCCTATCTTCAGGCTATTATATTTTTTTGAACATAGCCTGATGGAGAATTTTCTGCAAGAGGCAGGGGCTATGGCATTACAAGCTCAAACAATCCAATTTACAGAGGAGGAAGCCAAGGACATCTTGTGGGATGTAACAACTGCTGAATTACCTAATACCACCACAGTGAAGGATGTATATTTTCAATTGTTAAAATTAAAAAAGAAGGAAATTGATTTAGACCTACATGGGTTATTTCTCTCGGATTATCATTGTGCTAAACAGATTCCGAGAGGGTTTAGAGTGAATAACATCCCCACTATAGGTCATCTGAAAGCAAATGTATGTAAAGATTGGACAGCCGTTTTAAATAAATGTTCCCTAGACCTCATGTTAGTCATCATTAAAGATGTAAAGGATGACTTGCAGAATATTAGTAAGAAAATACTTGAGCTAGAAAGTCAGCAAGCAGTTCTCTTGAGCTCACAGGAGGGTATATCCCTGAAGTTGAAATTGGCCGAAGAAATCCTGAAGTATAAGAACCAATTAATAAAATTCAAAAGACAAAAACAAGAAAGAGTCCAACATGACTATAAGGAACACCAGGTGTATAAGTGGCTCTCTGGCGATAGACGCCCCAGACCAAGACGAATCAGAAAATGGATTATCAAGCCCAATATCAACACTATCGATATCACATCGGGCGAATCAGGCTCGGAACATGAAAATCTTCAAACCCAAAGATCTGGCCATTTTTTAGCATTAGAGAACCCACAAGAACTACGGGGCATGGTCACAAGGAGCAAAAACAGAAACGCAAATGAGGGAACACCAGGAGAGGCCAAAAAGGGTACCCACATTGGTCAAGGAGGGAAACCCCCAATACGACCTTAATACTGGTATTCAATCTTTCAGATAGACCATTAACAAACCCGGAAATGGACATCTTAAGCAAAGGACTTTCCTTTATCCCTACCACTCAACCAAATAAATTCCAATGGCAAGTGGAAATGTTTAAGTTTGGAAGGACACTTCGGCTTAAAGATTTTTTTGAAAAAGGCAATAGGAGACAAGATACATTAAACCAAATCTTAAAGGACATTTAAAGGTATAGCAGCATTCTCTTTGTATTCTTGCACATTTAAAGGGATATCCCGTTTATTTGAGATCTCCACTCATAGCACTTTTACTCACATTTTTGCACATTTATAGGGATACTTTGTCCATTTCAGATTTAAAGGCATAGTACCATATATATATATTTTTATATTTATATATTTCTTTTTTTTTTTTTTTTTTTTTTTTTTTTTTTTTTTTTTTTTTTTTTTTTTATATTTATCTCTATGTATTAGTATTTTAGCCATTAGTCACCTAGCCAGCTCCTGGTATTCCCACTCTTCTAGAGAGTTCTTTTCCCACATTAAACCAAATGCCTAGGTTTAAAATTAAGAGTACTTTTGATCCTCCATCAAGTCACCCTGCTATTAGAACCTTCCTTACGTCCCTGAAGACAAATACTGACAGTATTCTTAAAGAACATAGAATTAGACATAGCAATATATCTAAAGCACAACATAAGCTCATTCAAGGTATATCCAATGATCCATCCATTGTATTGAGACCAGCGGACAAGGGAGGTGGTATTGTGCTCCTTAACTATAAGGACTATGCATCTGAAATCAACAGATAACTTGCAGATCAGAATACATACACCCTTCTGAACCATGATCCAGCCATGGAAGTTATGCACAAGATCGAAGATACTCTCATTACAGGATTACGAGCAGGATATATGAAACTGGATTTATTTAACTTTTTGAAGAAAAGTAATCCCAGAACGTCAATTCTATATACGTTGCCTAAAATACACAAAAGTTTTTCAGTCTCCGCCTGGACGCCCGATAGTTTCTGCCATTGATGGGGTTTTAGAACCCATTGCAAAGTATCTAGATTTTTTATTTAAAGAACCAGTTGAGAAATTACCAACGTGCATAAAGGACACACAGGATTTGATTGGCAGGCTGAAGAAAACCAACCAGATCTCTACAAACTTGGTTTTAATTACACTAGATGTACAAAGCCTCTACACTACCATTCCTCATGAAGAGGGCATAGAGGCAATGAGACAAATATTATCTGAGTCACCTTATTATAAGGGCCTGTCTATAGAATTCATTATGGAATTACTTATGCTCACTTTACAACTCAACTATTTTAGATTTGAGACCCGGTGGTATATGCAACGATCAGGATCATCGATGGGCGCTGCAATGGCGCCCATGTATGCAAATGCATATATTCATATATTTGAGAAACAACATATTTTACATCCATATACAGAACAGATTGTACAATATGTACGCTTTATCGATGATATTTTGATCCTCTGGAAGGGCTCTGTAATGGAGGCTGAACAATTTGTACAGGACATTAACAGCCTATCAAGTCCAATTAAAGTTACAGCCAATATCAACGAAACAATTGTTCAATATCTGGATTTGGAGATTTTCATCAAGGATGATAAAATTGAGTATCAACTTTATTCGAAACCCACGGACAGAAACACCATACTCCATTTTATGAGTGCACATCAGGAACATAGTAAGAAATCCTTACCGTATACTCAGTTCTTACGAGTATTTTGAAATAATTCCCTTGATGAACATATTGAAAACCAAGTGAGAATCATGTATAACAAGTTCCTTATGAGGGGATATAATCGGCGTATACTTGATGCAGCTTTACAGAAAGCACGACTATCAATGGAGGAAACTCCTAGTACACAGCACCAACCAAAGATACCGAGACTGACTTTTCCCATGAAGTTTAACTCGGCTAGCACTAAATTGTCAAAAGCTGTGAAAGCAAATTGGAACATCCTTACGGGAGATCCAACTCTGCCAACAATATGTTCCCAAAATCCGATGATATGCTATAAAAGGGAGAGAAATTTGCGAGACTTGTTAGTCCGCACTGACCCGGAACAGAGTTATCTGCGGGATCAAAGTAAATTCCTCAGCCTTGGATGTTTTCGGTGGCTTGGGTGCGTGACATGTGGGCATCTCATCCCTACTAAGTCCTTTGTTCACCCACACACTCAGAAGAAATATCTTATCAGACATCACATTTCTTGCAAAACTGATCATGTTATCTACAAACTCTCATGTCCGTGTGGATTAAACTATATTGGGAAGAGGGACACACAGTTGTGTGAGAGAATAAGGGGACATCACTCTAGTATTCGTACGGCGGTTAGAGATAGCAACACAGATAAACCAGTGGCACGTCACTTTCTTGAGCAGAAACATCCACTAACATCACTCAAGTGTATTGCAATTGACCATGTTCCTATTTCTAGACGAGGAGGAGACCGTTCTTCTGTTTTATTGCAAAGAGAGACATTTTGGATTCGAGAACTTAATACCACCCATGGGCCTCAATGAAAAATTAACATTCACATCTTTTATTTAATTTTTTGGATAGTTAGCTCTATTTATCGTATATATTTTTTCATTTGTATATATGACAGTAGTGTGCACTCCCTGTGGAACCTTTATGGACCATAAGTTAGATATCTAAATTAAAGCTATATGGATTTAGTCATAATTGGTAGAGTAAAGGGATCCATGTTTTAGTGATTACACTATCTAGAACCCTACTCCATAAATAGGTTTGAAAGTAATATAAATATGCCATTTGGAATTTGATTAATGAATATGGGAGTAGCACTTATATGTAGCAGATATATACAAATTGTATTTTTGTTAATAGTTATTGTATATAATGTCACACTGCAACCCAAGAATAGCAATATATCCCCCTATTGATGTTGCATTTATCGTAATTATATTGTACATAATTCATACACCTTGCGCATGAAGCACTTTACGTGTCTCCATAGTATCTCCATATATCTATACACTATTTGTATCTATGTATTTTCCACACATACAGTGGCACTGGCACTTTATTATTTTAATGGTACTTAACACTCACCCTTATTAGATTTAAGCACTGGCACTCTATCATATAGATCATGGTGTGATCTGTCTTTACAAATAAGTAGTTATGGTAGACCGTTAGATGTAAGGCACCTTAAGTGCAGACCAACATCGATATTTGAAGGTATCCACTTCCAGGTTCACGTCTTATTGTAACCCCCATATACACCTATTTATTAATTTTGATATCAATTGTTCGACATTGGTCGAACTTTATTAACACTTTAGTTTGTTTATTCGTTTTGGAACAGGGGACACGCTCATAGAAATCACAGCTACGTGATTTGTGTACATGTTACCCTCTGACATCACCATAACACAAGACTATATATGACTATATTACACCATAACACAAGACTAATTAGTATACCTATTTACTTTTTGCTTTGATTTCTTAATGTTCCAGATGTGCTTTATTTTTGATGTTATTGTTCCAATATGTAATTCCAGTTCTGACTAAATATACATTATAGCAGATGGAGCATTTTACATTTGGTAGCATTGGAGTAATTATTTTCTAGTAATTTAGACTACTTACCTAACCAAAAACTGGAGGATATCATTTACTGAATATAACCTTGTGGATTTCCACTGGAAAGTGTATTGAGGGCTCCAAAGCAAAATCTTTTCACGAAATGCTGCTTCTGCAGGCAAATACACAACATTTTTACAGCCCGACTCACTACAGGTTTAATAGAGCAGAAAAACTAAAAGCATTCATGGTCCTTTAAGAGCTCTTATCCTTCACAAAGGAATGTAATAACAGTAATAGAAAAGTTTTACGGCAACACGTTTTTATCTCTACTGTATATATGTTTTTGTAATATATACAATTGTAATATATACAATATGTAATTTTGAAGGTTGTGTTGTGCAATGCATATTATTAATGGAAAACCTTCACAAAATATTTTAATTTATTTTCTTGAGCATATTTGTCTTCATAACACATTGTTGTTAGCAGAAGCTTTTTATTATGTTCATCAATATTAAAATTATCCTAACAGGATGCAAACACAACATAAACAAAAAAAGTATTGTGCATGACATTGTCAGAGATATTGATTTATGTATATGATGCACATCACACAGGTAACAATACATTTCATGGTCAGTAACAAGGACAATGACACAATATAGCAAGACAGAACTCCCATGTAGGATTAGGGCAGGATTTATCAACTTTGGCAGAATGCTTTTACAACCATAATGCTGTGAAAACAAGTAAGATGTAGTCCCCAGCAACTGGTGTTCCGAAGGTTGCCTCTTGCTGGTGTAGAATAGAGCATTGTGTATGAGTTAGTCCCGTTTTAACACTACAAATTGGACAATGTGATATAATACTATGTATTAAAACTCAAATTCACAGTGAGATGTTATAGTGTGATGCTCTGTGGGTTCATAATTCTTAGTGCAGATACACATACCAGTGTGAATAAATTACCATTCCTGGGCATTATTATTTTATCTTACTCATATTTTAATTTTGTGATGAGAAAAAAAAATGTGTTTCAATTATGGTTCCCACAAAAACAGAAGACAAATAGAAGAGAGGGCTCCCTTGACAACCACTGGAAGGGAGCACCATGTTACATAACCAACATGTGAAGAACTGAACAAATGTCAGATTAAAATACAGAAGCAGAAAAACTAGATTTTTTCTGAAAAATAACAATAAATAAAAAATAAAAACACATTAAACAATCCACAGAACAAACAATGTACTATACAATACTGTATAACATATATGTTGTGTCATAAAATTGTCATTGTTATATGGGAGAGAAATTGGTTAAACTACAAAAAGCTCATATAAAACATTTAAATTATTGATGTGAAGCAGGATCATGGGTTTACAATAAATGTCTGGGGATTCTGAAAGTAAAGCAGTTTGATGCTGGAAACACAGATCACATTGAAACGTGTAAGCTTGGTAACGTTAGTAAACTATGTTATAGTACAGTGATACATTTTCATGTTTATTAAGGTGTCATATCATATCATATGATATTAACATACATCCCACAGACCGGTGATACTATTGAGTGCATTTTATACAGTTTGCTTGTGACCATCATTTTGATGTCATTTTCAAAAGTAATACTTACTCTGAGAAGAATGGGCTCTCAAATAGTAAATAAATACAATTAAATAAATAAAAACGTACAGCTGAATGTATCACTAGTAGTGATTTATGAAAAAAAACAACACTTGTTTGTTAATGTAATAATTATTTCTATGTATTTAAATATAATCATTTTTTTTTGAATTATAGATATGTTGAGGTTTTCATAACTGACAGAAAAATAAGAAGTGATACAAAAAGAAAGAGCTAATGTAGAAAAAAACCCAGAACATAATGAAATACTGGTAATAACAGAATCAATAGAGTCAGAGTAAGGATTGATATATGGAAAGCATTTGTGCTGTAGAAGGAATGATATTATCATGACAAGTCCACCCCAGGGACAAAGACTCATCTGTCAACAATATTACAGCTCAAACATCAAGAAAATAAGATATAAGGGTTAACTTAGAAGCATAAGGTCCTTAAAAATAAATTTAAAATACGTTAATATAAAGTTGTAAGTGGTTTATTTGTCTTGACTGTTCATTTGCACAAATAAGCTATTTTCCCATGGTAAAGCCAACATACATTTCAATCAGAGAGCTTGAGAATGCCACAGACACATGAATGTATCAGATAACTATGTAACGTCTACTCCTGATTGGTGAACGATATATATTTTAAATATGTTATATTATCTTAGAAATATGTGATCAATTTTACCATTAAGAGAAATTCCCCAGATTCAACAATCTACAGTTTCATTTCACTGATCCTCTCAGTCACATGCAATGAATGTATGATCTCTGAGTTGTAAAAAAGAGATTTCCGCTATATGTTACATTTAATTTATAGCTTTAATTTTTATTAAAGCTTTAATGTCAGAGTGTTCCTTACTTAGCTTACATGTCTTACCTTCAAAAGAAAAGAAAAACAGTGGTAAACTTACTGATAATCTAGTAGAGGGATCTCACTCTTGGTCTTCCCTTCCCAGTTTTTTTCCAAAATATTTTGGGATTATTACCCTTTTCTTTAGAAAAATAATTTTAGTGTTTGTAAACTACTGCAAATGTTTTTTTCCCCACATAAAAATTGTTGGGGCACTGTCTCAAGTGCCCCTATGGATAAACCTGCTAAAAATAATCTTGATTAACTACTATATGTTCATACCTGAAAGTGTAAATGAGGGTTATGTGTATATTTTTATCATGTATTTCTTTCTCCTGAAGACCCTTAAAAACTTTTATACTCTGAATTGGGAAAGGGAGATTCAGTAATGCTTTCCTATTGAGAACTAGTTAGATGCAATAAAATATAGTTCTACTTTTTATCTTTGTACCAATGACTATTCAAAAAAGATGTTCTTACTTGGTTACTTCCTCCTTCGCTCATATTCATACTTACAGTAAAGTTTTAGGATGTTCGGACGCAGGGGTCTTTGTTATATATTTAGGGCAATAAATCTAGTGCAATAGGTTTTTGTTTTTTAATCGTTTTATTCATATTGGTAATTGCAGAACAAATTGATACACTTAATTGATATTTAACTATATTCCCCATACCTTTATTACTGTCATTTCAATTCTATCCAGCACCCTGTATGGTTATTTCTTTTTAAATAATCACATATAGCAAGTTTCTCTGATGCTTTTAATCATTTGGTCATATTTTTTTTCTGAATTGATTGGATGTACTATTTAACACAGGAGTATTTTCATTTGTGTGATCTTGGCATTATGATGTGCAGTGTAAAGAATTAACTAGAAGGAACTTTCTCTATATTTAATCACTACCTTTTAAAATTGATTTTATATGTCTAGAAACGCTAACAGTAAATATTACATATTTATATATCTAATGCATAAATCTGCTTCATCAGTATAATAATGCCTCACACATTCCCACTTTCCCACATGTATTTAATATATTCCATATCAATATATATATAAATTTAGAGTGTATCTGTATATTTGAGGGTAAGCAACAGATGGTATGAATTAGATGTGTTTTGTATGTGAATGCTCTGGAATGTTATAATGAACCAATTTCATTTGCTATTATTTATATAGCGCCAACATATTATGTAGTGCTGCATAAACGGTAAACAATACAAACATTTCACTCTAACAAAATATGTTTGACATGTAGGTGAAGAGGACCCTGCAAAAGCAAGCTTACAATCTAAAGGGATAAGGGACAAATACACAAATGGAATCAAATGGCCTGTATTTACCTGAAGGATGGGAGGTATGTTCAGGCAGAGGGAGTAGAGTATATGGGAGACAGCAGGGGAAGGATATATGGGATGAGATGTTAAGGGGAGAGCTGGCAGACTTCCCTAAAGTAGTAATAATGCAGAGACTATGAGAGTTGCTATAGGAGGGCATTCCACAAGGAGGGGAGAACCTGGAGAATTCAGTCACCCAAAAGGCAAGCGTGTTGGTTCAAGAATGGGATATTAACAGGTTGGCGTAGGAGTGAAATGGGCTGGAGCATGTCTGTTAACGGGGGAGGAGATATAAGCAGGGGCTTATTTATAGAGCTTTGTAAGTAAATATGATAATTTTATACCGTATTATAAATTAAACAGGAAAGGGTGAGTTGTGTATAACATTGATGAGTCTGGCAGAGGCATTCATTATGGACTGTAGAGGGGCTACACAGGCACCTTTCAAGCTGTCTGGCACGATACCAGTTTAATTAATATGTTTTCCTGAAGAAGACAAATTCAGGTTCCAGGGCATTCAGCCACGCTTCCCCTACCTTCTGGAACTCTTTACCGTGCTCAAAAAAAGCTAAAGACTCACCTGTTCCATCAGGCATTCAGTCCTCTCATCTGACCATCAGAAACTCCTAACTTTTATGTCTTTATGTTTGTATATTTGTAAAGTGATTTGAGTCTCACCAGGAGAAAAGTGCTATAAGAATTGAAGTGAGTTTTCAATTTGTAATTTTTTTTTTTATGGAATGGCGACTGGGTGAGATTTTAACAGAGCAGGTAAGGGAGTTCCATAGTAATGGTGCAGACCTAGAAAAGTCTTGAAGGTAAACGTCAGAGGTGCGAGTATGAACTAGGATACTATGAGGAAGATAGATGCAGGTCTTCGGCAGAGCAGGGGAGGATATGTAGATAGGAGCAGCGTCATGTAGAGATATGTAAGCAAGTACCATAATTTTCAATTGAGCCCTATATCTTACTAGAAGCCAGTGTAGGAACTGACAGAGAAGAAAAAACATGGGAAATGCAGGCAGACAGGAATATAAGCCAGGAAGAAAAAAGGCATAGTGCTGTGAGAGGTAGGAGAATTAGGAGAGAGCAGAGTCTTGTACACCGAGATTACGGAGGATGAGAAGAAGTTGTTGATGAAGAAACAGTATTGAAAGCAGTATATACTAATTGGCTGTATCTGGTGACATCAGTAGTCTTTCATTAGCCTTACATATCTTCAGTCATATTACATTGTCTTTATGATGTCATGGACCTAGCCTATAAATACCTTACACAGCTCAAGTCTTAGTTAGTCTATACTTGACTTTTAGAAAGCACACTCCCAGAATTCAGAGTGATTAGGCTAACTGTTAAAGTTGAGGATTCACCATACATAGAATTTTGGAGAAATGACTCTGGACATTTAAACCTTTGTCCAAAATGGATGAGGTAAAAAATAACATATTCAAATAATTTTTAAAATATAGCTTTTGTCCAAAAATGGGACATTCATTGAACCCATGGTCTATCAGGTTCACATATCCTATGTGTGTTAAAAAAAAAAATGCATTATTTTGAATGTTCTAATAAAGTACATTCATGCTGTGTAACTGCACCTTTTCCCTAGTTTGCCCTGCAAGTTCTATTGCACTAGATTTTACAACATTCTTTAATTTGGCTAGAGCCAATGCCTAAATATTTTAGCCCATAAATGCTGCTATTTAGATTTAAAATCACTACAGTGTGCTGTTTTGTGAATAAATCCCAACATGTGCATTGCCTCAAACATGATTGCACAATGTAAAAATTATTCTCTGTAAAACATAATATTGCTGTAAAAGCATTATTTTCTAAACACACTGTATGTGTGGATGACATGAGTGGTGTTCCCTTAGCCACACATATCTTCAGTGATGTCATGCTATCTTTATGATGTAATTGGCAAGCCTATAAATGCAAAGCACAGCTTGATATTTTGATGTTCTTGAAAGTATATTCACCTTGATGATGTTACTGGACTTTTTTAGGAAGCTGGCCTCAATTTAATAAATGTTCCAAATGATTTAGTGCTGTTAGAAAAAGTTTCCAAATTATGTATCTACAAAAATTCTTATAGAATTTATTATTACATTTTCTTCTTAATAGAGTTTTGTAGTTTACTTAGGATCCAAATGACAGAATTTAGGTAACATTTGCTGATTATGGAACTATAGGTAGGCCAAGGGTCCCACAATATCTATTTTGTTCCCACTATGAGTATAGGTTGGAGTGATGCCTTCCCTTACCCCTTGCCTTTGCCAAATCGCTGGCACAAGTCACAGGCCACTGCATATGGCCAATAGAAGGCCTTAGTAAGTTGGGAATAAAAGACTCCCACAGTGGGGACTGTGAGGGAGTCCCACAGACCTAGGTGAGCTGCCTGTTTTCTGTCTGTTGTGGTCTGATTAGTGCTGATCCATTGTTTCTTTCCTTAGTAAGCCAGGGTCTTACTAATTCCCACATGGCTCGCAAGGAGGACCTCATGGTTATGTATACAGCACCAGACCTATTGTATTATTATTATTATTATTATTTTATTATTTATGTAGCACCTGCAAGTTCTGTAGTGCAGTACAATGGATTAACTAACAGACACATAATTGTAACCAGACAAGTTGGACGCACAGGAACAGAGGGGTTGAGGCACCTGCTCAATGAGCTTACATGCTAGAGGGAGTGGGGTATAGTGACACAAAGGGTAAAAGTAGGGGTTTCAAAGTAGATTGCTCAAAAAGTATCCACTGAGGGCGTAGTAGGTTCTTTTTGACAGTTGCACGAGAGGAGTCAGGGTGTGGGGATGAAAAGCTGTTAACAGATTAATTGATAAGCTTTCCTGTTGAAGTGAGTTTTCAATGATTTTTTTTAAGGAATGGAGACTGGGTGAAACTCTAACGGAGAAGGAAAGGGAGTTCCACAGAAAAGGTACAGCTTTGGAGAAATCTTGAAGGTGTGGGAGGTGGGAGTACGGACAGAGGATAGACGTAGGTCTTCGGCAGAGCGCAGGGGCCTAGATGGGACATATTTGTGTATTAGGGAGGATAGGCAGGTTGGAGCATCATTATGTAGAGACTTATAAGCAAGCTCCAGAATCTTAAATTGAACCCTATATCTTACTGGAAGCCAATGTAGGGATTGATATAGGTGGGAAGCATGGGAGGTGTGGGCGGACAGGAAGATGAACCTTACTGCTGCATTCATTATAGGTTGCAATGGTGCAAGCTGGGAACATGTAAGACCACTGAACAGAGGATTGCAGTAGTCAAGGTGATAGAGAACAACAGCATGGACCAGCATCTTAGCCGCGTTCGAGGTTAAATAGGGGATGTATGCTATGTTTTTGGGATGGAAGCAACAGGATTTGGCGATTCACTGGACATGTGAAGGAGAAGCAGAGAGCCTGTGAGGTAGAGGTGATGGTAGCACCTTTCACTTGGAACGAGAGAGACACAGGAGTAGCAATACTTGAGGGAGGAAGGACCAGAAGTTCTGTTTTGGACATGTTGAGTTTAAGGAAGTGAGCAGCCATCCAGTTGGAAATCACAGAGACACAAGTCAAGATGGCAGGAGAGGACAGGTAGATGTGCGTGTCATCCTCATATAAATGATAATGGAAATATCGGTCTCGAGCCACGGGTTGACACATTGACAGCACGTCAGCAATACCTGAACAGGTCCTCATGATGATCAGAAACCTTCTACACACTCACCAATTAAATGATTGTTGGAGGGCTATACACTGTGGATTACTCACACTACTCCATGCCTCATGTTCGGTATTCCCGACTAGATTACTTTTTTGTTCCATTCTACCTGCTCTCTCAGGTATGTCGTGTAGACCTGAGTGTAGTAACCTAAATTGATCACGCACCACTGAAAATGACAGTATCATCACGTTAAGGGTGCATAATAAATTGTTGCACTTATTATTATTGCAATAATATTGCAATTTAATGTGATTTGTATAATGCATAGATGAACTGGCTGCCTGGTACATGTGGTATTGTCAGTTTTAAAAGTGGTTAATTTGATTGTACGGGAAGTCAGAAGGTTTACAACGTAAATTCCTCTTTGAACCTGGGACCCCAACAGAGCTACTCTGTAAGGTGTGAGAAGTCACACATAAGTGGTCTGGAAGTCTGGTTTCAATATAAACAAACTCTCTAATTTGCCATATGTCTAGATGTTCTCTTAGATAGGGGGTCCTTTGATATGAATGGCCACTAGGCTTTAAGAAAACCATTGTGTACCAGTTTCATATCCCAAAAAGAAACCTTAATAATAACTCACAGATTAATAATTGTACCTCATTTTGTGCATATTAGAACGAGGAAAACAAATCCTTTGATTAGAATGTATACATGGGGATCACCACATAAGCCATTTGGAAGTAATTACAAAGTCCGCTATATTAGGTCACACGTGAGAAGTGTGACCTTTTGATGGAATGTAAAAAAATATAACAAATTCATAGATGCAATTGTTATTTCTGTGGCAAGCACAGAAGAGGAGATATAACCAGTTTATATTTAGAGGGATGTTGGTCTGGCACACAAGGGGTGGTCATTTATAGTTTCTATAGAAATGCCTTATCTCCATCTCTGGGCCAGGCTTGGAAACCTGAGATGGTTTGAAGAGTATATATCCAATGACATTGAAATGTATATTGTACTTGGTTGGGGCCAAAATCTAATTTTGCATGAGTCACCATCTTCCTTGCCAGAGACCCCCTGGGCAGAAGTGAGTAAGTGATTAGGACTTCTGTTATTTTATCCTTTTTGCTTTTATCTGTTGTTGGTGTAACTAATTTGATTGTCATCTATATTTTTGTATGTGCCTATTTTTCGCTCATAATAAATATTCCTTTATTAAGTTCTACCTTTGTCTGGTAAAGAATCATGTTACCTGAAGAGACTAATTTATGTTTTGCAATTGCAAATTTTCTTGGTGGTGGCAGCTTTAAAATAGTAATATTTATATTATTATGGTTAAGTGTGGGTGGACTTTAACCTTTTTACCACCAAAACTAAGTCACGCACACTCTTGGAGTAGGGTGCGTTCGTGACACTTCCCTCTTTTCAGACCCCGAACTGCTTATTAGCAACTTAACGAGACACTTCTTTCAAAATCACTCATGTTAAAAGATGCAACCACCACATTGACACATTACTTCACCGACAACATGACTTACAACACGTCAGCCCCAGTTGTCTGGGAAGCCCACCAATGCACAATACGGGGATTTTTCTTAGACAGAGGCTCTGAGCTACAAAAACATAGAAAGACTGCCATACAGGATCTCAAAGATAAAATGTGTGCACTGGAAACCCCACATAAAACTGATCAAAACTTGAACACCTACCAAGAGCTTGCTGACTTGAGGGGTCCACTGTCCAAACTTCTTCATCATCACCTTCAGCTCTCTCTTCAACGCACCAAAGCTTGCTTCCCGTAAATAGCGATAAATGTGGCAAGCTCCACGCTACCATCTTAAATAAGAAACAAAATAAGTCCTATACTACCATCCTACGTGTTGTACACAGAGGCTGCTGACACGAATTGCTGAGGTGGCACACTTCTACTTCGAAAAGCTGTACTCGAAGACATCACAGCCGGATTCTACACAGACCGAAAGGATGGCAGAGATGATGCAAGCATACCTATGTAATAACATTCACTCTAAACTGTCTGCAGAAGGTCTTGGAGGCCTCTTTGACGATAGAAGAACTGGCAGCGGCGGTAAAGATTCCGAAACTAGGAAATAGCCCAGGCTCAGATGGGATGACGATATGCTACTACAAACAGTTCTCAGGCATTTTGTTTCTGTACTTTCTGTCTGCATATAATTCACTAGCTCAGGGATGGAGACTCCCACTTCAGATGCTGGCAGCCAATATAACTCTAATACCCAAAGAGGGTAAGAGTATGGAGCAATGTTCCAGCTCTTGGCCTATTTCCCTTCAAAATTGTGACTTGAAGCTCTTTGCTAAAATCCTGGCCACTATCCACCGACGCAGAGAAGGCCTTTGACAAAAAGAGTTGGGACTTCCTCTTTTGCACCCTTCGTGCCCTGGTAATTGGACCGAACATGTATGCATGGATCGAGGCATTATACGCTAACACTTCGGTGAGGGTTTGCATTAATGGTGCCTTTACTGACTCGCTCAGGATTGGCAAAAGAACAAGACAAGGTTGCCCACTGTCACTGCTGCTGTTTGTTCTTGCTGTTTTCTTCAGGAAGTCAGTTTGGGGAATTGAGGTGGGACCATCAAAACATAAGCTAGCTGCATATGCGGACAATCTGATATTTTTTGGTCTCTTTGTCTGAGACGACCCTCCCCAGCATTATGTGAAAATTCGAACATTTCGGCAAAATCTCCAAGTTTAAAATCAACTACAAAAAATCCAACTTGCTCAATGTCACTATTCCGCTAAAGAGAGCCAATGTGTTGTGATAGTGAGGAATTTTCTCTGTCAGAAATTTCCCCTCGCCATGGTCTTTTGTATTAGTTTGCAACTCTCTGTATTTCTCCTTGTCCCCAAACCATATGGTGAGGAGCCCCAATGAATAAGACAAGATAAAGTAAGGTTCTAGGTGACTTCTGACATTTAATGACTCCATTTGAACTTCTAAGCGACGATCCAGACCCACTCTTACATGCAATATCCCATATTTGCTCCCTGCTCCTACGAAATAGGAATCTCCCATCACTTCCATACATGGGCAAATGTGAAACTATGATAGGGGACACTTTTACCAAACAACAATGGAACAAGATATGGGATTTAGTCCACCACTGTGCGCTAGTAAGCAAAACCCAAGAGACTGCTTACAATGTTTTACCTCTGTGGTACAGAACCATGTGGCTTCTTTGGCACATAATCCAAGATTTGAGAGATAGATGCTGGCGATGCCACATGGGCATAGGCACATTCCTGCTCATTTGGTAGGACTGCTATAAGATTATACCTTATTGGTGGGCAATAAGTATGGTCATACAAAAGTTATCTGACAATCCACCTCCCTTTAGACCTGCCTCCTACCTGTTACATCACACCACAACACCAACTGCCAAATACAAGAAACCCTTAACTGTTAGAATAGTAAACACTACAAAACAAGTTTTACCCTTATATTGGAAGACACACCTCCTACCTTGACAGCATGGTTAGATTGAATGGATTAACTGTGCAGATTAGAAGATCTGACATTTACAGCAGAAGGACGCTCGTTTACCACGTGGACTTTTAAACACTGCTGACATATGGGTGACAAGGGGAAAACCTGGGAGAGGATAGGGAAATTAGCCCAGAGCAGATTAGACTTAGATGGGGGTCTCGAGTTACCAGTCCAGATGAAGTAGGAGCTGAAGCCCCACTATTTTAACAACTCTATGGCTCCCAATCAGGGCACCCACGTAGGATAATGCTCAGGATGTGAACACGAGATTGTGTTCACAGGGGAAGTTGTTTCGGGCCACCAACGTGAGATGGCAATGTTAATGAATCCTCAACAGTCTACCCCTTCCCTTTGGAACTGGTGTATAGGTTTCAGCTGCTTTGTATTATTGTTAGATCGTTTGCTCTTAGACATTTTCTCAAGGAACACTGATCTATCCAAACTTTTTATTGCTTGTTCATCCATATCAATCTTATTTTTATCATAGCCCTTCTCTAAAATCGATCTTTAATGGTACGGCTTTGGCGGAAAATATATGATCGTCTCTGCAGTTCCTTCTAAGGTGAATAAGTTGGCCCTTAGGTATATTTCACAACCAGGAGGGATGGTGAGAACTAGTGCTGTCTATAGCTGTGTTACAATCTGTAGCTTTAAAATAAGTTTTGGTTTTCTGTTGATTATTGTCCACATATACAGTTAGGTCCCAAAATATCTACAGATTTATTATTAAAATTAGATGTGAATTTCAAAAGTTAATGAGCTCAAAAAAGTAACTAGACTGTCAGATTCACCTACCCAAATTAAAAAGACATCATCTATGTAGCGCCGCCATAGGTCAAGTCTACCACCCGTATAATCACCCAACCTAACATGATGCGTCTCCCAATAAGATACATATAGGTTGGCAAAACTTAGGGCAAACTTAGTACCCATGGCGGAGCCACACATCTGAAGAAAAAATTTATCAAACAAAAAAAAGTTTTTGGTAAGGACGAAATTGATACAGTCAATTAAAAAATTTATTTGAGCACTGCTAAGATGATTATAGAAGCCAATAATGTCTTTTATGGTTTCCAAGCCCTTTAAGTGGGGAATATTGAAATATAAAGCGCTGATATCCGCAGTGGCCAAGATGCATGACAATTTTCATTCTATTCCCTGAAGATCTTGTAAAATGTGTTTGGTGTCTTTAATATACAAAATGCTCAACAGGACATAAGGTTGTAAAAAAGAAGCCCACATATTGAGATAAGATACAAGTCAGGGAATCGATACCACTAATAATAGGGTGACCTGGGGGGTTAGTTATATGTCCCCCTTGAGATATTCCTTGTTCGCTACTCTGGTGGCCAACTGATTTTTTCACTGTTGTTATTTGTAAATAAATGTGTCTTTATTTTAGCAAATGTCTACGATATGGCGATTTTTGTCTTCTTTTTGTCCCCACACATCTTTCGTACGTTTCAGGCATAGATGTCTGGCATTACATCTTACACCAGACACATAAGAAGTACGTCATCACGGCGACATACAGAAAATACATCATTACGATCCAAGCTGGAATGCACGCCGGACACAGTGTATCGGATTGCTCATCAGTAACAGCTTGAAAAGAAGAAGTACTCATCAATTAGAAGAAACCAGTTGGATTTAGATTATATGCACTTGATTTTATGTACTTTTATTTTATTCATATTTCTCCATTGGGTCTGAGGGATTCCTGCCAGCTAGTAGAGTGTTGTGCCTAATTATTAAATTCATGAAGCACCAATACCCATAAAGTAATAATCAATACCTGATAAGGTTTATGACGATATTGGCGGGCACACAACCCAGTTCGGGATGAGTATATTGAACAATTGGAAAGAGAAAATCACACAGAGTCCAAGTTGAAGATAAGAATTCACATCACACTTTATTGTCCACAAAGGGACCTAATACAAAGTAAGCTTAATTCTCATTAATATAGTTGCATGCATTGACTTCAAAACAGCTTAGTATCTAGATATATCAGCTTAAGTATACATCACCATTAGAGGGGCTTGGTTGTGTCCTCGCTGCACACGACTGGGGGAACTCAGGCAGTCAGGGGACCCTCTCTGGGAACAGCAGAGACCAGCAACACACGTCCGCATTACAGGTGGGTAGTTCTCAAAGTGAGTGCCGAGTTTCCCCGTCTTTTATACCTTTTACCAAGTGTGCAACTTTTCCAAGATCTCTTATCAGTGCAACCCAGCATGTGTTTGTCACGCACGTTAAGTAATCTTTATGGTTGATCAGGCCAGTCCAGATCACCCAAGGCCCATGCCAAACACAGGAGGTACCCTTTTCTATGTCCCTCTACTCTTATCTTCCTACACATTGCTGAAGCATGTAAACTCCTTTGGACATATGCTAAACATGCAAACATTTTATGCTGTGTCATAGCTGAATTGCTTAGTGCGACACAGTTTCGTCTTAGCTATCTATAATTATTTAATTTGCTCATTAGTGATCAATCAATCATGTTTAACAAAAAATTGAATATTATCACATAGAGTTCCACTACTAGTGGAGATATGCCTACTATTTTAACCTTTTTGTAAGTGCAATACAATAGATCTTTTTTGGTTTTTATTGTACTTCACTATTGTGGCTTATTTTCTTCAATATATTTATACCAAGCAATATCTCATTGAGAAGATTTACATTTCAGTACCCTTGGAAAAGTGATGAGCCTAATTTTTTTTAGTGTTTGTGAGTTGTTTTTACTTTTTACTCACTAGGGTGGTTTTCATTACAGTATTATCCTATGTATTATTTATGATTTTTTTCTTATTCCTTTATATACCAGCTATATCTACTTTTCCAGACTGTTATATTTCTTTTTACGTATATTGCGTTTTTTCTCCCATATTCTTTACTGTTAGCCAGTATATATTTGGAATTTTGCAGAGCACACACACATGGACACAGAATTCAGAGGGATAAACTTTTGACTAGTGGCAATGGTTAGAGTGTTGATTCTAATGATAAGAGAGCTACTTTGGCCATTCCATGGAGCCTAAAGTATGCCAGTGATTTATTTTTAGTAGTTTTTACATTCTTATTGATGTGTTTGATTCATCATTTAGATATACCTTCTGGTACTTTTGATGCATAACGTTACATACCATTATAACTCAGTCTCATTTTATCTATTCTTGAGCGTATGTACCATATGTTTTACTATGACTTTTCATTAACTGCATTGCACTTGTGCTGTATAATGAACCTTCCAGTCATGGGTGTCCATTATGTTGTATGATGAGGTTTGTAATTGACACTTGAATTGATAATGCTGTCCTTGTAATGGATGATAATTCTCTTTATGCTTTTACATTCTGTTTTATGTGAGACTCCTATTTTGATTGTGAATTATATTTTTTCGATCTGGAATTGGTTTTTAGAATACAACATTATTTTTCCTGAGCGCTCCTACAATATAAAAGGAATAAAAGTATGTGTAAAAAGTATATACACTTTATTAAATAATCCCAAAATACAGACACAAAAGCAATAAGGCAACAATACATGCTATTTCAGTTGGGTTTTTGCTTTGTGCATATTTTACATACTTCTATGATTGCCATGTGTGTCAATAACAATATATGTTTTTCATATATACCCTCTTTTATTTTCCTTTATTTGATATTTTTTCCAGTGGGTAAACACTTTGTTTTTGCACTGTTTAGCAGATATCCCCTATTGTTGAGATCTGTCTGAGGGGATTTGCTTTGATACTATTTGTAACAGTGTTACTTCACAGTTAGAGATTTTCTCCTATGGTCTATATTTTGGTATTATGCACTAATAAATAAAAATATAAAATTTTTATGTACACCTCTTAATTGTGTTTGATGGCTCACCTATTATAATTACATACCGCACAACCTTACATTCATTTATAGACTTGTGATGCACAAATGCATTTATTTATTTTGGTTATAGGTACAGCAAGCACATTGCTATAGGTATCTCTGCCTGTTACTCAAATTCAGGTATTAATGCGGCTCTGTCACCCCAAGTTTACCTATGTCTAATTGTTTCCTCTTCTCTTCCTCTCACCAAGCCTATTCTTTTCTTCCTTTCTGATCCTCTTCTCATAAAATACATAAGACCAAGTAGGAACTAGTTATGTATTTTTCCTACTCTTGACAAATCGTGACAAAGGGTAGGTATGAAGGGAAACTCCATTTCTTTTGTCAAGTCACCATTTTCCCACAATATTCACCTGTCTGTCATGTCCATGCGCTATAATTTTGCAATCTATCCTCTGTCCTTCCATTAACATTATGCATGCCCAGTACAATAGTGGGCATGCACGAGAGCAGAAATGAGGGGGAAGAAAGGGCAGAAGAAGACAGTGACAACATGTCACTGCCTGCTTTCTGAAGATGGTGTCGGATAGGGAGAAGATGTGGCAACAAAATTAAGAGCTTTATCGTGGTATGAATGGGGACCGGTGTAAAACAAATTATTTTGGGGGAATACGAAGACAAATAGCTTCAGTGGGCTAATTGCCTGTGACAGAGCTGCTACAATACTGAGTGAACCACACAAAAGTAAGTGAAAATATGTAATTATTTGATAAATACGGCAATATACATATCGCAAGGAATCAAAACAGATGAATGAATATATAAAACAAAAACAGTTAAAGTTAAAAGTAAATAAAAGTCCATGTTTATTTTTCTTTACTCATGGTAGGCTTTTGGGTGGCCATGTTTCTTGGCCATCATAACTACAAACCTTCTCTGGTAGTTATTTTAAACTAGTGTAATGATATGATGTTATTTGCATTGTATTTATCATTGCTATTATATATAGATCATATTAAAAAATCATACACTAGCAACTCCCCTTTGAACAATCTGAACAATCTGAATGATTATTTCCTTACAAAAGTTCCTATTGGAAATGAAAAGTCAACTTTGCTTGTTTTCTCGTTGTCATTTTTAGAATACAAATTAAAAGGAATTTCTTTCTTTAATTTTTTTTTAAAATGTATTTCAATAATTTTACCTAAAGAGTGGTCCTTTAATATCTTGATGCACAGAAGTTTGTCTTTTATATAATGTCCCTAACACAGATGTTATAAATTTGAGAGAATAAATCATTGTCGGATTTACTTTGGGATATTCACTCTGGAATAATACTCTTTATACATTCTCATGATTACACTCAGAGCTTCCTCATCCTGTAAGACAACAGTTACACCAGGTGTTTTGTGTATATTTATATTCTTCCTTTTCTTCTCTCACAGCTTTACCGAGTCAAGAATATAGTATGCATTAAACATAGCAGAAATAATGCCGTCTTTTCTACACGGCTTATTTCTGATTTGTGATAGCTGCTGCTTCACATCAAACTGTTTATTTATGGATTCCAGAAATGCAGCTTTACAAAAGGCATTCATGAATTGACAATCATTCAGGATTTAAAGATACTGAGCTCTTTATGTATGAATGAGACAAACAGCAGGCTTGATGCTATGGCTCCTTGGTGTGATATAAACTGGCAACAGTAAAAAAAAAAAACAGCATAACTCAATTTCCCTGCCATTAGAATCAGTCTATGGGTAGCTATAAATTTGACTTCTCTAACGTTAGGTAATACATCTGCTTTAGAATTCATGCTCTGTCACTCATTGAGATTACTATTACTGATCTTTTGCTTCTCTTAGAATTTCTATTAGATATAATCCATGATTGCATCGTTACAGTCCAGCATTTAAGTGACTTGGAGGAAAGCATATTTACTGTCGATAATAGCTGATACCCCTAATTATTCATCTAATGTCTATAGAAGCGAAGAGAATTGCTTTGCACAGGAATGCTTCAATAGGAATATTGATATAAAGATCAATGTGTCTAGGTATAAATATGTTTTATTCAACAAGCTAAAATAATATAGCATAATTTAGGGATTTTCAAATTGCTAGGTTAATAAAGAGACATCATATACAATTCAACGTGGGCTGTGCAAATGAATCAATATCACACCCACTGCATCCATTTAGTGAAGATATCAATGATTACAAAGTATATTTGGAACACAGAAACAGAAAGAGTTGGACAGCAAGCAGAAAAAATGTTAGTATGCACTTACTGTACAGAAAATAGCAGTGATGATCGTTGTTTGTTTATGGTCAAAAGAAAACAAATGAGATGTTTCTGAATGAAGCGTAAACTTGTTAAGACATGCTAGTGGAATCAACATTAGAGACTGTAATCATACTGGAGGACATTGTGTACCAGAAGCAATAATATATGAATTTGGGAATGCTTCTTTTCGTTATCAGGATGCTTTGATTGCCATTTGGTGAGATTACTCTGATATGCCCGTGAAAATTTATCTTCTCTTCTGTAATGGCACACATGGTACAGAACAAAAAAAGTTCTCATGTTGTTATTAATAGTTACTGATGAAGAGTTATTAATATTTTGGGTGATAGAATTTGATTGTTAAATTTTTCGACTGTATGCAACAAATGTCTGTTTTACCCACCCCCTGTTTCTACAGTTCTTGACACTCCAAGCTGTAAATAGCTTCACTTAACAATGGCCTTATATCCATTCCTGTACAGAGACCTTCCACCTAAAAAAGCAACTTTTTTTTTTCACTAATCAGAATTTGTATGTTTTTGATATCTTTTGAATAAATGTACTTCACTACAGAGTTCTTCTGTTGCACTAATCATCTAGATTCTAGAGACAAAAACCCTGAATACAGGAGGCATCAAAAGTACAATATATATTAAAACCAAGGTAACTACATAAAAGTAATAAAATAAAAACACTGTAATAAAAATATAAAATAAAACATAATAATGTCCTTATTTAAAAAAGAAAGAAGTGATAAATTGGCGGTAATAGTCAGCTAGTGCTGCTAAAAACCACAGTGGAATCAACCAATAAATTCCACAAAGTACATACAAAAAGAAACGTTAGAAATGGAGGTTTAGCACTCTATAAATGCAAAATATAAGTGCACAGTGTTCTTAAAGTGCAGTAATGTAAATAATAAATACACTTCAAATAGACTTTATCCACGGGAATTCCTATAAAACATAAAAGCTCACATAGGGCAATATAGTCTGTATGATATCCCCACTGTGATTATAATATTAATACAAAAGTTGCATCCTACTCACATTTTAATGAGCCTGTATGTACAACTGGCTCAAGTAAAAAGGCATAAGTAGGATGAAAGGAGTACTTCCTCAGCTTCTGTGCTCTCCCCCATGGTCATATATAGAATATAATAATGAGCAGGGGTTAAAAGTAAAATTCAGGCATTTATTCCAAACATGAATAAAAACACAGCAAGCTGCACATATGGAAACTTCCTAGTAAAAACACAACGCGTTTCGGCTGGACGCCTTCACCGAGTCATGTTGGTAGTGTCCTGGGGTCTCCTTTTTATTTCCAAAATTTGTGCCTAAAATTCATAGTAGGTGGAGAAGGAACAGCAGGGCGAAGAAGAGAGTTAAATGTGTGACATAGTCGTTTGTGTTCGCGGGAGAGTGTGGTTATGAGGGTATTGAAGTAATTAACTTTTGCAGAGGAAAGAGCCAAGCTGTATGAGCTCAGCATAAATTTATAGTGGAGAAAGTCAGATGCACAGTGAGACTTTCTCCAACAGAGTTCAGCAGTTCTGCATTTTTGAAAGTATCAAGTGAGCTTGGTGTGCCAGGGTTGTTGTTGGGGGTGCCCGCGGTGTTTAAATGTACCAGGTACCATGATGTCTAGTTGAGAGGAGAGGGTGGAATTGTAGAAGGAGGTTGCAGAACTAGGACAGGTGAGGTTTGAGATAGGTAAAAGGAGAGTTTGGAGATTAGTGGAGAAATGCTATGACAGTTTTACCACCAAAACTTTAAGTTGGTCTGTTTCAAGCTGTACATATGTCTAAGTGCCAGGTATTTTTGTCCACTTGATAATACCCTATAGGGGGATTTTTAAGTATCTGTTACTAATAAAGCATTGTTTGGATACCTCACTTTTGAGTCTTTGCCACATTTTTTAATTTATTATTTTACTACTACTAGATTGTCTTCTACCTGGCATCTGTTCTTACTACTGGTGGCATCTGAGGACATCCCTTAAAGAATCACAGGTGGGGATTATACCACCCATCAAAAGGATGAGGCTGCGCCACAGTTCAAAAAGTAAATAAATATAAGTCCTAGCTCTTATCGCCTTCTCCTTTATATATTTGACAACTACATAAAGCGGAACTCCACAGCCCCAGAGACCAGCACAGGACTCAAGCTCCACTCTCCTGGACTCTACACACAGGCATTTATCCAAGCCAGGACTTATAGTTATTTACTTTTTGTACTGTGGCGCATCCCCATCTTTTTGTCAGGGCATGCCATGGAACTTTTTAGCTAGTCTTTATCTTGTCACTTATTGTGGTGTTCTGTCACCATAATGCAACTGGATCACCTTTGTGTGAATATCACTTAAAAGCATAGAATAGACCAAGTAAAAAAAAAAAAAAAAACTCTTTAACCCCTTAGTGACTGTAACGGATCGCCTGGCACCCCGACTGGGTACCTCCGTTGAAAGATGCTCCTAGCGCTTCCAGAGGACTCCAAGCACTGCAGCAGACACCACAATCACCGAACCAGAGAAGCGTATACCTTCTCTCAAGCATAAGAATGCTGTAGACAGTTGAATAGGAACCATACGAATAGGTTTACTCTCCTAGCAGTCAAACTGGAACAGCATACAATAAATCCTTCCCCCAATAATGAGACGACACTTCACTTTGAGGGTTAAAACAGGAACTCCCTGTACTGTCACATACAGTCTCTTTTATTCCCAATCCACAAACATAGTACAGCCCACAGGGCGTTACAAAACAACCAATCACATATCAGTTACATCCCACATATTCCCTCCCCTTATCCTGAGAAACTCAATTATACATACAGTTAAAACATACTTTCTACCCAACTTTCATAACTCCAAAACCATACATCACATTCACATAAAATTACATATTCACAATCAATCCATTCAGGGGAACAACATATTCAAAAATGGCACAAATCAGACAAGGGGTTCAAAAGTTAGTAAAAAGTCCTTTGTGGCTAAATGAAGCATGGCTTTCTGGCCCAAACCAGTTTCAGAGTCTTCTATCCTGGAGATAAGTAATTCAATTATCTCCCAGGACAGACACAAGACTCCATTAAGCACATGGTTGCAAAAAGACACAAAACACTTTAAAATACATAAAGTCACATTTACACATAACACACAGACATTTCACATATCCCCAGATAGCTGGGATCTGAGTGCACATTATTAGATGAATGGCACTCAGATCACACAAATAAGCCTTTCTGCAGGGGAAATAAACAGTTTAACCTGCAGGGCCATAGTCCAAAGGGAGCAGGCGAGCAACCAGGCTTCTCCAGTTCACAGTGGCGAGGTTGGTTTCGCCACAGTGACCAGTCTGCTTTTCAATTTTCTTACCGTTTGGGACCAGGGCTGTTTTTACATTTCTGCGGTGTTTGTGTTTAGCTGTAACCTTCCTCTTACTCATTTACTGTACCCACACAAATTATATACCGTTGTTCTCACCAATAAATGGTCTTTTTAAAGATACCATTATTTTCATAATATCATAACCTACTATAATTTTTTTTATAAAATATGATGAAAAAATGTAAAAAAAAGAAAAACCACACTTTTCCGAACTTTGACGCCCCAAATCTGTTATGCATATACAACTGCCAAAAAACACTGGTGCTAAATAGTTTCTAAACTTTTCCTGAATTTAGAAATACCCAATGTTAACATGTTCTTAGCTTTTTTTGGAACGTTATGGGGCTATAAGTACAAGTAGAACTTTGTTATTTCCAAACCATTTTTTTTTCAAAATGAACGCAAGTAACATTGTAACAGTGATATCTGTCAGGAATTCCTGAATAACCTTTCACATGTATATATTTTTTAATGGAAGACAACTTTAAAAAAAATAATAAGTGTTTTTTTTTGACACACATAGCAATTTAAGAATACATCTACTGAGAACTTTAAGCGTTACTGCCAAAGAACACCCCAATATGTGTTCAGCAACATCTCCTAAGTACAGTGATACCACTGATGTACAGGTGTGTCGGGTTCTCTGGGGGCTAAAATACCTTATTTGGAGGGTGCTCATTCAGTTTCCCAACTTGGAATTTTCACAGCTGGTCGTCATGCACCCATCAAAACATAGAATGCGACGGCAGATAAGAACCATTCGGCCCATCTAGTCTGCCCAATTTTCTAAATACTTTCATTAGTCCCTAGCCTTATCTTATAGTTAGGATAGCCTTATGCCTATCCCACGCATGCTTAAACTCCTGTTTGGGACAATGTCCTATTTGGGACATTTTTGAAGCCAGCCAATGTAAATTACCCCCCCATCAAACCATATATTTTTGAAAATTAGACAGCCTAGGGTATTCAATATGGGGTATGTCCAGTCTTTTTTAGTAGCCACTTAGTCACAAACACTGGCCAAAGTTAGCTTTTATATTTGTTTGTGTGCTAAAAATGCAAAAAAAAAAACATTATGAACGCTCACTTTGGCCAGTGTTTGTGACTAAGTGGGTACTAAAAAAGAGTGAACATACCCCATTTGCAATACCTTGGGTTGTCTTCTTTTGCAAATGGTATGCAATCATGGGGGTAATTCTCATTCCTGGGCTACCATACACTCTCAAAGGCAACATAACCAATGTGAAAAAAAACTGAAATGCAAGCCTTTCATTGAACTCTGTAACTCTCCAAAACACTATAAAATATGTACATGGGGAGATACTTGGGAGTCTTCACTGAACACAAATATTAGTGTTTCAAACAGTAAAACATATTATAACAATAATTTCGTCAGTGAAAGTGCCCTTTGTGTGTTAAAAATGCAAACGTCGGGGGCGGAGCCTGACTGCCTAACAGAGCAGAAGCAGGGGACACGAGCTCCTGTATAACGGGCAGGAAAAAGGGCATATTCGGGGGCTAATTTAGCCCAAAGACCCACCAGGGTGCATCACCCACGTCGGGGTTGCACCCCCGAACAAAACAAGACCTTTTGGGAGCCCATCGGAGCTCGGAAAGCGGGACACCAAGCGCGGCCTACAGAAACCGGAGCCGAGGAGAGACGGCCGCTCTCTCTGACACCGGACCCCCTAAGCGACTTAGCAGGTCTCCAACCCCCCCCCTTTGGACCGGTGGGGGATATCCCGGTCCCCATCGGACAGGCGGACCAGACAAGCTGACCAGCCTTTTTGCTACACTGCCTGCAGAAACGCCGGATCTTCCACAAGATGGACGCTCAGCAAGGGCCAAAAATGGCGGGCACAAACACATCACCCACTCACTGCATGGAAGGCTTCGACCGGCTATGCAAGAACCTATGGACAATACTTTGTCATCGTGGAGAGTCCTGCAATCGAGCAGCCAGAGTGATCGCCTTATGGATCCGCCCAGTGACTCGCAGGCGCCATTACAGATACCCACTACAAGCGCTCAGGACGGCCATGCGGCCACAAAGGCGCCAAAAATCATTCCAGCGGAATAACGTGCCAAGCTACCGGGGCTCACCCACGCGTTCCCATATACATAGCAGCTGGACCAAAGAGCAACCTCTGCAGCCTCACTA
>OW240917.1:124091072-124103572 GCA_933207985.1 Pelobates cultripes | reverse complement strand
AGGATTATTCGCTAACTACTGGGAGAAAGGGAACCCAAGACGGTCAGAGAGGAGAGTTGGACTGTCACAATTGGTGGTAGTAGTGGGATCGTCCCTTTCTCATGAATTTATAATTCAAGGCTGAACCTGGAGCATGCATGGAAGCTTACTACAACCAGCTCAAGCACAACACCCTGAAAGACTTATTGGAGGTTCGAGGGGGCAGCGGCAGCAATAAGACCAAGCGCTGTATTGTAAGCGAACTAATGGAGCTGGACAGGGAAAGCGTGGCTGCGGCAACCCCGGCTGCTCGTGCAGAAGAAAGCGAAGTGGACCGAGAAATAAGGGAATGGCTGGCGCTGTTCGGGCCAAACCCTGAACCAGAAATCATCCTTTGCATAATTGACAGTGCGAATGAAAATGCGAATAAGCAACGGTAATTACAAATCCGCTTAGTGGAGGCGCAGAGAACTACAGCGGTTGCACTGAACAGTTCCAGCTTTAACCCCGAACCGCAGAAAATTCCCTTCAGCGCATTCAAAGCATTTGAGGAGCCTACAGACGAGATTGATGGCTATTTGGCGGACTTTGAGAGACCAGAAGGGGAACAGGTTTCAATTTTGTCTGGAAAGCTCTCTGGTAAAGCAGCTGATGCATTCAGAGCCATTCCTGATCAGGACATAAGCAGCTAAGATAGGGCATCGGGCAGCCACCCACTGGGTAAATGGATGCCAAGCTACCACCCTGGAGGAATTATTACAGCTGGTGCTGCTTGAACAGTTTTTCTCGCTGCTACAAACAGATGTAAAGGAATGGGTGAGGGATCGTAACCCCTTCACCCTGCAAAAAGCAGCCCGGCTTGCAGATGGACAAATGGATGCCCGCAATCCGGAACGACCATCTCTCAGACCTCAACCAGCATGGGTTAAGCCACCAGCACCAGTGTCAGGGGGCAACTATCCACCACCACAGCGAGCCCCAGCAGCCGTTAGTCGACCTCCCCAAACTATTGAACCCAGATGTTTCTGGTGCAAGCAGGTGGGACACTATCGCAGGGATTGCCCAGTGGAACCTACCCAATCTACGTGGAATCGTCCATCCGGTACCAGCTCCCGACCAGCAGTGCACACCATCGACTACCCTGTGTCCTCTACCTGGGAGGCCCGGGAGTTAACCAGGGAGGAGCCCTTGGGGTTCCTTCATGAGGCCAACCTGGTGCTGGCTGCCAGTGGAGATAATCGAGAACTAGTGATGGTTAATGGCAAGATAGTGCAAGGCCTATGAGATACAGGAGCCACCATCACCCTAGTACAGAGATACTTGCTCAACAACCATAAGCCACCCGGCAAATCCATTGCTATACGGGAGCAGGGGGAGCCGTCTACAGGATTCCTACCACCCAGGTTCATTTGGATTGGGGGTGTGAGGTCTGGAACTGTGAAAGTGGGGGTCATGAAGGATTTGCCTGCAGATGTGATCCTTGGAAATGACTTAGGTCCACTTACTTCCGCCTATATGCCTACAGGTTCATGCTGTGACTATCCAAACTCCGGAGACCCAGGTAAGACATGCTTCCCCAACCCTTACGGTAGAGCCCGTACCCTGGAACACCCCTGAAGATTTTGGGAAAGAGGTAGCGGGAGACCCCACTTTGCTAAGATACCGGGAAAAGGCCATCTCTGACCCAGGGGGACTGGATGGAGAACAGTATGTGTGGGAAGGAGGCCGGTTGTATAGATTTACAGATTCCCGAACTAAAGCCCCAGGGCCAAGGGTTCCACTGTTTTGTTCCCCAGAACACCTGTTTAAACCCTTAATAACTGTCATATTTTCAAACTCGGTCTGATGCTTTTAACTGTCATTTTGTTTTTCCTCTGAGCAGAAGTGGTTTTATTGCATGAATACTGTTGCTATGTGTGGCATTAAACAGATCTCTACCCAGCATTAAGCCTCGGCTCATGTGTGAGGGGTTATGCTATGCTTGTGTCTACACCCTGCTTTGAAGGATTATTCGCTAACTACTGGGAGAAAGGGAACCCAAGACGGTCAGAGAGGGTTGGACTGTCACATATATGTTTTATCATTTAGCATTTGTGGTGTTACCTGTGCAATACTCTATTCCCTGAGAGATTATATTTTCCCTGAACTGCTCTGGTAACTCCAACATCTGGACACTTGGAACGAGTGGGCCATTTTCGTGACACTAACAGATGCCGTCATAGAGTCAAATGCCAGCTTGTATGGTTGTGGTACAGGACTATACGTACAGGATGCAGATGGTCTGTGGTGGAACTTTCTCTTCAGATCAACTGTCTGGAAATGCTGGCTGGGTCTTTCACTGTGCGCAGCTTGTCTTCGAAGAACATCAGATGTGAGGTACATCAAGTAGGAGGTACCCAATCAAACATTATAGCGAATCTGACCAAATAATTATGGCACTATTGCCTCTAATTCAACATTTCAATAGTCAGATGTTGTACAATGGGCAATGTCTCTACAGTAAGGTACATCATTTTGGAGTTATCCCAATCCAAAATTCTAGCGAACCTGGCCAAAGATTTTTGTCACTATTGCCTCCAACACAATATTTTAATACTAGCAGAACAAATTACAAGGGAGTCTAAGGTGTTTTTTTTTTCTTTTTCTAAACACCTTAGAGACACCCAGGTAATCCCTAAAACCTGGTCTGGTATGCGGGGTCCTTGAGGAGCGGGTTGAGAACCCCTGTTATAGACTTCCCTTGTATTCTATCAGCCTTAGGCTCTCACCTACTCCATACATGAATGGGACAATGTCTTGATCCCTTATCAGCTGCTTTAAATTTAGTTCTTCAGTTTCTCACTTCTTTGTTTGATTCCAGAAGGACATACAGTTTGGTCAATGTTTATCAATTAGCCATTTTAGCTGGACATTTTGGTTTGAATGGTGCACCAATGGGACATAACCCCTTTGTATGTTGCTTACTGCGAGGCATTTTGTAGACCTCCCAGACCTTGATATTCTATTTTATGAGATGTCAATGTGGTTCTTTCCTTCATTGATGCCTGGCCAGATAACCAGGATCTCTCATTGAAGCAATTATCACCTAAATTGGCTATGCCTTGTCTCTTGTAGGAGAGTTTCAGACGGATGGGCCCTGGATGTTGACGCACAGTCATATACTCCGACTGGGGTTTGACATTTATCATTAAACAAATATTTTGCCCAAATCCGTTTTCTATCCTTTTATTTTAAGTCACTCTGAACTCTGCCCAGTATGCTGCTTTAAAGAATATGAAAATCGTATGACCCCTTTCGGCAGTGCCATTCTTCTCCTTCATTTCGCCTTTATTTATTGCAATTCGCAAACCATGTCATTAATAAAAACATGACTTTACGTAATGTAAATAGTAAAATCTGGTGATTTTCCCTCTGGAAGAGCAGCAGGACAAGATGATATTCTGACACCTCTCTATCACCTGTTTATTTATCTGTTTTGAGCTGGGCATGTTAAAGAGATACCACATCATTCGAACAGCACAAACAATGGTTGATTAAAGATTAGAATTATGGCACTTTCACAAGAAATTTAAAGTAATCCTGTAACGGTATTACCCGGTCTGCGTGGCAACAGGGGTCCTCCTGGCAAGCCTCCAAGCTAGCCGCATGTGGCTCGAACACTCCTAGAGCCTGGTGGTCGGCACGCACCGAACACTCTGATTGTGGGCATGGCCTGTACAGTATTGGGAACGCTGTTTGCGTCACAAGCACATTCTTAAAAGGGAAATGGGAGCCTAACTGTAGCGAAACTAACCTCGCCACTGGGCACTGGAGAAGACTAATTGCCGGCCTCTTGTCATGTGACTATGGCCCCTGGGAGACTTTGCCAGTTAAAAACACTATTTGGACTTATTGGTGTTTAAGAGACTGTTCTGGCCCTTTAATTGGAACTGGCACAATTCTGCACCTTTGATTCCATGGGAGAATGTGCCTTCTCCTGTACCATTGTTCTCCAGCAGGGCATTGTCACAGGGACACTGCCAGACCAGTTTATACTGGCTGCTTTGTCCCTCCTCAATCTCTATATCAGCCCTTGCTAAACTTAAACCCCATGGCAATTTGACTGTGTTCGTGGGATCTGAGTGCTGTTTGGATATATTGAGCGCTCAGATCCAAGCTATCTGGGGATAGGTTTAATGTGGGGGTTCTGTTCAGTATGATAGGAATTATGTATTTTTGTGTATTTTTGCTGTTGTTGTGAATAGATATGTTCTGTACCTGGAGATAATTGGCTTACCACACCCAAGCCATGCTTGCAGTCGGTCAAAAAGGACTTCCAGCTAACTTTTTAACCACTAAAGGGAATTGTATGATTTTTGAGTATGTTTGCATTTGGAGTATGCTGATTCTGAAAATGTGAATATGATGTATACTTTTAGAGTTTTGAATATTGGGTAAAACTGTGTATTTTCCTGGCTGTGATAATTACTTTAGCCCATTGTGTTCAGTAATTATATCACAGACAGAGGGAAGGATTTTGCTGTAATGAATTAGAGTGTCAGACATTGTTGTATTGTTTTGATTGGTTTGTGTCCTTTGTATGCCTGTGTACCATCAGGTCCAGGGGTGTGCCTCTAGCCTGGGGAATTGTATAAATTGTGAGTGCTTGCTTCCATTAAACAGATTCCTGCTTTACCCTCAATATATAGCCTTGTCTCGTACTTGGGGGGGGATTATTTGTATGGTTTTTCCTGTTCGGCAGTTTGGAGTGTAAACCTTTCGTTTTTCCTGTTTGGGGGATTAGTGTATTCAGTAGCTGCCTTTGTATCTGGAAAGGGAATATCTCCTAAACGGCTTTAACCCCTTTTATGCCCACGGTGCCATTACAATTGGTGGCAAGCGGTGGGATGATTCCCACAGCCCAGAAGGACAGCTACAAGGCAACACCATTTCCTGGATTTATAAATTGAGGGCAATGCTTGTCTCAGTACAGCGACCCTGGCTGCAGCAAGGATGGAACCTGCGTATACCCTGACAGCGGTTCTATACGAGGAGGGTGACATGGATGACCGGGATGCAATCCGTAAAGGCATCTGGTACAAGGCACTTTGAGAGGTACAACACTAGCGGGGCGAGGGACTCCCCAGCAAGGGGCAGCGACAGCAGACGCGACTGGCACTGCGCATGCCCCTCCCGGGCCCCACGTATAGCGGCGGAATTGCCGCCGGTGCAGTTGCACTGGGGCCCGCACGCTAATGGGGCATATCAGGTGGCCCACACACTTAGGGCCACCCGATAGGCCCTATATCTTCAGGGGCCTGGTCAGCGCTGTTGCCATGTAATAGTGCGACCGCAAGTGCTGCTGGGAGAAAGTGGGAGGAGCGCAAGCCAGTGAAGCGGGAGAGCCGTGCCGACTCCCATCAGCCCCAGCTACCCTCCTGCAAAGAAAAGGTAAGAAACAGGAAGGTGGCTGAAAAATTAGCTGTGTGTGTGTGTATGTCTGTATGTATGTCATTATGAATGTATGTCTGTATGTATGTCTGAATGTATGTATGCCAGTATCAATGTATGTCTGTATGTCATGTCTGTATGCATGTATGTCTGTAGTCTGTCAGTATGTATATATGTCTTTTTGTATGTCTGTTAGTATGTCTGTATGTCATTATGTATGTCTGTATGTCAATATGAATGAATGTATGTATGTCTGTATGCCATTATGAATGTATGTCTGTGTATGTATGTATGTGTGTATGGATGTCAGTGTCTATATGCATGTATGTATGTATGTATGTATATATGTCTGTATGTCATTATGAATGTATGTCTGTGTGTATGTATGTATGTTTGTATGTATATATGTCGGTGTATGTATGTATGTGTGTGTATGTATGTGTCTGTATGTCCTCATGCACGTGTGTCTGTATGTATGTTAGTATGTGTCTGTCTGTCACTGTGTATGCCTGTGTGTCTGTATATGTGTGTATGTCTCAGTATGTGTGTGTCAGTAAGTATGCCTATATGTGTGTATGTCTATTTCAGTATGTGTGTCTGTTAGTATGTATCTGTGTGTATGTGTCCTTTTGTATCAGTGTGTGTGTTTGTGGCTGTGTGCGTATTCCTGTGTGCGGGATTTGGAGGCGAACCCTATGTGCGGGATTGGAGGCTGGTCCCAGGGGGCCCAGACCCTGAGCTGAGTTAGTGGCCCTAAAATTTCTGGTGGCGGTCCTGGGTGCAGGCATGACTTGAACCAATCAAATTAAACATAAACACATTTAAACTTACCTGGCCCTAGATTCTGTACCCTATTGTGGTTTCTGTTCCCAGTACCCTTTAGTGCGTTTCTTGTGCTTTAGTTTTGTATTCTGGTATTGACCTCGGCTTTGTTTCCTGACTCTGAGTTTCTCTTTAACCCTTGCCTGTCTTGTTTGCCCTTCTGACTATTACTGTGTACCTGACTCGGGCTAGTTCTCGTTTTTGTTACCCTGACCTCTGCTTATATTTTGACTACGCTTTACTCTGTCTAACATTAAGTCCAGCCACTCTAAGGCCCGGTAAGGCGTTTATATTTCCTTAATCCTTTCCTTGCTATCCTAAACTCTGCGTGTTAGGGTTATACTCCGTGACAAACCCTTATTCAACTCTTTTCCACCTAGGCTATGCTAGCCTACAATTTGCAGTTCCTTTGACAATTGTTCACAAGTTCTGGTTTAGGTAATAGCTCAAATAGTCAATCCTGACTAAATGTTTTTGTGAACAATATTTTAATGTAATAATCAACTAAATGTAATGTAAAACTCCTAATGTAAGATTACAATGAATGCAATTGCTTTGTTTTTAAGTCATTTAAGTCACATATTCACAAAAAATGCAAATAAAATGTAATTAATTAAATAAGTGTCAAATATACTTTGTGTTCTCATGTTTCTTTGTGGAGCAGCATGGCATAATTGACTTTTACCAGAATGTTCTTGATGCAGTGATATATTAGTGTCACAAAGAAAGTTGTATTATAAGGTGTGTTCATACTGCAGTATATCTTTAACAACTTCAATCGTTATTTCATTTATATTCTTGTTATTTAAAAAAAAAAAAATGTAAACACAAAACCAAGCATTGACATTTTAGTATGTATTGGCAATAATGAACCACATCTTCATTATTAATTCAGCAGTGTGTGATACGTTTATTTTAGAAATTCAATGGTAGTTTGATTAGCAAAGATCTCAATTTACATTTTTATTCCAAGAGTAACAGCTTCATGTTAAAATGTAAATTTCTAATAACGAAGATGTCTGGGCTCTTGTATACTGCTAAGAAATTATGTGAAAGTCTCACTAATGCAGTACTTTGGCAACAGACATTTCAACACACCTTCACTATTTCAACTTTCAGATGATGGGTTTGTGACAGGGTCGTCATCAGGGGATGACAACTACGATGATTGTCACGGGCCTGGCGGCCCCACGTGTTGCAACGGAGCTGCCGCCGCTGCAGCTGCACCAGGGCCCACATGCTGATGGGGCCAATCGAGTGGCCCACACCCTTAGGGCCACCCGATGGGCCTTATATCTCCAAGGGCCCATTCAGCACTGCACATACAAAAATAAGGTATAAATGATTATACCAGACAAGTGGAGCGCTCTAAACAATGAAAGGGTTTACTCACCCCCTTTTAGTGCAGTGACAATCTTGAGAAACTTACATAGACATAAAAGGGGGAACAGGAAAAACAAAAAATATATAGTGCAGACGGTTTATCCAAATAGACAGTTGATGGTAATAAATGACTTAACCCCTTAAGGACTGGACTGTTTTTGCGATGTTGTACATTTGCGACCAGTCATATTTTTACACTTTTGTGGTGTTTGTATTTGGCTGTAATTTTCCGCTTTCTCATTTACTGTTCCCATACAAATTATATATTGGTTTTTTCAGGACAAAAGGGGCTTTCTTTACATACCATTATTTATATAATCTCATGTATTTTAATTTAAAAAAAATAAAAAAATATGATGAAAAATTGAAAAAAATACATGTTTTTTGACTTTTACTTGAAAAATCTTTTACTCATCTACAAAAGCGAATGAAAAAAACTGCTAAATAGATTCAAAATTTTGTCCTGAGTTTAAAAATACCTAGTGTTTACGTGCTTTTTTGCTTTTTTTGCATGTTATAGGGCTATAGGTACAAGTAGGATATTGCGGTTTCAAAACATACATTTTTAAAATTTATCAATAGTGACATTGTAACACTATTATCTGTCATAAATCTCTGAATAACACCCCACATGTACATATTTTTTTTAAAGTAGACAACCCAGGGTATTCAATATGGGGTATGTCCAGTCTTTTTTAGTAGCCACTTAGTCGAAAACACTGGCCAAAGTAAGCATTCATATTTGTTTGTGTGTGAAAAAAGTAAAAAAACTAAATTGAATGCTAATTTTGGCCAGTGTTTGTGACCAGGTGGTTACTAAAAAAGACTGGACATACCCCATTTGCAATACCTTGGGTTGTCTTCTTTTGCAAATGGTATGCCATCATGGGGGTAATTCTCATTCCTGGGCTACCATACGCTCTCAAAGGCAACGTAACCAACCTGGCCATTTTCAATGTAAAAATATTTGACCCATATATTTGACCTTGTAACTTTCAAAAATGCTATAAAACCTGTACATGGGGGGTACTGTTTTACTCGGGAGACATCGCTGAACACAAATATTAGTGTTTAAAAACTGGAAAATGTATTACAACAATTATATCATCAGTAAAAGTGCTGTTTGTGTGTGAAAAATGCAAAAAAAGTCACTTTCACTGACAATATCATCGCTGTGATATGTTTTACTGTTTTGAATCACTAATATTTGTGTTCAGCGAAGTCTCCCGAGTAAAACAGTACCCCCCATGTACAGGTTTTAGGGTGTCGTAGAACGTTACAGGGTAAAATACAGTGCTAGCAAATTAAATTATCTGGAATTTCGGCCTGGGTTGGCAGGCAGGTCCCTCAAATTGCAATCAATAAAATTACTGAATTATGTAAAAATATTACATAAATACGCACGTAGAATTTAAATATATATATGCATATTTATATATTTGAAGTCTACGTGTATATTTATATAATTATTTATGTAATTTTGTATATGGACATATGTATATTTCATATTATTTTTATTTATTTATATATACATAGATATATATACAAATTCATTCTAAGTGTATTTTGATATAAATATATATATATATTAATTTTAAAATACAGTTAGAATAAAATTTCATATAGCTATATAATTTTTTTAAATTTTTTTATTATTATTATTAAAAAAATTTATTTAATTTAAATTACTTATTTATATTTTATAATAATATATATATACAATATATATAGTTATTATATATATTATATATATACGTGTGTAATTTAATTATAAGTGTATTTTATATTAATATAAGTACATATTAATATAAAAATACACTTAGTATGGCATTATATATATGATATATAGACATATATTATATAGATATAATATATGTCTATATATCATATATATAATGCCATACTAAGTGTATTTTTAAAATAAAAATAAAGTTAGTGTTAATAAAAAAAAAATAATAATTATATATGTGTATATATGATATATAGACATATATTATATAGATATAATATATGTCTATATATCATATATACACATATATAATTATTTTTTTTTTTATTAACACTAACTTTTAGAAACTGCTATGTTTATGAAAAAATGGGTTAACCCTAGGTGGACCTGGCACCCAGACCACTTCATTAAGCTGAAGTGGTCTGGGTGCCTAGAGTGGTCCTTTAATAGATAAGGTAAACTCTGAATTAGCTACAGAACTCGACCACTTTATTAAAACCAATGATAATGGGAGGGTTTCTATATCTACTGTTTGGTGCACTTTAAAAAGCTTTGCTAGAGGGGTCCTAATAAAAGCAGGTTCGAGACAAAAGAAAAATAAAGATGAAAATATTTCCAATCTATACATTAAGTTGTCTAAACTAGAAAGAGTAAATAAGGCTCAAATAACACAAATTATTACAAACGAAATCTCATCTCTGAAAAAAGCTGTCAATAAAAAAATCTTGGATGAGGTGAATAAATCTATTTTAAATCCTTAATTAAACAAAAATGGTATCACAATAACAATACATTTAGTAAAGTGCTTATGAATAAACTGAAAAACACTTCTATGGATAAAGCTATATAAAAAAAAAATAATAGTGGGGGATGAGTGTTTTTTTAAGCCCTAAGGAAATATCCCAGGCTTTTGTAGATACTTATACTGCTTTATATAATTTACCAGATTCTAGGGTTACAAATTTAGAAATGAACGAATTTTTGAATAAATTGTCTATCCCGGTGATACCTCTAGTAAAACTTAATGAATTGAATGCACCCATAACCACTACAGAAATATTTAACTCAATAAAATACCTTAAATCCAATAAAGCTCCAGGACCAGATGGCTTTTCAGCGATGTTTTATAAAACATTTGCGGACATATTGGTCCCTATATTGAAAGTATTACATGAAGTCTCCATTACAAATCCCTTCCCTAAGGAGATGTTGTAGCCTCTATTATTCTAATTTCTAAATCAGGTAAGGATCAAACAAATACATTCAATTATAGACCAAATTCTTTAATAAAGCTAGATATTAAAATGTATTACTATATCCTAGCTAATAGAATGAAACTGGTTATTTCCGATTTAATATCGATCAATCAGTCTGGCTTCATTGGGGACAGAGTACAACTGATAACATATGCAGAATACTTAATTTGATAATTAAGAGTAATCTTATGAACTCAGAAATTGTTATTTTAGCCCTTGATGCTGAAAAAGCATTCGAGAGAGTTAATTGGATATTTTTAGAAAGAGTATTAAATACATTTAGTTTTGTAGGTCCTTTTAAAGATAAAATCATGTCACTATATACTGACCCCTCTGCGAAAATGATAAATTAATTTTTTTAATCACCCTCATTTCCAATAAACAATGGTACGAGACAGGGCTGCCCATTGGCTTCATTATTATATGTATTATCTATTGAGCCATTAGCTATTCTTATTGGAAGGGAAAAAATTATATGGGATCAAAACAATTGAGCGAGATCATAAAATCTCCCTCTTTGCCGATGATGTGTTTCTGTCCCCTGATGAAACCCTTAATTGCTATTCCAGAGGTTCTTAAAGTAATTGAAATATTTGGGAAAATTTCAAACTATAAAGTAAATATAAAGAAAACTCAAATTTTGAATTTAAACCTATCTAAGGTAGAAATTTCTATTCTTAAATCTAAATTTCAATTTAACTGGAACTTGGAGTATATTGAATATTTAGGAATTAAATTATCTTTTAATATTCAGGATTTTATACACAAAAACTACGGGGATATTTATACCTCAATTGATAAGCAACTGAATAAGTGGAGCAAGATTGAGATCTTGTGGATGCGACATAGTTAACACTATTCAATTCCAAAATTGTTATTTTTATTTAGGTCTTTATCTTTTAGACTAGGCAAGGATAGGATTTTACAATTTCAAAGATTATTTTCAAACTTCATTTAGGCAAATAAACACCCAAGAATTTCTCAGAAGATCTTACAAAACAATTATGATAAAAGTGGTATTTCATTTCCGGATATCGCAAAGTTACACCAAACGTGTCTAATTGTGAATGTAATGATATGCAATAAACGAAACATTTAAAGAAATGCCTGGTTTCAGATAGAGCAAGAAAACTATCCACATGTCAATTTAAATACTGCATTCTGGTCAATTAACTTAGACGTAATGAAACAAAGAAATGTTTTAAATACATTGATTATGGATATGCTAGAATTTTTAAAAATATTGAAAACTAAACTTAACCTTTTTAGAATCCATTCTTATACAAGCCCCAATAGAAACTCTGCATTATGGCATGAGCGATATGGACCTATACAATTGGAGATTATGAGGGATAAATAAATTTGCAGATCTTTTTAATAATAAAAAATGAATTTGTTTTCTGGGCCTACAAGATAAATACAATATACCTTATAGCAAAACTTTTCGCTACCTAAGGAGTAAACATTTTATAAACTCAAAACAGGTTATATTCGAACACTCCATCTTTGATTATTAGATAGAGTAGGTACAAAAGGCTTAATAACCTGATCTTCTAAACTTAAACAAGGGGGGAAGATGCGGAAAAAATACTACTAGTAGTTAAATGGGAAAAGGATCTTAATATAAACCATACCCCATATGAATGTAACCATACCACTGTTCAATTAAAAAAATACATTCATTGTATATCTTTGCTAGAACTTAATTTAAAGATCTTGTATAGGTGGTACTTGGTTCATTCTAAACTACATAAAATGTATGAAGCTTATTCACCTATATGCTGGAGATGCCTTAAAGAGATTGGTGCAATACTTCATATTTGGTTTACCTGTGAGATATTAAATGATATTAAGATACATATATCTTCCCTGATTTTAGACTTAACTCAAGAGATAATAAT
>OW240917.1:124064181-124084153 GCA_933207985.1 Pelobates cultripes | reverse complement strand
GGTGACCTTGCTCGGGTCCCAGGTGTACGGTTCCTAAAATGGCTGCCATATACACGCCCACTGATAGGAGACGCGGAAGGTATTAAACTGATCAGAACAATACTAAACACACCACAAATAAGGTTTCTCTCCTGTATGGCTCCTCAAATGATGCTTAAGATTAGAAGCGGCTGAAAAGCATTTCTCACACTCCAAACAAAAATATATTTTTTTAACATTCTCTCCACTTTGAACGAAATGACGTTTGGGAAGAGATTAACATAATTAAACACAGGCAGTAAAAATACAGTTTTAGCCATACCCTGTAACTTTAAAACTACACATCCCATCTTCATAATTACATATTTGGAATCAGCACACTTAAAACATAAACATAACTAAAAATCAGCCAAATCCATCCAGGGGTTAAAAAGTTAGCTGGAGGTCCCTTTATGACCGACCGCAAGCACATTTTCCTGCCCAAAACAGTTCCATAGATTTGGGCTGTGAGGTCGGTCTATTTCAGGCTGAAAAAATGACTAAGTCCCATCACGAATGGGACTTAGTCTCTGCAGCTGAAATAAGGCTGAAAAAAACGGCTGAAAAAAAGACTAAGTCCCATCGCCGAATGGGACTTAGTCTCTGCAGCTGAAATAATTTCCCATTTACTGAACCAAGTTGGAAATAGCAAGGCAGGCACAAAGGGTTTGCACCAGGTCTGGGGACACAGGGGACACCGTCTTAAAGGGGCCGTGTCCCCAACAAGTCTGGGGACACGGCCTTAAAGGGGCAGTGTCCCAATCTTCCTGATGTCCCAAAAAAGGTGTTTAAAGGGCCAGCACCAGTCACATAAAGAGTCCATAAGCCCCAATATGCCCACCGACAGTCTTAAAGGGCCATACACACCAAATAAAAGTGCATACATTTTCACAATCTCCCAGGGGCCATAGTCATGCGGGAGGAGGCTGGCAAAGAGGCTTCTCCACAACCCAGGGAAACAGGGCAATTTGCCATTTAAAGGGCCCGTTACAAATAGCAGTTTGTAACAAGGTGTCAATCCATATCTGCCAAGTGACCCGATGTAGGGGGAACAGTCCCTATTCTGCTCTGTGTCAGTGTGTATCAGGGATCCTTAGGACAGGTGTCAATCCATATCTGCCAAGTGACCCTATGTAGGGGACCAGTCTCTATTCTGCTCTGTGTCCGTGTGCATCAGGGGCTCTGAGGACAGGTGTCAATCCATATGTCAAGGTGTCAATATGTCATATGTCAGGTGTCAATCCATATTGATTGTGATTTAGGAATGTTAGGTGATTTCTGCCCTTTATGGATTAAAACCAGACTCTGTATCAACTGTGTAATTTTCCATGGGAGTTTTGCCATGGATCCCCCTCCGGCATGCCACAGTCCAGGTGTTAGTCCCCTTGAAACAACTTTTCCATCCCTATTGTGGCCAGAAAGAGTCCCTGTGTGTTATAAAATTCGCCTCCCCATTGAAGTCAATGGCGTTTCGGGCGGTTCGCCGGTTCGCGAACATTTGCGGAAGTTCGCGTTCGCCATTCGCGAACCGAAAATTTCGGGTTCGCGACATCACTAATTATCACCCAGAAAATAAGAATGTTTACCACTGCGCTGTAAGCACACTATTAGATGCTTTTATTTGACTCTCAGATATGAAGTGCACACCCAAAATATACTATTTAGCACCAAATTTTTTTTAAAAAAATGACTTTTTAAAACTCCAGTAAGCAGCAGATTAGCAGTAAAACAATTAGAATGTTTACAACTGCGCAGTAAGCGCACTATTAGACGCTTCAATTTGACTCTCAGATATGAAGTGTACGCCCCAAAATGTACTATTTAGCAGATTAGCACCCAGAAAATTATAATTTTTACAACTGCGCTGTAAGCACACTATTAGACGCTTCGATTGGACTCTCAGATATGAAGAGCAGGCCCCAAAATGTACAATTTAGCAGATTAGCACCCAGAAAATTTGAATTTTTACAACTGCGCTGTAGGCACACTATTAGACGCTTTGATTTGACTCTCAGATATGAAGTGCAGTCCGCAAATGTACTATTTAGCAGATTAGCAACCAGAAAATAAGAATGTTTACCACTGTGCTGTAAGCACACTATTAGACGCTTCTATTTGATTATCAGATATGAAGTGTACGCCCCAAAATGTACTATTTAGCAGATTAGCACCCAGAAAATTATAATTTTTACAACTGCGCTGTAAGCACACTATTAGACGCTTCGATTGGACTCTCAGATATGAAGAGCAGGCCCCAAAATGTACTATTTAGCAGATTAGCACCCAGAAAATTGGAATTTTTACAACTGCGCTGTAGGCACACTATTAGACGCTTTGATTTGACTCTCAGATATGAAGTGCAGTCCGCAAATGTACTATTTAGAAGATTAGCAACCAGAAAATAAGAATGTTTACCACTGTGCTGTAAGCACACTATTAGACGCTTCTATTTGATTATCAGATATGAAGTGCATGCCCCAAAATTTACTATTTAGCAGATTAGCACCCAGAAAATTAGAATTTTTACAACTGCGCTGTAAGCACACTATTAGATGCTTCGATTTGACGCTGAGATATGAAGTGCAGTCCGCAAATGTACTATTTAGCAGATTAGCACCCAATAAATTAGAATTTTTACAACTGCGCTGTAGGCACACTATTAGACGCTTTGATTTGACTCTCAGATATGAAGTGCAGTCCGCAAATGTACTATTTAGAAGATTAGCAACCAGAAAATAAGAATGTTTACCACTGTGCTGTAAGCACACTATTAGATGCTTCGATTGGACTCTCAGATATGAAAAGCAGGCCCCAAAATGTACTATTTAGCAGATTAGCACCCAGAAAATTAGAATTTTTACAACTGCGCTGCAAGCACACTATTAGACGCTTCTATTTGATTATCAGATATGAAGTGCATGCCCCAAAATTTACTATTTAGCAGATTAGCACCCAGAAAATTAGAATTTTTACAACTGCGCTGTAAGCACACTATTAGATGCTTCGATTTGACTCTGAGATATGAAGTGCAGTCCGCAAATGTACTATTTAGCAGATTAGCACCCAATAAATTAGAATTTTTACAACTGCGCTGTAGGCACACTATTAGACGCTTTGATTTGACTCTCAGATATGAAGTGCAGTCCGCAAATGTACTATTTAGAAGATTAGCAACCAGAAAATAAGAATGTTTACCACTGTGCTGTAAGCACACTATTAGATGCTTCGATTGGACTCTCAGATATGAAAAGCAGGCCCCAAAATGTACTATTTAGCAGATTAGCACCCAGAAAATTAGAATTTTTACAACTGCGCTGTAAGCACACTATTAGATGCTTTGATTTGACTCTGAGATATGAAGTGCAGTCTGCAAATGTACTATTTAGCAGATTAGCACCCAGAAAATAAGAATGTTTACCACAACGCTGTAAGCACACTACAGATTATCACCCAGATATGGTCTATTTGACTCTCAGATATGAAGTGCATGCCCCAAAATGTACTATTTAGCAGATTTGCACCCAGAAAATAAGAATGTTTACCACTGCGCTGCAAGCACACTATTAAATGCTTCTATTTGACTCTCAGATATGAAGTGCATGCCCCAAATTGTACTATTAAGCAGATTAGCACCCAGAAAATAAGAATTTTTACAACTGCGCTGTAAACACACTATTAGACTCTTCTATTTGACTCACAGTTATGAAGTGTAGTCCCCAAAATGTACTATTATAATAAAATCATATATGCACAGGTAGCAGCAAATTTCACAATTATGTGTCTTACTCTTAAAAAAAGGAAATAAAAAGTACAATGATAGTGCAGTATGTTATGAATAATATGGTGATAAAGATATATTCCAAAGGGGCACTCACATTTTCCAGAGCTTAAAAAGCTCTATTTTAGGAGCCTGGACAGAACAATCCCTGTCTAAGGATTTCTTTTTGCAGTCCCCAAATGTACTATTTAGCAGATTAGCAACCAGAAAATAAGAATGTTTACCAATGCGCTGTAAGCACACTATTAGACGCTTCTATTTGACTCTCAGTGATGTCGCGAACATGACATTTTCGTTTCTCGAATCGCGAACGCGAACTTCCGCAAATGTTCGCGAACTGGGCGAACCCGGCGTGCCGCCATAGACTTCAATAGGCAGGCGAATTTTAAAACCCACAGGGACTCTTTCTGGCGGGTGTAGCAGACAGAGGGGACTTGGTAACAACAGCCAGTGACTAGTAGTGTCCAGGGTTGTTTCCATGTCTTCTCGGTCAGTAGTGTGCGAGGCACTGTCACCTTCAGTTAACTGGGGATCCCCCAGAAAGAAATGGGCAGATAGGTTTATCATAGTATGGCATACCCCTGTGTAAGGCACAAACCAGTAGGCAGGCACAGGATGCAGGGCAAATAGATCAGCCTACCATAGTAGTAGGCAGTGCTCACAGAAACCCCTGCAGGTTATACTCTGAATCGTGGCCAAATAAAATAGACTGAGGCTCACCCAGTAAATAGAGGTTGCAACAGCATGCCTCCACTCAGCAGCACAGGTATAGTGGGGTTTCACCCTAGAAGCACAGGGTATGAGCCCTTAAGTGCTGGCCACAGCCCTGATATAGAGCATAAATCAGTTCTCCACAATGACTCACTGTCGATGGAGATATTCTTACAAGTGTTGAAAATCCTGTCCAGCAGGTTGCCACAGTATGTCTTCCTTCACCCAAATAGTGCGGCTCACATATAGTAGGGGCCTCACCCCAGGTGTACAGGGTATAAACCCTTATTTTCTGCCCTGGGTGCCATGTAACCTAGGTATACCACAACTTTGCATTGAAGGATAATTTTATCAAATTCAATAAATGTCTTTAAAAAAGGTCTTAATCATTTTCTTTGTAAAACAGATATCCATATCCACACACTACAAACCCTATGGCCTCTACACACATAGTATAATGCCTATCCACAAATACACTTCAGCTTAATTCCCCACACCGCCCATGCACACTACTTCACTAAGTAGATGCACACTGGATTACAACTAGCCCCATCCCCACACATGCATAGCATAGCACCACAGGTAGCCTACCGTACACACATTAAAACCAAAAGCAAACACCACATGCAGTCTCTCCCACACGCAAACACACACTATATTATTTTGCAGCACAATTGGAGATCGTTACAGTTATGTTTCCTTCTTTTGAATGTACAGCAAATTCAGGGATGTATGAAACTTTGAACATGATAGACGTGAGTACTTTTTAAATCTATATTAATATGTAATTATGTATTATGTAACAAAATAACCCAGATATTATAAAACTGCCAGCTTGACATCTGTGGTAGGAAATTGTTTGAAGGGTTGATAAGTGTAGATACATGAAAAACATGATTGACAGAACTAAAAATGGGTTTATGAAAAACAGATCGTCAAATAAAAAAAACTCCCATTGGGATTTTGCAGTGGATGTTATCGTTTTAGATTTTACAATTTGATTTTGCACAGTTCCATAAAACAGATTACAGTACAAATTTCAAGAGGTAGAATTTGATAAAATGTTTGTACTTGGATATAATATTGGTGCAAAATATAGTTCAGCAGTAGTAAGAAACACTATAATGAAAAGATCATCTTTGGTTCCTAAAGTCAGAACCAGATCAAGGTAGCATAGGACCCTAGGCAGCATGTCAGGTTTGTGCCCCCTCCTAGAACTCTGAGTTTTGTTCTGATGTGTGTGGTGACTGAGTGTGGACTGTGGTATGTGTGCATGAATATGCATGTAGTGGCTGTATATTGTGTGTGGAGGAGGCTGGAAGCTGTATGTGGGCGGAGGCTGGTATGCCTGTGTGCCAGTTGAGTGATGTTTTTGTGGTGGCTGAATTTTTTGTGTATGTTAGTCAGAGAGTTGTGTGTGTAGGTGAGTCTCTATATTTAGGGTGTGTGTGTGACTGAGTTTTGTTTTCTTTTGGGAATGGTGGTCAGTATATCTGATGGTCTGGTGGGTGAGCATTGTGATCTGCACCAATATTGGGTGCAGACCACTTTAAGAATTCCCCTGTGGGCCCCACAATTAGAACCAAAACTGTTGCAGACCAGAATGGTTCCTCGAGGTAGTTCGTAGACACAACACCATGCAGGAAGATCTATTGATTTCCCTGCTAGCCCAAACAGGGCCCACTCACAGTCAGAACCTGATTTCCAGGTCCAGACAGGGGCCCACTGGCTCTAGGAAGCCCCTAAGCCACTTTATGGGTAATCCAACACTGCATGGCACTAGGACAGTTTAACCTAATGTTGTAGACTTCAACTCAATTCATGCTTCCATTCATGTGCCAAAAGGGAGTGTCATGTATTTTAGGGTTTTTACTCATTGTTTCACTTTTTCATAAAATTTTGCAAAGACCCCTGACAATGACTGCTCGACTTGGTATCCGGTGGCTGTAGGGTGTAGGGCAAGGCTATCCCTCACGGCTGCTGCCATATTTATCCATTCAGTCCTCTTCAGTTCCTGGTGCTGCATGCTAGGAGCCCACATCAGTGTTATTCTCTATACTCAACAAGGAGGACTGTGGATCTATGGAGGATACTGTGAGACTGCAACAGCTGCTAACTTTTCAGATCCACCTACCCGGTACCAACAACTCCTGCACCACCTAGAGCACCAGTTAATACCCCCCCACACACACACACAAGGCCCAGCATCAGATCCCCAGGGCCCTGCAGTATGTCACTACTGCAAACAGCCGGGACATTATAAAAACCAGTGTCCTCGTTTGAACCGAGGAAGTTGGGAAAGGCAACCTGCACAACAACCCAGGGCAGCACAGCATTGTGTCCAGCATGAGAGCCCTATCAGCTACACCAACCAAGAGGAACAGTGGAGTGTCTTGCATGAGTTAAATCCAGTACAAGCCGGGGGAGATAATAGAGATCATCACCGCCAATGGGTTTCCGTAGACGGCACGAGGGCACGAGCTATGAGGGACTCTGGAGCCACAATCACGGTCATCCAAGCCCACAAAATACAGGCCCAAGCCCGCACCAACCGCATCGTAGCTGTAAGAGTGGCTGGGGGCGCCATCCACAAGTTACCCACAGCTAACGTACTCCTTGACTGGTGTTTTGGATCCAAGCAACTTGAGGTTGGCATTATGCAGGAACTGCCGGCTGAAGTCCTATTGGAGAACGATGTAGGCTGCTTAACGTCCCAACTCTCCTGTGACATCAGGGAAGAGGGGTGACCACCAGAAGGCTAAACTCCACCTGTTATCCATTATAGACGAGCCTTTTCACCGGGTAGCAGTGGACCTAATAGGCCCCCTCAGCAAACCCTGCCAGTCCGGCAAAAAGTTCATCTTAACCGTGGTGGACAATGCCACTAGGTACCCCGAGACAGTAGCTCTCTCAAATATAGAGGCCGAGACCGTAGCAGAAGCCCTAGTTAAAATCTTCTCCCGTGTAGGTTTTCCCCAGGAGATATTGTCCGATAGAGGGACTCAGTTTACTGCGCTCCTGACACAACAATTGTGGCAGAGTTGTGAGGTAAAACCCTTCTTCAGCGCCCCCTATCACCTCCAGACCAACAGACTATGTGAATGTTTCAATGGCAAGCTTAGGCAGATGCTAAAGACCTTCACAGAGTCCTGCTGGAACTGGAGAAGTACTTACCCCATCTTCTGTTTGCTTACCGTGAAGTGCCCCATGCCTCCACAGGGTTTTCCCCCTTCGAACTCCTGTTTGGGAGAAGAGTTTGGGGCCCGCTGGATCTCATACAGGAGTACTGGGAGGGCAACACAGATGATGCGGGGGTCCCTATCATCCAGTATGTTCTGGAGTTCCGGGACTGGCTGTGGGCTCTCACTGACTCTGTTCGGGAGAACCTGCGGGCGGCCCAGGAGTGCCAGAAGAGGTGGTACGATAGGTGTGTCTGGGATAGAGTACTGGAGGTGGGACAGAAGGTGTTAGCATTAAGGCCATCTAAGAAAGACAAGCTACAGGCAGCCTGGCAGGGTCCTTTTAAGGTGGTAGAAGGCGTAAGTGACACTTTTCATGTGAACATGCTCAAGCCCTATTTTGACAGAACCGAAGATGTTGGCCCAGTATATGCCCCCTCTTCTGAGGATAGCGAGGGGCTTCCCCTTCCCGATTTACTAGACACCTCCCCAAGTGAGCTTGGGTCAAAACTTAACCCCCCCAGAAAAGAGCAAGGCATCTCCGCAGCTACAGGGATACTAGGGGATGTTTTCTGCCATACCTGGGTACACCTCCGCTGCGGTACGCCGTGTAGAAACCCAGGGAGAGACCCCACTACGGCAGCAACACTACTGTATCCCTGAGGCCGTTCGAGAGAATATGCTTACAGAGATAAGGGATATGCTGAAGTTAGGGGTTATAGAACCCTCGCAGAATCCTTGGTCGTCTCTGGTAGTACTAGTACCTAAGCGTGATGGCACCACGCGCTTCTGTGTAGACTACCGGAGGCTCAATGACCGCACCATCACTGCGTTACAGGCAAATGCAAATATTACAAGTTTTAGAATGAAATGTTGTATTTCTTAAACTGTGTACTTTGTCTCTAAGAGATATTGCAAATTGACAAGGTGTTAGAAATGGAACATATTGTTTTTCATAGATGTTTCTTTAAGCAATAACCTCAGTGCATAATATGTTTGCGCCATTTTGTCCTCGACGAATTACAATAACAATAATGCATAAACAAGCTTCAAGGCTATACTACGACTCTTGCAGTACACGATATACTGTGGTAACCCCAAGTTAATGGAACTTCCCCAAATCCGGGAATCTCCCACGACTGTACACTTACGACTTAATATAAACAACATATAACCTATTCAGACTTTAAGATGCCATGTTGAACTAAGTCAGGAAAATTTCCATGACGTTTGCACCCTTTGGTTATGGCCTTGTATGTTTGCCAAATTAAGGGAGGTCCTAAAATGAATAAAGTAAATGAACTACGGTAACCCTAAAATGGAGACACCTAAGGTATAAATAGGTGTACTTTTAAATGTTAAGACACAAAGGAGAGACTTGGAGACAGACGCTGCTCCATCTTAAAATGACAGAGAGGCTGACATGATGACATGTTCAGAGGGGTATGTTAACCTATTAATTATATTTGCAAGCATGTAATTTAATCTTAGAAACTCTGCTATAATGGATTTTATATTTATATTTTTATATAATATCCAAAAAGACAAAACTATTGCTTCCAAGACAATCCTTATTTTATATTGTATTCTCAATTATTTATATATGTTAAATAGAGGATCTCTTACACTTTATAAAATTATGGCTAAGATATCTGTATGGTTAGCCCTACTAAGTTCTATGCTTTAAGACATTATAGTGGTAAATAAGGGAACCAAGCCACGGTTACAACCGACGCCTACCCCATGCCCAGAATAGACGAGCTATTAGACCGTATGGCTGGGGGAATTACTTAACTACCCTGGACTTGTGTAAGGGTTATTGGCCATCCCCAAGTCGCCATTCGTCACCCCATTCGGGCTATACCAGTTCAAGGTTATGCCCTTTGTGATGAAGAATGCCCCGGCAACCTTTCAGAGGATGGCCGATAGGTTCCTAGAGGGATTTCAGGATTTCGCCTGTGCGTATTTAGGTGATATTGCTGTCTACAGCCACACATGGGGAAACTACCTGGGTCACTTGTCCAGGGTACTCAAGCGAATTTGACAAGTGCCATGTAGACATGGCTGAGGTACAGTACCTCAGCCATAGGGTGGGCTCAGGTAGACAATGACTAGAGCTGGCTAAAGTAGAGGCCATAGCTAATTGGCCCCAACCACGTACCAAGACGCAGGTGTTAGCATTTTTAGGGACAGCAGGCTACTACCGCAAGTTCGTCCCAGAGTACAGCGCCCTGGCCAAACCCCTTACCGACCTTACTAAAAAGGCCCTACGTAAGCTAGTAACTTGGACCCCAGAGTGCGCGGTATTTGTAACTACCGAACAGAGACCACCCCCCGGCTCGTTGGAACTAAAATCGGACACTCGACTTCCCGAACACTGGTCCCAAACACACGAATGTTGGATCTTCATTTCCTGAACAGCTAGGAGAGCTAGATGGGATTCTACCTTTTGGCCGCCCTTGTGCTTGAGGGCGCCCAAACAATCTTCTTACACAATGGCCCTCTCTATATTAGTTTTTCCACTGAGTACCATCACAGTCTAGTATTATTATACAAGGTCCACATATAACTTTAATCTCTTACTCCCTAAAATTAGGTTAAAGCATAAGAGAAGGATTGTGGTTCCTTTAGGTTTATTTGCAATTCAGTCTTTAATGGATAGTCACCATGCCACATTTCTAAATAGCTATCTGACATAGTCTCTCATGGGCTCAAACTAGAATAAATAAAATATGTAAATTTGTGGATAATAGCATAAAATACTTCAATTAATAGCTTAAAGAACCTAGTTTGTAAAATACAGAGTATTGTAAAATGCATGTTAGCAAACTAAATAAAAGAGAAAAATGAAATCATGACAGATATTAGAAAACTGACCTATAAATTAACAAAAATAAACAGAGTAGACAAAAGCATTATTAGTTCCTGAGGGAAATTGTATATGTATTCAAAATATTTACAATGTGGAGTTTAAAAACTAGGTTTGCGTGTATTTATAAAAAGACTTGCCATGCAGAATCCTAATTGTATGCAGAGTGTAAAATAAAAATGACTTAGACCATCCCTTGTGCATTAATTACTGTACAAATGAGGCAGAAGAAAGAGTAAAAAGTTTATTAACTAGTTTTTTTATACTTTTAGGTCAGAAGCAGAGATGACCTACTCTTTATATTTTACTTCACAGTAACCACACAGGGCTCTAGGATTCACCAAAACTGTACAGATCTAAAAAAGAAACAAGAACTGCATAATAAGAACTATAGCACTGTTGGAGTTATGCCACTTTCTTTCACTACAATGTCACTGAGAGGTTTCAGAGATCTCATAAACCACAAGACTAAAGATTAACTGTCTGTCTGTCTGTCTGTCTGTCTGTCTGTCTGTCTATCTGTCTATCTATCTGTCTATCTATCTATCTACAGAAGGATTATTTTATTGAATTGAGATGTATTTAAAAAAAAAAAACACAAACAAAATAGCTTATCTTCTTGATTGCACATTAATCATGTATTATTCACTAAATTCCAAATTGTATTTAAAATTCTATAGTTTGGATTTTAGTGAATAACCTTGAATATGTATCCTTTTTTGCCACTTGTGTCTCTCTCCTCATATACTCCCTTTTCCCCTTTTGTTTACCTCTGTCCATATCTTTCCATGTGTACCTTTCTGCTCATATGCCCCTTTTCTGACCCTCTGCCCATGTTTTCTTTACCCCCTTTAACTTATTTTGTCACCCAGTGCTCATGACCCCCAACTGTGTCACCCTGCCCCATTTGAGCCCTATTCCCATGTACCCCATCATGATTCTATGTCCATGTTCCTCTGTCCGGCAAGACAGTGGGTACCCAGACATATATAAACATATATACAAAAATGCATCTTTTCATCCCCCTACCTCTCTTTAGTAGCACACCCAAACATGTTCTCTTGGTTGCTTTTCTGGAGCAGTAGCTGCTGTGTGGTGGGGCTGGGATATAACACCATATCTATCAGCACTCACAACATCTGATGACGCAGTGAAGCATACAGAACCATCATGATCACTCTCAGGACTATTATTTCAATGCCACTTGGCCTTGCTACTACAGCGAGGTAGGTGGAAGAAAAATATGAATATTCTTATATATGTTTTGGATACCCACTTTCTGGTACTATGTCAGGAGGGAGGGTACTTGACTTGGTGACTTTCACCTGGATCTGAGTCTCACATGGATACAAATATATGAAATTATTGTCCCTATAGACCTATGCGGTGTATCCTGGGTGATTTTTACATGCAATGCCAGTGCATCCATTGACAGTGGAGCATCTACATCATTCTCATTTTCTATAAGAGATTTGTCTTTACTCTTACACTGATCAATCCTTTCTCCCTCTTGATTATTTTGGATTTCCTTGGCAATCATCTGCTCTATTTCTCATGCAGAGGGAACTTTTTATTATTTTCGTTTCATTTCAGTTTGATATACAAATTGTAAAGGTTCACTCTGTAATGGCACGTGAGCAAAAACTTGTTTGAGACCTGAATGGGGATTTACCAAAGTGCAAGCCACTGAGTCTCTATAAGCATTACCCATTCATCATCAATGTATCTGCAATAGGTAACCAGGTTCGCCTCCTATTCGGGACTACCATAAGTATGATGATTTTTATGGGGAATGCTTCCATTAACAGTTTAGAAAGCTTTCTAAATAAGTTAAATGGAAATGACTGGGGTATATCATTGAGCAGTCATTACAGTACTACAAGCATATCGTTTTTATATATAGAAATATATGGAAAAAATAATTAACTGAAAATCAACAATTTCTTTAAAAAAGTGGATGCTAACAAATATGTTTTGTACAATGCTGGACATTATATACCCTGGTTGGTGGATATCCGTAAGGGGCAATTTAAGAGAATTTGACAAAATTGTACTAATACAAAACTGTATGAAGAAGAGGCTGGAGTATTGATAAAAAAAAAATTGATAAAAAGTACCCAGAGGAATTGGTAATTAAGGCATGATATGAGGTTAGGGAATATAATCAGGAACACCATATTTTAGAAAAAGAGATTAAATGCAATAAAAAGCAAGATAATAGTGAATTATACCGTTAGTTTATTTTACTGGATGTGCTGAAAGCCAGAGCCTTGCTCAATGTTTCTCTACCTGCTCAAAGTTTGTGAGTGCTTCACTGACATAATATATCCCCGATATTTTCTGTTTTACACCATATATTTCTTTGTTTTCTCTTTTGCATATAATTGTGTGGTCTGACCAACTATTGAGAGTTAATAAAATTCTTTTGCACACATTTATGAATTTTACACAGTGTGCTTTTTGGAATTTCAACAAAATTGGCTATTTGCACATATGAATATTGTGGTTTATGATTTACATAAATTGAAACATTTTTCCATTTGTACTATTTGCACAGATTTGTAACACAAACATTATTGCACATCTTTATGCATTTTCATGAATGGGAAGTTTGCATTGTATTGCACATTTACACAATTAAATATTGTGATTTATGATTTGCACAAATCGAATCCGGTCAAGCATTTGGGACAGAGCGAGATGAGATGGATCTTCAACCTCGGGACCTTACAACCCCAAGGTTTGAATATAGACTTTGAACTATGTCACTTTATTTAAATGCACTTTCCATCTCACTCGTCTCCCTGTTCCATTCTGTTTTACCCCCTTCCCCTTCTTTATATTTTTAATATTTTTAATATATTTTAATACAATTTAACTTACATTTTATAATTTGTTAGTATTTTTTTATTCACATAGATCCCACCAACACTACTGTAGTAATTTTTACATACCTTTAGCAATATTACCAAGTCCCCAATTTTTGGCTTTTAGTTTCATTTGGTTTTTTTAGCCCTGTTCTACTATGGGTGCTTTCACCAAGGGCAATATGGGAGGAGTGATGTGATCAACACTAGAGCTGCACGCCCAGGGGGTGGAACGACCTCCAGGATCGTTATATCATTCATCACTAAGGAACCTCCCCTTGGGCGTGCAGTCCCCTCCCTCCAATACATGCATGTACAGTTGGGCTGTGAGGACAGCCTGGTAGCTGTTTTTGGGGAGGCGGTTAAGTGACGGTGGAGGTCCGATACGTCACTTCCGCCAACCACCCCGACGGACTCCCAGGGCTTTCGCCAACCAACGCTGCCCACCAATGAAATCTCATATAAAAATAAGCGGCCAATAAACGCAGTGGTTCAAACACACACTATTTTCACTTTGTGAACAAATTATCTGTTAGACACTATGATTGGACAAACACCCCTGGGACCATTAAAGGGGAAGGACTAAAGGACATTTAAAATGGAAGATTCAGAGGACCATCACTACAGCTGACTGAGGAAGCTCTTTTGAGAGTGAAACGCATATTGGCCATTTTAAAGGACTTTTTAACGGACTTTTTATTACACTTTGTGTATATACTTTTATTTTGTCATAGTACAGCAATAAATCTTGTTATTTTTAATCTACTCATCCTATGCAAGTCCTTTCTTGAAGCCTCTGGGAATCTTCATAGGGGTAGTGCCATCCCCATCCAAATTGGCACAGAACCTACATACCTTAGAGCCAGGACCAGTAGGCTCAGAATTAGGTGAGCACCCCATTTATTATTTGATACTTTTATCTTATATTATTACAGTCTACACATTGGCCCACCTTCTCCCCTTATGTCTTGTTTGTGAGGATCATTGCAAGCCGAGGCGGAAAGGTGGTGCTGCCATAAGAGCACATAGGCATGATTACGGAGCCAGTATCTATACACAGGCTCCTTTAAATGTGAGTGTTTTCTCTGCTATACCACATATTGAATCACACTTTTAAGGATCATCTGCACTATATTGTACCCTTTGTTCTTTTTACATGTATTTTACGCCAAACTTCCAACATTGAATAGTTTGGTAAGTTCTGTATATTTATTTCAGCGCTCCACTTAGAGGTGTTAGTCTTTCACTCACACCGACTTATATTTCTTGAATCATTTTGCTATTTGCACTATATGCACAGATTTGTAGCACTATTTGCATTGTATTGCTCATATTTTTTAAGGCACAGCGCAACTTTTTGGGGTTTATTTTAGATGCAGTAAATTGTTGTGAACATACGGTTCTTTGCCCTTCTGTCCACAACCACAATCTGCCCTGTCTACAGGGAGTGCAGAATTATTAGGCAAATGAGTATTTTGACCACATCATCCTCTTTATGCATGTTGTCTTACTCCAAGCTGTATAGGCTCGAAAGCCTACTACCAATTAAGCATATTAGGTGATGTGCATCTCTGTAATGAGAAGGGGTGTGGTCTAATGACATCAACACCCTATATCAGGTGTGCATAATTATTAGGCAACTTCCTTTCCTTTGGCAAAATGGGTCAAAAGAAGGACTTGACAGGCTCAGAAAATTCAAAAATAGTGAGATATCTTGCAGAGGGATGCAGCACTCTTAAAATTGCAAAGCTTCTGAAGCGTGATCATCGAACAATCAAGCATTTCATTCAAAATAGTCAACAGGGTCGCAAGAAGCGTGTGGAAAAACCAAGGCGCAAAATAACTGCCCATGAACTGAGAAAGTCAAGCGTGCAGCTGCCACGATGCCACTTGCCACCAGTTTGGCCATATTTCAGAGCTGCAACATCACTGGAGTGCCAAAAAGCACAAGGTGTGCAATACTCAGAGACATGGCCAAGGTAAGAAAGGCTGAAAGACGACCACCACTGAACAAGACACACAAGCTGAAACGTCAAGACTGGGCCAAGAAATATCTCAAGACTGATTTTTCTAAGGTTTTATGGACTGATGAAATGAGAGTGAGTCTGATGGGCCAGATGGATGGGCCCGTGGCTGGATTGGTAAAGGGCAGAGAGCTCCAGTCCGACTCAGACGCCAGCAAGGTGGAGGTGGAGTACTGGTTTGGGCTGGTATCATCAAAGATGAGCTTGTGGGGCCTTTTCGGGTTGAGGATGGAGTCAAGCTCAACTCCCAGTCCCACTGCCAGTTCCTGGAAGACACCTTCTTCAAGCAGTGGTACAGGAAGAAGTCTGCATCCTTCAAGAAAAACATGATTTTCTGGCAGGACAATGCTCCATCACACGCGTCCAAGTACTCCACAGCGTGGCTGGCAAGAAAGGGTATAAAAGAAGAAAATCTAATGACATGGCCTCCTGGTTCACCTGATCTGAACCCCATTGAGAACCTGTGGTCCATCATCAAATGTGAGATTTACAAGGAAGGAAAACAGTACACCTCTCTGAACAGTGTCTGGGAGGCTGTGGTTGCTCCTGCACACAATGTTGATGGTGAACAGATCAAAACACTGACAGAATCCATGGATGGCAGGCTTTTGAGTGTCCTTGCAAAGAAAGGTGGCTATATTGGTCACTGATTTGTTTTTGTTTTGTTTTTGAACGTCAGAAATGTATATTTGTGAATGTTGAGATGTTATATTGGTTTCACTGGTAATAATAAATAATTGAAATGGGTATATATTTGTTTTTTGTTAAGTTGCCTAATAATTATGCACAGTAATAGTCACCTGCACACACAGATATCCCCCCAACATAGCTATAACTAAAAACAAACTAAAAACTACTTCCAAAAATATTCAGCTTTGATATTAATGAGTTTTTTGAGTTCATTGAGAACATGGTTGTTGTTCAATAATAAAATTAATCCTCAAAAATACAACTTGCCTAATAATTCTGCACTCCCTGTATTGTTGCTGCTGTGTATCTGGCTTTATGTGATCAGTAACGGAAAAGAAAGTTGAAGTAAATCCTATGCATATGAGGTATTCACAAAATCAGGACAAATTATTATATCTACCATCTGGAATTCATCACCATTTGTACTAAACCTATTATAGGAAAATAATGTATTTTATATTTTTCCTTTAGTTTATATATTTTTTTTAAACTAAATGTTAGTTTTTCTTTACATACACTCTTCAGTTTAAGAATTTGACTTATTTGGATAGTGATATTGTGCCCATATATAAAGTATAAATCATACAGTAAGTGTGGACCCTTATCGCAGCAATGCTACACATTTTAGATGCTTATCTGCAATGTGTAAATGACTAATTATGTTGAGCTATGGGCTTTGGCCTTTCTTACTTGTAATATCTATTTCTTACTTGTAATATCTATTTCCACAGGGTCATGTTTTATTCTTGTGACCTTTCCCTCTGCTCTCATTTATACCAGATGAATCTGCATGCTGACAAAAAACAAACAAAAAAAAACTATAGCACACATTTCTAAAAATGATTTCTTCAGAGCTATCTGCAAAATATGCATGACGGATTGGAATTATCCTCTTATTAGCATAGTATGTACTTGACTACAGAACTGCACAATGCATAGGCTCCACATAACAAAGGACCAAAATGCAATTAACTTTGGATAGTTTTAAAGCTTAAGAGCTTACATGACATTCATGGCCTCAGTTCTCCTGTATTTATTTATGAGCTAATATTGCTTTTTTTAGTGCTGCTTTACATTGAAACACCTGAGCAGTCATATTTTTGTGAAAATGAAATAAATGTTGTAATATGTGGCATATATTGGCTTGTACGTGTATCATATATTTGCAGTTTTTTTTCAAGTGCAATTTGTTATTTATCAGAAAATGTTCACATTCCTCTGCTGCAATGTTGCACAACCTCAAGGTTCACCAATGCTCCAAGTTTTGTCTGTATTCCCAGTGGAACAGTACTTGTAAACGCCTTAATTCTAGACTATTAATGTTCCTTGTGGACTGTCTTGGGAAACATCACTCTACTGTAATAACCATCGATGTATAAAAATAGCATAATTCATCAATATGAGGCACCCTTCAGCTAGCACACAGGGTGTAGGTGTGTGTATCTAGTAATACCTTAGAGTGGTCAAGAAAACCGAACTGGACTGGTCCTGCCTGCTGCTTGACAGTGGCGGAACTTATGTAGGGAGGGACCTGGTGCAATTATTTTTATGAGTCTCCTCTAGGGCAAGCATTGCCCCATCTGTTGTACAACTCGCACAATGCTTTTCCAGCTGAGGATCTATCATGTGCTAATCATTACAGTGCTTTATTTGTTTGAAAGTAAGCAAGTTTTGTGTGTTTAAATGTATATATGTATTTGTTTGTAGTGTTGGCATTTTTTTTTAACTCCTTGTTTTATTGAAGTAAGAGTAGCAAGTTACAGAGACTGCTTGAGTAGTACTGTACATACATTTGACCTAAATAAACACTGGGATATCCTATGTACACCCTGTTCCAAATTATTATGCAAATTCTATTTAAGTGTCACAAAGATTAAATATTTTGTTTTTCAGTTTAACTCAAGGATGGCATTGTGTCTCAGGGCTCTTTTGATCACTGAAAACAATCTCGGACACCTGTGATAATTAGATTACCAGGTGAGCCCAATTTAACGAAAAACTACTAAAGGAGGGTGTTCCACATTATTAAGCAGAGCACCATTTTCATGCAATATGGGGAAGAAAAATGTTCTCTCTGCTCCCGAAAAGAGTGAAATAGTTCAATGCCTTGGACAAGGTATGAAAACATTAGATATTTCACGAAAACTTAAGTGTGATCATCGCACTATTAAGAGATTTAGGGCTGATTCAGAGCACAGACGGGTTCGTGCAGATAAAGGCACATTGAGGAAGATTTCTGCCAGATCCATGCATCGGATCAAGAGAGCAGTTGCTAAAATACCATTACATAGCAGCAAACAGATATTTGAAGCTGCTGGTGCCTCTGGAGTCCCACAGACATCAAGGTGTAGAGTCCTCCAGGGTCTTGCAACTGTGCATAAACCTTCTATTTGGCCACCACTAACCAATGCTCACAAGCAGAAACGGCTGCATTGGGCAGAAAAATACATGCAGACTAATTTTCAAACAGTCCTGTTTACTGATGACCCTGGATGGTCCAGATGGATGGAGTAGTGGATGGTTTGTGGACGGCCACCCTGTTCCAACAAGGCTGCGAAGTCAGCAAGGCGGTGGTGGATTCATGTTTTGGGCCGGAATCATGGGAAGAGAGCTTTAGGTTCCCCGAAGGTGTAAAGATGACCTCTGCAAAGTATGTGGAGTTTCTGACTGACCACTTTCTTCCCTGGTACAGAAGGAAGAACTATGCTTTCCGTAATAAAATCATCTTCATGCATTGCAATGCACCATCTCATGCTGCAGATAATACCTCTGCATCAATGGCTGCTATGGGGATAAAAGGAGAGAAAGTCATGGTGTGGCCTCCATCCTCCCCTGACCTCAATCCTATTGAGAACCTTTGGAGCATCCTCAAGCAAAAGATCTATGAGGGTGGGAGGCAGTTTACATCCAAACAGCAGCTCTGGGAGGCTATTCTGACATCTTGCAAACAAATTCAAGCAGAAACTGTCCAAAAACCCACAAGTTCAATGGATGCAAGACTTGTGAAGCTGCTATCAAATAAGGGATCCTATGTTAAAATGTAACGTGACCTGTTAAAATGTTTAAAAAGTTAAAAATGTTGTTATAAGTTTGATTGAAATAGCTTTTGATTTCGGTAAATATGCTGCAAACACAACAAATGACAATTTTCAGTTCTTTACAACCTATAAAGTGTTTTGAAACTTACTGTGTGTAATAATTTGGAACAGTGCATTGTACGTTTTTTATGTTTAAAAAAAATACTGTTATCATTAGGAGGTTTGTTCAATAAAATTTGAATTGTACTCTTAATAGTTGATAACATGAGAATTATGCTGACTGTTATTGTTATTTACATCAATTATTTAGGTAAATGAGAAAAATATAATTTGCATAATAATTTGGAACAAGGTGTAAAGATCCCATATAGGGAAAGGTACTACTAAGAAAGGCACCAATATTTTTTTAAGAAAACAAAAAATTTTAAAAATCTTTTGGCCCCAAGTTAAGCACTAAAACCACCAAGAAAAAGCACTTTATCCAAATTTAAAGGTTTTAATCCTTGCAACACATGCAAGGCGTGTATGTCCAAAAAAGGAATTTAGAAGTACTTTCACGAATGAGAGTTTTAAAATAAAATCAAATATTAATTGCAATACAAAGTATAGCATTTACATGTTACAGTGCTCTTGTGGGAAACAATACATATGGCGGACATATAGAAAATTAAAGGAGAGAATTTTAGAACATCAAAATAATATCAGAAAAAAACCCAAAAAATATACAGTACCCATACACTGTAATAGCTGCAAGAAATTTAATTGGCAAGACTTTTCCTTCATGGGCATTGAACACAT
>OW240917.1:124048738-124064081 GCA_933207985.1 Pelobates cultripes | reverse complement strand
CTTGTGGATGCGACATAGTTAACACTATTCAATTCCAAAATTGTTATTTTTATTTAGGTCTTTATCTTTTAGACTAGGCAAGGATAGGATTTTACAATTTCAAAGATTATTTTCAAACTTCATTTAGGCAAATAAACACCCAAGAATTTCTCAGAAGATCTTACAAAACAATTATGATAAAAGTGGTATTTCATTTCCGGATATCGCAAAGTTACACCAAACGTGTCTAATTGTGAATGTAATGATATGCAATAAACGAAACATTTAAAGAAATGCCTGGTTTCAGATAGAGCAAGAAAACTATCCACATGTCAATTTAAATACTGCATTCTGGTCAATTAACTTAGACGTAATGAAACAAAGAAATGTTTTAAATACATTGATTATGGATATGCTAGAATTTTTAAAAATATTGAAAACTAAACTTAACCTTTTTAGAATCCATTCTTATACAAGCCCCAATAGAAACTCTGCATTATGGCATGAGCGATATGGACCTATACAATTGGAGATTATGAGGGATAAATAAATTTGCAGATCTTTTTAATAATAAAAAATGAATTTGTTTTCTGGGCCTACAAGATAAATACAATATACCTTATAGCAAAACTTTTCGCTACCTAAGGAGTAAACATTTTATAAACTCAAAACAGGTTATATTCGAACACTCCATCTTTGATTATTAGATAGAGTAGGTACAAAAGGCTTAATAACCTGATCTTCTAAACTTAAACAAGGGGGGAAGATGCGGAAAAAATACTACTAGTAGTTAAATGGGAAAAGGATCTTAATATAAACCATACCCCATATGAATGTAACCATACCACTGTTCAATTAAAAAAATACATTCATTGTATATCTTTGCTAGAACTTAATTTAAAGATCTTGTATAGGTGGTACTTGGTTCATTCTAAACTACATAAAATGTATGAAGCTTATTCACCTATATGCTGGAGATGCCTTAAAGAGATTGGTGCAATACTTCATATTTGGTTTACCTGTGAGATATTAAATGATATTAAGATACATATATCTTCCCTGATTTTAGACTTAACTCAAGAGATAATAATTCTCACACCTCTGCTATTTTTATTTAATTTTGATTTTCCATTAATGGAAATGTTTTAAAAATATTTATTTACACATTCTTTATGCTCTGAAGATCACTATAGTTCGTCACTGGAAGTCGACTTATCCTCCACTATGGCAAGAAATTCTAAACCAAATAGAATATCAGTATATAATGGAATGTAACTTTATTACTACATTGGGTAAATCTGTTTCATATCAAGATGTATGGCAACCCTGGATAATATAGGGAATATAAAACGTACTCTAAATTAAGGATGGTTTAGTGGATTAAGATAATTATCTCCATGAATTCCTAATAAAACAAGAGTTCCCATGGATATACTGAAATTGTCGCACCCTGCTTTTAAATCCCAAGGTTTGCAGTCCTCAGTTATGTATGTCCATATTCACAGTGTTTTTTGTTTTTGTTTGTTTGTTTGGAATGAGTACACTACCTTAAATCCGATTTATCTCTGTACTAGACATATGGATTTACTATGTCGAATTGTAATGAAATATTGGATCTATTTGTATTTGTTTTTTCTGTGTTTGGCAATGTTGATAACAAAACAAAAAAGAATAAAAAAAAAAAAAAAAGAAAAGATATTGATGGAAAAAAAGATGATTGATATTTAGGGGACAGCCACTAAATGTCGATTTTAATAACAGATCAAGTGGGAAGTGACTAAACAGCTAGTTTATTCCTCATTTTATTTGATTCGTGATTTAGTCATATGGTGATTCAGAGTTAAGGAATTCAGGCAAATTGCCATCTGCCTAAAATTCAGATGAATCTCAAATAGTTTGGAACCAATTATTATTGCTACTTATTGAGCAGCAACATGTTATGCAGTCCTGTACAATGAAACACTAATGTGGATAAGCTCCACTGAGGTCTTGGGCTTTTCTTTAAAGTTAATTTACCTCCATTTAAGGGCAATGGCTTTTCCGTCGCTCTGAGAGATGGAACTTGGATCTGGCTGATAAGAGTTAATAGAAAAGGATTAAATAAGCATTAAAACATACTGCATGACTTACCAAGCAGAAGAAGCTGCTCTTCTTATGAGAAATGCATAGAAATCCCTCTTGAATTTAATGAAGATATGTTTCATCACAGGACTCAATTATAGAAGCAGTTCAAAATATAAAAATATTATTCATTGTAAAAATATTTTGATAACTCTGACTTAAAAGTGAAAATGGTTTCATATGTCTGCTTTACCTTATTCCATTAAAGGGTCACATGAGGCATTTGGGAAGGTTTTCATTTATATATTTATTTAATATTTCTGGCCTAACAACCTGCAGGCCTTTGTAGAAGATTAATAATTATAGACTAGTAATGGGGCATTTGCAGTTCTTCGATACATTTAATAAATACATAGAGTATTTATTTTAACATTTTTGGTTGGGAAATAGTTTGAAGGGATATTAATGGATTGTATTTAGGAATTCATTGTGGATAACAATATCATTATTTAGATGTGCATTTGTCTCCTATAGAATGGCAAAATGATGAAAAATTTCAGCATTCAGTCTTTTAGTAAGAAAAAGAATACTAATTCTCCATTTCTGTTATTCAGTAATCATGCACACAACGCTACAGCCAACAACAGTGCAGCAACTATGTCTTGTGAGTGTTTTCTGACCATTGTGTTGATCGTAGGTTTGTATTCTGTTTTTTGAAGTGTGCAGTCTTACTACTGAGAAAAATTGAGCTAGCTGGTGATAATGAATCTACATTTTGATTTAGTTTAAATTTTATGGGGTTTTTTATAGTAGAAAAAGCAAAAAGGAAGTGTCAGTTTATGGTAGGTCTGCCTTCCTGCTGCTAATGCTTGCAGTGTTTTAAACTGTTTTGCAGGGACATATCATTGAACATCAACAGACTTAGTCACTAAACACCAATGTATTTATTTTTCTCCTGATTGCAATGGCAATTGTCATATTTACTAAAGCCAATTCTGGTTGGAATTTGGAATTAAAAAGATTAAAGTATCAAAAATCTTATATATAATAGATATCAATATCACAAAAAGTATGAACATATTAATACATTTTTTAAAATATTAAATCATTTTAAAAGTGTATCCAAAGATATAAAATCTTTTGAAAAGCTTATCTCAAACTAGAAAAGCTACAATTTCTGGGGAAATTGTGTGAAGTGTTCTTGCCTCCACCTGTAGTCTACAACTGGAGTGGGCAGAGTAACTGGGTGGAGTGGCTTGAGTAACTGTTATGTGGTTGGAGTGGCTGAAGTAACTGTGGAAAGGTTGGACTGGGCAGAGTAACTTTATGGAGTGGGCAGAGTAACTGTGTGCAGTGTTTGGAGTGAGTAAAGATAGTAAACATTACACTAACCAATTGATGGATCAAATTTAAAAAGTGCACATGGCAAGCTTGATAGAGTGAGAAATGCATTTCAGCTTTTATTTATTTATATAGCACATTTAATTGCAATGTTGTAGCCCAAAGTGCTTCACAGTTACATTAAAACATACATTTATAAAAACATTAGCAGGTGTACAAAAGGCCCTGTCTATGACATCACTTGCTGCTCCTGCCTGGCACAGGTCAGAGTATTTTGGCGGTTGCCATCTTCAAATGGTCGTATTTTAAAAACTATAAATCCTACAGCGAGGAGCTTTATATTATGATATTGAATCACATGACCCAGACCTACATTTTGATGCATAGTATGTCTCTGAAGTATTAAAAATGAAGGCACAGTCGCAGTTTAGAAATTGCCATTCAAATTTGAGCTGGCTAGAGTGGAGTTTCAATGAATGTCAATGGACAACATGAGTTTCAAACAAATGGTCATATTGTGAAAACTATCATGACTATGGCTATGCAAGAACACTTAATAATAATAATAATAATAATATATATGTGAGATAACATTAAGTGGTCTTGCTATGCAAGAACACTTAAATAACAAATCAAGGCCTAGATAAGGTAATACAACGTGAGCAGGGTATTACTTTAGGGCAGGTGGAACTGAACCAATTAAGGGACTGGAGAGCCGAGTGGAGTATGAAATTTGATGTTGATGAATGCAATGTTATGTATTTTGGGTCGAGTAGTGCCCAGGCAACTTAGATCCTAAATGGTACTGGGTTATGGAAAATATTAAATGAGAAGGACTTGGGGATAGTTACATACAACAATCTATCCAACAAAGTGCAATGCCAGTTAGCAGTTCCTAAGACCAGTGGTGTATTATGAAAATATATTAGCTTGCTTTTTTTATATACGAAGATGACCGTTTGAATAAGTGGTTCAATTTCAGGCACCTGATTTAAAGAAAGATCTTATAGAATTAGGGACAGAGAAAGTGGGAGCAGTCAAAGTGTAGATGTTTAGGACAATAAGGGCATGAACCCAGGTAGATACTGTAAGAGAGGAGAAAATGGTTTATTGTCCAGGTATAGTAAGAAAATTGATATAAAACTTAGCTTTTAATAGAAAATAATAATAAAAAAAGCATATGTAGAGATGTCCCTTAGAGGAATCATAAATCAACTGAGAGCTGAATAATCATTGTATACGGATGCTAGTTTCTAATATGGCATCTATAGATGGTGGAAAACAAAATAGATCAATCAGTGCTAGAGTTTCCCTTGAGTTTCTGCATTGTTGGAGGTGGAACTGAGGTGGAACTGGAGAATTGGAGGTAGAACTGCTCCTCAGTTCGACCTCCAACAATCTCATGCAGAAACTCACGGGAAACTCTAGCATTCTCTATATATAGTTGTAATATTCCTCTTCTTTTCCTTTATATAAATTTGTATACAAAGTATATATATATTTTTTGGTCTTGTGTCATCAGACTCAACCTTTGGTGTCCCAGTGTCTCCCAGCCAGTGTCCCTAGTGTCTCAGTGTCCCCATGTCTCCCAGTGTCTCTGGTGTCTCAGTGTTTCCTAGTCTCCCAGAGTTCCCTAGTCTCTCAGTGTTCCCATGTCTCTCAGAGTCCCCATATCTCTCAGTGTCCCCATGTCTTCCAGTGTAATGATATTGATGTTACAAAGTTTTGGAGTCCAGTAGCCAGATCAGCAATGTTTTCTGCCAGAGGTAGCCACTTGTTACCCAGGTGGTTGAGCCCCTGAGCCTTGAGTGGCCTTCTGGTCTTAAGCAGAGATGGGAGACTGGAACAGAAAGATGATAATCGTAGTGAGGCAAGCCGAGGTCAGTGGGAAGGAGAAGCAGCAAAGTCAAAACAGTCCAAATTCAGCAACAGGAAGGAGAAACAGGAACACGCTTGATTAGAGAGTACAGGAACCACAATAATCTGGCAAAGGTACAGAGACAGGAAGTGGCTTTTATAGGCCAAGAACCAGACACCTGACCAGACACAGCTGAAGAGAGTTGTCACTGATAACCTTGACTCTACAAGCAATGGTATCAGATCTCAGGTAAATTTGCAAAAGGCAGGCTGGTTTACTGGTAAGGAAAAGGTTTAGCACCATGTAAACCAGGGTTCGAAACCCAGCAGAGTCAGTTCCTCACATCCAGTGTCTCAGTGTCCCCTAGTATAAAAGAAAAAATCTCAGGCACTCACTGTGATAGATTTATGCAGGTTAATTGGATCCCACAATATTTTGACCTGTACCCAGTTTTATCAAGTCTCCAGTGTCCCTGGTGTCCCCTAGTCTCCCATTGCCCCAAGTGTCTCAGTGTCTCCTAGTATAAAATAAAAAAATCTCAGGCACTCACCGTGATAGATTTATGCAAGTTTATTGGACACCGCAACGTTTCGACCTGTACGCAGGTCTCCAGTGTCCCCTATGTATCACAGTGTCCATTGTGTATAACAGTGTCTTAGTGCCCATGTCTTCCAGTGTCTCATTGTGTCTCAAAGTCACCCAGTGTCCCCATGTCCCCCCCGTGTCTCCATGTGTTCCAGTGTCCCCAAGTGTCTCAGTGTCCCCAGGTCTCCTAGTGTCCCCTAGTGTCTTAATGTCCCCATGTTTTACAGTGTCTCAATTTCTCTCTGTATCCCCTAGTGTCCTAGTGACATATGGAAACTGGGGGACACAGACACTAAGGGACACTGGGAAACATGGGGATGCAGACACTAAGGGACACAGGGAGACATGGGGACACAGACACTAGGGGACATAGAGACATGGGAATACTGGGCGACTTTGAGACACGAGGGGATTCTGGGCGACACGGGGCACTGAGACACTGTGATACACAGGGGACACTGGAGACCTGGGGAAACAGACACTGGGGACACTGAGACACTGGGAGATTAGGGGACTGGGAGACTAGGGGATACTGGAAGACATGGGGACACTGAGACTCTGGGCGACATGGAACACAGACACTGGGAGATTAGAGGACTGGGAGACTAGGAGACACTGGAAGACTAGGGGACACTGGGAGACATGGGGACACTGAAAGACTGGGAAACTAGGGGACACTGGGAGACATGGGGACACTTAGGGTCAGATTAAGAGCGCAGTGGGCCTGGCGCTGACAATTATGATGGGCCTAATTACAAAATCTTATCGACCAAAAACACTAAAACAGCCCTACCTCCCAAGCGTCATGTATCTTATGGAGATGGTGCTGGAGGGAAACTCATAGGATGCAGCTATGAGAAAATACATACCCTATGCTAATCTCAAGCAGTTATCTATCAAGTAAATCCATATCCCCTAACAGCAGTGTCCAGTGAAGCAGGGAAGTCTATGGATGGGGGGAAGGAAAGGGTGGGCCACTGACATGAATCACGTAACCAGAACTGTCGAACTGGGCGAACATACCCAAAAAGGGGGCATGTCTGCCCAAAGAATTTGAAGGACAGCCTGGCATGAATGCATGTCAGGCTGCCTGCCACTCATGCAAGCTGGCCAACTAAGTAGGGCATACTATGCAGACGGTACCCTGAGCTTGCATAAATGCATCTAATGATGCACTTGCTCATGTCCCCTAGCAGTCACATGTAGACTTGTCTCCTTACCTTCTTACTAGCAGGCAGAAGCTCCTGGTATATAGTCTGGGACAAGGAAAAGGTGTATGTAGTGAGTGTAGAAGAAAGAAGAAACAGTGTTAGAGAGACCAAAGTCTGCATTACCTAAACTAATTTCATTGTCAGCCAGTCCACACAAGTTTTGTTTCTCTACATCCCACAAGTTTCCATACTTAAGCAAGAGTATGTGAAAAGTAGTTAGAGTTACCACCTTTCTTGAAAAAAAAAGCTACTAATTTACTTAGTTCTAATGTGCACATACATTTTGTATGTGTGACATCACATGATGTAAATCACAAGGAATGACTTAAGAGATAATTCTGTAAAATCACCAAAAAACTACTTACAGTTTGATTCTACTGTATATATGGATTGTTCCCAGTGTCTCCCTGTCTCAGTCTCCCAGGTCTCCTAGTGCCTGAGTGTTCCTATGTATCACAGTGTTCCCATGTCTCCCAGTGTGCCCCAGTGTCCCCTAGTGTCCCCATGTCTCCCAGCATCCCCTAATCTCCCAGTCTTTCAATGTCCCCATGTCTTCCAGTGTCCCCTAGTCTCCCAGTTCCCTAATCTCCCAATGTCTGTGTCCCATGTCGCCCAGAGTCTCAGTGTCCTCATGTTTTCCAGTATCCCCTAGTCTTCCAGTCCCCTAATCTCCCAGTGTCTCAGTGTCTCCTAGTGTCTGTGTCCCCAGATTCCCAGTGTCCCCTGTGTATCACAGTGTCTCAGTGCCCCATGTCGTCCAGTGTCTCCTCGTGTCTCAAAGTCAACAAGTGTTCCCATGTCTCTGTGTCCCCTAGTATACTATACACTGAGACACTTGGGGACAATGGGAGACTAGGGGACATTGGGAGACTAGGGGACACTTAGGCACTAAGGACACTGAGGCACCACGGATACTTAGAGACACCAGGGACACTGGGAGACATGGGACACTAAGACACTGTGATAAATAGAGGACACTGGAGTCTTGATAAAGACCTGGGTACAGGTTGAAACATTGTGGTGTCCAATAAACTTGCATTAATCTATCCCAGTGAGTGCCTGAGATTTTTTCTTTTATACTAGGGGACACTAAGACACTTGGGGGCACTGGGAGACATTGGGACACTGGGAGACTAGGGGACACTGAGAGACTAAGGCACTGCAGACACTGAGAGACACCAGGGATACTGGGAGACATGGGGCACTAAGACACTGTGATACATAGGGAACACTGTGATACATAGGGGACACTGGAGACTTGATAAAGACCTGGGTACAGGTCAAAACGTTGCGGTGTCCAGTAAACCTGCATAAATCTATCACAGTGAGTGCCTGAGATTTTTTCTTTTATACTAGGGGACACAGAGACACTGGAAGACATGGGGACACTGAGAGACATGGGGACACTGAGAGACTAGGGGACTCTGGGAGACTAGGAAACACTAGAGACACACCAGGGACACTGGGAGACATGGGGACACTAAGACACTTGGGACACTGGCTGGGAGACATGGGGACACTGGGAGTGCCTCATGTTTTCCAGGTCTCAAAGTCGACCAGTGTCCCCATGTCTCCCCGTGTCCTCATGTTGCCCAGTGTCCCTTAGTGTCCGTTTCCCCATGTCACTAGGACACTAGGGGACACTGAGAGACATGGGGGCACTGTGAGACATGGGAACACTGAGACACTAGGGGACACTGAGACTAGGGGACTCTGGGAGACTATGTCCCCAGTGTCTCAGTGTCCCCATGTCTCAGTGTCCCCATGTCTCAGTGTCCCCAAGTCTCTCAGTGTCCCTTGGTTTCCCAGTGCCCCCTAGTGTCTCAGTGTTTCCAAGTGTTCCTATGTCTCTCAGTGTCCCCAAGTCTCACAGTTTCCCCTAATGTCTCAGAATGCCCAGGCCTCCCAGTGCCCCTTAGTGTCTTAATGTCCCCAAGTGTCTCAGTGTCCCCTAGTGTCTCAGTGTCCCCTAGCGTCTCCCAGTATCCCCTAGTGTCTGTGTCCCCATGTCTCCCTGCAGCCTTTCCTTCCATCTCTCACTTACCTGAGCTGTAGGCTGTCTCTGCAGACTCGGAGCTGCTGTCTGGACTCTCTGTGCAGAGCTGCTCCCCCGCGTATCCGTGAGTAGAGAGAGGCAGGGAGGAAGATGCTGTTACTTCCTATCCCTGCCTCTCTCCACACACAGTGACTCCTATTGGCGATGCTGGTATTGCAAAATACTCTGTTTATACCAAGACTGACATTTGTATTGCTGGTATTACTGCAATACCGGCACCGGCTAGGCAGCCTCAAATACCGGAGAAATACCGGCCAGGTGGCAACCCTATGAGTAGTGTGTAAAAAAAAAAAAAAAATGTTTTTAATCAATGGGCCTATTTTATGGGCATAGGCCTAGAGCTGCAGCTTCATCAGTCCCTGTGTTAATCTTGCCCTGCACATACCCACCCTAATGGTCTTATTTAACCCCTTAAGTACCAAGCTTCTGGAATAAAAGGGAATCATGACATGTCACACATGTCATATGTCCTGAAGGGGTTAATCATAATTTGTTAATTCAGAATGCAACATATAATTGTGTTAAGTATCCAAGTTAGAAGAGGATGAAACAGTATGTACACAAAACAGAAAAAAATACAGAAACAGGATAAAGGGCAAAAAGAATAATGAACAGGGTGATCCCTAATTATAAAAAGCAAACTAGGTCTATGTCCACATTTAGTCCCTTAGGTTCCAATGTTTGGAGTTTGTGAATCCAGTAGGTTTCACGTTGAGCTAATTTCTTAACCCTATAACCTCCTCTCCAGTATGGCATCACCTTTTCAATGCCTATAGATTTGAAATTTATAAAAGAGAAATAGGGACAGGAGTTGCAGTGGACCGGGACCGAATGTGTGATAAGACCTTTATTATAAAAGATGTTCCAAGACTCTTACTTTAAAAATTATTTTAATACGGCCAATTGGCAGAGTCATTTGTACAATATAAACATATCACGGCACGTATTCAGCTTGCAGGGACAGGTGAGGGTACAGAAGAGAAAACAGGAATGGGTGAAGGGGACTGGTTCATATTTCACATAACATTTGAGTCACATGGGTGCCTGTGGTTTGTGAAGGACTAGTGCAGGTAGCCCTGCATTTGGAAATGCTGTGTGCCTTAATATCATTGTGCCTGTTTGGTGGGATTGGTGCTCGCTGACTGAGTTCCAGCTGCTGTGTGGATTGAGACAATTCTGCATAGCAGACAATTGGTTTGCCTTAAGGGCACAGAACCACTTTTTTTTTTTTTTTGCAGTATCCCTTATGGTTCATCAGCTTGACTGGCGATAAGATCTGTTCACGATTGCCAGGTATCTCGGAACGCCTGAGCTCTGGCAAGGGATTCTATCGACATGCATTTCGTAAGTGTGGAATTGATTTTGTCTGTGAGTTGCATTCTGGACGGGCACTTTTGGTGCTTCCAATGGAGTGCAATTAGGTTTCTCACTGCCAATATAATCAAGGCCACTACTTGTTTAGAGGCTTTAGGTAACTTAGGTTGGAGGAGGAGAAATAAACATGAATACACGTATAATGGTACTTATTCGATGGATAGCTTGATAAATAGGTCATGCACCATGCCCCACAGGGGTCTAATATCGTGGCAATCCCACCAGATCCCACCAGATGTGCATCATGGTCCCCTCTGCATCGCCAGCAAATGTCTGACACTGCAGGGTATATTCTGTGTAGTTTTGCTAAGTATGAGGTACCATCTGTAAACCAGTTTCTTATGATCGTTTATGTGTGAGTAGCAACGTATAAGACCTTTGAGTGCATTTAAGGAGGAGATCCACTCCCACTCTGTTAATACTCGTCCCCCCTCTCTGACCCACCCTGCACTGAAGGGGAATGTGGTTTCCGAGGTCAAGTTAGATATAGCCGTGTAACACAATGACATGGATTTGGGTTGATTAGGGCGTTTGCTACATCTGTCGTATACTAACAGCAGATTTCTCTTTTCTTTAGGACCTGGGGTCTGTACTTGTGTTGTGATAATGCTTTTCATCTGCAGGTATTGGAAGACAAAAGAGTTGGATAGCTGATATTGCTTTTAGAGATCTGGGAATGGCATGATAGAGCCTTGATGCCAGGGGTCACCTATGATTTTGATTCCCTGGCTGCTCCAGGATTGTAAATTAAACCATAGTGAGAGCATTTTGAGTGTTATTATTGGGATCTGTTCGTGGAATTTATGACTATCTCTATGTTGTGAGTGTATATTATCCCATTGATGTATAGAAATGCTTGTGGTTGGGAACATTTGTGTTGGCTTTGGACGCAGATGTTTGGGGGTCTAGAAGTAATCAGTAATGGAGCCACCCGGTGCTCTGGCATTGTACTGGCATGTCTACTCATTGTATGACATTGGGTTGTATGTGCATTGTTATCGCTCCTTCTAAGTGGGAGGCCCTATGGTACGCGTGGATGTTGGGGAGGCCTACGCTGCCCTGGCTTGGGTGTTTTTCTAGTAATGATGCTGAAAGTCAGGGTTTGCGGGAATCCCATATAAAGGTGCCAATAATGGCTTGAAGTTGCTTGCATAAGGACGTGGGTATTTGCATGGGCAACATTCGGAATGTGTATAAGATTTTCGGCAGTATGACCATTTTGTTGTATTAACCCTGCCCAGCAAGGAAAGCTTAACCGATCTCCACCTCTGGATGTCTGATTTACATAGTTGGAGTAGGAGTTTGTAATTAAGTTTGTACATGTGTGTCACGGAGGCCACCAGTTTCACTCCAAGGTTACCTAATAGTTTTGTGTCTCTCGTGTGGTCAGCCTTATTGGCAGGGCTTGGGTTTTGGTCTGGTTAAGTTTATAAAATGATAGGGAGCCATAATCACGTAGAAGGATCAGTAGCCCTGGTACTGAGGAACTTGGGTTGCTCAATGTAAGCAGAATGTCATCAGCGAACATGGAGAGGCAAAATTCCTTATTATCCATCTTTATGCCTGTAATGTCAAGTTGGTTTCTGATCTTGTAGCCAGGGGTCCGAGGGAAAGGATAAACAACAGAGGGGATAGTGGGCAGTCCTGTCTAGAGCTGTTCGAGAATGGGGCGGAGAGGAATCCTGCATTTGGCACTCATGCTTTTGGTGAGTTATATAGGGCCAGCACTTCAGAAATGAATGGTTGGGGAAAGCCAAACCTATGGAGCACTTGCACCATGTAGTTACAATTAAGCCTGTCGAAGGCCTTCTCCACATTCAATGCTAGGAGGAGGCCCTCGCCACTCGTGGACTGTATGTGGTGTAGGATGTTCAAAAATGTTCTGGTGTTGTCAGAGCCTTGTCTGCCTCTGACTGATCCGTGTGTATTATTCTAGAGATTATGTTAGTTAGACGGTTTGCTAATAATTTAGCATACAGTTTTAAGTAAGAGTTGATTAGTAAGATAGGTGGAAGTTCTGGCAGGCAGTGGGTGGTTTTCCTGGTTTGGGCAGCGTAGAGATATGGGCCAGTAACATGTCGCTAGTGAATGCCCCAGTTTTGGTAACATCGGTTGAAAAGATCTGTTAGATGGGGTGACGCATATGTTTGGTAGTAGAGAGACGTGATCATGAAATTCCATTATTACACCTTGAAGGACAAGATCATGCAAGCCTTCCGTCTGTTACCATCCCTCCAGGCAAATTCTCGGCAGTGAAAATCTTTACCGACCTCTTTGCTACCACTCTGCTAAAAAGGAAGGCCCTAGCCCCCATCACCAGGGCTCTCAAAAAAGCGAACATCGTGTATAAATGGGGATTTCTAGCCCGCTTGCTTATCTGGCACAATGTTACCATGTTACCAATGCAGAAGATGGAAGCCGCCTGCTACAAGAGTGGAAGATCCCAGTACAGATTCCAGAAGGCCCAGAGAGGAAAAGGCCAACTCACCAGTTGCCCACAAAAGTGTCATCAGACTTGAACATGGTGGCTACAGCTAAGTGACTCTTGCACAAACACTGCTATGTTATGCCCAAAAATGGACGTGTTGTCCTTTGATATCATTGTTTTTATTTTTTATATTTTTGCAGAGTTATGTGCACACAGTCCCACAGTCAGATGCACACAGTTATACATATACACTGTCAAATCCACCACATGCACACAGTCGCAGGCAGATAGTCACGTACACAGGATCAGGCAGAAACACACAGTTACAGGCAGTCACACACACACACACACACACACACACACATTGTTACAGGCAGACAGTCACACACAGAGGTACAGACAGTAATATACATATAGCCGCACATACAGTCTTACACATACGCACTTACATTATTTATTTATTTATAAAATATTTTACCAGGAAAGATACATTGAGATTTCTCTCGTTTTCAAGTATGTCCTGGGTCTTTTAGCATGTCACAATGGTGGGTCCAGTAATAACATTGTAGCACAAATCGGCAGAACGAGTTATACAATATATTGAGTTTATTAAGGTGGGTTTGCGGTGCAGGTGCATATACTACATCCCCATAATCAATGATTGGCATCAGCATTTGCTGTACAATCTTTTCCATTACAGTAGGGCTTAGGCAGGAGCAGTGGCGTCTCTAGGATTCATTTTTCGGGGGGGCACATGGAGGGCCAGTGACAAAAGTAGGGGGGCACATTTAACCCCGCCCTCGCCGCAGTTTGACCACGCCCCTGTCACATGTTAAGCCACGCCCCCGACACAATGTGTTTTGTTTTTTTAATAATACCTGGTGGAGGAATCATGATTTTCCACCAGGGATTATTAAAAAAACAAACACATTATCCTTGATACAGTGCCATAGTTGCCAACATTTGAAAAAAAAATTTCAAGGACATTTTGCAGCACAGCTATCAATTACTGTCTGGGTATAATATCCCTGGACAGTCAGTGCTCTCTGTATAATACAGGGTTGTGTGTATAATAAATTGGGACTCTCAGTGCTCCCTGTATAGTGCTGCTCTCTGTATAATCCCAAAACAGAGAGCAGCACTATACAGGAAGCACTGACTATCCCGGGATATTTTATACACACAGATCTGTATTATACAGATAGCTGAGCATATACCCCAATCTCTAGATTACTTGTACCTGTCAACAGCAGCTCCCAGACGCGTGTAACAGGGCTAAAGTGTGCGGCAGCTCACACAGGTTATTCAGCGGTAAAGTGCACTCGCTGGCAGAGCCAAACTGGGAATCCAAAGCAGCCCTGGAAAAAAAATGTATGCCATTCCTACAAGTCAAAATGACACACACATGCTCACTAAATAGAAGCTCACTGACACACACACAAGCAGTACCATTTTAACAGAGTTAAGGGCCCCTGGGCAAAGCAATACACTGGGGCCCTTCCTACACAACTCACAGGAATTTTAATTATTGACTGCGGAGTCCATACACACACACAGACTGCTGAGTCCATACACACACACAGACTGCTGAGTCCATACACACACACACGCACAGATTGCTGAGTCCATACACACACACACACACAGATTGCTGAGTCCATACACAAACACAAACAGACTGCTGAGTCCATACACACACAGAGACTCTGCTGAGTCCGTACATACACAGACTGCTGAGTCCGTACACACACAGACTGCTGAGTCCATACACACACACACTCTGCTGAGTCCATACACACACACACACACACTCTGCTGAGTCCATACACACACACAGACTCTGCTGAGTCCATACACACACACAGACTCTGCTGAGTCCGTACACACACCGACTGCTGAGTCCATACACACACACACACTCTGCTGAGTCCATACACACATACACACACACAGACTGCTAAGTCCATACACACACAAACACACAGACTCTGCTGAGTCCATACACACACAGACTGCTGAGTCCACACACACAGAGACTGCTGAGTCCACACACACACAAAGACTGCTGAGTACACAAACACACAAAGACTGCTGAGTACACAAACACACACACTCTGCTGAGTCCACACACACAGACTGCTGAGTCCATACACACACACAGACTGCTGAGTCAATACACACACAGATTGCTGAGTCCGTACACATACAGATTGCTGAGTACATACACACACAGGCTGCTGAGTCCATACACACACACACACAGACTGCTGAGTCCATACACACACACAGACTCTGCTGAGTCCGTACACACACACACAGACTCTGCTGAGTCCGTACACACACACACGCTCTGCTGAGTCCGTACACACACACAGGCTCTGCTGAGTCCGTACACACACACAGACTCTGCTGAGTCCGTACACACAGACTCTGCTGAGTCCGTACACACA
>OW240917.1:123934762-124048638 GCA_933207985.1 Pelobates cultripes | reverse complement strand
GCGAAGTGCCCCAAATTTGAATTAAGAGGACCGACCAAGCATCTTCTTCCATCTCCCTGTTACAGAAATCACTACCATATCCATACAAATTGTACAGAATGTCCAGGATAGTTTTCCAGGGACAAATGTTGTCGCCTGTTGAGCGAGGTGACCTTGCTCGGGTCCCAGGCGTACGGTTCCTAAAATGGCTGCCATATACACGTCCACTGATAGGAGACGCGGAAGGTATTAAACTGATCAGAACAATACTAAACACACCACTAATAGGGTTTCTCTCCTGTATGGCTCCTCAAATGATGCTTAAGATTAGAAGCGGCTGAAAAGCATTTCTCACACTCCGAACAAAAATATATTTTTTTAGCATTCTCTCCACTTTGAACGAAATGACGTTTGGGAAGAGATTAACATAATTAAACACAGGCAGTAAAAATACAGTTTTTAGCCATACCCTGTAACTTTAAAACTACACATCCCATCTTCATAATTACATATTTGGAATCAGCGCACTTAAAACATAAACATAACCAAAAAATCAGCCAAATCCATCCAGGGGTTAAAAAGTTAGCTGTAGGTCCCTTTATGACCGACTGCAAGCACATTTTCCTGCCCAGAACAGTTCCATAGATTTGGGCTGTGAGGTCGGTCTATTTCAGGCTGAAAAAACGACTAAGTCCCATCGCTAATGGGACTTAGTCTCTGCAGCTGAAATAAGGCTGAAAAAAAGACTAAGTCCCATCGCCGAATGGGACTTAGTCTCTGCAGCTGAAATAAGGCTGAAAAAAACGGCTGAAAAAAAGACCAAGTAAGTCCCATCGCCGAATGGGACTTAGTCTCTGCAGCTGAAATAATTTCCCCATTTACTGAACCAAGTGGGAAATAGCAAGGCAGGCACAAAGGGTTTGCACCAGGTCTGGGGACACAGGGGACACCGTCTTAAAGGGGCCGTGTCCCCAACAAGTCTGGGGACACGGCCTTAAAGGGGCAGTGTCCCAATCTTCCTGATGTCCCAAAAAAGGTGTTTAAAGGGCCAGCACCAGTCACATAAAGAGTCCATAAGCCCCAATATGCCCACCCACAGTCTTAAAGGGCCATACACACCAAATAAAAGTGCATACATTTTCACAATCTCCCAGGGGCCATAGTCATGCAGGAGGAGGCTGGCAAAGAGGCTTCTCCACAACCCAGGGAAACAGGGCAATTTGCCATTTAAAGGGCCCATTACAAATAGCAGTTTGTAACAAGGTGTCAATCCATATCTGCCAAGTGACCCGATGTAGGGGGAACAGTCCCTATTCTGCTCTGTGTCAGTGTGTATCAGGGATCCTTAGGACAGGCGTCAATCCATATCTGCCAAGTGACCCTATGTAGGGGGACCAGTCTCTATTCTGCTCTGTGTCCGTGTGCATCAAGGGCTCTGAGGACAGGTGTCAATCCATATGTCAAGGTGTCAACATGTCATATGTCAGGTGTCAATCCATATTGATTGTGATTTAGGAATGTTAGGTGATTTCTGCCCCTTATGGATTAAAACCAGACTCTGTATCAACTGTGTAATTTTCCATGGGAGTTTTGCCATGGATCCCCCTCCGGCATGCCACAGTCCAGGTGTTAGTCCCCTTGAAACAACTTTTCCATCCCTATTGTAGCCAGAAAGAGTCCCTGTGTGTTTTAAAATTCGCCTCCCCATTGAAGTCAATGGCGTTTCGGGCGGTTCGCCGGTTCGCGAACATTTGCGGAAGTTCGCGTTCGCCGTTCGCGAACCGAAAATTTCGGGTTCGCGACATCACTAACTGGGAGAGGAGCTGGGAGAGGAGCTGCCCGATATCTTGGGTATGTCCCTCGCTGAGTCCCTGAGTTTTCTTAGAGTGCTTCCCCATTGCAGCCCGAATCTGTAGACGGCTTTTGGTGTGTCTGTGTACCTCCAAACTGCTCTGAAATTAGTGGATTCAGTGGATATAAGCTGAAGCTCGGTCTGCTCGCCAGTTAGCTCTGCCCCCTATATATATATAAATAAATATATATATATATATATATTTCATAATTATTTATTATATTATTACAAAAACAATATTAAAACACAATATACACAAAATTTATGATGACGTGACGCACGTCGGGAGGGGAGGAGCTGGGATCGGATCGGGGAGACTGGCGGGAGGAGATGGCGAGACACTGAGATAGGAGACGCCATTGCCGCCTCGTTTATATGTTCTGTACGGTTCTATACGGTGCCCTAGTAGGCTGATTCCTATTTTTCCACGGAGCCTAAGAAGGCTGATAAGTACCCAGATGATTGACTCTGATTGACTCTGCAGTACGGTACCAGATGGTCAGACAATTCAAACGGTCTACCTAAGTGAATTTGCTTTTCTTTTTTATAAAAGAAGGGGAGAAGAGAAAAAGAAAGGAAAAAGGACACTGTGATACTGTATACGCTGTTACCTGCAGGCAGATATGATTCTGTGAACAAGTTTAGGCATTTTTATTGGGGCATGTTAAGCCAAAATGCCAAAATGCCAGCTACAACATTGCCCTTAGAGAGGCACTATTTTACAAGAAGGCAGTTATAATACTGTGAATCTAGTGGCACTTTATACTGAAGGGCAGTTATTATACTATGCATACTGTGGCACCTTATATCAAAAGGCAGTTATTATACTGTGAATAATGCGGTATGGCACTTTAAGCCAAACGGCAGTTATAAAGCTGTGAATATTGTGAATCCAGTCCTGTCTTTAACTAAAAGCCAGACATAATCTTGCGAGTATTGATGGCATCTTATGCCAAAAGGCAGATATAACACTGCGTACATTGCGGTATTTCATATCAAAGGCAGTTAATTTTTTTTAAAAAATTTTTTGTTGTGTATATCATGGCCTCGTGGCATCGCTGCGAATATTGTGGCATTATACATCAAAAGAGCAGTAGTAAAACTGCGAATATTGTGGCATCTACACTAAAAGGCAGTTACTACTTTTGGTATTCTACCTTTAAAGCCAGTTATAATACTGCGAACATTCTGGCTCCTTATATCAAAGGTCGTTAAAACACTGAGAAGACAGGGGTATTTTATATCAACTGACAGCTATAACACTGGAAATTCTGTGGCTCCATATATAAAAAGGCAGTTATAACACTGTGAATACCGTGGTACTACATATTACAAATCAGTTATAATACTGTGAATATCAAGGCATTCTATATCAACAGGCAGTTACATTATAGTGAAGACGGTGGCACTTTATACTGTTGTGCAGTTATAACATTGTCTATACTGTGGCACCTCATACCAAAAGCCAGCTATAATATTGTGAATAATGGGCCGTGGCACCTTACGCAAAAAGTCAGTTATAATACTGTGAATACTGTGCTTTTTTTTTTTTTTTTTTACTAAAAAGCAGATATCACTTTGTGATCATTGGGGCACTTTATTGCCAAAAGGGAGTTACATCACAGTGAAGATTGTGGCATCCTATATTTAAGGTTGTTATATTTTTGTCATCATCGTGACACCGCATTTCCTAAAGGCAGTTATAATACTGCGAATTCTGTGGTATCTTATACCAAAAAAGCAGCTGCAATGTTGTGAATACTGTGGTACTCTACACTAAATGGTAGTTACTATATTGTGGCATTCTATTTTTTAAAAGGCAGTTATAACATCGGGAACATTCTGGCTCCTTATGCCACAAGGCCGCTGATAAATATAGTGAATACTGTGGCATTTTATACCAACTGGCAGTTACAACATTATGGATTTGGCAGTCATAATAAACTAAAGACTGTGGCATATTATACTAAATGGCAGTTATATTTCTGTGAACAATACAGCATCGTTTGCCAAAAGGCAAGTATATTATTGTGACTATACCGGCGTCACATACCATAAGGTACTCATAATTATGTGAATATTGGGCCATCCTAATGTCAAAAGGTAGTTTCAACATTATGAACATTGTGGCAACCTATATCAAAAGACGGTCATAACTTCGCGAATATTGTGGTACCGCAATTTTAAAGGTAGTTACAACTTTGTGAACTCTGTGGCATTCTATACTAAAAGCGATATGTCTTCCAAAAAAGCACAGGAGAGTAAAGCCTCAACAAAAGCTGATAAAAAAGGCCAAAAGCAAGAAAAAAGATTATCGGCTTTTTTTGTCCCACAAGACTCTCAGGACGGGGTGGAGCAATCTTCTATGGAATCTCTTCAAACTGGGGTTTTTGTCTCTCCCATCAAACTTCCGGATAAAGAAGTAGTCACTCCTTCTTTTTTAAAGAAATGTCTGGAAGACCTCTTTAAAGAAATTAAAAAAGATTTGAGTGATAAGTTTTCTGATATAAAGTTGGATTTAGTGGAATTAAAGGAACGTATTTATAAACTAGAAGAAAAGGTAGAAGATACTGTGTTCCAGCTCCAGGCAGTAAAGGACACTCAAATTAAGATGGAATTGAAACTGAAAGAAATGGAAGATAAAACGTGTGAGCTGGAAGATAGAACTAGAAGGTTGAATTTAAGGTTCAGAAATATACCGGAGGACATATTAGATGCTCAACTATATGATTTTCTGTTGAAATATTTTAACTGTTTGGGGGTCCTTACAGCACAACAAGAAATCAAATTGTCTAGGTACCACCGTCTTTCCTATAGAAAGAAAGATCAAATGTATCCACGTGATGTAATTGTAGCATTCGATTCATATGATCTTAGGACTCAAATTCTTCAGACAGTGAGGAAATCGAAGATAAAAGATGAGGAATTTATAGCAATAAAGGTGTTAACAGATGTATCTTTCACAACGAGACAAAGAAGAAAATTATTTTCGACGGTTTTTCCGTGCTTGAAGAAATTTTACTTAAAGTTTAAGTGGACTGCTCAATCAGCTCTATTAATTTGCTATAATGACATCTGGAAGTCTTTTAAATCAGCAGATCTGGCTCATGTTTGGTTAAAAAATATAGATAAGTAATTTTAGGTAATTAGTCTGACGGGCGAAGTGATGGCACTGAGAGTTTTCGCTTTTTCGCCCGGAAGATGGAGGGCGAGGGTGGTGGAGGAGAAGAGAGGATAATGGAATTTTTTTTTTTGAAAAGGTGATGGAAGTTAAATGTATATTTACATCATCTTTAAAGGGATAACTTGAGATGTTATTGTAAGATGGTGATAGTGTGGCAATATATCGAAGTGCACAAGAATGAATACCATTGAATAAATAGCAATTGGGAACACTGTTTTCTAACGGCAAAATTAGAATAATGATCTATAGACAAATATTTGTTTATTTACGGTGAATTAGAGTGTATTCACATTGGTGATATTATGGATAATAAATGAAAAGAGATAAGAAAGAAAAGGAAAAGATAAATCTGGGGAAATTACTAGGTGTGGAGTAAGAAATATAGAGCACATTTGGGATAGGGGGAAAATTAATATGTTGTTATTTTTGAGTATTGAAGTGATTACTAGGGTGACTACTATTTTGATTTATAAAAGGCTATCTATAATTGCCCTATATTGGCACAATTTTGGAATCTATTAATATTGGCACAAAGCGATTAAAGGTTTTGATATTACTGTAAACAATATATTTTTTAGATATACTTTTTAATCACTTTGGAATCTGAAAGTACATTCACGTTGACCCTTATTGGGTAATCGGAGGATTAGAGACACTACTGGCTGTGTTATATGGTAATATAGATTATTCTAATTTAGATATCTATGTGATACGGTGTATTACTCAGACAATTATAAAAGGTTTTTTTTTTTTTTTTCTCTCGTTTTCCTCCTCCCTCTTTGTTTTCCTTCTCCTGTTATAGGAAGTATCATGATCCCATGCTTATTCCTGTGGGAGTCTAAGAGATTCTCAGTATGTGGAATATTATTTTTGGTATTCCAGAAGTTTATGTAGATTTAATTGTTTTAATGGTGTATTGTCTGATGTGTAGTGTATGTAACTGGTCGTATGTGTTGCAGATGTGGGCAAGGAGCCCTAAGAAAAAACCTAGATTAACTGATGGTTAGAATTTTGTCTATCAATGCGCAAGGCCTGAATTCTCCTCATAAACGAGGATTTTTGTTTAATACCCTGGTGAAGCAGAAAATTCAAATAGGGTTTATACAGGAAACCCACTGGTTAGCGGAAGCTAGAAAATTATGGTTCTTTAAAAAATACCCGGTGATTTATTCCGCTTCTTTAAAAGGAAAAAAGAAATGTGGTGTATCTATTATTTTTTCTAGAGAAGTTATCTTTGATTGTAGTTATAACTATTTAGACCCGGAAGGGAGATTTATTATTCTGGTGGGTCAACTGAATGGGCTGGATTATACTTTGGTCAATGTTTGTTTACCTAATAAAGATCCAATCAAAACTTTGACGAACATTTTAGGTCTGGTAGAACAGGTTAAAAAAGGGAGAATTATTTTTGCAGGCGACTTTAATTGCATCTTTGATGCCTCTTGGGACAAGCAATTGGCTAAAAATCAGAGGATAGATAAATCTCTTAAAAGGCAAGCGGCATCTTTAACTAGAGTGATTAAGAAAGCGTAATTGTTTGATTATTGGAGACTGTTCCACCCTAATGACAGAAATTTTACGCATAGATCTATTCCCCATAATTCGGCTGCTCGGATAGACATGATTTTGGGTAATTTAAAATCAGTTCAGGCAATCTCCTCAATTACTATCGTTGAAAACACGTGGTCAGACCACGATATGGTAATTGTAGACTTGATGGAATATAACAAGCGACCTCCTCAGATTTGGAAATTAGCAGATTATCTGCTAAAAAATAAAGCAAATGTAGAACATATAGAGAAGATAATCGATTTCTTCATTAAGGAGAATTCCTCTGAGGAGGTATCTAGAGAATGTCTATGGTCCTCGTGTAAAGCAGTCATAAGGGGTCATTGGATAAAACTTTCAAGTTTTCAAAATAGAAATGTAGATAAAATTTTGTCGGATCTTTATATCCAATTTTATAATCTCTCTAAAGCCAATAAACAAGTTTATTCTGATGATAGAGCTTTAGTAATTAAACTCTACCAGGAAAAGATAAATGAACAGATTAAGATTAGGGTGGAATGGAATTTAAACAAGTTAAATATTAAATATTATTATAAGAATAATCGGGTAGACTCAGTCCTAACAAATAAATTAAAGAAAAAGATGACAGATCATAAGATATCTAAGCTAAGAGAAGGGAATGATTATTTTTATAAGCCTGAAGAAATTGGCAATAGATTTAGAGTGTTTTATCAAAAACTTTAAAATTTGAATAAATGTCCTGACCAAGATGTGCTGGATAGCTACTTGAAAAATTCTAATCTGTTTAAATTATCTAATGACCAGAGGCTGAAAATTAATGGAAATATATCTTCTCACGAAGTGGAACTGGCAATTGATAAACTTGTTAACAGTAAAGCTCCTGGACCGGACGGGTATACAAATTTGTTTTTTAAGGTTTTTAAGAGAATTAATCCTGTTGTTAACTGACACCTTTAACGAACTGGCAACTAAAGGGAATGCATCTCAAGATCTATTAAGGGCTCATATCACTCCAATTTTGATACAGGGTAAAAATCCAGATGATGTGAGTAACTATCGTCCTATCTCTCTGGTTAATGTTGATATGAAACTTTATGCCGCAATTTTAGCGGAACGTTTGAAAATAGTTTTGCCATCACTTATACACAGGGACCAGATAGGCTTCATGCAGGGAAGACATTCCTCTAATAATACTCGTAGGGTTCTAGATATTATAGAATGGGCTCAAGTTGAGGGAACTCCCCTTCTGACCCTGTCGGTGGATGCAGAAAAGGCCTTCGACAGGGTCGGATGGGGGTATTTGAATAAGACTTTGATACAGTTTGGTTTTGACGGATGGTTCCTGAGTGCGGTGGGAGCTATATATTCAAACCCTTCTGCTCGTATAGTAGCCCGCGATTTATGTTCAGATTGGTTTAATATCAAAAACGGGACGAGACAGGGGTGCCCTCTCTCACCTTTATTCTATATCTTGTCAATTGAACCACTAGCAAATAATATTAGACAAAATCCTGGGATTAAAGGTATTGGAACTCAATCTGATGAATGGAAGATATGTCTATATGCTGATGATATTTTAATTTCTATTACTGACCCTCTGGTTTCTCTTCCGTACTTAATGCGAGAATTTAATAAATATAGTAGTGTTTCAAATTATAAATTGAATACGAATAAAACAATAGCCATGTCGATTAATATTCATAAAGATAAACTAATTTCCCTAAAGAGAGATTTTGATTTTAAATGGACAAAAAAAGAGTTTATATATTTGGGGGTAACTATAACGGCAGAGATAAGTCGGACTATGGAAACCAATTTCTTGAAGTTGTTAAAAGAGACTAATATGTTGTTAAAGGAATGGAGAGTGCATGAAATTTCCTGGTGGGGAAGGATAAATACCATTAAAGCTTATATAATACCTAAATAGGCTTATTTATTTAGAATGCTCCCTCTCTCGATTTCGAGTTATTGGCTGAATATGTTGCAATCTAGTATTACAGCGTATGTCTGGAGAGGGAAGAGACCAAGAATTAGTACTTACCATCTTTCAAGGAAGGCCTTCCAGGGGGGGTTGGGTTACCCCCTTGTTAATCAAATTTATCAGGCTAATATACTAGTTCATGCCAGTAAATTACAATTAACCGACTCTATAAACCAAGCCTGGTATAAAATCGAAGCAGCCAGACTTGGTTTAGATAACCTTGAATTTCTCTTATGGAGAGAGGCAAGTCAGAATAGGCATCTGTGTGAAATGGGTTCTCACTGTCCTTCGACTTTATTACAGACATTAAAAGAATGGACCTCTATAAAGAAGAAGTTGAATATTAACAGAAAAATATATGAGAATTTGAGTCTGAGGTCATTGGAAAGTTTTATGCTAGAGATAAACCTGTCAAATTGGTATAAAGATTTTAACTATAAGATAAAAGACCTCTATAAGGACCATCAACTAAAAAGTTTTGATGTTTTGAAAAATTGGCTAGATTTACCCTCTAGAGACCTATTTAACTTCCTTCGTATTAAGAGCTTTCTGAAAGATAATATATTGGTTTTAGAAGGCCGACTTGGAATAATGTTCAGGAAACTTTTTTCGGGGGATCCTGTCAAAAGGGTTTTCTCTATTGAAGTCGAATTAATAAAGATGATAGGGACTCCTCTGATCCCTAAAGCTTTAACTAAATGGGAAACCGAGTTAGCAATTTATATTCCTTTTAATAACTGGTGTAAATCCTTTGTGAGGACCAAAAAAATTATTCATTGTTCATTGACCTTTATAAAGGTGCTGTATAGATGGTATTTGGTTCCTATTAGACTTGCTAAAATTTCTATTACTAACCCGTCTAATTGTTGGCGATGTTTTCGTCTTGATGGCTCAATGGTTCATATATGGTGGTCCTGCCATCGAATCAAATCTCTCTGGATGATTACATATGAATTTATAAATAGATTGGGAGGTTCTTATTTGGAATTCAAACCGGAAATCGCTCTACTCCATCTTTTGGGTTCAGAAATAAAGGATAATTTTGATATTGTGATCATACATTGCTTAATGGCTACTAAAATATTAATTGCTAGATTTTGGAAAAGTTCTGATATTCCCACGAGAGACCAAGTTAAAGCACAACTTTTATTCCAAGTTGAGATGGAAAAGGGATTAATCTCTATGAGAGAATATTCTAATTTGAAGGCTTTGACGTTCTATTCTAGTCTTGTCCAAAAAATTAAGAGGCTTTAGGTAAATGATTTAGTGGGGTACCTGTACGACTTCCTTGCGGTTGGTATGGTGTTCTCAGTGGGGGTTATATCATTAGACGCCTTTGCCTTATTTGACTTTCTCTTTTCCCTAAAAGGTGGTTTTGGATCTGCAACACATACGACCAGTTTTGTCTTATGTCTTTTGTCTTTGTTTCTTTTCTTGTTTAATACATCTATAAGGTTTGGTACAGGCCGTTTTTGGACCACGATATGCAGCTGAGGGGATGTAGGTGTTCCCAGATTATGTCCTAGACGGCTTATGGATGAAATTTGAAATAGAAATTTTTTTTTTATGTATGTTTAATAGGGGGGAATCCTTATTTTCTTTTCTGTAAGATTCCCTCCCAGGGATGTTGTCTTTGTCTATTAATATTTTCATGAAAAATTGTAATAAAAAGAATTAAATAAAAAAAAAAAATACCAAAATGTAACCAAAATAATCAAAAATAGTTAAAGTGTGGATGAAGCCTATCAGATCAAATAGATTTACACTGCAGTATTTTGGTTCACTAGGTCTATGGAAAGAACCTTACTTTATATAAAGTGTTATACTTGGTTAAAACACTTCATTAAATGACTAAATACTAAATGCTATAGTAAATAAATGCAACATGCTTGTGTGCTGTAATTTATAACATTTACAAAAACAACCCTTTTATGGTGTTTTAGAATATAGTAACTTAAAATCTAATTAAATTAGATGAAGTGCATCAGTTTCATGTTTTTTACGCATTGTGAGCATATGTGCTGATCTTATTAAAGAAGGACATGAAATAAAAGGATTTGTGTAAGTCAAGGATTTGTGCAACATACAAAAATGACAGAAGGAATGTCTGGTAATTATCCTTATTTTGTGCTAATCCATTGATATAGCACCATTTTGGTAGATAATTGTACTTAAGCAATTCAGGACAAGAGCAATTCAGATTCCTCTTAAACTTAGTCACACATATCAGTTATTCCATGATGAATTTCTTCTGACAACCGTATCTTTTTGAAATGAGGTCAGATTTAATTTAGTGATAAAAAAAAAATTACATTCCGCTAACAATGCTAAAGGTCAAGTAAAACGGTCAGGAATGCATTTATTGAAAAGTCTTAAAGTGCATTGGTAAAAAAGCTGCATACTGACCCTCAGATCAAGTCAGCAGACCACAATGTCTGATAAATTATTCACTTAACAAAAAGTTAGACTGAATTAACAACAGACTTCCTAAATGTAGGTAAAAAAAAGAATGGTTGAAAAGATTCTATACTTTTGGTTGAACAAGTAGAGAAGACATATCTAGACCAATAAAATTACAATATTGGCAAGGTATACATGCCAGTTAAGCTGGTATTGACCACAGTCACCTTTACCATTTGTGGGGAGCTGGGTGAAACAAATCTGCAGTATCTCCTTGATTCTAACAGGACTCCTCAGCTATGAAAAGACAGTCATGGAAATACAATTGCCCTTGGGCTACTGGCATGAGAGGACTGGCAAGAAGAATTTGGGCTGCAGCCTCACTTTTTTTTCTTGTGATTTAAAATAGCAGGCGGTGCATTAAGATGTAAAAATTAGATAACTAGAGAGAAAGCCTCTCTAGTTAGTATATAAACTGTGCAACAAAATATATTAAAAGGGAGAAAATTAGATAATTACTTTTGTATAACTATTTATAGGTCTTTAAGTGATTTGGAAAATGAGATGGGAATTCACTTAATATAAGGTGTGTCTTATGAATGATGATGTATGATGGTATTTGATTTCAAATGTGCAGCTACCTTTGAAGAAAGTATCCCTACATTTTCTATAAAATCTTTCCTTATCACTATTTTTGGTGCATTAAGATGTACTGCAGAAGTGAAACAGCAACAAAGATTTATACGAAGACTTTTCTAGGCATACATGTTGAAGGTGTATGCATGGTTTGGGGGACTACAGTTACAATATTTCCAGGCCTGGAGTGGACCTTTGGGATATTTCCTAGTGAAATTCAGTATCTGGGCTTGATCAGCGTAAAATAAGACCGTGCTCATGGCATTTATAAAACACTCTGGCTGCCCAACACACTATGAATATGTTAGGCATGCACTGATGTCTTTGACTGCACAGTCAGCTCAGTCATGCAACACAAGTTACACTAATAAAGATTGCACATATATATGATGTCACACCTCACAACTACGGAAGCCTTCATTTATAAAATCCATTTATTGTACAATTCATGTGACTAGTATCGTCTACACTTGGTATCTGCAAGATTTATGCCCAAAAAAGGAAATTCATCTCAAACATTGCTAGTCCTCCTCTGCCATGAGCTTGTCTTGTATGGTTCCAAACATCATTTGCACATATATACATTAGGACATATACATAGAAATGTTTTAGCATGAATAGACATACTCACAATAAAAGACACAGATTAAAACACATACTTACACACACATAGTACACATATACAGGCACATAATAACATACATGCATACACACTACAGTGCACATACACAATGTCACATATGTAAACACAGATACATAGCAGTTTAATTATCTCTCCGTCTTCACCACCTTCATGTTCACATTTCTCAGCAGTTAAGGAAGAAAAGAGCCTCTAATCTACTGTCTTTAGCCAGCACAGATTTACCTCCTGTTCTCCCTCTGCTCACAGCACTTTAAACAGGAAGTGGGAGCTGGGATATGATTGTTGAAGCGATTCTATAGAGTTAGGAATACAATTCCTAACACTATAGCGCACTCTGCCCTCCCGCCTCCCCTCAAACCCTCCTCCCATCCAAAAAAAGGTTAAAAAAAAGACACAACCGTTTCAAGGTCCAATCTCCCTCGGCTCTTAGTAGGCAGTCTGCTTCCTCCAACGTCATCTGAACGCCCTCCCTAAAGGAAAGCAATGAATCAGTGCTGGATGTCTTGATGCAAAGCATGAGGCCAGTCAGATGTTTTCTCAAAAACTGCAATGCTTTACATTGCAGGACTGAGTGTGAAAGGGACACTGCACCCAGACCATTTCAATGAGCTGACATAGTCTGGGTGCCTATAGTGTCCCTTTAATATGTGGTAGGACTTACAGTAACACAAAAAAACCTGACTAGAGTTCCATATAGTCAGCAGTTAACCTTTTGCTCAGCATCCAAAGATGTTGGACCCTGCTCTCCATTTGAAAGGTGAGCCTGTGACCAATATTTTGAAAAAGTGAATGTTTTTCTATGGCTAGCTTACATATCCTCCTCTGTAAAATAATGGGACGGCATATACTACAAATGCATGTTAACATTATATAGAGGGGTCATATATATTGATAGTTTATTCCTTTGGATGGCAGCTACTGAGCTTGATTTTCAACATTTTAGTATTGCAACAAAGTTTTCTATTGAATATACAAAATGAAAAATAGGCATTGCAGAAAATAGTACCAACCTTCTATTTTCTTAATCCATTGTAGCTTTTTAACAGACTGTTGAGTGATTATTATTTTTTTTTACCAGGAGTTGCATCACTGACAAATGACCTTATGTGATTTGAGATAACATAGGACTCTATTACTAGGCTTGTGAGAATGTACCTTTTTCCCATGGTAAAGTATAAAATGTAGTGGTTAAAGCTGTTTCAGGTTTCACCTGTTGCAACATTTTGCAGAAATATCTACACTTAAATTGGACAAAGTAGTCTCTGCAGATAGTATGATGGGAAATAGTGAACGGAGACACAGTGTTAGTAATACTGTATACATATTTGTATTCTATACTTTATTCTATACTTGGTGCTTAGTACAGAATCTGCCCTTTTTAAAAAAAAAAAGAAGGAGCAGCAGGAATAATTTAATTTATTTTGTTTTTATTTGTTGTCACATTCTAAAATACTATTGCATATTTTGAAACATAAATTTCAAGGGAGAAGTAAGTGGTCAGCTTGATCTCAACTAGTAGATTATGACTCCTCAATGATTTAACTAAATAGCAGGGTAACCCAGTTTGGTAACATTGAACTTGAGGAAGGCTTTTTGCAGTTGGTGATTACGAATCAAATTGCTTTGGACAGTGGCCAGTATGACTATAGTAGGTGGGTAACAACAGAGCAGGCCATACACTCTTATTCTTCTCATCCCAGTATCTCAGATGGTCATCAGTAGGAGACAAATGAGGTTCATAAAGGTAAGCTCTGGCCAAAGCCTCTGTGCAAAATGCTCCACTCTATTGGGAGCAGCAGACATGTCAGGTACAATCGATAAATCTCCATCAGCCAGCATGCCTCAGTTTTGCTGCATTTCACGGATCCAGTCAATAGGTTTGTCCCTCCAGTATGTCACGTTGTTGGGTCAGAGTGCCAGTTTTATCTTAATCCTAGGATCACATAGGGAAGCTAGCATCAGTTCAGGGAAATTGACAATGTGTTCACTCAGATAAGATCTCAGTAGATATGTTAGCTTACTGAGCAGCACTACTGTTACATCCTTGTGAATTGTGCCATAAAGAAAACCTCTCAAGGCCACCCTCTGCTCATGAAAATATTCCATCTCATCTCCGCAACTCTCATCAATTTTCAGAACCGCTCACCATCAGGTCCATGGCCAATCAGCTATGTCAGCTACTGCATTGTGCATAGCTATGCAATATAGGTAAGAGTGCTCCTGGAAAAACAGACAGAGCAGTAAATAAAAAAAATCTATATTTAAAAATGATAGATTTATAGATTTTTTTAAATGCTTTTACTTTTTTTCTTCTTTTGCTCACATCAATCATCATTTTCCTTATCAGTCATCTCTTTTTTGGCATTAACGGCAGACTTCATAATGATGACCCTGAACAGAACATTTTCACATTGCATTGGTTTTTGATTCGGGCACATTTTGTCTCGGAGCTTGGGAATTCTGTTAATCGTTCAATTGGCCCAATTTCGGCTGAATTGCAGTTCATCCATCTAATCAGATCTATTGAAACTCACATGCACTCAGTCTTGCGCTAAGTAAGCTTTTAATCTTAATTTTAAATTGTTCTTAAAGTCATATACAGTTATTTGTTTCCAAAATTAAAATAATTGATTATAGGAAATAGCTCATTAATCTCTAATAGTGATGTCCCGAACGGTTCGCCCAACGGTTCGCGAACAGTTCGCCACGAACGAACATCATTGAGTAAACTTTGACCCTGTACCTCACAGTCAGCAGACACATTCCAGCCAATCAGCAGCAGACCCTCCCTCCCAGACCCTCCCACCTCCTGGACAGCATCCATTTTGAAGTTGCATTCTTAGTGAGCTGTCCAGGTCTGGGAGGGACATCACTAATCTCTAATGTTAAAGTTGAACCTTCTTGTTATTATTATTCACATAATTTTACAATGAAAGCAAGAGCATATATAGTGAAATTAAGACTCTTCTCAAAAAAGTTTACAAGCTATGAGTCTTTGAAGTAGACATATGTAGAACGTTAGTTTTCTTGGCTGTGGACACTGTCTGACCATTTTTCCTGTTTCTAGGGCAGTATTATAACTACTGCTCTAAGCAGCTGAAAGTACTGCAGGTAATTCAACAACTGCAAACTTGCTACATTTTAATTTTTCCAGCCAGAAATTAGATGAGTAAAGAAATTTGAGAAATCATTCTATCCTAAAAAAAGCAGTATCCTATCAAACAATATGCAGAATTAACAATGATATTTTGTCACTATTACTGCCACTGTCTAGATTTTATACTCCCAGTATGATAATGTGTAGCCAATAAAGAGTGAAGTGTAAATCCAGACAAAAACCCTTCAGCAATATGTCATGCAAGTTACAGGAGATTGAATTACAATGGGCAGATACAGCCTCTTTCAAAACTGGTAAAATAATAAGAACGTAAAAATACAAAAACAAGCTCATTTGATTATATGCTAATCTGGCTGAGCTAAAATAGTAGCAGACATTAAATCATTTTAAAAAAAATTCCTTGTTACGTGCACAGCTAAATATATAAGTAAAAATATGTATTAATATTTAAAAATTTTCATAAGGCTGTTAGAAGTCATTAAATCTTCTTTGTTTCTCCATTTCCTTCTGTAATCTACAGTAACTTCTAAAAAGAAATCTAAAGTGTGTGTTATAGATACACAAGTTAATACAAATATACTGTTGTGGGAAAAAGACAGTACTTGAATTCTATGATTTTACATATCAGGGCATAATAACATCATCTGTTCCTTAGCAGGTCTTAAAATTAGGTAAATACAACCTCAGATGAACAACAAACATAACATATTACATCATTCAAATATTATATAAAATATGTTGTCTATTCTACAGTGTACAACGAATGGCAAATTATATCTATAACAGATGAGGACCCAAAAACGTTGTAGATCCAACCTCTGTAAAACCCTCTTCTTATTTCAAATCATTGTTGAGGTTTGCATTTATTTAATATTGATAAACTGTAGTTCAGCTGTGGGGCCTGCGACCCTTTAACAGTGCACCATACCGTGCCCTTGTTGAAGCTGCAGTGTGGACATGGTGCTGGTAGAAAGTGAGCACAAATCACTTACTCCCAGTTTACAGAGTGCCGCATGGGGAGGTAGAGAAGAACACATGGGAAGTCTCACTGTACTACCAAGTTACCAAGTATGTGAATGGACCTCTTAGTGGGAGCTGTATCATGTTATGTTTGGTAAACAAAAATGCATAAACTAATACCTAGCAAAAACATTTGTTCTGGGTTGTATTGTAGTACAGCTACAAGAAACGTAGCTCATGGCAAATAGATAACATTTTGTCAAATGACATTCCCATTATGGAGATTACTACAATCCCAAGATTTATGGATATGGTGTTACATTTCAGTTAAATCGTAATGTAAATATTTACTGAACTTTACCATTAGCACTCTCTGTTTTAATTTAGAACAGAATGCTTTTTATATTCCTGCTACTGACTTAAAGCTTTTCACATGCCAGCAGTATACCAACAAATAACTGCAAAAAAAAAAATATATACCCCAAATTATAAGGAGAGACTCTCATCAACCTCACCCTGCACCTAGTAGGCCCTGGGGAAACCATCTTCATGCATTTAAGAAGAATGGAGGGTGGCTAAAAATATGTAAATTTTGTCTTCTATGTGTGTGTGTCAGTGTGCTTTTGCATCTGTGTGTCAGTGTGTATCTGTATGGGAATGTATGTATGTGTTTGTCAGTATGTTTGTGTGTTTGTATGGCGTTGTATGTGTATATGTGCATACATTGGAGCATTCAAACACACCAATACTACATACGTCCCTGCAATCATATGGCAGCAAAACACAAACACACCCATTCATTCAAACACCAAGACAGCACAACTGCACTGAAACGCCAACTATACACACAAATACATTTAAAGGCCAATGCCCCCCTTGCATGGAAACACCAACACTAATACACATCTACATTCACTCCATACAAAAATATGTTTACATTTGAACATATAGACATTGCTCACAAATATAGGGATCAATAAATGGTAGACCCCTAACTAGCAAAGCATCATGGAAGTTGTATGAAAGTTGAGGATCTACCTTTGGCCACCCTTGTGCTACAGGATTCCCTTAAAAATCCTTGCACCAGGGAGATCTTTGCATTTATTCCACCATTAGGTTTGATTCTGTTTGCCATCTGATGTACTGTATATGTTTTTATAGAAGCTAACAAAAAAAAACTACAACATTTATACCTAAAAAACTTGCAGAAAAAATAGTCCTAATTTGTATTAGAGCTGTGTGTTGGCATTTTTTTTTTTTTCATGATTTTCATAGTTAGCACATTATTTCTAATAGTTGTTTGTTACATTGTTTAACTTCTTAACCTCATAAGGACAATTGTCCAAGTTCCGAATTTAAAACAAAACCTAATATTTGTTCTATTTTTCACCGTTATTTAAGGGTTTGTCTTTAACCCCTTAACGCCATTACGGCGTTCTATGCCGTCCCCATTTAAATGGGCTTTAAAGCCGTTGCGGCGGCATAGAACGCCGTAACGGCTGCAGCCCCCAGAGTGCCCGGGATTCTTACCTCCACCGTGATCCTCTTCAGGAGTACTGCCTGACAGCCCAGGCAGTCCTCCCACGGCAAAAGCAGCCCCCGTGGGCCATGTGATCGCTCTCAAAGAGCGATCACATGGGCCCCTATAGCTGGCTGTAAATCTGCCAGCAGGGCGACTGTCTAAAATGTCAGACAGTCCCCCTGCTGATGGGAGCTGTAAAAAAAATATATTAGACATGTGTAAAATTAAAATAGAAATGTATTTATATATATATATATATAATATATGTATATATATTATATATATAATATACATATATATAAAGTCATACAAAGTGTATTTTAAAATTAATATAAGTATATATATTAGTATTAAAATACACTTATAATGATGTTACATATATATAATATATATTATATATATATATATAATAGATAGATACACATATATATTATATATATATATATATATATATATACGTATAATTACAATAATAAATAAATAAAATAATAAAATAAATAAAATATTGAAACAAAATTTAATATAAATTATATATTCATATGTAATTTTATTCTAACTGTATTTTGTTATTAATATATATATTGGTAACAAAATACACTTAGAATGACATTCTAGATATATCTATCTATATATAAAATACAAATAACCACAAATATATATATATAGATAAATACATATTATTACATAAAAGATTACATTAGTATACATGTAGAATTTAAATACCTATAAATGCATATATATTAAAATTCTACATTTATATTTAAGTAATCTTTTAACATAATTATGTGATTTAATTAATTAAAAATTGATTGACATGCCTGACAACACAGGGAGAAAGTGCAGAGAATTTAATTTGCAAACACTATATCTGACCCTGTAACTCTCCAAGACACCATAAAACCTGTACATATGGGGTACTGTTTTACTCGGGATACTTCGCTGAACTCAAATATTAGTGTTTCAAACTGGTAAATTGTATTAAAACGATGATATTTTAAGTAAAAGTGATGTTTTTTGCATTTTTTACAAATGAACAACACTTTTATGGACTATATTATTGTTGTAATATGTTTTACTGTTTTAAAACACTAATATTTGTGTTTAGTGAAGTCTCCCGAGAATAACAGTACCCCCCATGTACAGGTTTTATGGTGTTTTGGAAAGTTAGAGAGTCACATATAAGGCTTGCATTTCATTTTTTTTACATTGAAATTTGCCAGATTGGTTATGTTGCCTTTGAGAGCGTATGATAGCCCAGGAATAAGAATTACCCCCATGATGGCATACCATTTGCAAAAGTAAACAACCCAAGGTATTGCAAGTGGGGTATGTCCAGTCTTTCTTAGTAGCCACTTAGTCACAAACACTCGCCAAATATTAGTTCTTTTGCTTTTTTCACACAAAAACAAATATGAACGCTACCTTTGGCGAGTGTTTGTGACTAAGTGGCTACTAAAAAAGACTACACACTCCACTTTCAATACCTTGGGTTGTCTACTTTTTCAAATGGTATGCCATTATGGGGATAATTCTCATTCCAGGGCTACCACACTATCTCAAAGGTACTAATCTGGCAAATTTCAATGTGAAAATGGAACGTTCTATATTTGACCCTGTAACTTTCCAAAACACCATAAAACCTGTTAAAGGGGGGTACTGCTGTACTCGTGAGATATCGCTGATTACAAATATGCACATTTTTTTGCAGTAAAACCTAACAGTATTATGACATTCACAGCTAAAATGTCAGACGGAAATACAAATGTAAAAAAAATCTTATTTTCTCAAATGTTTTTTAATTTTATTCATAATAAATTATGTTCCATATATGAATAGTTAATGATAAATTAAAGCCCCGTTTCTCCTGAACAAAATGATATATAATAAGTGTGGGTGCACATAATGTGACAGCGGTGAATTACTGTTGAACAGACATTTAGCGCAAATTCCAGTTTTTGTTTACGTTTTGTTTTGATCAGAATGTGCACTATTGACTCCGTCCTGAAGGGGTTAAGTTCATACTATATATATTTTTTTGTATACAAACCTGTATTCCTAATGCTTTCGTGCCCTTCTCCCTAATTATATAAACACCCCTTGTTTGTTCTATAAAAATAATAAAATTAAGGATGTTACTTACCTTTTCCAGCATTGAGACTCCTTTCATGCAGCTTATCTCTCCTCCTCCTTAGTCAGTGTAACTGCCACTGGATGTTTATTTAACCCGTCACGGGACATATTGCCATTTCTGAAAAAACAGCAATGTTTTACCTTGAATGGTTAAATTGTCAGGACCACTGCGTCCAGGCCACTTTACTCAGATGAAGTGGCCAGGGTGCTTTTAGTGGTCCTCGAACTATAAATAAAATATTCAAAATGGGAAATAATGGGGGAAAAAAATGTTTTAAAACATTTTTGCTTATAAAAATCTTTGTACAAGTACAACTAAAGAAAATAAATGCACATATTAGTCCTGTTTGCTAAATGCCTCATTTGTCTAGGACCAAATTTAATTTTGGTAGTTTTGCTTACACAAATGTTAACCATACACCAACCCTAACCTCACCCTGTCCCTAACCTAAGATTAACCCTTAACATACACTAACACTAAACCTACACTAACCCCAGGGGAGGGCTGGCACCAAAGTGCAATGGTGCCCACCTTTTCCTAGTTTTATAACGGATATTGATGTTATGCTAATCAGTAGCTCTTTGCCATACCCGCTCCTTCACAGCTCTGACTTTCAGTGTTGTCAGAGCGCAGGCTGAGAATCTCTGAGCCTGTGCTCTGACTCACTAACTGAGCGTCGGAAACATGAGGGAGAGGCTATAATCTGACTGCACCTACTGCTGGTGTGCACCAGTAGGTTTTGTTGTAAGATTAAATCATGCCTGCTCCTCTCTCTCTCCCATGCGCTACTCTGTAGGCTGGGAGGAAGTGAAGAGTAATCACAATCTCCCAGCACAGCGGCACCTGTGGCTGCATGGGGAACAGCTGTATTTGCTGCCCCCCATGTGACATCACAATGCCCCACCTATATGAGCTGCCATATAAACTAACGTCAGTGCTGCCCACAGTGTGTGTTTACATTAAAAAGCCTGCAAGGACTGGCTATAGACACCAGAACCACTTCATTAAGCTGCAGTCGTTCTGGGGACTATAATGTCCCTTTAATGTGAGGTAAATGATAGATTAGTGTCACTAATAATATACTAGATTGCCTACTTACAACAAGATGAGGATGATGATGGGCTGCAGTTTGGCTCCACTGGTCTGGTGTAGAACAGGATCTCTGTAGGCTGTTTGCAACTGTGGTCACAAAATTCAATGTTCTGGGAGAATTGGAAGCAGCTCCATTTTTTGGGGGCCCCTTACACAGCTCAAGTTCTGGGCCCCAGGGCCTGACAGTGAGTATGCCCACAAGGCCCACTCATAAGTCCACTTATATGTTCCATCCACCCATGAGTTCGCTCACAGGGAGTGGAGTGTGTAGGGGATGTGTTATGTGTTATTGTAGAGGATCTAATATGTTAGTAGTGTATAGGGATACCAGTTTGTGCAGGTGATGCAGTGTGTTTGTGTGTAGTGGAAGCAGTGTGTATATGTGTATAAGGGATGTATTGTGTGTTTCTGGTTGTGTGTAAGGGATGCATTGAGTGAATCTGTGTTTGTATGCATAAGGGATGCAAGGTGTGTGTCTGTAAGTGTGTGCATTGAGTGTGTGTTAGAGATGCATTGTGTTTCTGTGTCTATGTAAGAAAAGCAGTGTGTGTGTAAGGGTTTGCATTGTGTGTTTCTGTGTATGTGTGCAAAGAATGCATTGTCTTTGTGTGTAATGGATGCATTGTGTGTTTCTCTGTGTGTAGGGAGGCATTGTGCGTTTCTGTGTATGTATAGGGATGCATTGTGTGTGTGTGTGCGCGTAGTGTGAAAGAGCTCCCTGTCTTGCCCCCTGTCCTATAGAGCTGTCCCTTCTGTCCCTTAGAGCTCTCCCCTGCCCCTTAGTGGTCTCTCCTCTCCCCCACCCTCCCTGTGCTCTTCTCATCCACACTCCCTGTGTTCACCTCACCTCCTCCCTGTGTTCTCCTCACCTCCCCCATCCCTGTGTTCTTCTTATCCGCTCTCCTCCCTGTGTCCTCCTCCCCTTCCCCTCCCTGTGTTCTCCTCACCACCCACCCTCCCTGTGTTCTTCTCAGTCCCCTTCTCTCCTCATCTCCCCTTCTCCTCACCCTTACTCTCCCCCCCCTCCTCCTTGTGTTCTTCTCACTCCCCCCTTGTTCTTCTTACCCCCGTTTTTCATTCCCCTTCTTCTTACTCCCCCTCCTTCACTTACTCTCCTCCCCCCCTTTCACCTCTCCCCCCTTCACTCTCCTCCCTCTCCTCCTCCCTCACCTCTCCTCCTTCACCTCTCCTCCTCCTTCACCTCTCCTCCCTCCCTCCACACCTCTCCTCCCCCTTCTCCTCTCCTCCCCTCCCACTTCCTCTCCTCCCCACTTCACCTCCTCCCTCCCTTTCACCTCTCCTCCCTCCCTTCACTCTCCTTTACCCCCTTCACCTCTCCCTCCCTGTGCATGGCCGGGGCTGTTCTGCTGTCCGCGGTTGCCCGGCCGGACTGATGGGAAGGAGTGTGCACTTCCTGTCAGTCCGACCGGTTAATGCTGCAGATTCTGTGTTCTGTCTCTGCCAATCAAAGCCACAATTGAAATGGATTTAAATGGCTCACAGTTAATCTTTCAAACCTTAGGCCACTAAGCATGGCCACAACTGACAGTGGGAAGCCCAAGGTGTGGCTGACCTGGATATCAATGGATTTAACCTTGCTCACACCCAAACTGCAGGACATCTATGCCATCCTAGTTGTGTTAAGGCATACTACATTTAGTATGGCATGGAATACTATAACAACACGAAGGGGTTAAATATGTGTTTCTTCACAGACGATTGTCAACACTTATCATTGATGTACATATATGTTTGAAATGCAATAAGTATTATCAACTAAGTTTGCCAGCTCAATGAAAATGATTTTTTTTGTTTCTGTGGAGTTCATCAACTACCATTTACAAAATTCAATCACATTTTCTTTGTTCAGTGTTTTTTTTAATCTCTTCATTAGAAAATAAACAATCTGTTTTTTATTTCTGTTGCCACCTGTTCACAATTTTAGCTGAATTACATCTTTATAAGACTGCAAGTGGGGAGTTTCTTGTAATTTGATCATTTTCAAGGAAAGTGCTTTAAGTAAAATGTACATGGACATCAGTGATAAAATGTAACAATGCATCAAAAATGATGAACAAAACATTAGTTATTGTAGATACTTACATATGTATATATATATATATATATATATATATATATATATATATAGGGAAATTAGTAGAATTGCATATGGTGGTAAAATTAGTTTGAGACAAACTATTTCATTTGAAAAAAAGAAAAAATTCAAATAGGCATAATTTGGCCAATGTGGCAGTTCCGCTTGTCAAACAAATATTGTCTAAGAGAAATTTTAGACAAATATAGATTAAAATTATTGTAACTAAATGAATATTTGGATATTGAGTAACCTAAATTCTGTTTTTGTATTATTTGCCAAAGATAAGAAAGGATCTAAAGATTCCCTTAGGAAGATTGGTTATATCAGGAATAGATTTAGTTTCCAGTTTCAACCATTAGTCCAGAAATGTCTTAAAAGATACAATAAACATTTCACAAATTTTAGAGAATATAGAGATGAGGGGTGCCTCTTATGACAAGCGACCTGTCAGCCCTTTATAGTAACATACCCCATAACAAGGGTTATAAGGCAACAGAGCATCTTCTACCAGAATATGGTTTGTATTTCACAGAACAATACATTTTTGATTTTGAGAGGTATTAATTGATTTTATAAAATACCTATTCATGGTGTTTGGAAGAATTTTATCTGAGAAATGTGACATTGCCGTAACAAAAAACTATTCATGTTATTCATGTTCAGTATTCATGTAGTTATATTTATTCTAAGCATGACTTAGGTGCAAAATAATATTTGGAAGAAGAACTAGAAGAATTAGAGGAAGATGTTTTGACTTTAGATCACAAGGACCTCATTAAAAATATAAAGAAAATAATACAAAATAACCTGATGTTCAATTTATCTGTGATTATTATAAATTTAGTAGAAGGATAAAAATAATTATTTCAAAATAATGGCCTGTACTACGAAATGACCTTCTACTATATAAAATTTTACCATAGAGACCATAGATAATAGAGCTTTTTAGGATGTGACAGTTGTCTTGGATGCAACAGAACATGTAATAAGACAATTATATATAACAGTTTTTAATTCATAGAAGAAAGAATACAAAAAAAAAATAGACTTAAAGAACTAAAAGCCATACGAATAATGTAATTTATTTATTAATTTGCCCTTGTAGTCTTTTCTATATTGGTGAGCCTGCTAAACCATTGCACAAAAGAGTAGAGGAGCATTTAAGGAATACCCAGGTATTGAAGAAAATATTGTTTATCTACATTGCAAACTAATACATCATCAAGACCCTAAAAATTAGAGATTATTAAATTAATAGGCTTAAATAAAAGGGTTTTCAAAAACTGGAGAGGATGTAATATCTGTAAAAAATAGGTAAAGAAGCAATTGTGTATCTTTAGATTAACAAATAAGCTCCCTAGAGTTAGTTCTAAATAGCGAGTTAGAGTTAGGCCACATTCTGTAAATGTATAATTGTGAAATTTCTACTAGAAATACCATTTATAGAAAAAACTTTTAGGAATAGTCCTATCAAAAATATTTCTTATTGTAATACCTTTTAACAATAGTTTGAAGCAAACATGTATTTATTATTTATGTGTGTGAAGATTTTAATATTCAAAATAAAATGTATATTTAAAATGCAATATATAGGTTTAATGTGAGTAAAAATTTATTTTCAAGATGCAGAACCATAAAAATCATCATTCACCCTTTTAGATTATAAATAGTGGTACTGTTCTCACCATCATTCCAGCTCTGCCTAAGGTATGTGGTAGTAGTAGAGAAGAAGGTTCTGACGGTGGTAGGTGGTGACAACTGTGCAGAATCAAATACAGCACCAGTGGTCCTGCCTCTTAGCCTAGTACTTTCTTGTTCTGCCTATTCTCTCTGTAACACAAGCTTGTGATGTCTTTTCAGATGTTACTTCATACTGACACTAATGAATTTACATGCCACTCTCCCCTTACTCACTTACTTGTCATAATTTCCACTTTTCATGTCAGCCTTCTTGGAGGCACTTAAAGTGCTTCCAAACTTTGCTTTGTTGGTGCAATACAGTACCCTCAACCTTTTTCCTTACCTCAGTGGTAGTGGAAGCTGTTACAACACAACCCTGTACACTAGCACTTGGTTGATCGATACTAAGGGAAATGTTGATTGGTGATGTTGATGATGGTGGTATTGGTGGTAGTAGTGATGGTAATAATAACAGTGGGTGTACTTCTTGTGTCATTGGTAGCTGGTGTAGAATTGTCTTCATTGGGTGAGGCAATTGTAAATTAGATACAGATGGACTTGAGGATGGTGGAAAAGATGCAGTAGGCAAGTGCATAATAGCTCAAAACAAAAAGTGCACAATTAGGAGTAATTTGAATAATAAGCTCAAATACCTTGAGTGGAATCCCCTAAACCACCTTTACAACCTCCGTCTCATGTATGTATGTTGAGTGCACAATAACCGTTAAAGAAAATACTGGGCTGCTGACAGTCCTCAACAGACTTACTTCTTCTAATTCCTTTGGCTTATAATACTTACAGCCAAGTAGCTACTAGGCCAGGGGTAAAAGTGTTATGTCTGCAGTGGTGTGGGAAACAGAATTATCATCAGATTCATCACCTTCACTGACATTGGGGACACGTCTTTGGTACTCTGCTCTAGCTGGAGCTATAGTGCAAGTGGAAGCAGCAGCATACATTATTGCAGGATGAAAAGGCTGAGAAAAAACCCAGTTGCATCTTGGTTGGCAAATAAGTTAAAAATGACATGCTGCTAATATCCTATGCCTGAATATTACTAATAGTGGTGGTGGATGTCATACAGGTGTTAGCAGTCCTTGTGACCAAAGTATATGGATGAAAACTCTCACTACTGCTGATGGTATATTGGGGAACATGACCCTTTCCACTGCCCTCCCTCAATTGCATCTTGGGATTAGGATGAAGCATTGATAATGGTGGCAAAGTAGAGGGGATGGAACAGCGCTATACAACCGATCAAAGGTATGGAAGGCGGCACTCCTGAAGATAAGGGTATCCCTCTCACCTTTCAAAAACTGAGGAAACAGAACAAAAAGGTACAGGCTGTGCCAGAAAGTGGAGATATATATCTATATAAAATAAAAATAGACCACAAAAAGCTAATAAAACAGTAAAAATGTCCAATAAAGGGGGCAGAGCCTGACCACTGGCCGGATCAGATATGCTTTGTCTGAGCTCCCGAGTCTGTGCGGCTAAACTGAGGCTAATTCCGAGACACAAATGGGCACTGACCCACAACAGCAACCAAATTACTATATTCAAAAAGGGTTCAAAATCCTTGCCTGGAAATTATAGACATGTGAGCTTAACTTCTGTGGCTTGTAAAATATTTGAAAGGTTATTAAGGGATAATATTCAAGAATTCCTTGAGAAGAACATGGTTATCAGCAAAAATCAGCACGGTTTTATGAAGCACAGGTCATGCCAAACTCACCTGATTGCGTTCTACGAAGAAGTAAGTAGAAGTATAGATCAGGGTGTTGCCGTGGATGTGATCTATTTGGATTTTGCCAAGGCATTTGATGCAGTTCCACACAATAGATTAGTGTTCAAACTCAAGGAAATCGGTCTAGATGAAAATGCTTGTTCTTGGGTAGAACATTGGCTTAAAAACAGAGTACAAAGAGTTGTCATTAATGGTAAATTTTCAAGCTGGACAGAGGTGGCAAGTGGTGTCCCTCAGGGGTCTGTTCTGGGACCCCTTCTATTTAACATGTTTATAAATGATCTTGAAGACCGCATTGAAAGTCATGTTTCAGTGTTTGCAGATGACACAAAACTTTGTAAAACAATACAATGTGAGCAAGATATTACTTTGCTGCAGAGGGATTTAGATAGACTGGGGGACTGGGCACTCAAATGGCAGATTAAATTTAATGTTGAAAAATGCAAAGTTATGCACTTCGGCGTAAAGAATACACAAGCAACGTATACCCTTAATGGAAGCGAATTAGGGATAACAACACACGAAAAGGACTTGGGAATTGTTATAGACAACAAACTATGCAACAATGTGCAATGTCAATCAGCAGTGGCCAAGGCCAGTAAGGTATTGTCATGCATGAAAAGGGCATTCATTCTCGGGACAAGAATATCATTTTGCCTCTTTATAAATCACTGGTAAGACCCCATATTGAATATGCTGTGCAATTTTGGGCACCTGTTCTAAAGAAGGATATTATGGCACTAGAAAAAGTGCAGAGGCGGGCTACAAAATTAATAAAAGGAATGGAACATATCGGCTATGAAGAAAGGTTAACAAATTTAAACCTATTTAGTTTAGAAAAACGTCGCCTGAGAGGGGATATGATAACATTATACAAATATATTCGGGGCCAATACAAACCATTGTTTGGAAATCTATTCACAAACCGGACTTTACATAGGACACGAGGCCATGCGTTTAGACTGGAAGAAAGAAGATTTCGTCTAAGGCAAAGGAAAGGTTTTTTTACTGTAAGAACAATCAGGATGTGGAATTCTCTGCCTGAAGAAGTGGTTTTATCAGAGTCCATCCAGATGTTCAAATGGCTACTAGATGCATACTTGCAAAAGCAGAATATTCAAGGATATAATCTTTCAATGTAGGGTAATAACTGCTTGATCCAAGGGTAAATCTGACTGCCATTCTGGGGTCAGCTTGTTGCAAAATTGTGCTTCAAACTGGGTTTTTTTTGCCTTCTTTTGGATCAACAGCAAAAAACAAATGTGAGGTAGGCTGAACTTGATGGACGCAAGTCTCTTTTCAGCTAACTATGTAACTATGTAACTATGTAACAAGCCGGTGCTGAACACGATGGTACCACTCTCAACCCGATCCGGCATCAGAATCGCTGCACGAAGGCCTGAGGCCTACCCGAGCTTGAGCTGGGGTGAGACGGCCCCTCCCCCAGGTCTCCGGTTGGTGTATAGCTGTCCTCCCCCCTTTGGACCGGTGGAGGATATCCCGGTCCCCACGGGCAACAACCCAGGGCTACTGCACGGCTCCAGCACCAACCCTCCAGCGAAGTGCAAACAGAGTGGCTCACCACAAGATGGCCAATGCCTCCCAGCCATGTGCATGCCTGAGGGGCGAGGAAGCAAGGAACCGATGGGCGCCCCTACTGCAAACTGTACCCGCACTCACTGACTGCCTCCAGGATGAACATGCAGAATCCACAGTGAGACCAATGACACTAGCAATGCAAAGTAAGCGGGGCGACATGAGGCGAATCCCCCTTGGGCAATCCCTATAACACAAGCTACAAGCTCCAAGCCCCACACGATGGGCCCACCTGGGCTGAAGACCACAAGGGGAACAGCCCCCAAGCATCGGTCACAGCAGCAGCTGAACCAGCGCCACAGACATACTCACCCTACCAAGACAAGCTGCGGCCCTTCACAAGGGCAGAACATGGCCCCCTGCGGGAGAGGCTTAGTTCACGACTGGAGGACGCAGGCCTTCACGACGGCCCAGGGTACTAGGGGGACCCCATCTGACCTCTGCCCCCTAAACACGCTCTACCACCTGAGTTTACTACCAAGGAGATGTGTTGGCTGACCGGGACTTTAACTCTCTAACAGCAGTGCCAAGACATCGCCACACCTTGCCGTTATGCGCTACTATGCACCTGCTATACCACACCTCACATACCGGACTAACTGGCACCCTTGCACTGCCCATCTTGACAACAGGCAGATCAGAGCAGGCATAGACTACCACACACACTGGTGTACTCACACCTACTAGCTTTAAAAACCCACACGCGGGAATCACCCGAGCCCATAACAATGTTAGAACTGGCACTAATTACTGACACTTTGTGCCCTGGACATTGAAACCCGTGGAAATCCTGATGCACGACAAGCTTAGCTTAATCTCTGTTCATATTCATGTCTAATTAAGGACCACTATAGTGCCAGGAAAACATACTCGTTTTCCTGGCACTATAGTGCCCTGAGGGTGCCCCCACCCTCAGGGTCCCCCTCCTGCCCAGCTCTGGAAGGGGGAAAGGGGTAAAAACTTACCTTTTTCCAGCGCTGGGCGGGGAGCTCTCCTCCTCCGATCCTCCTCTTATCCTCCCATGCGGCTGAATGCGCACGCGCGGCAAGAGCTGCGCGCGCATTCAGCCGGTCACATAGGAAAGCATTATCAATGCTTTCCTATGGACGCTGGCGTGCTCTCACTGTGAAAATCACAGTGAGAAGCACGCAAGCGCCTCTAGCGGCTATCAATGAGACAGCCGCTAGAGGAAATAGGGGAAGGCTTAACCCATTCATAAACATAGCAGTTTCTCTGAAACTGCTATGTTTATGAAAAAATGGGTTAACCCTAGCTGGACCAGGCACCCAGACCACCTCATTAAGCTGAAGTGGTCTGGGTGCCTAGAGTGGTCCTTTAAGCGATATAACCTACGAGTCACTCTCAACACCTTAAAATTGTGCATGTTTCTGCTAATGTCAAGCTACCATACAAGTATAAAATTGTGCTAATATACTCATGTACCATTGTGTGGAAATCTATTCACAAACCGGACTTTACATAGGACACGAGGCCATGAGTTTAGACTGGAAGAAAGAAGATTTCGTCTAAGGCAAAGGAAAGGTTTTTTTACTGTAAGAACAATCAGGATGTGGAATTCTCTGCCTGAAGAAGTGGTTTTATCAGAGTCCATACAGATGTTCAAGCGGCTACTAGATGCATACTTGCAAGAACAGAATATTCAAGGATATAATCTTTCAATGTAGGGTAATAACTGCTTGATCAAAGGATAAATCTGACTGCCATTCTGGGGTCAAGAAGGAATTTTTTTCCTAGTTTGTTGCAAAATTGTGCTTCAAACTGGGTTTTTTTGCCTTCTTTTGGATCAACAGCAAAAAACAAATGTGAGGTAGGCTGAACTTGATGGACGCAAGTCTCTTTTCAGCTATGTAACTATGTAACTATGTAACTATGTACCTCAATTGTTTAGCAAACTGTCGAACCTGTGGAATGCTGTTGGGGTACCGCAGGTCTGTATGTACTATCCTTCTGCACAGCAAAAATACAAAAAAAAGTCCAATAAGGTATAAAATAGTCCTAAAAAGACAATCTTGCTTCAAATGTTCACATGAAGTCATTCATTCAGCTCAATACAGCAGCAACGTATTGAATAAAACAGAAGACAAAAAGAACCAATAGTGCAAGAGGGCAAATGTAATGGGCTACTGAGAACACTGAGGTATAAAAAGTGCCAACTCACATATCATAGAGCTACGTGCTATAAAATCCCCACTTGCATTATATCCCTCTGATGGTAGTCATAGTGTAGGTCATATAATAAGAGAAGAGAAGGCCAATAGTGCTCTCTATACAGGTAAGGATAAAGAGTAATAAGAAATATACTTACAATAAACAGAGTAGACAAACCTCTCTATGTTTTGTTCCACTTGATAAAGCCCTTAATAGGGTGAAACGCATTGTGGTTTTATATTTCTTTGTTAAATAAAAGTATTTTGTGGCTACTTTACTATTGTGGTTAGCCTATATACCATTTTTTACCTGGCACCGTTTTTATCATCTGAAACACCAGCCAATTACCATCAAAGAATCCGAGGTAGTCGTAATTTAGGTCATATGCAATAAAAAAAGAGAAAGCCAATAGTGCTCTCAATACAGGTAAATATAAATAGTATTATGAAATATTCTTACAATAAACAGAGCAGACAAACCGCTCTATGTACCAGGCTTGGCTGGAACAATCCGTTCCAGCCAAGCCTGGTACATAGAGCGGTTTGTCTGCTCTGTTTATTGTAAGAATATTTCATAATACTATTTATATTTACCTGTATTGAGAGCACTATTGGCTTTCTCTTTTTTTATTGCATATGACCTAAATTACGACTATCATAGCACCATGATATGTGAGTTGGAGCACTATTGTCTTTTTTAGAACTATTATATACCTTTGGTATTTTATTGGACTTTATTTTATTAGCTTTTTGTGGTCTATTTTTATATTATATTGATAATGGTGGGTTTGTTTTTCTTATTAAAATACATTTGGAATATGAATAATTGTGTATTTTGTAAACTAACAACTTGATTCAGCAAAATTAGGTGCTTGTTGGATTTACTACTGTAATAATATTGTGTTGACTTTAAGAAACATTCCACTGCAGACAGCACACTGGACTGAAAACACAAAAATATATTTTTTCTTTCTACAAATTTGAAAAAATCCTGTAAAACTGTAAATTGTTGATTTTGTGTTGATATTAAGTGGCAGTGACTAGCAGTAGACACAGCACTAACTGTAACCACCAGTTATACACTAAGATGAATGAAAGAGGCAATCTCCTAACTCCAACTAAAAGATTATTTAAGTGCCATTGGCAGTAACTAGCTAGGTAGATACAGCAATAACCTAAACCTAGGCTCACACTAGGATCAATGAAACAGACTATCTCTAAATTGAGTACAGGCGCAACAATGGTAAAACATAATCATTGATGGTCTGTCTTCCTCAATAGCTGCAGTCAAAGTGTCTCAAAGAATCCTGAAGTACAGTTTATTATACTGTTCATTTTTTCCTAAAAAAGTTCATGTTGTATCTATCATGTAAAAAGGTATGAGATGCCAGCAATTATTGTTTAGATAAACTTATTTGCTAAACATTGAGTAGTGGTGAGTAGATTACTGAGTAATGAAATTAAAGCCAAAGTGTCAGAGTTGAAAAAAGTCTTTAGGCCAACACTGTGTGAGACTTGACTGGTAGGTAGGAAGAGAAATCAAGATATTTTTAGATAAAATTTATTTGCAGTGGCTACTGCTGCTTCTTTAATAAGCTGGACATGGGGGCGTAGCCAGACAAGCAGTGTGGATGGTCGCATTCTGATCGAGCTCCACATCTAACTAGCCCAAAAAGTAAGTTTAAAGCATAACCCGGCTCCAAGAAGAGCAGCTGAGTTAACAAGAATGGCACAGCACACACATAAAAAAACAGACTGAAATACTTTTTTTCAACCTCAAAAAAATGATGCAAACAAAGCTCCGGGCCTACCTGACAGTGATCAAGATGGTGGCGAGGATGGTACGCTACCTTTACAAGCATCTATCATGAGGCAAGCGCTCCCATTTACCCAAGACGTACTGCAAGCATGCTTGGATGCAATGTTGGAGAAGCTTCTGTCAAAAATGCATAGATCTATAAACGATCTCCGGAAAGATGTCCAGGACCTGGGGGACAGAACATCTCGAATGGAACAGCATATGAGAGACTACGCGGATGTCCATAATGAAATGGCAGACCATGTACAACACTTACAAAGACACCAAAGTAAAGTTCATGGATCTGGAGGACTGGTCCCGATGCCAGGATCTCCGTCTCAGAGTATTCCCGGAGGAGGTTAAGCAAGCGGATTTGCATGAGTTCCTGATAAGTTTTTTCAAGGCCCTGGAACCAGACCTACCAAGTGATATCTTGTTGTTGGACAGGTACCACAGGGTGGCTTAGCCACAATTTCTCCCACCGGAGATGACCAGGGATGTCCTTATGCACCTCCACTACTTCCACATCAAAGAAGCGCTGCTAAAAGCATCCAGAAGTGGGAAGGACCTGCCGCCAAAATATGCTACCATATGTCTCTTAACTTTTTAGATATGAAAATATACTGCCATAAGATCAAAGGCCTCAACATCCCAGTGAATATATACTGCTTAGCCAGAGAATTACAAAAAATGCAGCCTGATATAGTGTGCCTACAGGAAACCCATTTCAACAAAGCATTAAACCTACAACAAGCTAAGTTTCCACACCACTACCATGCCACTTCTAATTCCAAATCGAAAGGGGTATCTATTCTGATCAGCAACACAGTAGCCTTTAAATCACACCACATAACTATTGATACAGAGGGTAGGTTTATCATCTTGGTCGCACTATTAACAACTTAGAATATATGCTAGTAAACCTGTATGCACCAAATTCTGAAAAACAGAATTTCCTACATAAGGTCCTGACATGCCTGGCGCCAGTCCAGAGCGGAATTACAGTACTATGTGGAGATTTAAACCACATATTGGACCCCGCACTTGATACAACAGTGCATCCGCGTACCCCCCCCCCTCCCCGATACACTCAACTGTCACATGCATGTAAACCGTTAGTCAAACAGATGAGGGACCATGACCTCTATGACGTATGACCCGAAATATGTAGTGACAGAGTCTTCGGCAATAACAGATTACTTCTCCACTAACTAAATACCAAAACGAGCCCAGACACACTATGGTTGGCCCACAAGCCGGTAATCAGGGGAATCTTAATCCAAAGAGCGAGTGAGCTTAAAAGGAAATCACAGACCCAGCTTCGGGAGTGGCAAAAGAAGCTACACGCATTGAGCAGGGAAAACCAGGTGTACCCAGAAAAATGGGGGAACTAGACATACAAAAAATGGGTTTTGGGTTGAAAAAACAGAAAGCACTGCACTACGCACAAGGTAACAGGGCTGGCAAAATATTAAACAGAAAGATGATGGATCAGCGCTAAATAATCAAATAGAGGCTAAGAGCAAATGTGAAAGCAGCAACCTATAATTTTGAGGTTCCCTCACAATCCCTCAAAAGAAATAGACAAACAGAAAAAATGGTATATAGGTTGCGCTATAGGAACAAGAGAGTGATAAATAATATAAAATAAATTTATATAAGTAAACAAAATAGTAATCCCAGTAATAAAATGTATTTAATTAAACCTGTAGAGGTGCTTGAATATCGAATGAGTCCAATGAGTAACTGGGTCTTCTGATGTTGAAGGTATCTCAGTTCAATAATAGGTATGTGAACATGTAAAAGAAACAGAAATACTCCAATAGTGCAAATTGCAAATCGACAAGTTGAAAGATAAAAATTAAAACAGCAGATGATCCACTCACCTATTCATGAGCATAAACTAGCTCAAGATTTTGTAGCGTTCAGTGGCGTTGATCCCCCACTGGTAGGATATAGGTGGTGGAGTTGTGACGAGCTCCTCGGTATATAGAGAGATAAGAAAACGATATAGTGCTCACTGAATTAATGAAAAAGTAAATGGATAAAAGTGATAGAATACTCACATATATATGAGCAGGATATACTGCTCAATATAATCGCATAGGTGGTATTATCCCCACCTAAGATTCTTGGACAAATGCGTGCTCCGATATAACAGGTAACCAGGTATAAAACAAAAAATAAAAAATAAAATAAAATAGTAAAAAGGTATGTAAAGGCTATTTAAAAGGCCAATATTCCTTTATTGATAATAACAATATAAATATATATATAAACCCTCAGACTGGCAATAGAAAAAGAAACAACCTGGTACACAGATGCTTTTATAAACTATCTGAGCGTATGTAAAATCACGTGATCGCGCCCTTCCGCGATCACGTGGTGTAGCTTGGAGGACTATAGGAAATGTATGCTGAGCCAGAGATCGGCGTAAGTACACACGCCTCTCTCATGACATCAGCATACTGGGCAGGAAATAATAGAACCACGTGATCGCGGAAGGGCGTGGAAGGGCGCGATCACGTGATTTTATCAATTATGTTAATTCTATTGTTTTATCTCAGAATATGCTCGTTTTAAATTAAGATTTATATCAAACAATTTGGATTATCCTTAGAACATCATGTTATTAATACCCTTAAGATTTGTATTCTTTTTTGCATTTCTGTATTTTAATGATGACGTAATTTTGGCGCCAAAATTTGAATTTACATACACTCAGATAGTTTATAAAAGCATCTATGTACCAGGTTGTTTCTTTTTTTATTGCCAGTTGATAAAGCCCTGTGAGGTGAAACGCGTTTTGGCTGTTTTTATATCTGTTATATATATTTATATTGTTATTATCAATAAAGGAATATTGGCCTTTTTAATAGCCTTTATATAACTTTTTACTATTTTATTTTTTGTTTTATACCTGGTTACCTGTTATATCGGAGCACGCATTTGTCCAAGAATCCTAGGTGGGGATAATACCACCTATGCAATTATATTGAGCAGTATATCCTGCTCATATATATGTGAGTATTCTATCGCTTTTATCCATTTACTTTTTCATTAATTCAGTGAGCACTATATTGTTTCTTATCTCTCTATATACCGAGGAGCTCGTCACAACTCCACCACCTATATCCTACCAGTGGGGGATCAACGCCACTGAATGCTACAAAAACTTGAGCTAGTTTATGCTCATGAATAGGTGAGTGGATCATCTGCCATTTGAATTTTTATCTTTCAACTTGTCGATTTGCAATTTGCACTATTGGAGTATTTCTGTTTCTTTTACATGTTCACATACCTACTATTGAACTGAGATACCTTCAACATCAGAAGACCCAGTTACTCATTGGACTCATTCCATATTCAAGCACCTCTACAGGTTTAATTAAAGACATTTTAGTACTGGGATTACTATTTTGTTTACTTTTGTTTAATATAAATTTATTTTAAATTATTTATCACTCTCTTGTTCCTATAGCGCAACCTATATACCATTTTTTCTGGCAAAATATTAGCTAGAAGACAAGCGTCCACTAAAATTCCATTCATTTACACTTAAAAAGGTGAAAAAAAGTTATCACCAAAGATATTGGCGATGTTTACGCTGAATACTATTACTCCCTATACAACTTAAATTTAGATTCCACCCTGAAGCAACCCTCTCCGGAATCCATTTCACAATACCTGAACAACAGTAACCTCCCATCCTTATCCAAAGACCAAATGGATGCTCTGCAAGCGCCTATTATGGTGGAGGAGGTAATAGAGGCCGTCAGAAAACTCCCTGAAAATAAAGCCCCAGGGCACGATGGCCTCTCCAATCAATACTACAAAAGTTTCAAACAAACCTGGTGCCGCACTTGACCAAGCTCTTTAACCGTGCCACTTCATCTGTCACACTCCCTCAAGAAATGTTGTCTGCACATATCATTACACTCCCCAAACCAGGTAAACCCCCAATACATAGCCAAAATGTTCGGCCAATCTCTCTACTTAACATGGACACAAAACTATACGCCAAGATCCAAGCCGTGAGAATTTACACCATACTTCCCTCTCTGGTCCATGACGACCAGGTGGGATTCAGTCTGGGTAGGCAAGGGTTGGACCTACCATTCACAGTTTATATATGTGTAACAGGATATCTGTTAGACACTATCACTACCTAAAACAGGGCCTTAATATCTGTATTGGGTAGGGTGAGTTTCAGTCTGGGTAGGCAAGGGTTGGACAACACCCGCAAAGTTATAAGCCTCATGCACAGCTTGCTCAGGGATAAAAGGGGGGGCCTCCTGGTTTTGCTCGACGCTGAGAAGACATTCAATCACCTAAATTGTACCTTCCTAACAGCAGTCTTAGAAAAATACAAATTCCCAAAGCAGTTTATAAATGCGGTGCAGGTACTTTATTCCAACCCATCGGCTAGAGTCCTTAAGTCAAGCTTTGTCGCGACACCCCTGTCTATAATAAATGGATCCAGACAGGAATGCCCTCTCTCCCCTTTACTGTACGTGTTGGCACTGGAACCACTAGTGACCAACATAAGAGCAAACACAGCAATACATGGCATAAAACTAGGTTCTAGGGAAAACAAACTCAATTTATTCACAGACAATATCCTGTTAACCAGTACCTAACCAATGATATCCCTCCCAAACCTTATGCACCTGATAACTGAATACGGAGCACACTCCCACTATGAATTGAACATTATAAAGACCCAGGCTATGAGTGTCAAACTTACTAAAAATTTGGTGCATATTTCTAAAGAAAACTATCTGGCTCATACACGAGTTTAATGAAACACTCAAACTATAGAAAGGGAAATACTTCTACTGGTTGGGACGGATAGCCACAATAAAAATGGTGCTCCTACCCAAAATCCAATATCCATTTAGGACACTACAAACACCCTTTCTGAAACAATATTTAAAAAATATCCCAAACCTATTTTATCTGGGATGGAGGTCAAACTAGAGTAGCAACACAACTCCTTCAATAGGCAGCGAAGAATGGGGGACTGGGCTTTCAAAACCTCATCACCTACTATAGAGCTGCCATCCTACATAACATTGCACAGCTCCACACAGAGGCAAACACACCCCAGTGGATTGAGATTGAATCCTTCTGGATGCCCCAGAGGGAGCTCAGTGCATTACTATTTGCACCAAAACAACTCCTCCACCCCATGCACCATATACTCCTGACCACCAAGTAAATGCTCCACGTATGGGATCATATTAGTGTCAGGATTACAAGTTGATCCAGCACGCAGTACTCTGTCACACCAAGGACTAAGGATGACATATAACCGGACCTTAGAATGGCCGGACTTAACGTCTCCAAGAATAGCCAAAATACTAGCCGAGGTCAGGGACACAGAATCAGACACAAAGATGAGGGAAAGCAAAAAGTCAAGGATACCAGATATCAGGGAAGTCAAAACAAAACCAAAGTACCAGAAACTTTGTACCAGATATACCAGAAAATCAAGATCAGGAATGCACTTTCGGATAACCATAGGCATGAAACCATAACCAGGCAACGAGCAAGAGGAGAATTGGGTTTAAATACCCCTCCTATGGATCCAATTGGCTGTAACTGGCCTTTGACCCGAAAGGCAATTACCAGGTTTCCATGTGCATGATTGCTGCTCAGCACAAACCCTCCTGTGCATTTGATTGGCCATGACCGGCCTTTGACCTGCTGCTCGGCACAACATTTTCTGTCAGGACAGTAATGTTTTTCGGCACAGCTTTTCCTGTCAGGACAGTAAATGCCATTAACTACATTTTTATGTGCTGATGAATATGTGACAATTAGGGATCAGGTATCCTGGGGATCACCCACATCAGCAACCACCTGTCAACCTTTGAACTCATCTGCACGCAAAATCGACCCCCAAGAAACTCAAGTTCATAGGCTATGCCCTCCTAAATGAAACTAAGGCAGATATGACCCAGAAATTTAGAGACCAATGGCATAAAGAGTTAGGATACACAATAGATAACAAGAAATGTGAAAAAGCTTTATTGGCACACAAGGGCCTGACCTCATGCACCACACACATTGAACTGCAACGTAAGATTCTTTACCGGTGGTACCTGGTACCGGAGAAACTCCACAGGATGTGGCCTACATCTTCCAAAACATGATGGAGATACAAGGAAGAAGTGGGTTCTGTGCTCTACATCTGGTGGTCATGCAGGATGATTAGACCCTTTTGGTCTCAAGTAATAGACTTGCTCACCAGAATCATAGGTCACCGCAGACTAGATAACCCAGACAGGTCTGCTATTCATGCTCCTGATAGAATTGCAGGAACATAGAGCAGTCATACCTCATAGAACAGTCTTCTCATACCTTCAAATCAAATCATACCTAACACGTACTCATCTGGTAGTACCACGTAATGTGGAAGCTAATAACCTGTCAACCTTTGAACTCACCTGCACGCAAAATCGACCCCCCAAGAAACTCATGTTCATAGGCTATGCCCTCCTAAATAAACTAAGGCACATATGACCCAGAAATTTAGAGACCAATGGCATAAATAGTTAGGATACACAATAGATAACAAAAAATGGGAAACAGCTTTATTGGCACACAAGGGCCTGACCAGGTCACCGCAGACTAGATAACCCAGACACATGTCTGCTATTCATGCTCCCGATAGAATTTCAGGTACATGAACGAGCCATTCTATACCAGGTTTTGATATCCGCAAACCTAGTGATCTCCAGACACTGGAAGCAAGCATTTCTCCCCCAGTGGCAAGACTTAATATCACAGGTGGAACTAAACTTGGCCTACGAATCCATGGCCAGACAACAATTTGTATCTAATAGGGTAACCACAAAAGCTAGCCAGATATGGACCAAGCTCATGATAACAGAGCCCAGCACATGATGTTAGATGCAACAAACCACACACCACACCCACTCTCCCCCGGTACATTAAGTAAGCAAAATCTTGCCCCTGTGACCCATTGGAGAGGACTAACATCAGATGTGATGGGCGCCTGGGAGTGGAGGATGTTGGATGGGAAAGTGAACAACATTGAATTTAGAGGAAGAAGATCCACCATGTCATAGATTATAGCAGGAAAGCAAGCTTGCAACCCATTCCCCCTCCTTTCCATATACTTCCATTCAGTCCCACCACCCCACCCAAGTTTCACCACCTTGAGTAACACTACTACTTAACCCCAACCCTCCTACGGTCCACCTAAAAGTGAAAACGATGTGAGAATTCATAAATTGTCGTAGCATGCATACTCTACAAGCACCATAACCACTATAACACATTGCAAGCTATGAATACAAAAGTGCATTCATCCTTCCTCAAGATGAGTAGTCAAGCTACTTTATAATGGGTGGATTCTTATCTTGAAGCAGGATGGTTGTCTGTGTTGTGTCTCTATATATAGTTTAGGGCTTCCTTTTGTAGTGCAATGTTCATTTATCACTGGGAAGGCAGCTGCTCTGTGACATGTCATATCCCAGTAACCAAAGGGGGTTCATTCACCTCCTGAACGGGGACCACCCCAATCCCTCATTTAGAATGTTAGGATAGATTGTTGACACCTCAAAACATAGGTGTCAAACCACAAAACCGCAAAGGGAAACAATGAATGAGTGCTTCCCTGGGTGGCCGCCATTCGTACACGTGAACACCACCAGGGAGAGCATTCCCTATTAGAACGTTTACACCAATTAATCAGAATGTTCGCACTTGCCACATAGGTGTGAAACCGCAAGGGAAGTAATTAATGAGTCCTTCCCTGGGTGGCCGCCGTTCGTATAGAATGGGAGCATTCACACCCCGAAAGAACGGCAGCATTCACACCCCGAAAGAAGACGCTTCCCTTGTCAGGGTTTCACCCCAGGATCTTGAGAATGGAGATTAGTCAGGCGAGGGTCAATCAGATTTGTGTCGGCACTTTTGGGGTACTGAGGAGTTTGGCAGGCTCTCATGAGGCCCGAGGGACAAAGAGACCAGCTCTTTTCCCGCAGGTGGACTTTTCTGTGCCTTGGAGACAAAGAGAGGGTCCCTTTTTCCCATGCTGAGACTCCCAGGCACAGAAGCTCTTGGGAAGAAGACCCCTGGCGGTTGGTGTGGGAAACCTCTTTAGTGGCAGGCTTTGGGGACAAAGGGAACAGAGTCCTTTCCCGTACTAGGGACCCAGGGAGGTGGTGGATCCTGGGAGGTGACCTTGTATGTTTTGTGTGATCCACCCCTTGCAGGTGATTATGCATAAAAGCCGTGTGTGGCCAATAAAATTGTGTCTTACATCCTGGACTGCGTGTCGTCCGGTTAATGAGGGGGAAATGGGTCTATTTTTCAGTTACATGGTTCTTTTCCAGCTACAGGAAGGGAATTAGCGGAGGTAACTAGTCGGGTTACCCTGGGTCTGCTACATGTATGTCACTCGTATTATATATTTGCAATAATATAATTAAATGCACATATTTTATATCCAAATGTTACCTTAAAGGGACACCGTCACCTCAACTTTTTTAAAATATAATAATAATTTCATCTTGTTTTAAAGGTAAATAGATTTGTATTAAATAAAGTATATGTGAAGAAAATAGAAAACTAATCCCTATCTTTAGTAAATGACAGGATCCTTCAATAATATGCATTTATCTTGAGTCAAACAGTGTTTGAAAACCTACAGATTGTCTCCATGATCTTGCTCGTTTCACTCCCTGCACAGTAACATGGAAGACCAAAGAGACTAGATGTTGGAGTTCAAACACTGTTTGACTGAAGGTTCATGGATATGGCTGAAAGATCCTGTCATTTACTAAAGGTAGGGATGAGTTTTAACTTTTTTCCCCATATACTTCATTTAAAAATGTTTCCTTTAAAAACTTAATAAAAGGATTAATATATTAAGAAGAGTTTTGAGGTGACAGTTGTCGTTTAATATTTGCCAGCAAACAAGCATATGGAGTAGGTAAACTGGTACAATGCACATATAAGAGAATATAAATATTTAATCTTAGATATATTTTAGTTATTGTAATTTTCTGTCAGTTTAGCCATGTTTTACACATACAATTTTTCCTTATGATAAAATGCTGATATAATTTGCTACTTGAAATGAAATATTAGACTTTGGACCAACACAATGAGAGGTTTGAATCAGAGCCTGCAATATGTTTTGGGCAAGGCACAGTTGCCATATTGTGTGCTCAATAAGACTGTGTTGCTTTTAAAGGAACACACCACACACAAAAATGCTTCAGCTTTCTTGCTTCAGGTATGTTATTACACTTCACATACTGAACATATGTGTTGGGGAAGAGGGAAGTGCTTACAAAGCCTGCAGACAGCAAGTTAACAACTTTTTGTAAGATGATTTTTTACGTAACCCCAAAGAAAATTGCAGAAAAACATACATGTTTTCTTTGGGGATATATCTACCAAATTGTTAATATAAATGCATTGGTGTGTTCCTTTAAAAATAAACAGTAGGGGAATGGGAAAGCTGTCAACCGTTAAATGTATATGCCTTCTTGATGGAGTGAGTTTTCAGTGATTTTTTTTGAAGTAAGAAGCAGCAGGAACTTAGTATCCTTTTATTTTACTTGATTTGCATATATCTGAATTACCTATGAAATGCATTAAAACAAGAGTCACTTCAATCACAGAATGTCCTTCTAAGAATTTTATGTTAGAATTATATACATTTAGTTTGAATTTGAATTTTAGGAACTATAACCACATAAATTGTTGCAAAAGTGATCCAATGCCTTTTGAACAGAAAATATATAAAACATTTCATGTTGATTAGAAAATAAATAAAATAATGTTAGCAATAACACAGCTGAGGTCTGTGCTTTTTATTCTACTTGCTGTACAGCTGCTTATATTTTAATTTTTTTTTTACATTTCATTGGATGATGCCTGAGGCATAGATTAACCATGCTACATTTTATTATATGAAAGGTATTGTTTGTATAACCTTACTGTTAGAAAAACATTTGCAATGTATGCACGTTTTGCCAAAGGATGTTTGAGTCAGACCACCTTTATGATCCTTCTCTTCTTCAAGTTTCCTGATGCTTATCCTCCAGGGGTTTAGATATGTTGATTTAAAGAGAGATTGACATAGCAAAAAAACAGCAGTATATCCCCATGTGAGCCGGCAGAACATTGAATGTGAGAAGAAGATTCTTGTGTCACCTTTTCTGCAGCGGTGTTGCGTAAAAGAAAAGAAAATTGAAAATCCATACCCAAAGAACAGCAGAACACAAACCTTCTTGTTCACCTGTGAATTTTCTACAAGACGTTTAGCTTTTTGTTAATTGAATTAGTTCTAGAAAAGCCATTTAAATAGACAGCACTAATGTTTGATTTGATCAGCAAATTAGTATAGAGCAGTCAGGGCCGGTGCAAGGATTCTTGCTGCCCTAGGCAAGAATACATTTTGACGCCCCCTTATGAATGCAACTACATTCCTTCAGAAGTTTATTCACTAAACTCTGAATTACACTAAAGAGACATTTAGGGAAAGATGCGCACTGAGTAGATATTAAAGGGAAACTATAGTGCCAGGAAAACAAACTTGTTATCCTGGCACTATAGCTTCCCCCTCCGTCAAGCGCATCCCCCCTCGTGGTGCAGCAGGGGTTAAAACACCTTCTGTCACTTACCTGGGTCCAGCACCAATGTCTTTTGTGCTGGCTTGGGTCCGCCTTAGCTCCTCAATGGCCGCGCTCGCAGTGGTATTTCCGTGACTGGACGTCCCCATGCATAGCCACTAGAGGAGTTAACCCTGAATGGTAATTATTGAAGTTTCTTAAAAATTGCAATAATTACCTTTGCAGTGTCACTTACACAATCTCACTAATACACACACTCTCTCACTGGCATACACACTTACACATTCTAACTCTAACTTACACACTAACACATACACATTCTCACTGACCTACACATTGTCACTTGCACACTCTCACTAACATACACAGTGTCACTTACACACTCTCACTAACACACACAGTGTCACCTACATACTCTCACTTATACACACACACTCTAATTTACACACTCTCACTGGCATAGACATTGTCAGTTACACACTCTAACACCACACAGTGTCACACATGCTCACTAACAGTGTCACTTGCACACTCTCAGTAACTGTCACTTGCACTCTCTCCCTAACACATACTCACTAACAGTGTCACTTGCACACTCTCCCTAACACACACACCCAGAGTCACTTGCACATTCTCACTATCACACACACACACACACACACACACACACAGAGAGTCACTTGCACACTCTCCCTAACACACACACTGTCACTCAAACACAAACTTTACATAAGGTCACACTTTATTTACACACACAAACACACCAATTTAACACACTCCCCCATTTACAAACATGCACACAATAAGCAATCCCCCTTAACCATGCCATACCTGGGTGCTATGCTGAGCAGAGGTCCAGGCTGTAGGATCCAGGATGTTGCTCTTTCTCCTGGGGGAGCAGGAGAGCCATGCACTTTGAGCACAGCCTGCTTCCTGCTCCCTTCACAGTGCTTCCGGTGTTCACAGGCTCCCCCTGCCTGCAGGAAGCACAGTGCTCTGCTCGGGTTACAGCAAACCCCACTGCCCGAGCAGGTAATCTGCTGCAGAGGGAGCCCAGCAGGTGAGTGGCTGCGCTGGGGGGTGGCTAAAGAGACGCTCGTCCAGCACAGCATCCCCAGACAGCTACAGCAGGGCAGCCCACCGGGAAACCTCTCGGTGGGCGCCCCCTAGAGGCCGGCGCCCTAGGCGAATGCCTTATTCGCCTTAATGGTAGCGCCGGCCCTGAGAGCAGTGAAATACGCTGAGAAACAGTTCTCCATCACAGTAATCACAACATATTTGCTGTGATTCTTATTCTGCTTTGCAAAAGGCATATAGAAAAGTTCTAACAATGATGTGTTGGCAATAAAGTCATCATTTTGCCATGGAGGAAATGCCCTTGGCTTGGGGAAGCGGGGATGGAGTAAAGTGGGATAAGGGGTACTGGCGATGGGATGTTACCTTACTCTATCCATGAATAATCACTGGCCTGTAAGTGCTGGTTAGAATGTATGTAATGCATTCATTTTTTTCTAAAACTGTTAAGACATTTATCTTGATGATAACAAACGCATTTTAAAAAATGAATGTATGCAGAGTGTGAGAAATGTTAGGATTACTGCGAATCGTGTACAATTATTAATGAATCTCTAATTAAATGTATTGAAATATTCTCTCATGATCAGCAAGGGTAAAGTGCTTTTAGATTTTGTATTGATCTCAGTGTAGACATTTCAAATATAGAGCATTTCTATTTTCTCCACTTAGTAACACGCTGTTTAATTACAAGTCGATTCTGAAGTGGTTTTCCAAAAATCAAGGTAGAGTTATTAAAAGAACATTAAAATCTATAATTTAGATTTCCTGCTTTAGAAATAAACTGTGAATTTTTAGGAAATCACAATTGAATTGCACACTTCAGAACAATATGGAAAGATCATCCAACTTTTTGATGTTTCCAGCTGAGCTATTTTGGCATTAAATTTGAGACTCCATAGTGAATTCCTGGCAATTTGTGGTTTATTAGACGATCCTAACTGAAGTAGTTTAATATATGTAATGCTTTATAAATTAATGTTCAGTCCTGTTTTTCCAATTCATGGTATCTGATAATAGTTTATATAATAATAATAATAATAATAATAATAATAATACATACACCCCAAGAACCCACATCTTAATTTTCCAAGTCCAAATCTTGATTCATTCCAAAACACATTATGTGTGCTTTACATTTTCCCAATGTGAGTTAAACTACTATAATCATATGTAAGATCCTGTAGGATTTTGGTAAGATCAGCCTTGATGTGACTAATTTTCTGCATGACTAGAGAATTATATAATAATCTATCCACTGGCATGTCTCTCAAACACATATTCATAAAGCATGATCTATAAAGATTTTATGAAAGTGTTAGATGAGTAACTTATTGCTATGTGGTAATTAAATGCTGGTGAGGAAAGGTGCTGATTACCGAGTTACCATGCAAGTAAAAGAGAGATTAGCCTGTTTTCTAAACCCTCTCTCTTTAAATGAATAGATGTATGAATGAAAATCATAGACATTTAATCACGCACTTTTACAATATGAAAAGACAGCAGGGCAAGAAAAAAAAATATGATTTTAAAAATCAGTAAGAATATTAATATGTTATCAGAATTACATTCAATTGTAAAGCGATATGGAATTTGTTGTAAATAATAATAATAATAATAATATTAATAATAATGCAGTTATTGAAATATGCATTAATTTGTAAGTGTATATTAATGTTGTTAGAATGTAACTCCTGTCCTTGGTACAAGAATGACCTGCCCTGACCTTATAGTTCTACCCTGACCGAGCCACACCTTTTCAAATACTTGGAGACACTCCATTGATAGACATACAAGAGAGTCAATTACAAAAAAGGTGCACAATTCGAAATAATTAAGGAGTGGGAAGAGCTCTAAACACCTTAAGTGGTATCCCCTAAACCACTTTTACAAACATACAAAATATACATACATAAGGTGGAGCTGTTATGGTATGGATAAGTGAAGAGCCATTAACCTCATATGGCTCTGATGGAAAGCGTAGTAGGATACTTGGAGGAGGTCCAACTCTTATTGCTCCCGGTCTGTATTGTATACCTCTGGTAACCTGGACACAGGATGCTGGAGATTTTGTATATCAAAGATACTTTATTTAGGAAAAGCTCTAACATCAAATGAATAAAATAATAAAAATCTTTTGTAGTATGTGGACAATATAGTCCTGAAGTGTGCAAAGTAGTCCAAATAGTAGAAAACGTGTTTCGCCCCTGTGATGGGGCTTCCTCAGTTGGTTCAAGTCACTTGATGTATTTGCTTTGTTTTAAATAAGCCGGTTTGGCTCTGCTTCTGGTTCGGAGGTTGCGGTACGTCACTTCCGGTATTTCACTGCAATGGAACACATCGTGCGTTCCAGACGCCACATGTCTGTAATTCTGACGTCTGGAAACAATGTATCGCTCGGAAGTGCCCGTGCTTATTAAGAGAAGCTGATGGGCAGCTGCATAAACATGCTGCATATTCCTATTACTGCAGTGGGCTTACATAGCAAAAACGAATGAATTTGCATCATACACATTATAAATCTAGGATATCAATTACATTCTGATCTTAATAATTAAGTAATGTTACATATTGCAAATTCTATACAATTATGTGTCTTCTTAAAGGCATATATCTAAGATTACATAAAATATCATAAGTTTATAAAAATGATAAAAGATAATGATATTTGCATTGTGACAGTGAGAAAAATTAATAATAAAAAACTTTTTCATACTATTCCATATTCATAAGGAGTTTAGTTCATGAAGTGACATAGCTCAAAATCTTGGTTGAGGCCACGAGGGATCATTGTATTAAAATTAAATAGATTGCATCTCTTCCATTCCTATTTTATTGTTAAAATATTCCCCTCTCCAATCTTTTTTTTACTAACTTAATGGCACAAAAGAATAACCCTTCTGGGTTCTGATTGTGGTGTTGTTTAAAGTGACTGGAGGCTCTATGTGACTCCAGCCCTTTTTTGATATTTCTCATGTGTTCTGACACCCTTATGTTTACACAACGTATTGTTCTCACTATATATACTAGGTTACAAGGGCATCTGAGTGCATATATTACACCTTTAGAGTGACATGTCAGGTGGTCTTTAATTTTGAACTCTTCATTTATATATGAATTTAATTTTGTAATGTGTCTTTTTTTTTTATTTCTAGTTGTTCTGCAGGCTAAGCAAGAGCCGCATACATAGAATCCTGCACTCTGGTTTAGGAAACTGTTCTGTGGAATTGTTGGTTTTAAGCTGCTGTCAACTAGTGTGCCTTTTAGATTTCTTGCTCTTCTAAATATTCGTTTAGGTTTTGATGGTAAAATTGTTTTCAAATTTGGATCATCTTGTAACACATACCAGTATTTGCCTAATATTTTGTGTATCTTTTTATTATTGCTATTGTAGTTGCACAGGAAAGGGACCTCATTACTTCCCCATTTTTATTTTGTATTTTTTCTTGTACTCAAGCAGTTCTTTTCTTTTTAGAATAGAAAACTAAGGAAGAATCCTAAAGTGCGACGAGAGACCTAGTATGTCAGGGCTATGGGAGAAACCTATCCGTCGAACGCCAGGAACATTTGGAACCTGACGGAAAGCCACGCCAGCCCAAGCATGAAAGTCCATCAGCAGATGCCTTGTTTTTCCAATTCATGGTATCTGATAATAGTTTATATAATAATAATAATAATAATAATAATACATACACCCCAAGAACCCACATGTTTAATTTAGAAAATGGAGAGCGACCTCCACATCCCATAAGCTGGAGGTGGATGACACTGGGTAGTTGGTACCCAAGAGGATCCTAGTCCATTGGGAGTCCTCAGAACGGGACATGGGCCGTTGAGCCATCCCAATCACCACATATTGGATGTGGTGGTACAGTTCCAAACACCAATCAGACCGGGAGCGCCCAGATGGAGCAGTAGCATCATCACATCCCTGGGGCCCAAGAGACCCCCAAGAGGTCTCCAGCAGCCTGCAATAGTCTGCCGATCTGCCAAGAACCCCAAAAAGACCACCAGGACAGTGAACCCTCTAGGAATAGAAGATGTGGGTTCCCTTTGGGTACTTGAGAAATAGTAGGATATGATTGTAGAAGGAGAACATCCTCCCTAGTCAGTCCCATAAGGTCTGGGAAATAAGGTTGATTCTGTCACAGTGGGACGGCCAAGGCGGTGTTATTCGCTGAACAACAAGATGATGGAAATTTTTCACAAACATTGCAAGGAGGGGAAAGCATACACCCCCCTGGGGAGGCCCGGTTGGCCAGAGTGTCGTGCATTGTGGCAATTGAAGAACACATCATTCTGGCGGTCCCACTGATATATGTCTCCCCTGGGAGACAGTCCGACCTCGGGGTTCTGCGAGGAAGGTAGGAATCGAAGATGCCTTTCATGATGTCAGATAGAAGATGGGAGTTGGTTCCATCCAGACAAATAGTATACCTGACTGTTGACGCTCTGTCCATCCGTAGAAGGATGCAACAGATGGAGTACTTCTTTACCAGTCTATGGATAGTGAAGTATTGCATGAAGAATTCTAGGTATGCAATGTGTAGGGTCACAGTGTTGCAGTGGAGTACCGTGTAAATATTCCTTGAGGATAGAGGAGTCATTTGAAGAGGGGAAGCTTCTGTGTGCAAGGCGCAGAGTCGCTTACAAGTCCTAAAAAGCAGATCATCCACTACGAAACATGACGGTTCCAGTCAGACCTCAGAGAATCGTAGGTGTTGACGAAGTCTTCAGTTCCTTGAATCGACCCGAAGAAGATTGTCCAGGAAGATAATGCCGCGCCTTCCCCACATGTAATTAATCACTGATTTTGGTAATTTATTGAAGCCCCCAAGAATCAGGGCTGAGGGATCAGGTGAAGAGCCGAAGTTGATCGTGTCACAGGAAAACTAGATAACGTCACCAAGAGGGATGTATAACATATTCATCCTCACTATGCAGTATTTGCACCCAGAGGCTGTACATCTGTATAACTGACTCTTGCAACATGTTGATGGACGCCGGCCACTGTGGATCCACGCCAAATTATATCCCCACGTCAACCCACGTTAATCACGACATCGGCATGCGCATGATGTCACGTGGTAGACGTGTGTGCACGTTTTGGGGTCAAAGATTGTTTTTGCCCAATCAGAACTGTAAAGCACTAATTTAAACTTAAATGTACTTTTCCTCATTGCCCTGTCGTGTGTGTTCCTGAGCATTTATTTCTGGTTTTTGACTTTGGCTTTGTTTGACTTCCCTGTATTCTTGTATCCTTGACTTCTGGCTTTCCCTTATCATTATGTCCCATTCTGTGCCCCCCGACCTCGGCAAGTATCCTGACTATTCTTTTGTATGTTAAGTCCGGCCATTCTAACGCCTGGCAAGATGTTACCTTTTACTCCTAGGTGTGATACAATTCTACATGCTGGATCAATCAGTAATCCTGACAGGATGGAAAAAAACGACCACCATGACGTGTCTTCAAATACAGGTTCGCAAGCCAGTCGTCTACACGAAAGGTGTCCTTATTAGGTTTGAATGCCTTACACCTAGATATGATGGAATCTGCTGTGGATGTAGTAGAAAGTAAATCAATGGTACCCTAGGGGCGCTCCCCTGAGAAAAACAGTACCATCCGTGCATTCTGTGTTCTCTGTCCAATCATCTGGAGCACCAGAGGTTGACTCTTGCTCTATATGAGTAATGAGTTAGCGATAGCGGGGTACCGGGTCTGATGTCCCGAAGTGGTTGGCGACAAGGCCCACTGTCGACCAGTCCCAAAGAACACCCATTATGGAGGTAACCACATAACACCTTCCCCCTGGAAGTTTGGGTCTTGATGAGGGCAGCGGGACCATAAACGTGTGTGTAACGGAGCTCCAGTACTCCAACCAAGTACCTCCGTTAATGGATGCTCCTAGTGCTTCCCGAGGGCTCCAAGCATTCCTCCAGACACCATAAGCACTGCAGACTGAACCTCTCTTCCTTCAGAGAGCGAAGCTGGAACAAGCTCTTAAAAGAGCTTAGTGATTATAGTCAAGGGAGTATACAGTGTATAGCAATCCCCAGTGTAAATGCAGCCTTTCCCCCCACTCATGAGACGAGGCTCCATGTTGAGGGTAAAACAGGAACTCAGCAGTCTGAGGGTTTATTGGCACTTATATGCAACTTTTCCCACAAGGTTACCACCCACGTGGTCGTACAGAACAACCAATCAAAACATTACAATACAGTCAAACACTCCCATTCATTACAGCAAAATCCTCGCCTCTGCCTGTGATATAATTACTGTACACAATGGACTATTGTAATTATCAGAGGCAGGAAAATATACAGTTACGGGTCCGGCGGGTTCGGCCGAACTTTAAAAAAAAAAAAAGTCCGGGTTCGAACTTGACCCCGAACTTGACCCCAAACCCGAACCCCATTGAAGTCAATGGGGACCCGAACTTTTGCCCACAAAAATGCCTCTAAAAAACTCCTGCAAGGGGCTAGAGAGCTGCAAAAGGAAGTAAAATGGGGGTAAGAGTAGGACAAGTGCGGAAGCGGCGGTGGAGGAGGAGGAGGTAGCTAACAATGTTTTTTTTATTTATTTTTTATTTTTTAATTGGGGTAGCCCCCAAAATATTGGGACATATAAAAAATAGAAACATTTGCAGCCTGCGGTGCATTTCTTGCAATCCTGATGCATGGAGAAATGCTCAACTCCTGATGCATGGAGAAAAGGCCTTCACAAGCCTCTGCTAATGTGTACATAGTTTATACTAAGTGACTCATAGGTTGAGGAGGCGGTGACCATGGTGGTGTAGGTGGAAGCAGCAGTGGAGGAGGAGGAGGAGGTAGCCAACACTGTTATTTATTTATTTATTTTTTAATTGGGGTAGCCCCCAAAATATTGGGACATAGAAAAAAAGAAACATTTGCAGCCTGCGGTGCATTTCTTGCAGTCCTGATGCATGGAGAAATGCTCAACTCCTGATGAATGGAGAAAAGGCCTTCACAAGCCTCTGCTAATGTGTACATGGTTTATACTAAGTGACCCATAGGTTGAGGAGGCGGTGGCCATGGCGGTGTAGGTGGAAGCAGCGGTGGAGGAGGAGGAGATAGCCAACACTGTTTTTTATTTGTTTGTTTTTTGTTTTTTATTGTGGTAGCCCCCAAAATATTGGGACATATAAAAAAAAGAAAACAAAGAATAAGTGCACTCGAGTATAACAATGGCTGGGTGATGCCGGTATAAATGTCTATTCTGCACAAGGTACAGACAACTCTGGTGGGATCCATGCCTGGTTCATTTTTATAAACGTGAGCTGGTCCACGTTGGCTGTGGACAGACGTCTGTGATAACACCCCCTGTCGTGCTAAACACACGTTCAGACAATACACTGGCTGCAGGGCAGGCCAGCACCTCCAAGGCATAAAGGGCAAGCTCAGGCCATGTGCCCAATTTGGAGACCCAGAATTTGAATGGGGCAGACCCATCAGTCAGTACGTGTAGGCGTGTGCACATGTACTGTTCCACCATGTTGCTGAAATGCTGCCTCCTGCTAAGACGTTCCATATCAGATGGTGTTGCTGGTTATTGTGGCGTGCTGACAAAGCTTTTCCACATTTCGGCCATGCTAACCCTGCCTTCTTAGCTGCGTTGGCGACCTCTTCCTCCTCCTCTGCCTTTGCCTTGTGCTTCTACTGAGCCCTCGGTGTCAGTTGGTAATGCCCTAAGCAGCGCATCTACCAGCGTGCACTTGTAGTAGCGCATCTTCCGATCACGCTCCAGTGAGGGAATTAAGGATGGCACGTTGTCCTTGTAACTGGGTAGCAGGGTGGCCCCCCAGTAATCAGTACAAGTTAGAATGTGTGCAACTCTGCAGTCATTGCGCAGGCACTGCAGCATGTAGTGTAGTCGCTCATGCGTGCCAGGCTGCCCAGAGGCAAGGACAAACTGTCCTCTGTGGGAGGTGTATCGTTTGTGTCCTCCGTATCCCCCCAGCCATGCTCTAGTGATGCCCACGAGCTGCGTTGGGTGCCACCCTGCTGTGAACACGGTTCCTCCTCCTTCTCCTCTTCCTCCTCATCCTCATCACCCTCCTCCTCATCCTCCAGAACTGTGCCCTGGCTGGACAATTGTGTACCTGGCCTATGCTGGTGCAGGAACCGACCCTCCAAGCCACTTGTGAATGACTGGCCTGATAACCGTGGAAATGACCCCTCTTCCTCCTCCTCTTCCTCCTGTGCCACATCCTCTTCCATCATCGCCGCAGCGTTTTTTCAAGGAGACATAAAAGCGGGATAGTAAGGCTGAGAACGGCGTCATCGGCACTGGCCATGTTGGTGGAGTACTCGAAACAGTGCAAAATGGAACACAGGTCTCGCATGGAGGCCCACTCATTGGTGGTGAAGTGGTGCTGTTCTGCAGAGCGACTGACCCATGTGTGCTGCATCTGAAACTCCACTACAGTCTCTCCAGCATGTGCAAGGTGGAGTTCCACCTTGTGGGCACGTCGCATATGAGGCGGTGAGCGGGAAGGCCGAAAATACGCTGCAGCACAGACAGGGGAGCAGCAGTAGGGTGAGAACGCCGAAAGCGCGCACAGACAGCCCGCACTTTCTGCATCAGCTCTGATATATCTGGGTAGTTTTTCAGGAATTTTTGCACCAGCAAATTCAGCACATGCGCCAGGCAAGGCAGCTAGGCCCAGAGCTGGTACAAGATTTCGCCCATTATCGCACACCACCAGGCCAGGCTTGAGGCTCAGTGGCAACAACCACTCATCGGTCTGTTGTTCCATGTCCGTCCACAGCTCCTGCGCGGTGTGGGGGTTTTCCCCCAAACACATCTGTTTTAAAACAGCCTGCTGTCGTTTCCCCCTGGCTGTGCAGGTGGTGAAGGTGTTACGCTGCCTGGATGAGGTGGTGGTAGAGGAGGAGGAAGCGGAGTAGGAGGAGGAGGCGACAGGAGGCAAAGAGAAATGCCCTGCAATCCTCGGTAGCGGAAGGACATGCGCCAAACTGCAATCACATCAGGCCCAGCCACCACTACATTTGCCCAATGTGCAGTTAGGGAGATATAGCGTCCCTGCCCATGCTTACTGGTCCATGTTTCTGTGGTTATGTGGACCTTGCCACTGATGGAGTTGCACAGTGCACACCTGATTTTGTCCGCCAATTGGTTGTGCAGGGAAAGGATGGCTCGCCTGGAAAAGTATTGGCGGCTGGGAACCACGTACTGTGGGACAGCCCCCGCCATCAGGTTTTTAAAACTGTCCGTCTCCACCAGACGGAATGACAGCATTTCAAAGGCCACAAATTTTGAAATGCTGGCATTCAGGGCACGGGATCGCGGGTGGGTAGGGGCGTACTTCCTCTTTCTCTCCAGTGTTTGGGAGATGGACAGCTGAACGCTTCCATGGGACAGTGTGGAGATGCTTGGGGACGGTGGCGGATGTGGTGGCGTTGCTGCCACATCCTCTGTTTGCAGGGTGGCAGGTGCCACTGTCACTCCAGAGGTGGGGGACGAGGCTGAGACAGCAGCACAAGAAGAAGCAGGAAGAGCCTGAGACCTTTCTTGGTTTTTGATGTGCTTACTCCACTGCAGCTCGTGCTTTGCATGTAGATGCCTGGTCATGCAGGTTTAGCACGTTTATGCCTCGCTTCAGGCTCTGATTGCACAGCGTGCAAACCACTTGCGTCTTGTCGTCAGAACATTGTCTGAAGAACTGCCACGCCAGGGAACTCCTTAGAGCTGGCTTTGGTGTGCTCGGTCCCTGGGTGCGGTGGGCAGTAACAGGTGTACCAGCTAGGGGACGGCCGCTCCGCTTTTGCACCCTGCTCCCTCTTATGCTGTGCTGGTGCCTCTGTGCGACCAGCGCCTCTTCCTCCAAACTGCACAGGTCACTCTCATGACCTTCATTTCATGTGGGGTCTAGGATCTCATCATCCTCCACATCATCTTCCACCCACTCCTCAACCCTGCCCTCCTTGCCGGTCTGCACACTGCCGAAAAAGCCATAGCAGTTGGAACCTGTGTTTCGTCATCATCAGAGACGTGCTGCGGTGGTCCTTGCATGTCCACATCCTCATACATAAGTGGTTGTGCATCAGTGCACTCCATCCCTTCCACTTCTGGGGCAGGGCTACGTGGATGGCTCATGGGAACCCCACCAGCAGAGTCATCAAAAAGCATAAGAGACCGCTGTATGTCTTGTGGCTCAGACTGCTTGGGTGATTTGCAAGGGTGTGAGGTGATAGACAGATGGCCATGGGCTGCAGGTGCCAACTCTGAGCTTTCAGCAGGGCACCGGGTGGGAGACAATGTGCAAGAACTGGAGGCACTGTCAGCTATCCAATCTACTACCGCCTGTACTTGTTCTGGCCTCACCATTCGTAGAGCAGTATTCGGGCCTACCAAATAACGCTGAAGGTTCTGTTGTGTACTCGCACATGAGGAAGGTGTTTCACTTGTGCGTGTAGCTGGCACAGATCGACCAAGTCCTCTCCTTGCAACAGGGATTCCACCAACACCAGAAGCACCACGAGCAGGGCCACGTCCCTTTTTTTGATGTCCCTTTATTTGACGCTCTCCTCATTCTTTGCGTTCACCCACCAAACTAACAGATGTTTTATGACAGGTGACTATGTAACCGCCAACAGTCAACTATTTTTTTTCCCTTAGTTTATTGGACTGCAAGAAATGCACCGCAGGCCGCAACTGTACTATTTAGCACCCAAAAAATTATAATTTTTGGAAGTGCGCTGTAAGCACACTATTAGACGCTTCTATTTGACTCTCAGTGATGTCGCGAACATGAAATTTTCGGTTCTCGAATCGCGAACACGAACTTCCGCAAATGTTCGCGAACTGGGCAAACCCGGCATACCGTCATAGACTTCAATAGGCAGGCGAATTTTAAAACCCACAGGGACTCTTTCTGGCGGGTGTAGCAGACAGAGGGGACTTGGTAACAACAGCCAGTGACTAGTAGTGTCCAGGGTTGTTTCCATGTCTTCTCGGTCAGTAGTGTGCGAGGCACTGTCACCTTCAGTTAACTGGGGATCCCCCAGAAAGAAATGGGCAGATAGGTTTATCGTAGTATGGCATACCCCTGTGTAAGGCACAAACCAGTAGGCAGGCACAGGATGCAGGGCAAACAGATCAGCCTACCATAGTAGTAGGCAGTGCTCACAGAAACCCCTGCAGGTTATACTCTGAATCGTGGCCAAATAAAATAGACTGAGGCTCACCCAGTAAATAGAGCTTGCAACAGCATGCCTCCACTCAGCAGCACAGGTATAGTGGGGTTTCACCCTAGGAGCACAGGGTATGAGCCCTTAAGTGCTGGCCACAGCCCTCATATAGAGCATAAATCAGTTCTCCACAATGACTCACTGTCGATGGAGATATTCCTACAAGTGTTGAAAATCCTGTCCAGCAGGTTGCCACAGTATGTCTTCCTTCACCCAAATAGTGCGGCTCACATATAGTAGGGGCCTCACCTTATTTTCTGCCCCGAGTGCCATGTAACCTAGGTATACCACAACTTTGCATTGAAGGATCATTTTATCAAATTCAATAAATGTCTTTAAAAAAGGTCTTAATCATTTTCTTTGTAAAACAGATATCCATATCCACACACTACAAACCCTATGGCCTCTACACACATAGTATAATGCCTATCCACAAATACACTTCAGCTTAATTCCCCACACCGCCCATGCACACTACTTCACTAAGTAGATGCACACTGGATTACAACTAGCCCCATCCCCACACATGCATAGCATAGCACCACAGGTAGCCTACCGTACACACATTAAAACCAAAAGCAAACACCACATGCAGTCTCTCCCACACGCAAACACACACTATATTATTTTGCAGCACAATTGGAGATCGTTACAGTTATGTTTCCTTCTTTTGAATGTACAGCAAATTCAGGGATGTATGAATCTTTGAACATGATAGACGTGAGTACTTTTTAAATCTATATTAATATGTAATTATGTATTATGTAACAAAATAACACAGATATTATAAAACTGCCAGCTTGACATCTGTGGTAGGAAATTGTTTGAAGGGTTGATAAGTGTAGATACATGAAAAACAGGATTGACAGAACTAAAAATGGGTTTATGAAAAACAGATCGTCAAATAAAAAAAACTCCCATTGGGATTTTGCAGTGGATGTTATCGTTTTAGATTTTACAATTTGATTTTGCACAGTTCCATAAAACAGATTACAGTACAAATTTCAAGAGATAGAATTTGATAAAATATTTGTACTTGGATATAATATTGGTGCAAAATATAGTTCAGCAGTAGTAAGAAACACTATAATGAAAAGATCATCTTTGGTTCCTAGAGTCAGAACCAGATCAAGGTAGCATAGGACCCTAGGCAGCATGTCAGGTTTGCGCCCCCTCCTAGAACTCTGAGTTTTGTTCTGATGTGTGTGGTGACTGAGTGTGGTATGTGTGCATGAATATGCATGTAGTGGCTGTATATTGTGTGTGGAGGAAGCTGGAAGCTGTATGTGGGCGGAGGCTGGTATGCCTGTGTGCCAGTTGAGTGATGTTTTTGTGGTGGCTGAATTTTTTGTGTATGTTAGTCAGAGAGTTGTGTGTTTAGGTGAGTCTCTATATTTAGGGTGTGTGTGTGACTGAGTTTTGTTTTCTTTTGGGAATGGTGGTCAGTATATCTGATGGTCTGGTGGGTGAGCATTGTGATCTGCACCAATATTGGGTGCAGACCACTTTAAGACTTCCCCTGTGGGCCCCACAATTAGAACCAAAACTGTTGCAGACCAGAATGGTTCCTCGAGGTAGTTCGTAGACACAACACCATGCAGGAAGATCTATTGATTTCCCTGCTAGCCCAAACAGGGCCCACTCACAGTCAGAACCTGATTTCTAGGTCCAAACAGGGGCCCACTGGCTCTAGGAAGCCCCTAAGCCACTTTATGGGTAATCCAACACTGCATGGCACTAGGACAGTTTAACCTAATGTTGTAGACTTCAACTCAATTCATGCTTCCATTCATGTGCCAAAAGGGAGTGTCATGTATTTTAGGGTTTTTAGTCATTGTTTCACTTTTTCATAAAATTTTACAAAGACCCCTGACAATGACTGCTCGACTTGGTATCCGGTGGCTGTAGGGTGTAGGGCAAGGCTATCCCTCACGGCTGCTGCCATATTTATCCATTCAGTCCTCTTCAGTTCCTGGTGCTGCATGCTAGGAGCCCACATCAGTGTTTTCTCTGTACTCAACAAGGAGGACTGTGGATCTATGGAGGATACTGTGAGACTGCAACAGCAGCTAACTTTTCAGATCCACCTACCCGGTACCAACAACTCCTGCACCACCTAGAGCACCAGTTAATACTCCCCTCCACACACAAGGCCCAGCATCAGTTCCCCAGGGCCCTGCAGTATGTCAATACTGCAAACAGCCGGGACATTATAAAAACCAGTGTCCTCGTTTGAACCGAGGAAGTTGGGAAAGGCAACCTGCACAACAACCCAGGGCAGCACCGCATTGTGTCCAGCATGAGAGCCCTATCAGCTATACCAACCAAGAGGAACAGTGGAGCGTCTTGCATGAGTTAAATCCAGTACAAGCCGGGGGAGATAACAGAGATCATCACCGCCAATGGGTTTCCGTAGACGGCACGAGGGCACGAGCTATGAGGGACTCCGGAGCCACAATCATGGTCATCCAAGCCCACAAAATACAGGCCCAAGTCCGCACCAACCGCATCGTAGCTGTAAGAGTGGCTGGGGGCGCCATCCACAAGTTACCCACAGCTAACGTACTCCTTGACTGGGGTTTTGGATCCAAGCAACTTGAGGTTGGCATTATGCAGGAACTGCCGGCTGAGGTCCTATTGGAGAACGATGTAGGCTGCTTAACGTCCCAACTCTCCTGTGACGTCATCTCGGAAACTTATCTGGTCACCACCCGAGCCCAAGCCAGACTGGAAGCACCGCTGCACTCTGAGGAAAACCAGGTAGGAATTAAAATACCCCCTCTACCCGACCCACCTTCACCGTTCTGGGATACCCCCCAGGGTTTTGAACAGGAGCAGAGAGCAGACCCCACGTTAGAGGGATATAGAAAAGCAGTAGATTCTCCCTGGGGTGACAGCACCCAAGAGAAATTTGAATGGTATAAGGGATTATTGTACTGAGTGACAGGAGGGGCGGGTCACGGGGCAGCCCAGGTCATAAAAAGACAATTAGTAGTGCCCCGTTAATTCCGAGTGGAGTTACTCAAACTCAGCCACGACATCCCGCTAGCGGGACATCTAGGGGTTAAAAAGACGAGACCCAAACGTTCTTCTGGCCCAGGATCACCCAGGACTTTAAATATTATTGCAGGACGTGTGACATTTGTCAAAGGTTAGGGAAGAGGGGTGGCCACCAGAAGGCTAAACTCCACCTGTTATAAATTATAGATGAGCCTTTTCACCGGGTAGCAGTGGACCTAATAGGCCCCCTCAGCAAACCCTGCCAGTCCGGCAAAAAGTTCATCTTAACCGTGGTGGACAATGCCACTAGGTACCCCGAGACAGTAGCTCTCTCAAATATAGAGGCCGAGACCGTAGCAGAAGCCCTAGTTAAAATCTTCTCCCGTGTAGGTTTTCCCCAGGAGATCTTGTCCAATAGAGGGACTCCGTTCACTGCGCTCCTGACACAACAATTGTGGCAGAGTTGTGAGGTAAAACCCTTCTTCAGCGCCCCCTATCACCCCCAGACCAACGGACTATGTGAATGTTTCAATGGCAAGCTTAGGCAGATGCTAAAGACCTTCACAGAGTCCTGCCGGAACTGGGAGAAGTACTTACCCCATCTTCTGTTTGCTTACCGTGAAGTGCCCCAGGCCTCCACAGGGTTTTCCCCCTTCGAACTCCTGTTTGGGAGAAGAGTTTGGGGCTCGCTGGATCTCATACAGGAGTACTGGGAGGGCAACACAGATGATGCGGGGGTCCCTATAATCCAGTATGTTCTGGAGTTCCGGGACTGGCTGTGGGCTCTCACTGACTCTGTTCGGGAGAACCTGCAGGCGGCCCAGGAGTGCCAGAAGAGGTGGTACGATAGGGGTGTCTGAGATAGAGTACTGGAGGTGGGACAGAAGGTGTTTGCATTAAGGCCAGCTAAGAAAGACAAGCTGCAGGCGGCCTGGCAGGGTCCTTTTAAGGTGGTAGAAGGCGTAAGCGACACTTTTCATGTGAACATGCTCAAGCCCTATTTTGACAGAACCGAAGATGTGGGCGCAGTATATGCCCCCTCTTCTGAGGATAGCGAGGGGCTTCCCCTTCCCGATTTACTAGACACCTCCCCAAGTGAGCTTGGGTCAAAACTTAACCCCCTCAGAAAAGAGCAAGGCATCTCAGCAGCTACAGGGATACTAGGGGATGTTTTCTGCCATACCTGGGTACACCTCCGCTGCGGTACGCCGTGTAGAAACCCAGGGAGAGACCCCACTAGGGCAGCAACACTACTGTATCCCTGAGGCCGTTCGAGAGAATATGCTTACAGAGATAAGGGATATGCTGAAGTTAGGGGTTATAGAACCCTCGCAGAGTCCTTGGTCATCTCCGGTAGTACTAGTACCTAAGCGTGATGGCACCACGCGCTTCTGTGTAGACTACCGGAGGCTCAATGACCGCGCCATCACCGCGTTACAGGCAAATGCAAATATTACAAGTTTTAGAATGAAATGTTGTATTTCTTAAACTGTTTACTTTGTCTCTAAGAGATATTGCAAATTGACATGGTGTTAGAAATGGAACATATTGTTTTTCATAGATGTTTCTTTAAGCAATAACCTCAGTGCATAATATGTTTGCGCCATTTTGTCCCAGACGAATTACAATAACAATAATGCATAAACAAGCTTCAAGGCTATACTACGACTCTTGCAGTACACAATATACTGTGGTAACCCCAAGTTAATGGAACTTCCCCAAATCCGGGAATCTCCCACGACTGTACACTTACGACTTAGTATAAACAACAGATAACCTATTCCGACTTTAAGATGCCATGTTGAACTAAGTCAGGAAAATTTCCATGACGTTTGCACCCTTTGGTTATGGCCTTGTATGTTTGCCAAATTAAGGGAGGTCCTAAAATGAATAAAGTAAATGAACTACGGTAACCCTAAAATGGAGACACCTAAGGTATAAATAGGTGTACTTTTAAATGTTAAGACACAAAGTAGAGACTTGGAGACAGACGCTGCTCCATCATAAAATGACAGAGAGGCTGACATGATGACATGTTCAGAAGGGTATGTTAACCTATTAATTATATTTGCAAGAATGTAATTTAATCTTAGAAACTCTGCTATAATGGATTTTATATTTATATTTTTATATAATAAATATCCAAAAAGACAAAACTATTGCTTCCAAGACAATCCTTATTTTATATTGTATTCTTAATTATTTATATATGTTAAATAGAGGATCTCTTACACTTTATAAAATTATGGCTAAGATATCTGTATGGTTAGTCTATGCTTTAAGACATTATAGTGGTAAATAAGGGAACCAAGCCACGGTTACAACCGACGCCTATCCCATGCCCAGAATAGACGAGCTATTAGACCGTATGGCTGGGGGAATTACTTAACTACCCTGGACTTGTGTAAGGGTTATTGGCCATCCCCAAGTCGCCATTCGTCACCCCATTCAAGCTATACCAGTTCAAGGTTATGCCCTTTGTGATGAAGAATGCCCCGGCTACCTTTCAGAAGATGGACGATAGGCTCCTAGAGGGATTTCAGGATTTCGCCTGTGCGTATTTAGGTGATATTGCTGTCTACAGCCACACATGGGGAAACTACCTGGGTCACTTGTCCAGGGTACTCAAGCGAATTTGACAAGTGCCATGTAGACATGGCTGAGGTACAGTACCTCGGCCATAGGGTGGGCTCAGGTAGACAATGACTAGAGCCGGCTAAAGTAGAGGCCATAGCTAATTGGCCCCAACCACGTACCAAGACGCAGGTGTTAGCATTTTTAGGGACAGCAGGCTACTATCGCAAGTTCGTCCCAGAGTACAGTGCCCTGGCCAAACCCCTTACCGACCTTACTAAAAAGGCCCTACATAAGCTAGTAACTTGGACCCCAGAGTGCGCGGTATTTGTAACTACCGAACAGAGACCATGCCCCGGCTCGTTGGAACTAAAATCGGACACTCGACTTCCCGAACACTGGTCCCAAACACACGAATGTTGGATCTTCATTTCCCGAACAGCTAGGAGAGCTAGATGGGATTGTACCTTTTGGCCGCCCTTGTGCTTGAGGGGGCCCAAACAATCTTCTTGCACAATGGCCCTCTCTATATTAGTTTTTCCACCGAGTACCATCACAGTCTAGTATTATTATACAAGGTCCACATATAACTTTAATCTCTTACTCCCTAAAATTAGGTTAAAGCATAAGAGAAGGATTGTGGTTCCTTTAGGTTTATTTGCAATTCAGTCTTTAATGGATAGTCACCATGCCACATTTCTAAATAGCTATCTGACATAGTCTCTCATGGGCTCAAACTAGAATAAATAAAATATGTAAATTTGTGGATAATAGCATAAAATACTTAAATTAATAGCTTAAAGAACCTAGTTTAATGTTTTGTATACAAGATGCCTATAATAAATAACTTGACAGAGTATTGTAAAATGCATGTTAGCAAACTAAATAAAAGAGAAAAGTGAAATCATGACAGATACTAGAAAACTGACCTATAAATTAACAAAAATAAACAGAGTAGACAAAAGCATTATTAGTTCCTGAGGGAAGTTGTATATGTATTCAAAATATTTACAATGTGGAGTTTAAAAACTAGGTTTGCGTGTATTTATAAAAAGACTTGCCATGCAGAATCCTAATTGTATGCAGAGTGTAAAATAAAAATGACTTAGACCATCCCTTGTGCATTAATTACTGTACAAATGAGGCAGAAGAAAGAGTAAAAAGTTAATTAACTAGTTTTTTTACCTAGGATTTTGTGCTAGATTATACTTTTAGGTCAGAAGCAGAGATGACCTACTCTTTATATTTTACTTCACAGTAACCACACAGGGCTCTAGGATTCACCAAAACTGTACAGATCTAAAAAAGAAACAAGAACTGCATAATAAGAACTATAGCACTGTTGGAGTTATGCCACTTTCTTTCACTACAATGTCACTGAGAGGTTTCAGAGATCTCATAAACCACAAGACTAAAGATTAACTGTCTGTCTGTCTGTCTGTCTGTCTGTCTGTCTGTCTGTCTATCTATCTATCTACAGAAGGATTATTTTATTGAATTGAGATGTATTTAAAAAAAAAACACAAACAAAATAGCTTATCTTCTTGATTGCACATTAATCATGTATTATTCACTAAATTCCAAATTGTATTTAAACTTCTATGGTTTGGATTTTAGTGAATAACCTTGAATATGTATCCTTTTTTGCCACTTGTGTCTCTCTCCTCATATACTCCCTTTTCCCCTTTTGTTTACCTCTGTCCATATCTTTCCATGTGTACCTTTCTGCTCATATGCCCCTTTTCTGACCCTCTGCCCATGTTTTCTTTACCCCCTTTAACTTATTTTGTCACCCAGTGCTCATAACCCCCAACTGTGTCACCCTGCCCCATTTGAGCCCTATTCCCATGTACCCCATCATGATTCTATGTCCATGTTCCTCTGTCCGGCAAGACAGTGGGTACCCAGACATATATAAACATATATACAAAAATGCATCTTTTCATCCCCCTACCTCTCTTTAGTAGCACACCCAAACATGTTCTCTTGGTTGCTTTTATGGAGCAGTAGCTGCTGTGTGGTGGGGCTGGGATATAACACCATATCTATCAGCACTCACAACATCTGATGACGCAGTGAAGCATACAGAACCATCATGATCACTCTCAGGACTATTATTTCAATGCCACTTGGCCTTGCTACTACAGCGAGGTAGGTGGAAGAAAAATATGAATATTCTTATATATGTTTTGGATACCCACTTTCTGGTACTATGTCAGGAGGGAGGGTACTTGACTTGGTGACTTTCACCTGGATCTGAGTCTCACATGGATACAAATATATGAAATTATTGTCCCTATAGACCTATGCGGTGTATCCTGGGTGATTTTTACATGCAATGCCAGTGCATCCATTGACACTGGAGCATCTACATCATTCTCATTTTCTATAAGAGATTTGTCTTTACTCTTACACTGATCAATCCTTTTTCCCACTTGATTATTTTGGATTTCCTTGGCAATCATCTGTTCTATTTCTCATGCAGAGGGAACTTTTTATTATTTTCGTTTCATTTCAGTTTGATATACAAATGGTAAAGGTTCACTCTGTAATGGCACGTGAGCAAAAACTTGTTTGAGACCTAACTGAAAATCAACAATTTCTTTAAAAAAGTGGATGCTAACAAATATGTTTTGTACAATGCTGGACATTATATACCCTGGTTGGTGGATATCCGTAAGGGGCAATTTAAGAGAATTTGACGAAATTGTACTAATACAAAACTGTATGAAGAAGAGGCTGGAGTATTGATAAAAAAAAAAAAAATGATAAAAAGTACCCAGAGGAATTGGTAATTAAGGCATGATATGAGGTTAGGGAATATAATCAGGAACACCATATTTTAGAAAAAGAGATTAAATGCAATAAAAAGCAAGATAATAGTGAATTTACCGTTAGTTTATTTTACTGGATGTGCTGAAAGCCTTGCTCAATGTTTCTCTACCTGCTCAAAGTTTGTGAGTGCTTCACTTACATAATATATCCCCGATATTTTCTGTTTTACACCATATATTTCTTTGTTTTCTCTTTTGCATATAATTGTGTGGTCTGACCAACTATTGAGAGTTAATAAAATTCTTTTGCACACATTTATGAATTTTACACAGTGTGCTTTTTGGAATTTCAACAAAATTGGCTATTTGCACATATGAATATTGTGGTTTATGATTTACATAAATTGAAACATTTTTCCATTTGTACTATTTGCACAGATTTGTAACACAAACATTATTGCACATCTTTATGCATTTTCATGAATGGGAAGTATGCATTGTATTGCACATTTACACAATTAAATATTGTGATTTATGATTTGCACAAATCGAATCCGGTCAAGCATTTGGGACAGAGCGAGATGAGATGGATCTTCAACCTCGGGACCTTACAACCCCAAGGTTTGAATATAGACTTTGAACTTTGTCACTTTATTTAAATGCACTTTCCATCTCACTCGTCTCCCTGTTCTATTCTGTTTTACCCCCTTCCCCTTCTTTATATTTTTAATATTTTTAATATATTTTTAATACAATTTAACTTACATTTTATAATTTTTTAGTATTTTTTTATTCACATAGATCCCACCAACACTACTGTAGTAATTTTTACATACCTTTAGCAATATTACCAAGTGCCCAATTTTTGGCTTTTAGTTTCATTTGTTTTTTTTAGCCCTGTTCTACTATGGGAGCTTTCACCAAGGGCAATATGGGAGGAGTGATGTGATCAACACTAGAGCTGCACGCCCAGGGGGTGGAACGACCTCCAGGATCGTTATATCATTCATCACTAAGGAACCTCCCCTTGGGCGTGCAGTCCCCTCCCTCCAATACATGCATGTACAGTTGGGCTGTGAGGACAGCCTGGTAGCTTATTTTGGGGAGGCGGTTAAGTGACGGTGGAGGTCCGATACGTCACTTCCGCCAACCACCCCGACGGACTCCCAGGGCTATCGCCAACCAACGCTGCCCACCAATGAAATCTCATATAAAAATAAGCGGCCAATAAACACAGTGGTTCAAACACACACTATTTTCACTTTGTGAACAAATTATCTGTTAGACACTATGATTGGACAAACACCCCTGGGACCATTAAAGGGGAAGGACTAAAGGACATTTAAAATGGAAGATTCAGAGGACCATCACTACAGCTGACTGAGGAAGCTCTTTTGAGAGTGAAACGCATATTGGCCATTTTAAAGGACTTTTTAAAGGACTTTTTATTACACTTTGTGTATATACTTTTATTTTGTCATAGTACAGCAATAAATCTTGTTATTTTTAATCTACACATCCTATGCAAGTCCTTTCTTGAAGCCTCTGGGAATCTTCATAGGGGTAGTGCCATCCCCATCCAAATTGGCACAGAACCTACATACCTTAGAGCCAGGACCAGTAGGCTCAGAATTAGGTGAGCACCCCATTTATTATTTGATACTTTTATCTTATATTATTACAGTCTACACATTGGCCCACCTTCTCCCCTTATGTCTTGTTTGTGAGGATCATTGCAAGCCGAGGCGGAAAGGTGGTGCTGCCATAAGAGCACATAGGCCTGATTACGGAGCCAGTATCTATACACAGGCTCCTTTAAATGTGAGTGTTTTCTCTGCTATACCACATATTGAATCACACTTTTAAGGACCATCTGCACTATATTGTACCCTTTGTTCTTTTTACATGTATTTTACGCCAAACTTCCAACATTGAATAGTTTGGTAAGTTCTGTATATTTATTTCAGCGCTCCACTTAGAGGTGTTAGTCTTTCACTCACACCGACTTATATTTCTTGAATCATTTTGCTATTTGCACTATATGCACAGATTTGTAGCACTATTTGCATTGTATTGCTCATATTTTTTAAGGCACAGCGCAACTTTTTGGGGTTTATTTTAGATGCAGTAAATTGTTGTGAACATACGGTTCTTTGCCCTTCTGTCCACAATCTGCCCTGTCTATTGTTGCTGCTGTGTATCTGGCTTTATGTGATCAGTAACGGAAAAGAAAGTTGAAGTAAATCCTATGCATATGAGGTATTCACAAAATCAGGACAAATTATTATATCTACCATCTGGAATTCATCACCATTTGTACTAAACCTATTATAGGAAAATAATGTATTTTATATTTTTCCTTTAGTTTATATATTTTTTTTAAACTAAATGTTAGTTTTTCTTTACATACACTCTTCAGTTTAAGAATTTGACTTATTTGGATAGTGATATTGTGCCCATATATAAAGTATAAATCATACAGTAAGTGTGGACCCTTATCGCAGCAATGCTACACATTTTAGATGCTTATCTGCAATGTGTAAATGACTAATTATGTTGAGCTATGGGCTTTGGCCTTTCTTACTTGTAATATCTATTTCTTACTTGTAATATCTATTTCCACAGGGTCATGTTTTATTCTTGTGACCTTTCCCTCTGCTCTCATTTATACCAGATGAATCTGCATGCTGACAAAAAACAAACAAAAAAAAACTATAGCACACATTTCTAAAAATGATTTCTTCAGAGCTATCTGCAAAATATGCATGACGGATTGGAATTATCCTCTTATTAGCATAGTATGTACTTGACTACAGAACTGCACAATGCATAGGCTCCACATAACAAAGGACCAAAATGCAATTAACTTTGGATAGTTTTAAAGCTTAAGAGCTTACATGACATTCATGGCCTCAGTTCTCCTGTATTTATTTATGAGCTAATATTGCTTTTTTTAGTGCTGCTTTACATTGAAACACCTGAGCAGTCATATTTTTGTGAAAATGAAATAAATGTTGTAATATGTGGCATATATTGGCTTGTACGTGTATCATATATTTGCAGTTTTTTTTCAAGTGCAATTTGTTATTTATCAGAAAATGTTCACATTCCTCTGCTGCAATGTTGCACAACCTCAAGGTTCACCAATGCTCCAAGTTTTGTCTGTATTCCCAGTGGAACAGTACTTGTAAACGCCTTAATTCTAGACTATTAATGTTCCTTGTGGACTGTCTTGGGAAACATCACTCTACTGTAATAACCATCGATGTATAAAAATAGCATAATTCATCAATATGAGGCACCCTTCAGCTAGCACACAGGGTGTAGGTGTGTGTATCTAGTAATACCTTAGAGTGGTCAAGAAAACCGAACTGGACTGGTCCTGCCTGCTGCTTGACAGTGGCGGAACTTATGTAGGGAGGGACCTGGTGCAATTATTTTTATGAGTCTCCTCTAGGGCAAGCATTGCCCCATCTGTTGTACAACTCGCACAATGCTTTTCCAGCTGAGGATCTATCATGTGCTAATCATTACAGTGCTTTATTTGTTTGAAAGTAAGCAAGTTTTGTGTGTTTAAATGTATATATGTATTTGTTTGTAGTGTTGGCATTTTTTTTTAACTCCTTGTTTTATTGAAGTAAGAGTAGCAAGTTACAGAGACTGCTTGAGTAGTACTGTACATACATTTGACCTAAATAAACACTGGGATATCCTATGTACACCCTGTTCCAAATTATTATGCAAATTCTATTTAAGTGTCACAAAGATTAAATATTTTGTTTTTCAGTTTAACTCAAGGATGGCATTGTGTCTCAGGGCTCTTTTGATCACTGAAAACAATCTCGGACACCTGTGATAATTAGATTACCAGGTGAGCCCAATTTAACGAAAAACTACTAAAGGAGGGTGTTCCACATTATTAAGCAGAGCACCATTTTCATGCAATATGGGGAAGAAAAATGTTCTCTCTGCTCCCGAAAAGAGTGAAATAGTTCAATGCCTTGGACAAGGTATGAAAACATTAGATATTTCACGAAAACTTAAGTGTGATCATCGCACTATTAAGAGATTTAGGGCTGATTCAGAGCACAGACGGGTTCGTGCAGATAAAGGCACATTGAGGAAGATTTCTGCCAGATCCATGCATCGGATCAAGAGAGCAGTTGCTAAAATACCATTACATAGCAGCAAACAGATATTTGAAGCTGCTGGTGCCTCTGGAGTCCCACAGACATCAAGGTGTAGAGTCCTCCAGGGTCTTGCAACTGTGCATAAACCTTCTATTTGGCCACCACTAACCAATGCTCACAAGCAGAAACGGCTGCAATGGGCAGAAAAATACATGCAGACTAATTTTCAAACAGTCCTGTTTACTGATGAGTGCCATGCAACCCTGGATGGTCCAGATGGATGGAGTAGTGGATGGTTTGTGGACGGCCACCCTGTTCCAACAAGGCTGCGAAGTCAGCAAGGCGATGGTGGATTCATGTTTTGGGCCGGAATCATGGGAAGAGAGCTTTAGGTTCCCCGAAGGTGTAAAGATGACCTCTGCAAAGTGGAGTTTCTGACTGACCACTTTCTTCCCTGGTACAGAAGGAAGAACTATGCTTTCCGTAATAAAATCATCTTCATGCATTACAATGCACCATCTCATGCTGCAGATAATACCTCTGCATCAATGGCTGCTATGGGGATAAAAGGAGAGAAAGTCATGGTGTGGTCTCCATCCTCCCCTGACCTCAATCCTATTGAGAACCTTTGGAGCATCCTCAAGCAAAAGATCTATGAGGGTGGGAGGCAGTTTACATCCAAACAGCAGCTCTGGGAGGCTATTCTGACATCTTGCAAACAAATTCAAGCAGAAACTGTCCAAAAACCCACAAGTTCAATGGATGCAAGACTTGTGAAGCTGCTATCAAATAAGGGATCCTATGTTAAAATGTAACGTGACCTGTTAAAATGTTTAAAAAGTTAAAAATGTTGTTATAAGTTTGATTGAAATAGCTTTTGATTTCAGTAAATATGCTGCAAACACAACAAATTAAAATTTTCAGTTCTTTACAACCTATAAAGTGTTTTGAAACTTACTGTGTGTAATAATTTGGAGCAGTGCATTGTACGTTTTTTATGTTTTAAAAAAATACTGTTATCATTAGGAGGTTTGTTCAATAAAATTTGAATTGTACTTTTAATAGTTAATAACATGAGAATTATGCTGACTGTTATTGTTATTTACATCAATTATTTAGGTAAATGAGAAAAATATAATTTGCATAATAATTTGGAACAAGGTGTAAAGATCCCATATAGGGAAAGGTACTACTAAGAAAGGCACCAATATTTTTTTAAGAAAACAAAAAATTTTAAAAATCTTTTGGCCCCAAGTTAAGCACTAAAACCACCAAGAAAAAGCACTTTATCCAAATTTAAAGGTTTTAATCCTTGCAACACATGCAAGGCCTGTATGTCCAAAAAAGGAATTTAGAAGTACTTTCACGAATGAGAGTTTTAAAATAAAAACAAATATTAATTGCAATACAAAGTATAGCATTTACATGTTACAGTGCTCTTGTGGGAAACAATACATATGGCGGACATATAGAAAATGAAAGGAGAGAATTTTAGAACATCAAAATAATATCAGAAAAACCCCCCAAAAATATACAGTACCCATACACTGTAATAGCTGCAAGAAATTTAATTGGCAAGACTTTTCCTTCATGGGCATTGAACACATTGACCCCCATTGGAGAGGAGGTAATAGAATAAAAAAAACCTTACCTATTGTCGATGCCCTATTTCTACCCTGATTGACCCACACCCACTTGGATTTTATCCACCACCCCTATGCTATCATAAGTTCTTTCTCCCCACCAGTTTTTTCCTACCCATTCTACTTATACCTATTTATATAAGTGTCATTTTAAGCATCAAAACAACTAAAACTTAGTGTAGCAGTTTTTGTGCATAAAATGTAAACCTACAGTATAACAAAAGGTAACATAGCTGTTTGAGAAATAATTTAAAGTCTTCATGTTCAGGGGTATCACACACAGCATGATACTGCAAAACACTGCCAATGCTTCTAGAAGAGAAGCATTGTATTACATGCTTCTCTATATGAAGTGTCTCTTTTCATAACCTTTATACTTATCAACTCCTAATTACTTCTCTCCTTTTCTGTTCTAACTTCTGCTACTTATTTATTCTAGCTCCCCTTTTTATTTCTTATTGCATCTTCACAGCTCATCTTTTGCCTCAACCCCATCTTATGTTTCCCTATGTGTACCCAATCCAATTTCCAATCACTTCCTTTCCTTTAGTTAAACTACTGTTTTTCCATTTTGCTTTTTTGATGCCAGGCAATTGACTAATGCAGCAGTAGGTACAGTGCTGCTTCATGTCAAGAGGTATGCTGTACATCAGCCATTGGCTATATTTATGTTAGAGCTGTGAAAGGTCTGTGTGCATGTATACTGCATATACTCTATATTCACTGTGTGAAATGGTTTGTTAGTAGACAGTAAGGATGTAATGTTATATCCTCACATGGCAAAAACAAACTTCCTTATAAAGCAAATACATTGCAAGCTCCAAATAGTAGCCTGCTTGGCCACATGAGCTAGGAACACTGGGACATACTATGCAAAATATGGAATTCTTTGTAAAGATATTTCACCTATTTATTTATACTTGACAAGAAATGTCAGGGTCCTCAGCAAGTTACAAGGCAGCAACCCATCCAAAGGCAAAGCAAGAAGTGATAGGAGTATTAACAGACCTTAAAATGGCCATGTTTAATGCTAGGAGGAACCAGGAAATATCAGGACTACATTCAGGCCCAGCCCAAGACATTGTGCTGTCTGGGTATAATAATTAAATGCTGACCCCCCAACCAAAACAATGCCAACATTTGTTATGCAAATTAAATAGTGAATACAGTGTCTATGTTTGTGTATAGTATGCAGTGTGTGTGTGTGTGTGATGCATTGTGTGAATGTGTACAGTGGATGCAGAATGTGTAGTGAATTTAATGTTTGTGAGTCCTGAATGTAATGTTTGTGGTTGTGTATTGTATGCAATGTGTGTAGTGAATGCATTGTATCTGTGTATAGTGTATGTAGAGTGTGTGTTTGTGTAGTGGATGCAGTGTCTGTTTGTGTAGTGGATGGGTTGCAATGCATGTTGGAGTGTTGCCATAGCAACCCGCGGTCACACTCTTGCAGCGTGCAAGAAGGGAGGAGGTAATCTGCAGACTTGCACACACATATATACATATATACTTGCACAAACATATATACTCGCATACACATATATACTTTTCGGCAGTATATATATATATATATATATATATATATATATGCAATAAGCCAGCCAAGGCTCCTAGCACAGGTTATTGTGTACATGGGCGGCAAAATGCCGCCCCTGTCTAGGTGCCGCTTGGAGCCATGGCTCCACTGGGGCCAATGGGTGGGCCGGCCCTGACTACATTAAAGAATACATATTTAAGAATATATTCAGACCAGAAGGATGACTCACATACAAATCAATCTGATACAGGAACACTGGAACTCAAAGTCAAGAACAAGCCGGGTCTTGTACACCATACATAAATAAAAAAATCATGGTCAGTAAATAAGCTGGGTCTGATAGACAACAAAGTGACAGTAAAAAGTTTGGTCAAATACATAGCAGGATTTGAACAGAGTAATCAGGATAGAATATAAAAGGGTCAATAAATGTAGCCAGGTCAGTAACAAGAAAGCAGTATAATGCACTTAACCCCTTAAGGACCAAACTTCTGGAATAAAAGGGAATCATGACAATCATGACACTCCAGTGCCAGGAAAACAAACCGTTTTCCTGTCACTGCAGGTCCCCTCTCCCTCCCACCCCCCATCCCAGGTTGCTGAAGGGGTTTAAACCCCTTCAGTGACTTACCGGAGTCCAGCGCCGATGTTCCGATGACGCCCACACTCCTCCCCTCATCCGGCGGGGGAGACTGATTGCGCATGCGCGACCGCCAGCGGGGTGAAACCTAATGCGCATGCACGGCATTGCACGTGCATTATGCGCGGCATTGCACGCGCATTAAAAAATGCTTTTAATGCTTCCCTATGGGGATTTTAGCGACGCTAGAGGTCCTCACAAAGCGTGAGGATGTCCAGCAACTCTATAGTACAGAAAATCTGTGCTATGAACCAGGAAGTGCCCTCCAGTGGCTGTCTAATAGACAGCCACTAGAGGAGGAGTTAACCATGCAAGGTAAATATTGCAGTTTATGAAAACTGCAATATTTACAGTTGCAGGGTTAAGGGTAGTGGGAGTTGGCACCCAGACCACTCCAATGGGCAGAAGTGGTCTGGGTGCCAGGAGTGTCCCTTTAAGGACTTTGAAACTGTGAAAGGACATTGGACCATAGAAATGCAAGAGTATATGTAGGTCCTGCCCTTGTGCCAATTTTGCATAATTTATACATGCATAGAACATCAGGCAGGATGCCAAACAATTAATGTATAAAATCCGCTAAGGATGAATTTAGGTTTGGTTAGTCCAACATGATGCATGTGTGACCTAGTGAATATAATGCTGCATGAAGTATGATGTGACCGGGTATTTGACATTGATCTAACTGGGTCTGTATGTAATCAAGGGGTTTTTTTCATGGTAGAATGGATGTGACTGCACTGGAGTTGGATTCCAGTTCAGTATATTGACTCTGCTGTATCATTGTTGGGTCTTAGTACCATTTTTGTTGTAGATGTGTCTTTTAACCCCTTAAAGACACATGACATAAATGTTCCGTCATGCCGGACTTTAACTTCAGAAGCTGTGTCCTTAAGGGGTTAAACTCAAAGCACCTGGACAGTGGCTGAATTAAAATAGATGTGTCACTTAAAGTATGTTGCCTATATTGCAAAATCTGTCAGTTGTATTATTTTCTAAAAAAGTATAGAAAAAAAAGTATAGACACGTAGAGCAGTCATGAGCCTAGCCACTGCAATTGTTTGTGGAGACTATTTCGTATGATGCTTAGAATGACTTAACACTACATCCAGGTAAAAAACATTTACATTGCCAAAGTTTGCTGTCACTGGAATAGATGTTTTTTAAATCCATTTATTTCAGTAAAATAGAAAATAATAATGATTATAAATAAAAGGTTGATGGTAAAATTATAGCATTTTTCATAAAATATGACTAATTTTGTTTTTAAGTTTTTGATCTTTAGGTGTAGCTTAACAGACAGGATAAAAAACAAAAAAACAATAGCAATTCCACATTGAGAAACAGGCTTATAGATCTTAGCATGTAATCCTCATATATGGCTGGCTGTAAACCTTCCTATTGAGTGTTCAGAGTGGTGTTATATTCTACGGTTCAGAAAACACACTCACAGGCATTGGTAACAGAATTTAAATCAATACACAGAGACAAATTAGCAGGCAACTACAAGAAATAAGATTAAATCCTTAGGACTGTTCAAATCCGTCTGCTAGATTTTAAAGTTTTAGTGAGTTAATTGGACTTACTCTTAAAGGAAAACTATAGTTACCAGAACAACTACAGCTTATTGAATTTGTTCAGGTGAGTAGAATCATTACTTTCAGACTTTTTGCTGTAAACACTGTCTTTTCAGAGAAAATGCAGTGTTTACATTACAGCCTAGTGATAACTTCACTGGCCACTCCTCAGATGGCTGCTAGAGATCCTTCCAGGGTCATGGCGGCCTAAAATGTATCCAAACATTCAGTATCTCCTCCCTCTGCATGCAGACACTGAACTTTCCTCATAGAGATTCATTGATTCAATTCATCTCTATGAGGAGATGCTGATTGTCCAGGGCTGTGTTTGAATCATGCTGGCTCTGCCCCTGATCTGCCTCTTTGTCTATTAAACGAATATCTTTGAACATCACCGGGGTTGCATTTCCAAAACATCTGGAGATCTACCTTGTGGGTTTCCCTGCTACTGAGATTATATAATTAATCATTTAAACTTTGAAAATCTTTTTTTTTTATTTCTGACACAATCTCCCTGAATGCTACAATTTTTCTCTTACTCTTTATATTTTAATTTAATGTCTAGGATTCTGTGGCTTATAGGAGATCAGTCAGTTGTACCTGTCACTGTCTGCTATGGGTGAGACTCTATTACCAGTAGAGATATCCTCATTCCTAATTCTACTGCTAGAGCACTATATACAGTTCTCCTCAGAACGTTGATTTCTGTATTGTAGCATACTCACTACTTTAATACAATTTCACATAACTCTTACATATTCTACCCACAAATGTTTGCTATGTGGTTATTCACTTCTAAAGAATAAATTGATTTTGTATGCATTTATCTCTTTTGTCATTGTGATAATTAAAATATAACTAGCAAGACAATGAGACATTCCTTCCAAACTTCTGCAGTTGCCTGGTGGAAAAAAAAACATGTTTGTTTCATGTATAGTTTTAGTCTGTACTTTACACCTATTTACTAGCTGAGCAAACCAATCATATTCTTTTTGGAGATTTAGAAGATTATGTTGATACAAGGGTTTTAAAAACATGTATAATGCAACATTTGACTGAGAGTACTGACTCAGAAAACACATTGTTTCTTTTAAATTACATTTACCTTTTTTTGTAGAGAAATTGTATTAAAAAAGATGAAAAGACTAAATAAAAATTTGAATTAAGTTTTGTGTTAATATGTACTGTTGCTACTTCAAAGCACTAGTGTATGTGTGTAGTGCGTTTGAATGCAGGGGTATGTTTGTATATAATGTTGGTGTTTTAATACAGGAGTGTATTTATATGTAGTGGTAGCATTTGATTGCAGGGATGTTTTTGCATGTAGTGTCGGCATTTCATAGTAGGAGTGTGTTTGTATGTCATATTGATGTTTGAATGCTGGGATGTATGCACAAATACATATATGCGGCCACACACAGTGACACAGAAAAACAGTAACACACAGAAACACACGTACACACACTGACACACACAGATACAAACATATACCTTCACAGACACATACACAGATACACATATACACACTGGCACACACACAAATACACAAACTTGAGCACACACATATACAAACATATACCTACACAGGTACATGCACACACTGGCACATATACCTACACACACACACACATACCTACATCGACACACTGGCACGCACACAGATACACACACACACACACACATAGATACACATATACACACACATAGACACACTGGCAGAGATATAGAGTGACACTCAAAGATGCACAGATACACACTGACACAGATACACACACACAGATACACACATACCAATCATACACACTGGCACACACAAACTGCAATTTACATATACTTTTTGATTGCAGCGCAGTGCTGGCTGCTGGTGATGGGAGACTGAACCTGACTGCCTGCAGTGCACCCTCCTCCCTCTCTGCGCCTCCTCTGTGTTCAACCAGTCCACTCCATCGCAGCATATTCAACTTTATTGTCACTGTACTATGTACATACAAGGGCACCGAAACACAGTTTACTGAACACTATAGGGTCTGGAACACTATAGGGTCAGGAACACAAACAAGTATTCCTGACCCTATTGTGGTAAAACCACCATTTTCCACCCTGCCCCTGACCCAACTCCTTGCTGACATCATCATCTGATGAGTGGCCACTGGAGGTGCCACGGGGGAGCAATAAAGACACTGCCTTTTTTCTTAAAATGCCTGCAGGGAATGATTATACTCACCAGAATAACTACATTAAGCTGTAGTTGTTCTGGTGACTATAGTGTCCCTTTAATAAAGGGGGGTCAAACCTGCGGCCCATGGGCCGCATGCATCCTGGGGCTGCTAGCAATGCAGCCACGTTGCCATCTTCGCTGTCGGACAGTGAGCCCTTTATATTCTTTGCTCCTTCTGGACAGCTCCCTTGTGCGCCCTGCAGTGAGCCGGCCACTGGGATATGACGTCATCCCGGCATCAGCATCAGCATCAGTGTCAGTGTCAGTGCTGGTCATGCGAGGGTTTAGAGCAGGTAGAGCACAAAGATCCCAGCCCAGCAGCAAACGCTAGCCACTAGGGACAGAGGATCCATTCTGTGACGAGACCCCGGTGCATTTGAGGAGCCTGGTTGCCCGCCTGCTGCCTTTAGACTATGGCCCCATGTTGAAACAACACAAAAGCCGGGTCATTTGGTGTAACGGATCACCTGGCACCCCGACTGGGTACCTCCGTTGAAGGATGCTCCTAGCGCTTCCTGAGGACTCCAAGCACTCTGGCAGACACCACAATCACCGAACCGGAGAAACAAATAAATTCTCCCAAGCATATGAATGCTGTAGACAGTTGAATAGGAACCATATGAATAGGTTTACTCTCCTAGCAGTCAAACTGGAACAGCATACAATAAATCCTTCCCCCAATAATGAGACGACACTTCACTTTGAGGGTTAAAACAGGAACTCTCTTGCTGGCACACCCAGCCTGGTTTTTATTACAGCCTTTCACATACAGGACCGCCCACAGGGAGGTATAAAACAACCAATCACATATCAGTTACATCCCACATATTCCCTCCCCTTATCCTGAGAGGAAACTCAATTACACATACAGTTAAAACATACTTTCTACCCAACTTTCATAACTTTAAAACCATACATCACATTCACATAAAATTACATATTCACAATCAATCCATTCAGGGGAACAACATATTAAAAAATGGCATGAATCCGACCAGGGGTTCAAAAGTTAGTAAAAGTATCTTTTGGGCCCTGGCTGGCACATGGCTATCTGGCTCAAACAGGTTTTACAGAGCCCTCTATCCTGGAGACAATGGGGAAAGTAATCCAATTATCCAGGGATAGAGGCAGACTCCATTGAGCACATGGTTGCAAAAAGACATAAAACACTTTAAAATACATAAAGTCACCTTTTACACATAACACACAGACATTTCACATATCCCCAGATAGCTGGGATCTGAGCGCACAAAACTACCGAATAGCGCTCAGATCCTATTCACACAGTTCAATTGCCATGGAGCCGAAGTCTTTAACTACACGAATGGGCTCCATGGCATAGCTATCTGGGTTAACACATTCACGTAAAGTCTGGTCCATAGTCCAAAGGCAAGAGGCGGGCAAGCAGCCCCCTCCAAGGACACGTGGCGAGGCTGGTTTTGCCACATTCGGTACTTGCCCTATTTGAACAGTGATACCCCAGATAGCTATGCCATGGAGCCCATTCGTATAACGAAAGACTATGTGAAAGACTTCGGCTCCATGGGAATTGAACTGTATGTATGTGATCTGAGCGCCATTCAGTAATAATGTGAGCTCAGATCTAAGGTATCTGAGGGATATGTTGAATGTACCTGTTTTATGCAATAGCTGCACAGTTATATATTGTATTTTATTGTCTTTTGCTACCATGTGTTTAATGGAGTTTTGCCTCTGTCCTTGGAGATAATTGGATTACTTCCCAATTATCTCCAGGATAGAAGACTCTGTGGAACTGGTTTTGGGCAGAAAAGCCATGCTTCATTTGGTCACAAAGGACTTCGATCTATCTTTTGAAGCACTGGACCAATGTGGATGATTTTGACATATGTTTGTATTTGGAGTATACTGATTCTGAAAATGTAAGTGAATGTGACGTATACTTGAAAAGTTATGAATAATGTGGAAAAACTGTATTTCTCTGCCTGTAATAATTACATTAACCCATTGTGTAAGGTAATTGTATCACAGGCAGAGGGGAGGATTTTGTGTGGGAGTGTCTGAGTGTATTGTATGTGTTTATTGGTTGTTTTACAAAACCCTGTGGGTGGTACTAATGTGTAAGAATGTGTATATAAGAACAATAAACCCACAGCTCTGTCTGTTCACTGCTTGACCCTCAACACTGAGCTTTGTCTCGTTCTTGGAGGGATTTATTGTATGCTGTTAGAGACTGATTGCCAGGAGTGTAAACCGCTTGGGTGCTTTTCCTGTTCAGCTTCTAGCAGCTATTCATGAGGTTCCAGTTCGGGAGTTTGGAGTGCTACTTTGTATCCTGTTCGGGAGTTTGGTGTTCTGCGGTAGCTGTGCCTGTGTCTCTGGAAGGGAAGATCTACTAAACGGCTGTTATCCCCTTTTATGCCTGGGGGTGCCGTTATACATTCCAGCTCTCCTAGTGCAAGGTAGTCAGGCTGGGTGGACCTCTCAAGTTACAAATGTGTATGAATGCGCTACAGAATCTGTTGGCACTATATAAATGGCAATAATAATAATGTAAAGTTTGTGTATGTTTTGTCAGTGATTGTGTGTGTGTGTGGGGGGTGTCTTTGTGTATGTCTGTGATTGTATGTATAACTCAGTGATTATGTGCGTGGATCTATGATTGTATGTGTATATCTGTGATTATGTGTTTGTGTCAGGATAACAAGTTGATCCAGCACACAGTACTGTTACACCTAGGACTAAGGATAACATATAACCGGACCTTAGAATGGTCGTACTTAACGTCTCCAAGAATAGTCAAAATACTTGCCGAGGTCAGGGACACAGAATCAGACATAAAGATGAAGGAAAGCCAAAAGTCAAGGATACCAGATATCAGGGAAGTCAAAGCCAAAGTCAAATACCAGAAAATCAAGATCAGGAACACACTTTCGGATAACCATAGGCACAAAACCACGACAGGGCAATGAGCAAGAGGAGAAATGGGTTTAAATGCCCCTCCAGTGAACCCCAAAGGCAATTACCAGATTTCTATGTGCATGATTGCTGCACAGCACAACCCCTCCTGTGGATTTGATTGGCCATGACTGGCCTTTGACCCCAAAAGTAATTTCTAGGTTTCAATGTGCATGATTGCTGCTCAGCACAACTTTTCCTGTCAGGATGGTAATGTTGCTCAGCACAACTTTTCCTGTCAGGACAGTAAATGCCATTAACCACATTTTTATGCATGGATGATTACGTGACATTACCCCCCACCTGAAGACTGCCCACCGGGCGGGCAGGACCAGGTTTGAGAGGTCACTTGGCGTGAAAAGAACAAATTTTATGGCCAGCATGGATATCAGAAGCTGAAACTCAAGAATGGTCAGCAGGCCCATACCCCCTCAAATCAACCAAATACTGTAAGGAACCATGAGAAAACCTGGAATCAGTGATGGAGGAGACTTCGTACTCCTCCTGTCCAGAAACAACCAAAGGAGGAGGGGGAACAATCGGACTTGTGTACCGATTGCAAACAAGCGGTTTGAGCAAGGGCACATGAAAAGTATTAGGTATACATAAGGACATAAGGGCCAGAGAATAAGAAACAGGGTTGATTCTCCTAACCACACGAAAAGGGCCAAGGAACCTCAGTGCAAACTTCATGATGGGAACCTTCAACCAAACCGATCACCCACCTGGTAAACTGGATTGGCACTCCGCCATTTATTCGCATGAAACTTAAAGTGAGCAGCTGCAGTTTCAAGAGCGGAGTGAACCTCAGTCCAGGTATCACGAATAGAGGTAAGGTGATCATCCAGAGTAGGGATAGCCATATCAGAAAACAAAGCAGGGAGAACAGCAGGATGACAACCTGTATTGACAAAAAACAGACTATGCCCAGATGAGTCATGGGTAGCATTATTCCTTGCAAATTCAGCCCAGGGCAATAATTCAGCCCAGTTAGACTGTGTATTATTCACGAAGCAACGTAAATACAGCTCAAGTGATTGGTTAGCATACCAATGTTATAGTTACGCTCAGCAGGAGACAACTTCCTGGAGAAGTAACCACAAGGATGCAAAGGAGCATCCTGACTCTCTCTCTGAGAAAGAACAGCCCCAAATCCTGTCTCGGAGGCATCAAACTCAAGTAGGAAAGATTTACTAGTGTCAGGATGTCTTAATATGTCAGCAGATGCAAACATTTGTTTAAGAAGCTTAAAAGCCTCCTTAGCTTCTTTAGGCCATATAGTACAATTAGCCCCCTTGCATTTCATATTGGTGATGGGGCTATTACCAAAGAGAAACCTTTGATGAATCTCCTGTAATAGTTAGAGAAACCAATGAACCTCTGTATGGCTTTTAACCCACTGGGTAATGGCCATTGTAGAACGGCCTCTAGTTTGCGAGGATCTATTTGGAAACCAGAGGCAGAAATGTTATACTCCAAAAACTGAACCTCATGTTGATCAAATACGCATTTCTCAAGTTTACAATAAAGACCATTTTTAGGCAAAGTTTGAAAAACTTGTTTGACATGATCATGATGAGTTTGGATGTCGGGGGAATAAATAAGGATATCATCCAGGTATACAAGCACAAAAGAATAAATATAGTGTGAGTATATCATTAATGAAGCCTTGAAATACGGCCGGAGCATTACATAACCTGAAGGGCATAACAAGATATTCGTAGTGCCCACTCCTACTTTTAAACGCTGTCTTCCATTCATGATCCTCCCTAATTCTCCCCAAATTGTACTCACTCCTAAGGTCAAGCTTAGTGAAGACCTTAGCACCCTGGAGTCTATCAAACAATTCGGATATAAGGGGAATGGGATAGGCATTCCTGATAGTAATCTTGTTTAATGCCCTGTAGTCTATTCAAGGTCATAATTCTCCATCTTTCTTAACTACAAAAAAAGAACCCTGCACCAGCAGGCAAGGATAATTTAGGTATATGGCCTTTACTTATAGATTCCTTGATGTACTCATCCATGATTTTACTTTAATGAGGGGATATGGCATATACCGCTCCTTTAGGAGGCATAGCCCCGGGCAACAGATCAATGGAACAATCATAATATCTGTGTGGAGGAAGAGCATTAGTCTGGCTAGAGGTGATGAGCTCTCCTTGACTGGTATAGTGTGTTTTTTTAACAAAATACAAATCAATAACGTTACCAGCCGCACCTGAGTCAACCAGGGCTTTGCATGAAAAGTTCTCCTCGTTCCAAAAGGTGGAAATGTCAAGGAGAAATCTGCTTCGGGAATTAGTCGAGGACATATCCATTACACCTAAGACCTTTCCCCTTAAGGTTCTTAGGTGCCAAAGTTTTCCGGACGTATAGGACAAGCATCTCTCATATGCCCTTTCTTGCCACAATATAAGCACAGACCCTCTCGTCTCCTATACTGTTTCTCTGCCTCAGACAGTCCTGTAACCCCTAACTGCATAGGTTCGGGTTCAGACCGCGTCAGGAGGTCAGGGACAACAGGTTTGGAGAATCGTGGTGCTATTGACATAGTGAAACGTCCAGTTCTGTTTCTAGCAATTTCCCTGGTCCTGAGTCTATTATCGATCTGCATCACATAGGTAATAAAGTCATTTAACCCCTTAGGTAGGTCTTTGGCAGCAATTTCATCAAGGATAACTTTGGATAATCCTTTTTTAAAAGTATCAATTAATCCGTTGTTAGTCCAGTCTACCTCAGATGCCAAGTTACGAAATTCTATTCTAAAACTTCAGATATACAAAATATCGGTGAAGGGCAATACTCAATTTATGCATTGCAGCACATAGAGGAAGTGATCTCAGATCACTTCATTCCAGCACTTGTGAATGGGAATTCCCCCTGGAGTAGAACAGCCGCAGCTGCTGTTTCAGCTCCTGTCCTTGACTTGCACCTGGCCAGCCTGGTCTTCACTGGAACCCAGGGTACCCACACACACTACTAAATATACACAGAAATGCAGAATAACCCTCATCTTATACAAATAATATGAACAGCCCACACAAACACAACACACAATCTGCATAAACTCAACACCACTGACATATCCATCCACACACACAATTCTACAAGCACCCCCATACACAGCCCACATTCATAGCTATTATACAGTAGAGCACAAACTACTCATGAACACATACGGTAACAGGACCGGCATGCTATGGGACATCACAATCCTATTTTAGCACAGTGCTGCTAAAAGGTTGCCTACCCCTGCTATAGACTAATGTGAATAAAGTTGTGTGGACATAAATCCTTCATCTACTAAAACCAATTTAAAAATGAAGAATATTATCTAAAAAGCATCTTATGTATAATGGGTTTTTTACAATATTAAGAATATATATACAAGTGGGCAGTGGTGTATCCTGGTTTTGTGCTGCCCTAGGCAGGACAAAACTCAGACGCCCCCACCCCCCCCACGACAGCCCCCCCCCAAGCCTTCTAAATACACACACACACACACATTCACTGACAGATACGCATACACTCGCTAACAGAAACACACACTCACTAAGACACACACTCACAAGCAAACACACTCACACTAACAAACACACACACATTAACAGACACACACTCACTTACACACACACTCACACAGTCAGACACACACACTAACAGACACACACACACACTAACAGACACACACACACTCACGGGCAAACACACACTAGCAGACACACACACACTCACTGACACACAGTCAGACACACACATACACACTAACAGACAAACACAGTCAGACACACACACTAACAGACACACACTCACTCACTAGCAGACACACACACTCACACAGTCAGACACACACACTAACAAACACACACACACACACACACACACACACACATTAACAGACACACTCACTGACACACACACAGGCAAACACACTCACACAAACAGACACACACATAGTCAGACACACACACACAAACACTAACAGACACACACACACACATTCACTAGCAGACACACACACTCACTAGCAGACACACACACTCAGACACACACATACACACTAACAGGCACACACAGTCAGACACACACTAACAGACACACACTCACTCATTAGCAGACACACACTAGCAGACACACTCACACACTAGCAGACACACACACACTCACACTCACACAGTCAGACACACACACACTAACAAACACACACACATTAACAGACACACTCACAGACATGTACACACACTCACTCACATTAACACATTTTTTTTTTTATTTACCCCCCCAACCTCCTTACATTTGGGAGTGCTGGGGGCTTCTCCCTGGTGGTCCAGTGACTGGACTTAGGGAGCACTTCTCTGAGCGGTCTGCTAGCTCCCTTAAGCGCCAAGCAGAGTGAGGCTGGGAGCCGGTCGATGACGCCATATTCCGGCTCTAGCCTCACTCTGCTGCAACTGCATTTGCCCTGGGCATTTGGGGGCGGCGTTTTTTGCCGCCCCCTGGAAAATGCCGCCCAAGGCAAATGCCTTGTTTGCCTCGCGGCTAAAACGCCCCTGCAAGTGGGGCTTCCTTTTGTAGTAGGTCATGACCACTTAGTAAAGTGAGAAATGCATGTGTCATCTCAGGAACCTAGTTATTACTTAATATAGGAGACTCCAGTTTCTACTTTAAACATGAACTCTGAACTGTGTATATAACTGTTTTAACTGTGTATATAATTGTCTGATGTGTAAAGACCTGTAGTAAATAGTAAAACTGCTGGCTGTGGAGGTTAGGCATTGCATTATAATTATACAATGTGCTCCATTGCTCAATAAAGCTCTGGGCTCCCTCTTTTTGCCACGGGGGCAAGCACTACAAGTTCTGTCCAGAAAGACTTTATAGTAAGATATGTTATTTTTCCTTGAAAACATGCCATCGAAGAGGATTTATATTTGCAAGTTTATAGCTAATCTAGCAATCACATTGCATAGATTAATCATAACATGATGAATGTTTTCTACCTGCCTCCAGGAATAACAAAACACTTGAAAGCAAATGCAACATCACAAACAGCCTGCAAAACAAGAAGATATCTGAGGAACAAGATAGTAAAATGTCTGAGGTAACAATATGGCAATGTAAAATGAAAAATAGAAAACCAGAATTCTTAAAAGGCTGCAATGACCCTCATCTCATACAAATATTTATATATATTTTGGAATAAAATATTACATAGCATACAGACTCAGAATTTCTAGTCAGAACCTCCAAGTTCTGAAAATGGACATACACATGTCATTAAGCACCCAAGAAATCAATGACCTTTTACTATTGGCTTTGCTTTTTTTGTTTCCTGCGCTACATTGAGTCTTGGTGGCTGGCATGACTAGGAAAATACACTATGTAGCCAAAGGTTTTTAGACACCACTTTTAATTGAGTTTAGGTGTTTCTCTCTTATCCATTGCTAAAAGGTGCACAAAACCCAACTCATGAAACCTCCATAATCAAACACTGACAGTACAATGGGACATACCGTAGACTCTGTGACTTTAAATGTGTTCTCATAATCTCTTGCTTTTGAGTAATGTACACAAGAGTAGAGTGGTGTAATCCAGACGTGGACTCCTAGATGAGTTTAGCTTGGAAAAATTTGAGTGGCCTGTACAGAGCTCTGACCTTAACCCAATTGAACACCTTTTAGATAAATTAGAATTCTAATTGTGAGCCAGACCTTCCAATGTTGGTGCCTGAAATCAGAAATACTCTATTGACTGAATGGGTGCAAATGCACAATCCAAAATATTGTGCAATGTCTCCTCAGAATAGTGGCAAAGAAGGGGTGCAACTCTATATTAATGCCCATAGTTTTCTAATGTGACATTTGTTACTTCACTCAAAGTACTTTTTTGGTTTAAAATGCATATGTGAAGACTCCGAAAGAGCTTTTGGACCAAAGGAGTTAAATTTTTCAGGCTTTCCGGCTTTTTCCACTGCTCTCTTCCCCTTACTCTGCGGCATCGTATAGAATGGACTAACTGGACATTTTACAGCCGTATAAACAGCGATCTTCACATAAGACAGTTGTGCTGGGCATCTTTATTAATCAAGCTTCCTATATTAAGAAAACAACAGATGCTCAAAATCGAACACATTTACGAGCGTTAAGAGATACAACTGAACAACAATATATAGCTCCCACACCAGCATTACAAAAAAACAATAGATCAAAATGAACAAGTCCCATGAGTAAAATGGTATATATTTTACAAAGTTTAAAAACCAGGGAATATGCCCACAGCAATAAAACTGGAAAAGTATTGTCTTTACGTTTACGTCAGTGGTAGTCAACCTTTTTCTACCTACCGCCCACTAATACATCGTTCTTGATGGAAATATTTCCTTACCGCCCACCAGTTTTCGCGCAAGTGCAGAATATTTTTTAGAAAGGAGGGTGTTTTAAAAAAAATAAATGTACGTATATTTATATTTTTATTTCAACTTAATGCATGTTTATAATGTTTTTAACTTTATAAAGTTTAATGAGAAAACAAAAAAGTAAATTGAAATTACCTTTACTAGTGATTAATGAGATCGTTGAGGTTGATGCTGCGAGACTAAATATTTGATATCTGGTTCGATTTCCGTAAGGAACAAACAAAGGTCTCCTCTTTCGGTGATATTCAGACGACTTCTCTGTTTGCGCATAATATGATTTCTCATCTGTGCGTCAGCTCCCCTCCTCTCCCTCCTCAATTCCCCTCCCCACTTTTTTTTCCCTTTTTTCTATTTTTTAACCTTACTTATAGCAATGCCCAGTAGGAAGGCTGAGCTAGGTAGCCCACTTACTATTACTTACTATAGCCCACTATAACAGACAGGCACACATACATACAGACACACACACAAGACACACATACACACACACAAGACACACATACACACATACAAAGACACATACATACAAACAGACAGGCACACACATACATACAGACACACAGACAGGCACACATACACACACACACACACACACACACACACACACAAGACACATACATACAAACAGACAGGCACACATATAGACACACACACACACATACATGCACACATACACACAGACACACACACATACAGACAGACACAAGACACACATGCATACAAAGACACATACATAAGACACACATACATACAAATACACATACACACACAACACATACATACAAAGTCAAGACACATACATACAGACAGACACACACACACACAAGACATACATACAAAGATACACACATACATACAAAGACACATACATAAGACACACATGCATACAAAGACACAATGTGTTGGTTTTTTTAAATAATCCCTGGTGGAGGAATCATTATTTTATTAAAACAAATTATTAAAAGCAAACACATTTCCCTTGATACAGTGCCATAGTTGCCAACATTTGAAAAAAAATTCCAAGGACATTTTGCAGCACAGCTATCAATTACTGTCTGTGTATAATATCCCTGGACAGTCAGTGCTCTCTGTATAATACAGGGTTGTGTGTATAATAAATTGGAACAGTCAGTGCACCCTGTATAGTGCTGCTCTCTGTATAATACAGGGTTGTGTGTATAATAAATTGGGACAGTCAGTGCACCCTGTATAGTGCTGCTCTCTGTATAATACAGGTCTGTTTGTGTATAATATACCAAGACACAGAGCAGCACTATACAGGGAACACTGACTGTTCCAGAATATTATACAGGCACAGACCTGTATTATACAAAGAGCAGCACTATACAGGAAGCACTGACTATCCCGGGATATTATACACACACAGATCTGTATTATACAGAGAACAGCACTATAGTATTATACAGATAGCTGAGCATATACCCCATGTCCTAATCTCTAGACTACTAGTACCTGTCAACAGCAGCTTCCAGGCGCATGTAGCAGGGCTAAAGTGTGCGGCAGCTCACACAGATGATTCAGCGGTAAAGCGCACTCGCTGGCAGAGCCAAACTGGGAATCCAAAGCAGCCCTGGAAAATAATGTATGCCATTGCTACAAGTCAATATATATATATATATATATATATATATATATATATATATATATATATATAAAGTTTCTTATTGCTCCTTGCACTCACACTTGTTAGCTTTTAACTTATTCAAAACGCCGGGTGCATTCTAGCCAGTCCCAAAAAGTATTATACAGTCAATGAAGGCTTGCACTCACGGTCTTTTCTTCATAAAAATTTCCTTTATTTCAACACCATTAAAATATGATCGACGTTACAGCCATCGTCTGTGGCTTTCATCAGGATCAGTTTTAAGTCAATACACACAGACACACACGCACAGACTTCTGAGTTCATACACACACATACACACTGCTGAGTCCATACACACAGACTGCTGAGTTTATACACACACATACTGCTGAGTCCACACACACAGACTGCTGAGTTCATACACACACACACACACATGATGTGGGGGGGCATGGCCCCATCTGGCCCCCCCTAGCGATGCCACTGGTGGTGGCTCAGGTGGATGGGAGTCAGAGTTCCCACTCTGACACCCTCTGCTTCCTCCCGCGCGGTCTGTGTGTTAGCTGGGAGGAGTGACGTGCAGTCACTTCCTCCCAGCGTGTGATGTAATAACAGGGGGCCCGGTCACGCTGTTAAAGCGCCCAGCACTGATCAGGCCCCCTTACATTCCACATCCATCGGGTGGCCCTGACAGCATGGGCCACCTGATGGACCCCTTGGATGGCGGCCTGGCGGCCACAAATGGTGATGGTGGTACCCGGTTGCAGGGGTACCTCTGGCTCGCACCCGCCCTCCCGCCCACCCAATCTCTCAAAATGAGGAAATCCCTACCGCCCACCTGGAATCCTGAAACGCCCACTAGTGGTGACCTCCAGCATCGCTCAATTCCCCATTGAAAAGCATTTTCAATGCTTTCCTATGGAGAGCTCTAATGCACATGCGTGGCATTGCCACGCATGCACATTAGGTCTCCACGGCCAGCGGGTGGGATCAGTCTTGCCCACCATCCGACGTAATAAAGAAGAGCAGCAGCTGCGACCCAAAACCACCCGAGGGACGGTGGGGGTCTCAGGTAAGTGACTGAAGGGGTTTTCACCCCTTCAGCAACCGGGGATTGGGAGGTAGGAGCAGTGGCGTACACACAACGCATGGGGCCCCGGTGTGAAAACTGATCCATGGGCCCCCCGCACGCTTAGTCTGCGCGGGCTGGAGCCGCAACACATGGCAGCAGGCACCTGGTCGCAGGGGTCACAGGGCTGCGACCCCTGCGACCGCGGTACATACGCCAGTGCATGCAGATACAATTATAGGACCACTACAGACACCCAGATCACATCAGCTCAATTAAGTGGTCTGGGTGCTAGGTCCCTCTAGTTTTAACCCTGCAGCTGAAAACATAACAGTCCTCCAGCGTAGCAAGGTGTGTGGAGAATGCTTGTTGTGTTTTGTGGACGTTTTGCAGGGAGTATTTCACATTGGTCACTTCCTGCCTCACATATATGATGTCCTCTTCAGTGACTCTCACCCAGTCTTTAACCACCTGTAAGTCAGCCTGGATGACTGATATATCTTGCTTGGTGGCCAGAGCTGATATATTGGGGAAGCCTGCAGCGGTTTGCTCTGGTGCTTGTGGCAGGGTGTGAGCTTGAGGGCAGTCAAATCTGTGGGTCTGAGAGTCTGCAGAGACCTCCTGGTTCTCTGGGGTCACCATTTTGGGCAGGGCCTGGCGAGCAATAGAGCCCCGATGTCTTGGGATTTACTTGGTGTACCTGGCGGAGGTTTCTGTGAGTGTCTCCACATGGTTGAGGGCCAATCAGCAGTTAGGTTGTTTTCTGTGATACAGTCCGAATCGTGCTGTAAGGCATGTAGGGAGATGGTAGGCCGCAGGCTGTTTTCGACGCCGGCTCTGTCCGGAATTAGCAAAGAAGAGCATGTGCCAACACTGGGAGTTGCCAGAGTGTAGATGCTTGTGTGGATGTCGTTGGATGTATCTTAAGATACATGTCAAATTGTACAGAGCACTGTCGGAGCTGTGGAAAATGGCGTCTGCTTCATTCTGCGGTTAAGCCCCACCCTGTACCCGCAGCTGGTTCCCTTATTTACCACTATAATGTTTTAAAGCATAGAACTTAGCAGGGCTAACCATACAGATATCTTAGCCATAATCGTATATAGTTAGTAAGAGATCCTCTATTTAACATATATAAATAATTGAGAATACAATATAAAATAAGGATTGTCTTGGAAGAAAAAAAGTTTTGTCTTTTAGATATTTATTATATAAAAATATAAATATAGACATATAAAATACATTACAATAATTTATAGCAGAGTTTATAAGATTAAACTAAATGCTTGCAAATATCATTAATAGATTAACATACTCTCCTGAACATGTCATGTCAGTCTCTGTCATTTTAAGATGGAGCAGCGTCTGTCTCCAAATCTCTCCTCTGTCCCTTACCATTTGAAAGTACACCTATTTATACCTTAGGTGTCTTCATTTTAGGCTTACCGTAGTTCATATATGAAAAAGTAACTTCTTTTACTTTTATTCATTTTAGGACCTCCCTTAACTTGGCAAAAATACAAGGCCATAACGTAAGGGTGCACACGTCATGGAAAATCCCCTGACTTTGGACAAGACGGCATCTTAAAGTCTGAACATCTTATCTACTGGTTTATTTGTAATGACCTAGACATCTTATTTATTGTTTATACTACATTTCCATTATCCCGGACAAAATGGCGTACGTCAGGATGATGTAGCATAGCCTTGAATATATTATTGCATTACTTGTTTTGTATTAAGCTAACACAAATTGGCATGAATATATTATGCACTGAAAGTAGGTAACAGGTCATTGCTTAAATAAACATATATGAAAAACAAAATGTTCCATTTCTAACACCTTATCAGTTTGCAATATCTCTTAAAGACAAAGTACACAGTTTGAGGAATACAATATTTCATTCTAAAACTTGTAATATTTGCATTTGCCCATAACAGCCCTCCGACCAATTTCCCTTTTAAATCTGGATATTAAAATAGCTTGCAGGGATGGGGGGACAGTCTATTCCTTTCATTAGATGCTGAAAAATCCTTTGATAGGTTGCACTGGCCCTTCCTCCTTGCAGTATTAGGAAAATTCCAATTTTCACTAAATTTTATTAGGGTAATTACGGCGTTGTATAGCAACCAAGTAGCGATGGTCATAAATAATGGTTTTGCATCACCAATGTTTTATATAACCAACGGCTCTAGGCAAGGATGTCCCTTATGCCCTGCATTATATATTTTAGCATTAGAACCACTTACCACTCTAATTCGAACTCATCCTAATATATACAGAATACGAATTCATCAAAACGAATATAAGTTGACACTTTTTGTGGATGATATCCTTCTTACTCTCCTTAGACTGTGGGAATCTCTGCCGACACTTGTATCCACTTTAGAGATAGCCTCTGTTCGTATTACAAATGATATCCTACAAAAACACAGGCTATGAGTTTCAATATACCACAAACAACTTTACAAACCCTTAAACAAACCTTCCAACTTGATTGGAGGATTGATTATTTAACTTTTGTTGTGGATAAAACTTAGGGCTTTAGTAAATAAATTATATAAAGCAAATTTTATGGAACTACAAACACATATTACAACACTTCCGGCTAATTGGAGAAACAAAATTATGTCTTGGTCAGGTTGAATGGCTGCTGTCATTCCTAAATATCAATATCTGTTTAGAAATCTTCCGATCAAAATTTCAAAAATTTTATTGTAGAAAATGAAAGGCTAATTCATAGATTTATTTGGGCAAAAAAGTCAGAGAGTTTCTGCAGCTATTTTGCATCGTCATTTTTGTAATGGAGGCATGAGCCTACCGAATATTAAAAAATTATTATCTGGCAGCTAATATCAACCCATTAGTATAAGCACAAATACAGAGAAATCCACCACAATGGGTAAATCTTGAGTCAATAATAACACAAGGCCATTATTTTCCTTCTTTATTGTGGCTTCCTAACCATCTTCGTCCAAAAAAGATACCTATGCTTCCCACAAATTAAATATTTGCAATGTATATAGATACAAATATTGTTCACATAATCTTTATTCTCCAGCAATGACCATTACTACTTTTCATTCTATAATACCAAATTTAAATTTTCAGCTTTGGGAAAGACTGAATTTATATGTTTATCAATTGATTCAAGATAATAAGGTTATAGAGTTTATATACCTTCCACAAACTTATAATCTCCCAAATATAGCATATTTCTTGTACTTACAATTAAAAATGTGGCTATTGAGATATTATACTCCAGTGTACAGGTCTGTACATGGGCAGCAGCTGACGAGCCTTGAGAAAATACTTACAAAGCAGGCAGCACCTATGAAAATTATATCAAAGCTTTATGCAGGCCTGAATCCTAATAATAATATTTATCAATTACCCTTTATACAGGCTTGGCAACATGGCTTAAAAGTTATGATTGAAGAAAAAACTTGGCAAAAATCATTTTCCTCATTTAAAAAATTTACATTATGAAGTAATCATATAGAATTTTCAAGAAAATTTTTATATAGATGGTACTTAGTGCCAAAGTGTTTACATTGAATTAATTTCAATATATCTGACAAATGTTAAAGATGCCAGGAAGAACCTGGAGACATGCTCCACATATGGTGGGCATGCCCTAAAATAAACTATTGGAAGAAAGTAGCAGATTTAATGAACAAAATAACGGGAATACATATTGTGCATAATCCTGAAACTTTCTTGTTACAAAATTATCCCCAAAAAATAACAAAAGATAAACTTTATCTTATATGCCATATAAATATTGCTGCACTTACAGTTAAAAGTCGGAACTGGAGGAATAATATAGCCCCAACATTGGATGAGTGTCCAGCTCTTTGAGGTTATCTGAAACAGCTAGATGAGGTGCAAATCAAAAGAATAAAATTTGGAAAATAGCATGGGAAAAATGGAATGAAGCATTTATTTTGGCCAACTCAGTGTCAGGATTATATTGATCCAGCACGCAGAATAGTATCACACCCTAGAACTAAGGGTAACGTATTACCGGACATTAGAATGGCTGGACTTAGTGTACCCGAGAATAGTCAGAAAAGTAGCCGAGGTCAGGGACACAGAACGAGACATAGCGATAAGGAAAAGCCAAAACTCAAGGATACCAGAAATCAGGGAAGTCAAAATGAAGCCAAAGTCAACAAACAGAAAAACACGATCAGGAACACACTCTCAGATAACCATCTAAGGGAAATCACGACATGGCAATGAGCTAAGGAATAAGTGAGTTTAAATAACCCTCTTGCAGATCTGATTGGCTGTACCTAGTCCTTGACACCAAAACATGCGTCTTTTGCGTGAAGTCCCCCGCACGTCGAAGTCATCTTTACTGTGGACGGACGTGGGGCTATATAATTGCGTGGGTCCGCAGTGGCTGGCGTGCACCGACATGCCGCACAAGCCAGGCATCATGGCACAAAACCATATCATCATGGCACACTCTCCTCGATTTTCGGAAGGTAATTATCTCCGTTTTTGCTACATAGATACGAAGGATCCGTGACACTCAGATATTATATAAGCTAATCTTGCTTCTGAATCTCGACAGCTGTGCCTGGTACAGTATTAAGCTAAATAAGTATATAACTATAAAATGGTCTTGATAAACAAAGGTATATGATTACTCTCTTACCTTCTCCCTTTTTAATCTTTTGTTCTTCTTTTCCTTTATTTACTTACTTATTTTGTTTTATGAAAATGATATGTTCACAATATTGTTTATGAATGACATATTGAAAAAAATCGAAGAAAGGCAAATTATCTTTGAATATAAGTATTGATCACAAAAGTATAATCAAAAAAGATGTATGATTATTATGATAATTGTCAATTTTATTGTTATATTCAAATGTGAACTAAAAATTTACAATAAAAAAAAACTTTAAAAAAAAAACATATTTGTCTTCTATCCAGTGCTCCAGTGAAAGAAAGCAGTTTAGAAAGCATTATTTATGTACTTGATCTTTTACATCATAGTTTGTAACACTGCTTTTTAATTAGAAAAAGAACAAGAAATGCACATCTTCTCCGGTGACACGACATCTCCGGTGACAAAAAGGTTAATGCATCACTATCACAAAAAAATAGTTATATATGAAACTAAAGAAATAAAACAGAGGAAGGGGGTAGCATCTCTTGCATACTTCTCCAGCACTCAAAAACGTAATTTGCACAACTTTATATTATTTTTTTCTTTTCTCTACTGGGATTTAGGATGTTTCTGCAAAATGAGGGCAGGTTTGAAGGCTGCTGTTAAATCCCATTTGTAAGAACCACTGGTTGACAATTTGATGGCATTACAAAGAATCTTTCAAATGCAGTTGCTTTCTAAGCAGAGCAATAATAATATATCATGTACTACATTACAGTACTTTATCATTCACTTATTTTAAAAGAATAATGTTCTATGTATAAAGATTTACCATTTCCAGTTGAGCTTCCAGGTGTGCATGAATAGAGTTCATTGGAGATAATCTTATCAAATAATCTTACCATTTTATGAAGAACTTAAAGGAACACTATAGTGTCAGGAATACAAACATGTATTCCTGGCATTATAATGCTGGTATAGCTGTTTAGGTAACCAGTCCCACTGAGATCAGCAAATCCAATTGATGGTCTCAGTAATTCCAACTCTTTAACATAGGAAGGCATTGGGATGATATTATACATGCACAGCAAAAACATAATTTGGACCTGACATCATTCCCTGTATCGGTTTTACTTGATGATTTAAATTCCATGGCAAAAAAAGGTATACTGAAAAAAATATATATACCAAGGGCAAGACATAAAATAACTAAAGACAACTCAAAACCCATGTTGTTTATCTGCAATGTAGGTTTTTTGGTTAACTGAAAAGAACTATGGTGAGATTACTTACAAGGACAATTGCTAAGAACTGCTAAAATTTAATCCATATATTGGGAGCCTGAAAATTAGCCATTTACATCAATTTATGCTGAGACATATGTCTTGTCTTTTTTCACAGGCAGTGGACTTCATTGGATAATTATATCAGACAATGAGTTCTCTTTTTTAGAGTATCTGGCTTTTAAGAATGTCAATCTCAATTGCCAGAAAATGAGGATTCCAGCATAGATATACAATGTGTTAAAAACCTTATAGAAAATGAAAGATTCCTCATACTGCTAAATAATTGCTGGATTTTAAATTTATTCTGGGCAGTATATGTCAGAAACATCCTGCTCTCTCTGTGCATACTGACAAAGGCAAATGCCAGGGAGTCAACTTGTGGCTACTCAGTTACAGGGTAGATCAGAGTGGCTGTCTACAGTTAATTTAATTTTTTGGATCTCAAACACATACTTGTTATATAGAATAAGTAAACATAATATAAAAAAAAATCTTGGCAAAGGATATTTTCCTTTTAAATTGCCATAGCCAATGTAATATTTTTGGACAAGCTTTTCAAATGATCACAAACTGTTAAAAAAAATATATATTTATCTATAGATGTCATCATTAAAGTCTATAGGAATATTTATAGAAAAGTTTTTCTAACACATTTAAAAAGATTATTGAAGAGAGAAACTAACAAATGAAAAGAGAAAAAGAATAAGAATGACAGTAATAAAAGCGAGAAGTTACAAAAAGTAGAACACAATGTAACATCAAAGAATAACTTAGTTATACAATATATTGGCAGTTTCTCCTAGAGCTATACAATCTTGTTATCAAGAGGGCAAAACATGCAGGAACATAGCTGAGAAATATGAATATGCAGTCTAATATTTTTTTTACTTTTGCCTACTTTTTGAAGATAATATCAATACGGGTTATCTTTAGCACCAGTCTTGGACTTATTATACAGCACTGTGAAATATGTTGGAGCTTTATATACAAACTAATTGTAATTGTCAGTTAAAAAGTTTGACCTTAGTGGATGAATTCTGTATAAATGGTAAACTTGAAAAATGGGTTTAACAGCTCAACCAATGTGATAAATTGTAAAATACCTTAAATTTATCATATGTATTCACTTCACATGAATGTGTTATTTCATTAACATGTCATTTGTGATAGCATTTTAAAGTTAAATTGCTTTGACAACAGAGAAGGATGCCAATTTCAAAATGAATAAAAACAACTAAACAGAACTTGGATGCTTTATATTTTATCTAATATGTAAACCCCTTCATTCATTTTACTAAAGAGGGTTGATTGCATTTTTATATCTACATATAGTTTATTATAATGACACATTTATAATTATACAAACTTTGATAACTTCCTATGAAATTAAATTTCTGACTTAGACATTATATATTTTAATGATTATAATAAGCATACAGTATGTCTGTACACCATGCCTGACAAATTGTCAGTTCTGAAATTGCTGTAATTAAAATGTTATTTGCACTACGCTCAGCAAATCACGCTAAACAAAAAACTAAACTAGTTATTAGATTTTATAGACAGTTTTGTGCTTTTTTTTGTTCATTTGAATTGGAAGACTTGAAGATTTGTTTTGGTCTGAACTGCCATTCGTCTGAATTTGGGCCAGCTGGGTGATAGGTCAAATATCTGAACTCCAAGCTGAAATGTATTCAATTCATGAACTAACTAAAAAAAAGCCGAACATGTTAATTTTGTTTTGTGATTCTAGGTTTTGCAATGGCGCTAATAAAAAGATGATTGATGACTAAATGTTGATTTTAATCACATATCAAGTGAGCAGTGAGAAGGTGAAGGAAAAAAAAGAAGAAGCATTAAAAGTATATAATACTTATATATATACTTTTTTTACTGCTTCTCTTCTTTATACAGTGGGCTGCAAAAAATATATATATATATATATATATATATATATATATATATATATATATCACTATGCGGATTGGCCTATTTTTGCATCCTTCTAGTTCATCTGATTCACTTCCTTTTCAGTTTAAAAATTATGCCAAGCCAAGCCAAACCAACATACAGCTGGAATTAGCATACCGAAAAAATTAAAGCCACATTTTCTTGCTGTGCACAAGTCTAGAATGGGTTTTGGCACTAAGCTGGGTTTTTTACTAAAAGATTGACCTAACTGACAATTGCTGGATAAATTGCTTCATGTTTAAATCCAAAATCTATTTTTGAGATGTGACACGTTTTTTTCCATCATAATTTCACTTTTTCTCTTTAAGTTTACCTATACATATTATATATATATTTTAAAGGAAATATAGGGCTTTCTTTCGACAACCAATATGTATACATTACATTAAATACAAATAAAAATTTTAAAATTGGAAAAAAATGACAAAAACACATTTTGTTTTCTCAGTTTTACGTTTAATAATTTCTACACACCAAGTGCAAACAAAGAAAATGAACTCAAAATAGATTCACTAGTTAGTCCTGATTGTTAAAATGTCCAGTATGTCTATGACTTAAATTAGTCTTTGAAAGTTATAAAACAAGTAATGCAAGGAGTGAATTGCAGTTTTAAAGCTAAAATGTTGCAAAATTTGACATGCTGAGATTGCAAATGTCATAGCAGTCAGAGAATCCAAAACCGCTTACAAAAGTATATATTTGTAGAAAGTTCATTCACTTGGTTACTATCCCAAAATCAAGATAAATTAGCATTTAGAATGTGATTTTTGATGTTTTAACTACTATTTTCAATGCTGTGTTAGTGGGCATGTGCTACAATGTGGTTTTTGGACATACTTTTAAAATATGATGGTCTTTTTTATGTTTTTTTAGAAGTGCTGTACTGCACCATAAATTTATTTATGTTGTTTCTTGAGAGTTAAAAGAGAATATGTCAGCAATTTATTTATCAGGAAATTCATTTAAAGAGTATGTTATAAAGAGTCTGGATTAAAATGGTTTTTAATGAGTGAGCAGAAAAATTCTGTTTTTTAGATATGCTTCATGGAATAGCTATACACTACACTGTTATTGAACAAAGGAAAAACAGTATATGTGTAATACCTCAGATTCTACTATAGTATAGTGAGAAAGAAAAGTATTAGTGTCCAAATATACTTATCTGAAATGTTCAATCAAAACAGCCTCTCAAGGTCGTGGCCCAGTTCCTGACCTTTTACAATATACACATGAATACAAAAGGAAATGAGATGCAGCTGTGTACAATCTAAAACAGGAACAGAAAAATACACATAGTGTAATACAGTAAAACAAATATTAATGTGTTGGGATTGTAATGCACTCACAAAATCAAGATGAGTAATGCGCCCAAAAGGTGCCAGCCCCGATGAACTTGGGCGGCTAGAGGTCTCCACTCCCCACTGGGAATCCAAATGGGCCAAAGTATAGAATGAGACTCCAGTAGGTATAGGTAAAATAAATATGCAAATTTATTGTAAAAGAAAGGCTATATATATTAGCCACATAAAATAAGATAAAAAACAGGTCCTACGCATTTTGTTCCTGTAATTAGGAACTTCCTCAGAGACCAAAATATAGCAATACAGCAGTAAAAACAGTCAATACAAAAAAATGCATACAATGTTCCCCCATTCTGAGTCTCTATAAATAGGGCTGTACCCACAGTTCATTGGTGGATCTTGTGGGAGTTGCTGATAATCCTGTGGTCCTATTCAGGTGTGAGATGTCCTATGATCCCCTTCAGGTGTGGAGTAGGTGTTTCCTCGTCTCATCTTGGCGCGAAGAGATGAAAACCGGAAACCAGAAGTGACCTCCGTTATGCACTTCCGCGTTCCACATGCGTTCCAGTTCAATCAGATTAAACAAAAACACATATTGCCACCTAGAGGTCGCCCAATATATGGTTTCTTAGTAACAAAAATGTGAAAAAAAGAACACATGGTAGCAGAAACCCCTGGCAAAAAGAAGGGAGATTAGTAGTAACAGCAAAAAACAAATGTGAGGTAGGCGGAACTTGATGGCTATGTAACTATGTTGTAGACATTGTGATCCTTGTTTGCAGGTAGCACGGTCCTCTAGGGTAAACAATAGGCACAGTCCTTGTAATTGCATATACTCCAGGCACTTTATTTGCAAATCCACACAGGATACAGCAGTAAATGAAAAAACATAAATGTAACAGGTTTCCCTTTAAACAAAAACCTAGCTCGTCTGAGCACTGACTCACTTTGAATAACCCTCTCTATCAGGGTTAAACTAACAAAACATACTGCACCAACCTTATTAGATAGCAACACTCTGCTAGCTAGCCTGTTGCTTTTCTTTCTCCGCTCCAAGCCAGCCTTGCCCTGACTGCTTTCCTTTCTGCACTCCTAGTGCTCCAAGCCAGCCTTGACTGCTTCCTCCTGCACTCCCAGTGCTCCAAGCCAGCCTTGACCGCTTCCTCCTGCACTCCCAGTGCTCCAAGCCAGCCTTGACTGCTTCCTCCTGCACTCCCAGTGCTCCAAGCCAGCCTTGACTGCTTCCTTTCTGCACTCCCAGTGCCTAGTCTCCTTGACTCTCTATCTGGAGAGAACAGCCTCTCTCCTACCTGCTTCCTGGGATGAAGCCAGCAATCCCTCTCTTTTACCTGCCTAGCAGGGAGGGGTTTATTCCCACTGCAAAAGCTCATTAACTGCAGCTGAGCAGTGGGTTGGAGACAGTCCAAAAAACCCTGTCCTGGATCTACGTCTCCCCAGAAAACCACTAAACTGTGGAGTGGAGCATTGGCCCACCCTGCTCTCCAAATGCTCCACCCCAGGGACCCATAACTAAACAAAGCTTTGTGTTGTGCAACACACAAACTACACGTACTTCCCCTGGGGTTAAAAGGCCTATCTGCCTTCACTTTATCACAACATAAACATGCAAATTCCTCAGGTTGAAAAGAGGATATATACAATTCTATGTTTCTTATTCTTATAATTCAATTGTAAAGTGATGTATGAATAAATATGAGTATAAATTCATCATCTTTAACTATTCAAGTGGGTGTATGTCATATAATCATGAGTGAGCCTCATAAGTGATTCTATTCATGTTCCTAATTAATAATCAATGAATAATGTAAAAATCTATAAATCCAATATATGAATACCCATGACCTTAGTCAGAAAACCAATATGTGTCCATCTATCTCGTGTAACACAAATATTGTTGCTGAGGTCAGTTACACAGAATCAGACACAACAATGAGGGAAAGTCAAAAGTCAAGGATACCAGATATCAGGGAAGTCAAAACAAAGCCAAAGTCAAATACCAGAAAATCTAAATCAGGAATGCACTCTCGGATAACCATAGGCATGAAACCATGATTGGGCAATGAACAATAGGAGGATTGGGTTTAAATACCCCTCCAATGGATCCGATTTGCTGTAAGTGTAGTGTTTCTTAAATCAAACACAATAATGTTGCAGTAGTATGTCCACTAAACAGCAATTAATTTTCCCATTAATATTAATATCCAGGCGCTATTATAGGCATATGAAAGTTGGAGCATGAGTGAAGACCTCTCCAACTCTTTTTTGGGTGTTCATGCTAAACAAGCATAGCTAGGGAGTACCAAGCTCCCCAATGGAAAAGAGGGAGAAAAAATCAAGGTAAATTCTATACAGACAATCTTAATTTAACGTATTGACTGGCCAAATTTAGCGTTCATATTTGTTTGTGTGTGAAAAATGCAAAAAACTAAATTGAACGCTAATTTTGGCCAGTGTTTGTGACTAAGTGGCTACTAAAACAGACTCGACATACCCCATTTGCAATACCTCGGGTTGTCTACTTTTGCAAATGGTATGCCATCATGAGGATAATTCTCATTCCTGGGCTACTATACGGTCTCAAAAGCAACATAACCCATCGGGCAAATTTCTATGTGAAAAAAGGTAACTCAAGGCTTATATTTCACTCAGTAACTTTTGAGAACACCATAAAACCTGTACATGGGGGGTACTGTTATACTCGGGAGACTTTGCGTAAAATTTATCACAACAATTATATCGTCAGTGGAAATACAATTTGTGTGTAAAAAAAAATAAAAAAACCTGCATTTTTACTGACGATATCATCGTTGTGATATGTTTTACTGTTTTTAAATGCAAATATTTGTATTCAGAGAAGTCTTTTTTGTCTGTCTTGAGGAAATTAATGGTTCCAGAAATCCCATACTTCTTAAAACCTCAAATAAATATGGCCCTTCAACTCTATAGGACCAGAGAAGGTGTTGAGGAGTCCACTAGCTTTCACACCAGGTCTACATTGTGTCTGTTTGCATATAACTGGTTGACAGAATGTTATTATTTTTATGGTTCTTGATTTTCAACATGTCACCATAAGCCCCTAGACTAACAAGCTAAGTTATGTTCATTTTAGACAGGGCATTGGCTTTTGACACTGTTGATCATCAACAACGTCTTCTCATCCTCCGCAATATCGGTCTACAAGATATTGCTCTCTCCTGGTGATCCTCCTATCTCTCCCAATGCTCTTTCAGTGTTTCTTTCTCTGGCTCTGCTTCTTCTCCCCAACTCCTCTCTGTTGGTGTCACCCAAGGTTCAGTCCTTGGTCCCCTACTGTTCTCCATCTATACTGCCTCCCTTGGTATACTCATTAGCTCATTTGGCTTCCAATATCATTTCTATGCAGATGACATGCAAATCTACCTGTCCTCTCCTGATCTCTCCCCATCCCTCTTGACTAGTGTATCTGACTGCCTCTCTGCTATTTCTATCTGGATTGCTGCCCACATCCTTAAACGAAACTTGACCAAAACTGAAATTCTGGTCTTTCCTCCCTCAAGTGTTGTTACTCCTGTGTCTGTCTCCCTCCAAGTCAACGGTGCTACCATCAGCTCCACCATGCAGGCTCGCTGCCTAGGTGTTCTCTTTGACTCCGACCTCTCCTTCAAGCCTCATGTTCAATCTATCGCCAAATCCTGTCATTTCCATCTCAAAAACATTGCGTGCATCCGCCCCTACTTAACGTCAGATGCGACTAAGGTGTTGGTCCATTCCACTGTTCTTTCTCGCCTGTGGTCTTACGTGCTCCCAACTTGCGCCGTTACAGTCCATAATGAATGCAGCAGCGAGGCTGATCTTCCTGTCTGCCCGCACCTCCCATGCCTCACCCTTCTGTCAGTCCCTACATTGGCTTCCTATAAAATATAGAGCTCAATTTAAAATTCTGGTTCTTGCTTTCAAATCTCTACATAATGCTGCTCCCACCTATCTATCCTCCCTTATACACAAGTATGTCCGATCTGCTGAAGACTTGCGTCTACCTTCTGTCCATCCTCCCACCTCTGATGCTTGCCTACAAGATTTCTCAAGGGCTGCACCGTTCCTGTGGAACTCGCTTCCCTCCTCCGTTAGATGCTCAGCCACTCCACTCCTTCAAAAAATTGTTAAAAACCCACTTCTTCATAAAAGCGTGTCAATTAAACTGTGAATAGCTCCTGACTGATTCATCTTCTGCAACTGCAAATACCTCCAAATAAACATATCATCTGACAAATGCACACATTCAAAGCACATTTGTAGACTCATTTGTACAGTCATGCATTTGTGTACACACACACACACATAGAAGTGGAAGGCACTGAAGAACTGAACAGATTGCCTGCAGCAGCCACGTGCTTTCTTGTTCAGTATTTTTGTGATTAACATGAGATAACAATAGTGTTTAAAATTAAATGTGTTTCAAATCTATACAGCAATACTAGCTGAATGTGATCTTAAACAGTGGTTCCAAAACCAGTCCTCATGGCCCACCAACAGGGACTGGTTTGGAAACTACTGCTCTAATTTATTAACTTAGCATTTTTTGCCATTTGGTTTTCTAATTTTTCTATTTTTTATTTAAGTTTTACTCTTTTTTTTTTCTTCCATCCCTAACTGAGAAATCATACAGCAGTACACATGGCCATATCCCCAATTTGATTTAATTCTATCAAAAAGCCATTGGAGGCAGCTGCCCTTTGTACAAACATAAATTACCTCACAAAGGTTCCTGTTGATTTAATACTACTCAGGGAAAAGAAATGATGGTATAAATACCATGCTTAGAACTATACAACATCGTATGTGAAATTCAATGGGATATAATAGTTTTCTTTGAAATGCTTTGGAAAAAAATAACCAAAATACTAAACCATAACAAAACAATAACAAAGCAAAGCATAAAAAAGAAGACACAAAAAGAATTTGAATGATCCTGCTAGTATATTCTTATGACCAGCTTGTGACTTTGGGAGCAGATCAGTAGAGTTTACTAACTATAATTAATAATCCTTTGTGCCAATTTTTTCATTTTATTTTATTTATTACTTTCTCACAATGAATAAATCTTTCTTACGGAACTGTATAATGCAGGGCAAAAGTGGCGCCCATTTTCTTTGTCAAGTGGTGTGTCAGGGCCCATAAAAAGAGGTTTGCCCAGTGTCCCTTGATTTGAAGGAGAAAGATAGAAAGCTCTGGCTTTATGTCCGATATAATGGAGGTGGGGAGTGGTGTCCTGGTTCAAAAACAGTTTGACGTCTAATAATTGGGGCTACCAGGTATCATAATCATTACAGCATTACTGTGAATCCTGAGATCCAGAGAAAAAGGAGCTCTAGTGAGTGGAGGAATAGGTGCTATAGAGTGCGCGTGTTTAGGGAGGTAGGGGCTATAGCATGGGTATGTATGTTAAAAGGAGATAGGAAGTGTGTTTAGATTTAATGGAGATAGGGGCTGTAGTGTATGTGCTCGGTTTGGGATATTAGGTGTGTTTAGTGGGGATAGGGGCTATATTGTGTGTGTGTGTGTGTGTGTTCTGGGGGGATAGGAGCTCAAGTGTGTGGCATGATATGGACTATAGTGTGTTTAGGGGGATAGGTTCTATAGGGTTTATTTGTCTGTGTGTATGTGCGCGTTTTTGTTAACATGGACCAAGCACTTAGGTAAAAAGCAAACAAAGGCCTCCGTTACAAAATGAGGGAAACTCAAAAAAATAGTCAGTCACCAGGGGGTTTATCCTGCACTTCTGTTCTTTCTTTCTTTGATTTCTTTTATACTATAAAGTTTGATGAATGCTAATAATGAGTGTCTTGAACAGAACTGTCTATTATGCATTCAGTTTGTTAAGAACACTTGTACAGAACAAAAAGGTGCTTTGGGGACCTGTTTCCGTGCTATTGTGTCTCCGCTGCTGAAATTGAACTCCTATATCAAATCACACTCCTATGGCAAACTGCAAATAAATATATTTATAGTTTAAGTTGAACAAGGTCTTCTTCTTGCATAGGATTGCCTTATTAAGTTAAAAAATATTTGCTTTTTCAGTGGATTATAAATTGATAAGTAGTCATGCTTTCTTAGTGGAAAAATCAAAAGAGGTTAAAAACAATTCAAACAAATAATCTTTGTTTCTCATCATGTTATTTATCATTCATGTTTCTGTCTGTCTCTTTTTCTTAACATAATGCTTGCTTTATCTCTATCTTTTTAAATGCCTTTTGTCTTTTCCTGAATCTTCTGCAAGACATTTGCCATTTGAAACCACTTTTCAATTTTCCATTTTAATTTTCATATATTAAAAGGCCTGTTTATTCAACCAAATGAAATTTAGCGTAATAGATCCTCTACAATATGCTTTATGATTTATCCAGTAATAACATGTATCCAACAATTACATATAATTTCCTCAAGTGTTGCTACTCCTGTGTCTGTCTCCCTCTAAGTCAACGATGCTACCATCAGATGCACCATGCGGGCTCGCTGCCTAGGTGTTCTCTTTGACTCCAACCTCTCCTTCACGCCTCATGTTCAGTCTACCGCCAAATCCTGCCACTTCTATCTCAAAAACATTGCGTGCATTCCGACCATACTTAATGCCAGAATTGACTAAGGTGCTGGTCTATTCCACTGTCCTTTCCCGCCTTGACTACTGTAATCCGCTTCTAAGTGGTCTTATGTGCTCCCAACGTGCGCCATTACAGTCCATAATGAATGTGGCAGCGAGGCTCAGCTTCCTGTCTGTCTGCACCTCCCACACCTCACCATTCTATCAGTCCTTACATTGACTACCTGTAAGATATAGGGCTTGTGATGGACCGCCTGGCACCCCGACCATGTACCTCCATCAATCGCTGCTTCCTAGTACTTGCGAGCACCATAACCACTGTAAACCCCAGGAACCGCCGCAGCTTGGTTGGGGTCTCGCCGTCCTCCACCCACCCTGGACCCAAGACCAAGATCAAGCTTCCAGTGGGTAGACCTCTCCTAGTCCAGAGAGCATAGCAGGAACAGCTCTTAGAAGAGCTAGTGATTATATTCAGGGGAGTATTGTGATATAGCAATCCCCAGAGTGAATGTAGTTCTCCAATCCCCCAAACATGAGCCAAGACTTCATGAAGGGGTAAATTAATATCTGTTTAATAGGAGCCACACTTGGCCTTATATGACAATCCCCATGCAAGGGGTATGCCCACAGGGACTTTGTGGGGGACTGATTTGCAACCTCACAGACCAATAACAATAAGGTTACAAGGCATGAAACTCCCACACACAGCACACAATCCCTCCCCTCTGCTTCGGAGATAATTGGATCAGTAACAGTACTAATTCTAATCCAATTATCTCCAAGCACAGAAAAAAACATACTTTTTAAAAACACCCCAAAAGTACCTTAAAAATACATAAAACCCCACAAATGTTACATGATAGCCCTGATCTAAGTGACCAACATATCCAAAAATCACCCAGATCAGTTCAGGGGTTCAGGAATTTTCTGGAAGTCTTATCCGACCATGCACATGGTCCCATGCCCAAAACAGTTCCAGAGAATTAGTGCTAATGGTCGGTCTCTCTGTCTGGAGTACAGCATTTCCCTCCTCTGTTAGATGCTCACCCAGTCTCCACTCCTTCAAAAAATCATTAAAAACCCACTGCTTCATAAAAGCGTATCAATTAAACTGTTAATAGCTCCCGACTGATTTCGCTCTTGCAACTACATGTTTGTTCTTCCACCCACTGTAAAGCGCTGCAGAATTTGTTGGCGCTATATAAATACTAACATAATAATATAGATGCCAACTTTATGGTGGATGTATTATCCAACAATAACATATACAAGAGATATGGATAAAATCATTTTTAACTATAGGCTCGATAATAGCTTTCACAGTTATATATATTAATGTCTGGAAGCCATTAACGAAGTCGATGTGATCACATTCACATCTTTCTGATGTTTTTCAAAAGAACTTGAATTTTGGTATAAAAGAGCCATTTATTTTAAAATAAAGTGATATTCATCACTTATTTTTTTTTTAATCCAGCAAGTAAACAAAACTTTGTTTAAATTGTTTAAACAAAAATAAAAATAAAGCAACAAAAACTTTGAAAAGTATATAATAAACATTTAAAAATGTATTATATATTTGGTCAGATTGCATTATTGGACACGCTCTTAGCTAGGAGAGTTTCTTCAGCTCCCCCCACTTCTCTTTACCTACCTATCTCAATTTCAGACCAGTCCATGAAGACAGAAACAGGGCATCATTAAGCAGCAGCAGCAGGAGAGAGAAATCCAACACCAGAGCTTGCTCTCAGACTTCCCGTATTCTCCCCCTGTCAGGATGTTGCAAGATAAACAGGTATTCCAACTGTATATGTGCAAAGATGTGTGGTAGATCACTGCCTGCCTTTCTCCCAGAAAGGGAGTGGAAGGCCTAAGAAAGAAAAATCAGTTAAAAGTAAAACAAAATCATATTACCCTGCTTTTTGCAGCCTGCAGAGTGAGAACACTATCTGATTCAAAACTAAAGCTTTTGAATGACACAGTCAGGGCCGGACTGGGAAAAAAATTAGGCCCGGGCATTTTTCAATTAGAGCGGCCCCCCCAAGAAGGGGGCGGGGCCAGAGAGGGTGTGTTTTGTCATCACTAATGACAAGCACGCCCCCTCTCAAAGTGAGCATGTTGGTTCAATGCGCAGAGCCCTGCTGAAGAGCTCTGGCATTAGAAAAAGGCCCTGTATTTGTTCTGCGCAGTGCAAGCAAATGTAATAACATACTTGCACTGTGTTTGCTTTTAAATTGTCTCTGGTGTCTCCACAAGTGGGAAACCAGAGGACAAAAGGGCCAGGAAAGTGTATTGCGCATTTGTTTGGCGCCTGCTTGTATGATTGCATGTGTGTAGAGTGTGGTATGGTACTGTGTAAATAGGTGTAATATGTGTGGTGTAATATGTGTGGCTAGGGGCTGTAGAGAGTGCGTGTATAGGGGCATAGTGTTTTGGGGATGTAGCGAGTGTGTGCATACGGGCAGTAGTGTGTGTGTATAGGTGATGTAGTGTGTGATGGGGTTGTAGAGAGGGTGTGTTTAGAGAATGTTGTATGTGTTTCCTTACAAGGAATGTAGTGTGTGTGTAGGTGGTGCACTGTGTTTGTGTAAGAGATCTAGTGTGTAAAGGACCCAGAGTGTGTATAGAAGATTGTGTGTGTGTGTGTATGTGTGTAGAGGATTAAGAGTGCATATAGGGTAAGACCTATGTGTGTATCTGGGGGTGCTGTGTGTGTTTAGGGGTGCTGTGTGTGTTCGGGTGCGCTGTGTGTGTATATGGGGGTGCTGTGTGTGTTTGGGTGCGCTGTGTGTGTTTGGGTGCGCTGTGTGTGTCTGGGGTGCTGTGTGTGTATCTGGGGTGCTGTGTGTGTCTGGGGTGCAGTGTGTGTCTGGGGTGCTGTGTGTGTCTGGGGTGCTGTGTGTGTCTGGGGGTGCTGTGTGTGTCTGGGGGTGCTGTTTGGGAATTAATTTTAAATATATATATTTTTTTTTTATTAATAATTTTTTTTTTAAAGTTATGTCTCCCCCCCCCTCCCTTCTTACCTTTAGCCTGGGAGGGGGGGAGGGAGCCGTTCTGCCTGGGAGGGGGAGCCATGCTGCCTTCCCTGGTGGTCCAGTGGTGAGAGTGAACTCTAACCTATAGGTTAGAGTTCACTCTCGCGAGATCTGAGCGTTGCCGCGGCAACGCTCAGAATCTCGCGAGAGGACCCGGCGGAGCTGCTTGTTAGAGCTCCGCCGGTCCTCTCTCCCTCCCTCCCTCACCCAGCCGGCGGCCGCATCTCCCTGCCTGTGGGCCGGTGAGGGAGATCTTTGATCTCCCCACCTGCCCATGGAGGCACTATGCAAGGCCGGCGCTCGGATAGCGCTGGCCCTGCAGGGGCCGGCCGGGGAGATCCCCTGCCGGCCTCGGCCCCACGGCCATCGCGGCCGACCGGGCATTTGCCCGGTGTGCCCGATGGCCAGTCCGGGCCTGTACAACACAGATGAACACTCCCACAATGACATCACAATCCCTCCTCTCTATCCTGGAGATAATTGGGAAGTAATACAATTATCTCCAAGGACAGAGGCAAAACTCCATTATGCACATGGCAGTAAAAAGACAGTAAAATACACAAGGTTACATTTATTACATAAAATACAGACATGCAACATATCCCCAGATAGCTTAGGTCTGAGCGCACATTATTACTGAATGGCACTCAGACCACACACATAGAGTTCAATTGCCATGGAGCCAAAGTCTTTTATAGCAAGAATAGGCTCCATGGCATAGCTATCTGGGTTAAATGAGTTAATTCAGTAAATCTGTGAATGAACCGGCCGCGTGTGAACTGCAGACTGCTGCCATCCAGTGTTCAGTATGCGTAGCCGTGGCCACCCGGTATAGTCGGTTAACCATGGCTTCTGGGTAGTCAATTGGCGGTGCCTGCAAGCTAACCGCGGCTCCTGGGAGGCCAATAGACTGCTGTTTGTTCAGTAGATAGAATCTATCAAACGCCCGGGCAGAAATACATGAATACACCTTTCTGCATAGGAAAATAAAGTATTTAAATGCCGGTCCATAGTCAAAAGGCAGCAGGCAGGCAACCTCCAATGCACAGTGGCGGGATTGGTCTCATCACAGTACATCTGACAAAAAAATGGACCTTAAGGACCGCGGACGTACGGAATACGTCCGCAGCTAATTAGAGTTCTGGAAGCGATCATAATCACTTCCGGCTGCTCTGATGGTATTGCAGCGATGCCTCGATGTCGAAGGCATCATGCAATACCTCTCCTTATTGCCGGGAGCTTCCGGGTTGCTCCACGTGGCACCCGGCCGTCAAGCAGAGCATCGGAAGCAGAGTGCTTTGAGGGGTTGAGGCACTCAGTGAAGATTATACAGAGAAAAAAAATGAACAAAAAATATTAAATCAATTAATCTATTAACACCATGTGGCTCCAAAAGGCAGGGCATCATGGGGGATCTGGGGGTGTACCTAGCCTGCCTCATCATAGAGGCAGGCTAGGGACATCCAATCAGAGCTTTCCCCTAGAATAATATTTATTCTAACTATGAACCCCATTTGTCTGATTAGGTCAATATTAGTAAATATTGACTCTGATCAGTGTAGATCTCCCTCCCTCTCTTCACTTGTGTTTTAGTAAGAGAGGGAAAGAGATCTGTATTTTAGGTAGAGAAATTTAGGTAGTTTTAGGTAGAATTTTGTAAAATTGTGAGACCCAAAGGCTCTTTTCAGATCCATTAACCCCTATCTTGCCAGTGATCACTATAATCATTGGCTCTTGCACAGCAGCACTATTTTGCGGTCTGTGCATTTTTATATGGGTTAGTTTTTTGTGTTTTTTTTTTTTTTTGGTAAGACCCAAAACTTCTTTTCAGAGCCATTAACCCCTATCCTGCTCTTGCACAGCAGCACTTTTTTTGTGTGTGACCGTTCACTAAATTAAAGTAACTGTGATCGTGTCACAGAGCGCTGAGGAGGCGTATGCATATGCGTTAGTCTGACGCGTCCTAGTCTGACTCCAACCTTGATTTTGACCCTTCCAGGCGCTCAGATATATCACTAGATACTGTGTCTGCTGCTAGTGATGTATCTAGCTATGATGTAGCTGTTGCTGTTAGTCCCCCTGCCAGAAGTAGACCGTACTGCTGAGCGGTGGGTAGAGCCTCATCGCCAGAGGCCAGATATCCCATCCTTCACTGCAAATCCTGGCATCATTGTGGATGTCACAGGATTTAGCCCTCAGCAGTTTATGGAGGTTTTTCTGGGCGATGATGTATTGGGGAACATTGTCGCCCAAACTAATTTATATGCCCATCAAAGCAGCAATGGACCCCCATCGATGAGCCAGAATGAAAAAAAAATTCTGGGCATTGACTATGCTGATAGGCATCATAAAGAAGCCACCCATCCACTCCTACTGGAGCAGTAGCCACATCTGCTCTACCCCCATTTACTCCCAGTGTATGTCGAGGAAGTGGTATGAAATGATTCTGCATTTCACTCACTTCAGCGACAACAGCCTGTGCCCCCCCCAGGGAGCATCCCCAGTTTGATAGGCTGTATAAGATCTGCCCCCTGATTACCCACTTCGCTGCAAGGTTTGCAGAGGCTTATACACCTGGAAGGCATATATGCGTGAATGAATCCCTGATGAAGTATAAGGGAAGGCTGGGATTCGAGCAGTATATTCCTTCCAAGAGCTCCAGGTATGGTGTAAAGGTGTATAAGCTCTGTGATAGCAAGACCGGGTATACTTAGGCCTTCCGGGTGTATGAAGGAAAGGATACCCACCTTGACCCTCCAGGTTGCCCAGAACATATTGGAACAAGTGGCAAGATTGTCTGGGACCTGATATTCCCCCTGATGAACAATGGGTACCACTTGTATACTGACAATTTTTATACAAGTGTCCCTTTGTTCAAGCTACTGTATTGTTTTGATACTGTAGCTTGCGGTACAATAAAAAAAGAACCGTTCAGGTTTCCCAGGACAACTTGCACACACCTGGCTACGAAGAGGGGAGACCTCAGCTCTGGGCCAAGAGGAGCTGTTGGCAGTTAAGTACAGAGACAAGAGGGATGCGTACCTTCTTACCACCATCCACACTGAGGGGACTGTGGAGGTCTCTGTACGTGGCAGAGCTGAGAGCACAAAGAAGCCAGTGTGCATCAAGGCCTATAATTGGCATATGGGTGGGGTTGATCTGGCAGGTCAGTTGCTGCAGCCTTACCTAATTATACGGAAGACAAGGGCCTAGTACAAAAAGGTTGCAGATTGCAACCCACAGCGCTTTCTTGTTGTGCAAAAAAGAAAACCCTGGAATGCAACTGACTTTTTACAGTTTCAGTTCCAGATGATTTCGGGGATTTTGTAATGTGATGCACCTGCTCCCCGGGCTGTGATGGGATAGAGCAGAGTTGGGGCTACACATTTTATTTTTCAAATCCCCCCTACTGCGGCAAAGTAGAATCCCCAAAAAAGATGCATCGTCCTGATTGCCCTGGACAGCATGGACTCTGCATTGGGGACTGCTTCAAACGATACCACACACTGGTCCATTTAACAAAATTTATTTTAAAAATTAACATTTGCCGTTCAGTTTTTTAGTTTTTTTTGGGGTTATGTTTACCCAGGAGGCCTTGCAGAAAACAACCTGGAGTGTTTTCTTACAATAACCATCAGACTCTCCTAAATCACAGTCAAAAAGCAATGTGTGTGTCAAAATGAAAATTTAAAAATTACCACCACACATTTTCTCCATTTTTGTTTACTCAAATGATTGCATCAAAACACTAAGTATACAATACCGTGGGGTGTCAATCTTTAAAATATATGAAGCAGTTTTGGTGTATAGATCATTTCCCTGCAGTTTCATTGCTCAATTACTTGCCATTTAGGCGTTAAATCACTTTATTTATGCACCCTAGTCACACATCCCTGCATGTGACTTGCACAGCCTCCCTAAGCACTTCCTGTAAAGAGTCAGCTAATGTTTACACTTCCTTCATTGCAAATTCTATTTAATTTAAAATGTATTATCCCCTGCACTGTTGATAGCTAGCTAGACCCCACAGAAGCATTCAGTGTATGATTAAAGTTCACTTTAGAGAGCAGGTAATAAGAACTTTTAAAGGAAGTTACATCTAATTGAAAATGAAACCAATTTTTTTCATGCTTGGTGTGGGAGTCACAGCCAAGGGAGGTGTGACTAGGGCTGCATGGACCGAAACAAAAGGGATTTAACTCCTAAATTGCAGAGTTTTGAGCAGTGAGACTGCAGGATCATGATCTATACACCAAAACTGCTTCCTTAAAGCGGCACTGTCATGCCGAATTCTGTTTCTTTTTTTAACCCCTCTCCCGCCTCCACTACATCCAATTGACTCACTAGTCACCCCCAAATGCCCCTAAGCCCCCAGCATTACCTATTTTTTAATCCTTATTTTCTGCCCCGATCTATATTCAGGGCGCAGCCATCTTTGTGTGGGTAGGTGAAGTCCCTGTGGGACACGTCATCAGCCCACACTAGGCAGACTGTGAGATTCCCGCACATGCCCAGTGAAACACTTGGACATGCGAACGGGAATTTCATCTATTCATTCATTCATTCATCAGACAGACGAATGAGTGAATAGAAAGATTAGCCGAACAAACAAAAAAACACAATGTATCAGTGTATGTTTGTTCGTGCAGGTTATTACAAGGAGGGAGCTACCGGCATGCAGCTCCCTCCTTGTAATATGTAAAGATAGAAGCGGCAGGGAGCAGTGCTCCCCACCACTTCATAAGCCCCCCCAGGTCCCCCTCTCACTCTATGGGGGTCAATATGACCCCCATAATAGCACAAGGGAGATTAAAATCTCCCAAATGCCCCTACTCGCTATACCGCGAGTAGGGGCATGTCCACTAAACAGTGAGCAGCCTGTGGCTGCTCACTGTAAAAACCAAAAACAAAAAAAACTATTGGCCCCCACCCCTAAACAGTGAGAATGAGGGGGGGGCCAGTACTCCCCCCACCCCTGGGCGGCGGGTGGGGGCCATAATGAGAATGGGGGGGGACCTACTGCCCCCCCGCCCCCACACCTGGGCGGCGGGTGGGGGCAATAATGAGGGGGGAGACCTACTGCCCCCCCCTGCCCCCACCCCTGGGCGGCAGGTGGGGGCCATGAAGATAATGAGGGGGGGGACCTACTGTCCTCCCCCCCCACCCCTGGGCGGCGGGTGGGGGCCATAGTGAGAATGAGGGGGGGCAGTACTCCCCCCCCGGCCCCCACCCCTGGGCGGCGGGTGGGTGCCATGTGGGGGACCTGCCCCGGGCTACCCTGGGCGGATGGGGGCCATGAGATGAGGGGGGAACCTGCCTGTACTCTCACCGGCCCCACCCTGGGCGGGTGGGGGCCATAGTGAGAATGAGGGGGAGGGACCTACTGCCCCCCCCGGCCCCCACCCCTGGGCGGCGGGTGGGGGCCATAATGAGAATGGGGGGGACCTACTGCCCCCCCCCGGCCCCCACCCCTGGGCGGCGGGTGGGGGCCATAATGAGAAAGGGGGGGGGACCTACTGCCACCCCCACCCCTGGGCGGCGGGTGGGGGCCATGAAGATAATGAGGGGGGGACCTACTGTCCTCCCCCCCCACCCCTGGGCGGCGGGTGGGGGCCCTAAGTCAATTACCCCCCCCACACCAAGGTGACTAGGTGTCCCCAAGCCCCTAGTCACCCACCCCACACCCAAAAAAAAAAGTCCCTACCTACCCCCCCTCACCCTAAAAAATAGTGAGGGGGATAAAATAACTAACCTGTAAAATAAAATTAAACTTACCATTCGACGTCTTCTTTTTTCTCAAATCTTTTTTCAGCCCCAAAAAAGGCCAAATAAAAAAACCATCATAACCGTTGAATTGAAAATAAAATAAAAATCCCGGTATAAAAACCGGCCGAGGAAAAACCAAGAGGCATAAAAAAATAAATCCATCTTCACCCCATGGAGGGCTCCGCTTGAGCCTAAGGCTCATAGGAGGAGGGCAGTAGGGGGGCAGTAGGTCCCCACCCGCCCGCCAGGGGTACAGGGGCTTGGGGGAGGACAGTAGAGTTTTCCCCTCCCTCACATTATCTTCATGGACCCACCATGCGCCCAGGGGTGGGGACCGGGGGGGGCAGTAGGTCCCCCCCCTCATTCTCACTATGGCCCCCACCCGCCGCCCAGGGGTGGGGGCCGGGGGGGGCAGTAGGTCCCCCCCATTCTCCTTATGGCCCCCACCCGCCGCCCAGGGGTGGGGGCCGGGGGGGGAGGACAGTAGGTCCCCCCCCTCATTATCTTCATGGCCCCCACCCGCCGCCCAGGGGTGGGGGCGGGGGGGGGGCAGTAGGTCCCCTCCCCCTCATTATTGCCCCCACCCGCCGCTCAGGGGTGGGGGCCGGGGGGGGCAGTAGGTCATTTGGTCTCCCCCCCTTATTTTATTTTAGGGCCCCCACCCGTCGTTTAGGGGTGGGGGCCAATAGTTTTTTTTACAGTGAGCAGCCACAGGCTGCTCACTGTTTACCAGACATGCCCCTACTCGCAGTATAGCGAGTAGGGGCATATTACATACTAATACTAAGTAATTTTTACTTGGTATTAGTAAAGTTGGCTGAAAGACCAATTTAGGTCTTTCAGCCTTTTAGTAGATAACTCCCTGATACCGTGGGAATTAGGGAGTTATCTACTAAGCGGCTGCAAGATGCAGCCACAGCAAGAATAGGATCAGAGTTTCATTCATTCGAATGAAATTCTGGTCCGAATAAAGTGCCGAATTGCGTTCTAAAAGAAACGAACAGACTGTTGTCATTCAGTTAGAACGCAATTCGGCAGTTTTGTGTAAAATGACAGGAAGCATTGTGGGAACACTGAGGAAAGCTAGGGATCATGGGAAAATTGCTCTGACCAGCGGAAATGAAGCACACTTTGCTCCTCCGCTGGTCAAGCGGAGGAATCCCTCCATAAGGCAAAGAGTCCCTACTTTGTCTTATGATTTTAAAGAAAACTAAAGAAGACCGGAAGAAAAGAATAACAGATCCTGAGAGAGGGGGAGAAGAGGAAGAGATTGAGGAAAGGTAAGTTCGGCATGACAGTGCCGCTTTAAGCTAAAGTCGTTTTGTTGACTATAGTGTCCCTTTAATACGTGGCAAAGGTTAAAGCAGATGTTTACAATCTAACAAGAATTGTGATGAGTATAATCAAAGATATGACTGTATTGTACAAACATAACATTGTGAGTTTTTTGTTGTTAATAGGATGTCTGTTAAATAATTAGTTTAGCAATTTAACTTCTCATTTTTATGTAAGGTGTGGTTTTTTTATTTTCATTTATTTTTAATTTGTTTGTTGTGTAAATTACTGTAACTCTTTAAGGATCAGTAGAATTCTTCGCTGTCATCACAATCCGATCCCTAAAACGCCTTTATGGAATGACCTGCAATAGTATTAACATTATAGTTCTTAAATTAGTGAGGCATTCCACTGGGCATATGGCACTTAAAGATCAGATTGTTGTGACCGAATGGATCATAATTGATCCTTAAAGGAACAGATTCCATTGTTTTTGTATTGGTTTAAATATTTTTTGCCATATTAAATTACTAATATAGTGTGTTTTTTGTTTGCTACAGGAAAATTTTGAAGATGCCTTTGAAAATATCCCAGTGTGAGTATTCACTATAGCCATATCAAATTATTGTATTTTTTTATTTATTTTTAAAAGATATTTATTTTTTTATATATAATGCCATTTATGCTTCGTCTTACATTTTTGTTCTTCGATTATTTAATGTTACTTTTATATATTTGCATTTCTTTACAAACTTTGTAAATGGAACAATGCGGCTAACATTCCAATGGCTTCATATTAATTATTAGAGGTGTTAAACCATGGCTCTCCAGCTGACTAAAATTCTCAATCACAGGGTTT
>OW240917.1:123904675-123934662 GCA_933207985.1 Pelobates cultripes | reverse complement strand
AACAGACACACACACACACTAACAGACACACACACACTCACGGGCAAACACACACTAGCAGACACACACACACACACTCACTGACACACAGTCAGACACACACATACACACTAACAGACAAACACAGTCAGACACACACACTAACAGACATACACTCACTCACTAGCAGACACACACACACACACACATTCACACAGTCAGACACACACACTAACAAACACACACACACACACACACATTAACAGACACACTCACTGACACACACACAGGCAAACACACTCACACTAACAGACACACACATAGTCAGACACACACACACACACTAACAGACACACACACACACTCACTAGCAGACACACACACTCACTAGCAGACACACACACACACACACACTAACACTCAGACACACACATACACACTAACAGACACACACTCACTCATTAGCAGACACACACTAGCAGACACACACTCACACACTAGCAGACACACACACACTCACACTCACACAGTCAAACACACACACACTAACAAACACACACATTAACAGACACACTCACAGACATATACACACACTCACTCACATTAACACATTTTTATTTTTATTTACCCTTACCTTTGGGAGTGCTGGGGGGGGGTTTCTCTCTCCCTGGTGGTCCAGTGGCTACCGGGCGGCTGGCGAGGGAGCACTTCCTCTGAGCGGTCTGCTCAGCTCCCTCGCGCGCCGCATAGTGAGGCTGGGAGCTGGGTCGATGACGTCATATTCCGGCTCCCAGCCTCACTCTGCAGCACGCGAGGGAGCTGAGCAGACCGCTCAGAGGAAGTTCTCCCTCGCCAGCCGCCCGCCCAGCACCCGGCATGTCTGTTAGCCGCGAGGCTAACTAGGCATTTGCCCTGGGCATTTGGGGGCGGCGTTTTTTGCCGCCCCCTGGAAAATGCCGCCCAAGGCAAATGCCTTGTTTGCCTCGCGGCTAAAACGCCCCTGCAAGTGGGGCTTCCTTTTGTAGTAGGTCATGACCACTTAGTAAAGTGAGAAATGCATGTGTCATCTCAGGAACCTAATAAATATAGGAGACTCCAGTTTCTACTTTAAACATGAACTCTGAACTGTGTATATAACTGTCTGAACTGTGTATATAATTGTCTGATGTGTAAAGACCTGTAGTAAATAGTAAAACTGCTGGCTGTGGAGGTTAGGCATTGCATTATAATTATACAATGTGCTCCATTGCTCAATAAAGCTCTGGGCTCCCTCTTTGTGCCACGGGGGCAAGCACTACAAGTTCTGTCCAGAAAGACTTTATAGTAAGATATGTTATTTTTCCTTGAAAACATGCCATCGAAGATGATTTATATTTGCAAGTTTATAGCTAATCTAGCAATCACATTGCATAGATTAATCATAACATGATGAATGTTTTCTACCTGCCTCCAGGAATAACAAAACACTTGAAAGCAAATGCAACATCACAAACAGCCTGCAAAACAAGAAGATATCTGAGGAACAAGATAGTAAAATGTCTGAGGTAACAATATGGCAATGTAAAATGAAAAATAGAAAACCAGAATTCTAAAAAGGGTGCAATGACCCTCATCTCATACAAATATTTATATATATTTTGGAATAAAATATTACATAGCATACAGACTCAGAATTTCTAGTCAGAACCTTCAAGTTCTGAAAATGGACATGCACATGCCATTAAGCACCCAAGAAATTAATGACCTTTTACTATTGGCTTTGCTTTTTTTGTTTCCTGCGCTACATTGAGTCTTGGTGGCTGGCCTGACTAGGAAAATACACTATGTAGCCAAAGGTTTTTAGACACCACTTTTAATTGAGTTTAGGTGTTTCTCTCTTATCCATTGCTAAAAGGTGCACAAAACCCAACTCATGAAACCTCCATAATCAAACACTGACAGTACAATGGGACATACCGTAGACTCGGTGACTTTAAATGTGTTCTCATAATCTCTTGCTTTTGAGTAATGTACACAAGAGTAGAGTGGTGTAATCCAGACGTGGACTCCTAGATGAGTTTAGCTTGGAAAAATTTGAGTGGCCTGTACAGAGCTCTGACCTTAACCCAATTGAACACCTTTTAGATAAATTAGAATTCTAATTGCGAGCCAGACCTTCCAATGTTGGTGCCTGAAATCAGAAATACTCTATTGACTGAATGGGTGCAAATGCACAATCCAAAATATTGTGCAATGTCTCCTCAGAATAGTGGCAAAGAAGGGGTGCAACTCTATATTAATGCCCATAGTTTTCTAATGTGACATTTGTTACTTCACTCAAAGTACTTTTTTGGTTTAAAATGCATATGTGAAGACTCCGAAAGAGCTTTTGGACCAAAGGAGTTAAATTTTTCAGGCTTTCCGGCTTTTTCCACTGCTCTCTTCCCCTTACTCTGCGGCATCGTATAGAATGGACTAACTGGACATTTTACAGCCGTATAAACAGCGATCTTCACATAAGACAGTTGTGCTGGGCATCTTTATTAATCAAGCTTCCTATATTAAGAAAACAACAGATGCTCAAAATCGAACACATTTACGAGCGTTAAGAGATACAACTGAACAACAATATATAGCTCCCACACCAGCATTACAAAAAAACAATAGATCAAAATGAACAAGTCCCATGAGTAAAATGGTATATATTTTACAAAGTTTAAAAACCAGGGACTATGCCCACAGCAATAAAACTGGAAAAGTATTGTCTTTACGTTTACGTCAGTGGTAGTCAACCTTTTTCTACCTACCGCCCACTAATACATCGTTCTTGATGGAAATATTTCCTTACCGCCCACCAGTTTTCGCGCAAGTGCAGAATATTTTTTAGAAAGGAGGGTGTTTTAAAAAAAATAAATGTACGTACATTTATATTTTTATTTCAACTTAATGCATGTTTATAATGTTTTTAACTTTATAAAGTTTAATGAGAAAACAATAAAGTAAATTGAAATTACCTTTACTAGTGATTAATGAGATCCTTGAGGTTGATGCTGCGAGACTAAATATTTGATATCTGGTTCGATTTTCCGTAAGGAACAAACAAAGGTCTCCTCTTTCGGTGATATTCAGACGACTTCTCTGTTTGCGCATAATATGATTTCTCATCTGTGCGTCAGCTCCCCTCCTCTCCCTCCTCAATTCCCCTCCCCACCTTTTTTTTTTCCTTTTTTCTATTTTTTAACCTTCCTTATAGCAATGCCCAGTAGGAAGGCTGAGCTAGGTAGCCCACTTACTATTACTTACTATAGCCCACTATAACAGACAGGCACACATACATACAGACACACACACAAGACACACATACACACACACAAGACACACATACACACATACAAAGACACATACATACAAACAGACAGGCACACATACAGACACACACACAGAGACATGCACACATACACACAGACACAAATGAGACATACATACAAAGACACACACACATACAGACAGACACAAGACACACATGCATACAAAGACACATACATAAGACACACATACATACAAATACACATACACACACAACACATACATACAAAGACAAGACACATACATACAGACAGACACACACACACAAGACATACATACAAAGATACACACATACATACAAAGACACATACATAAGACACACATACATACAAAGACACAATGTGTTGTTTTTTTTAAATAATCCCTGGTGGAGGAATCATTATTTTCCACCAGGGATTATTAAAACAAATTATTAAAAGCAAACACATTTCCCTTGATACAGTGCCATAGTTGCCAACATTTGAAAAAAAAATTCCAATATCATTTTGCAGCACAGCTATCAATTACTGTCTGAGTATAATATCCCTGGACAGTCAGTGCTCTCTGTATAATACAGGGTTGTGTGTATAATAAATTGGAACAGTCAGTGCACCCTGTATAGTGCTGCTCTCTGTATAATACAGGGTTGTGTGTATAATAAATTGGGACAGTCAGTGCACCCTGTATATATATATATACACACACACACACGCGGCGTGTGTTTGTGCTTTAGGGTGCACACCCTAATGCAATAGGCTGCGCACGCCTATGCTCCCACACCAGCATTACAAGAAACAATAGGTCAAAATGAACAAGTCCCATGAGTAAAATGGTATATATTTTACAAAGTTTAAAAACCAGGGACTATGCCCACAGCAATAAAACTGGAAAAGTATTGTCTTTACGTTTACGTCAGTGGTAGTCAACCTCTTTCTACCTACCGCCCACTAATACATCGTTCTTGATGGAAATATTTCCTTACCGCCCACCAGTTTTCGCGCAAGTGCAGAATATTTTTTAGAAAGGAGGGTGTTTTAAAAAAAATAAATGTACGTACATTTATATTTTTATTTCAACTTAATGCATGTTTATAATGTTTTTAACTTTATAAAGTTTAATGAGAAAACGAAAAAGTAAATTGAAATTACCTTTACTAATGATTAATGAGATCGTTGAGGTTGATGCTGCGAGACTAAATATTTGATATCTGGTTCGATTTCCGTAAGGAACAAACAAAGGTCTCCTCTTTCGGTGAAATTCAGACGACTTCTCTGTTTGCGCATAATATGATTTCTCATCTGTGCGTCAGCTCCCCTCCTCTCCCTCCTCAATTCCCCTCCCCACTTTTTTTTCCCTTTTTTCTATTTTTTAACCTTACTTATAGCAATGCCCAGTAGGAAGGCTGAGCTAGGTAGCCCACTTACTATTACTTACTATAGCCCACTATAACAGACAGGCACACATACATACAGACACACACACAAGACACACATACACACACACAAGACACACATACACACATACAAAGACACATACATACAAACAGACAGGCACACATACAGACACACACACAGAGACATGCACACATACACACAGACACAAATGAGACATACATACAAAGACACACACACATACAGACAGACACAAGACACACATGCATACAAAGACACATACATAAGACACACATACATACAAATACACATACACACACAACACATACATACAAAGACAAGACACATACATACAGACAGACACACACACACAAGACATACATACAAAGATACACACATACATACAAAGACACATACATAAGACACACATACATACAAAGACACAATGTGTTGTTTTTTTTAAATAATCCCTGGTGGAGGAATCATTATTTTCCACCAGGGATTATTAAAACAAATTATTAAAAGCAAACACATTTCCCTTGATACAGTGCCATAGTTGCCAACATTTGAAAAAAAAATTCCAATATCATTTTGCAGCACAGCTATCAATTACTGTCTGAGTATAATATCCCTGGACAGTCAGTGCTCTCTGTATAATACAGGGTTGTGTGTATAATAAATTGGAACAGTCAGTGCACCCTGTATAGCGCTGCTCTCTGTATAATACAGGGTTGTGTGTATAATAAATTGGGACAGTCAGTGCACCCTGTATAGTGCTTCTCTCTGTATAATACAGGTCTGTTTGTGTATAATATCCCAAGACACAGAGCAGCACTATACAGGGAACACTGACTGTTCCAGAATATTATACAGGCACAGACCTGTATTATACAAAGAGCAGCACTATACAGGAAGCACTGACTATCCCGGGATATTATACACACACAGATCTGTATTATACAGAGAACAGCACTATAGTATTATACAGATAGCTGAGCATATACCCCATGTCCTAATCTCTAGACTACTAGTACCTGTCAACAGCAGCTTCCAGGCGCATGTAGCAGGGCTAAAGTGTGCGGCAGCTCACACAGATGATTCAGCGGTAAAGCGCACTCGCTGGCAGAGCCAAACTGGGAATCCAAAGCAGCCCTGGAAAATAATGTATGCCATTGCTACAAGTCAATATATATATATATATATATATATATATATATATATATATATATATATATAAAGTTTCTTATTGCTCCTTGCACTCACACTTGTTAGCTTTTAACTTATTCAAAACGCCGGGTGCATTCTAGCCAGTCCCAAAAAGTATTATACAGTCAATGAAGGCTTGCACTCACGGTCTTTTCTTCATAAAAATTTCCTTTATTTCAACACCATTAAAATATGATCGACGTTACAGCCATCGTCTGTGGCTTTCATCAGGATCAGTTTTAAGTCAATACACACAGACACACACGCACAGACTTCTGAGTTCATACACACACATACACACTGCTGAGTCCATACACACAGACTGCTGAGTTTATACACACACATACTGCTGAGTCCACACACACAGACTGCTGAGTTCATACACACACACACACACATGATGTGGGGGGGCATGGCCCCATCTGGCCCCCCCTAGCGATGCCACTGGTGGTGGCTCAGGTGGATGGGAGTCAGAGTTCCCACTCTGACACCCTCTGCTTCCTCCCGCGCGGTCTGTGTGTTAGCTGGGAGGAGTGACGTGCAGTCACTTCCTCCCAGCGTGTGATGTAATAACAGGGGGCCCGGTCACGCTGTTAAAGCGCCCAGCACTGATCAGGCCCCCTTACATTCCACATCCATCGGGTGGCCCTGACAGCATGGGCCACCTGATGGACCCCTTGGATGGCGGCCTGGCGGCCACAAATGGTGATGGTGGTACCCGGTTGCAGGGGTACCTCTGGCTCGCACCCGCCCTCCCGCCCACCCAATCTCTCAAAATGAGGAAATCCCTACCGCCCACCTGGAATCCTGAAACGCCCACTAGTGGTGACCTCCAGCATCGCTCAATTCCCCATTGAAAAGCATTTTCAATGCTTTCCTATGGAGAGCTCTAATGCACATGCGTGGCATTGCCACGCATGCACATTAGGTCTCCACGGCCAGCGGGTGGGATCAGTCTTGCCCACCATCCGACGTAATAAAGAAGAGCAGCAGCTGCGACCCAAAACCACCCGAGGGACGGTGGGGGTCTCAGGTAAGTGACTGAAGGGGTTTTCACCCCTTCAGCAACCGGGGATTGGGAGGTAGGAGCAGTGGCGTACACACAACGCATGGGGCCCCGGTGTGAAAACTGATCCATGGGCCCCCCGCACGCTTAGTCTGCGCGGGCTGGAGCCGCAACACATGGCAGCAGGCACCTGGTCGCAGGGGTCACAGGGCTGCGACCCCTGCGACCGCGGTACATACGCCAGTGCATGCAGATACAATTATAGGACCACTACAGACACCCAGATCACATCAGCTCAATTAAGTGGTCTGGGTGCTAGGTCCCTCTAGTTTTAACCCTGCAGCTGAAAACATAACAGTCCTCCAGCGTAGCAAGGTGTGTGGAGAATGCTTGTTGTGTTTTGTGGACGTTTTGCAGGGAGTATTTCACATTGGTCACTTCCTGCCTCACATATATGATGTCCTCTTCAGTGACTCTCACCCAGTCTTTAACCACCTGTAAGTCAGCCTGGATGACTGATATATCTTGCTTGGTGGCCAGAGCTGATATATTGGGGAAGCCTGCAGCGGTTTGCTCTGGTGCTTGTGGCAGGGTGTGAGCTTGAGGGCAGTCAAATCTGTGGGTCTGAGAGTCTGCAGAGACCTCCTGGTTCTCTGGGGTCACCATTTTGGGCAGGGCCTGGCGAGCAATAGAGCCCCGATGTCTTGGGATTTACTTGGTGTACCTGGCGGAGGTTTCTGTGAGTGTCTCCACATGGTTGAGGGCCAATCAGCAGTTAGGTTGTTTTCTGTGATACAGTCCGAATCGTGCTGTAAGGCATGTAGGGAGATGGTAGGCCGCAGGCTGTTTTCGACGCCGGCTCTGTCCGGAATTAGCAAAGAAGAGCATGTGCCAACACTGGGAGTTGCCAGAGTGTAGATGCTTGTGTGGATGTCGTTGGATGTATCTTAAGATACATGTCAAATTGTACAGAGCACTGTCGGAGCTGTGGAAAATGGCGTCTGCTTCATTCTGCGGTTAAGCCCCACCCTGTACCCGCAGCTGGTTCCCTTATTTACCACTATAATGTTTTAAAGCATAGAACTTAGCAGGGCTAACCATACAGATATCTTAGCCATAATCGTATATAGTTAGTAAGAGATCCTCTATTTAACATATATAAATAATTGAGAATACAATATAAAATAAGGATTGTCTTGGAAGAAAAAAAGTTTTGTCTTTTAGATATTTATTATATAAAAATATAAATATAGACATATAAAATACATTACAATAATTTATAGCAGAGTTTATAAGATTAAACTAAATGCTTGCAAATATCATTAATAGATTAACATACTCTCCTGAACATGTCATGTCAGTCTCTGTCATTTTAAGATGGAGCAGCGTCTGTCTCCAAATCTCTCCTCTGTCCCTTACCATTTGAAAGTACACCTATTTATACCTTAGGTGTCTTCATTTTAGGCTTACCGTAGTTCATATATGAAAAAGTAACTTCTTTTACTTTTATTCATTTTAGGACCTCCCTTAACTTGGCAAAAATACAAGGCCATAACGTAAGGGTGCACACGTCATGGAAAATCCCCTGACTTTGGACAAGACGGCATCTTAAAGTCTGAACATCTTATCTACTGGTTTATTTGTAATGACCTAGACATCTTATTTATTGTTTATACTACATTTCCATTATCCCGGACAAAATGGAGTACGTCAGGATGACGTAGCATAGCCTTGAATATATTATTGCATTACTTGTTTTGTATTAAGCTAACACAAATTGGCATGAATATATTATGCACTGAAAGTAGGTAACAGGTCATTGCTTAAATAAACATATATGAAAAACAAAATGTTCCATTTCTAACACCTTATCAGTTTGCAATATCTCTTAAAGACAAAGTACACAGTTTGAGGAATACAATATTTCATTCTAAAACTTGTAATATTTGCATTTGCCCATAACAGCCCTCCGACCAATTTCCCTTTTAAATCTGGATATTAAAATATTTTCAAAAAAAATTTCCAACAGATTATTATACATTATTCCGATAATTGTACATAATGATCAACTGAGTTTTGTTAAGGGCTGGCAGGGAACAGATGGGATCAGAAAGGTGATTGACTTGATGTATAGCTTGCAGGGATGGGGGAACAGTCTATTCCTTTCATTAGATGCTGAAAAAGCCTTTGATAGGTTGCACTGGCCCTTCCTCCTTGCAGTATTAGAAAAATTCCAATTTCCACTAAATTTTATTAGGGTAATTACGGCGTTGTATAGCAACCAAGTAGCGATGGTCATAAATAATGGTTTTGCATCACCAATGTTTTATATAACCAACGGCTCTAGGCAAGGATGTCCCTTATGCCCTGCATTATATATTTTAGCATTAGAACCACTTACCACTCTAATTCGAACTCATCCTAATATATACAGAATACGAATTCATCAAAACGAATATAAGTTGACACTTTTTGTGGATGATATCCTTCTTACTCTCCTTAGACTGTGGGAATCTCTGCCAACACTTGTATCCACTTTAGAGATAGCCTCTGTTCGTATTACAAATTATATCCTACAAAAACACAGGCTATGAGTTTCAATATACCACAAACAACTTTACAAACCCTTAAACAAACCTTCCAACTTGATTGGAAGATTGATTATTTAACTTTTGTTGTGGATAAAACTTAGGGCTTTAGTAAATAAATTATATAAAGCAAATTTTATGGAATTACAAACACATATTACAACACTTCCGGCTAATTGGAGAAACAAAATTATGTCTTGGTCAGGTTGAATGGCTGCTGTCATTCCTAAATATCAATATCTGTTTTGAAATCTTACGATCAAAATTTCAAAAATTTTATTGTAGAAAATGAAAGGCTAATTAATAGATTTATTTGGGCAAAAAAGTCAGAGAGTTTCTGCAGCTATTTTTTTATCGTCATTTTTGTAATGGAGGCATGAGCCTACCGAATATTAAAAAATTATTATCTGGCAGCTAATATCAACCCATTAGTAATAGCACAAATACAGAGAAATCCACCACAATGGGTAAATCTTGAGTCAATAGTAACACAAGGCCATTATTTTCCTTCTTTATTGTGGCTTCCTAACCATCTTCGTCCAAAAAAGATACCTATGCTTCCCACAAATTAAATATTTGTAATGTATATAGATACAAATATTGTTCACATAATCTTTATTCTCCAGCAATGACCATTACTACTTTTCATTCTATAATACCAAATTTAAATTTTCAGCTTTGGGAAAGACTGAATTTATATGTTTATCAATTGATTCAAGATAATAAGGTTATAGAGTTTATATACCTTCCACAAACTTATAATCTCCCAAATATATTTCTTGTACTTACAATTAAAAATGTGGCTATTGAGATATTATACTCCAGTGTACAGGTCTGTACATGGGCAGCAGCTGACGAGCCTTGAGAAAATACTTACAAAGCAGGCAGCACCTATGAAAATTATATCAAAACTTTATGCAGGCCTGAATCCTAATAATAATATTTATCAATTACCCTTTATACAGGCTTGGCAACATGGCTTAAAAGTTACAATTGAAGAAACAACTTGGCAAAAATCACTTTCCTCATTTAAAAAATTTACATTATGCAGTAATCATATAGAATTTTCAAGAACATTTTTATATAGATGGTACTTAGTGCCAAAGTGTTTACATTGAATTAATTTCAATATATCTGACAAATGTTAAAGATGCCAGGAAGAACCTGGAGACATGCTCCACATATGGTGGGCATGCCCTAAAATAAACTATTGGAAGAAAGTAGCAGATTTAATGAACAAAATAACGGGAATACATATTGTGCATAATCCTGAAACTTTCTTGTTACAAAATTATCCCCAAAAATATAAATATTGCTGCACTTACAGTTAAAAGTCGGAACTGGAGGAATAATATAGCCCCAACATTGGATGAGTGTCCATCTTATTGAGGTTATCTGAAACAGCTAGACGAGGTGCAAATCAAAAGAATAAAATTTGGAAAATAGCATGGGAAAAATGGAATGAAGCATTTAATTTGGCCAACTCAGTGTCAGGATTATATTGATCCAGCACGCAGAATAGTATCACACCCTAGAACTAAGGGTAACGTATTACCGGACATTAGAATGGCTGGACTTAGTGTACCCGAGTCAGAAAAGTAGCTGAGGTCAGGGACACAGAACGAGACATAGCGATAAGGAAAAGCCAAAACTCAAGGATACCAGAAATCAGGGAAGTCAAAATGAAGCCAAAGTCAACAAACAGAAAAACACGATCAGGAACACACTCTCAGATAACCATCTAAGGGAAATCACGACAGGGCAATGAGCTAAGGAATAAGTGAGTTTAAATAACCCTCTTGCAGATCTGATTGGCTGTACCTAGCCCTTGACACCAAAACATGCGTCTTTTGCGTGAAGTCCCACGCACGTCGAAGTCATCTTTACTGTGGACGGACGTGGGGCTATATAATTGCGTGGGTCCGCAGTGTCTGGCGTGCACCGACATGCCGCACAAGCCAGGCATCATGGCACAAAAGCGCCATGCGGCACTCCCCTCGCTCTTCAGAAGGTAATTATCTCCGTTTTTGCTACATGGATACGAAGGATCTGTGACACTCAGATATTATATAAGCTAATCTTGCTTGTGAAACTCGACAGCTGTGCCTGGTAGAGTATTGAGCTAAATAAGTATATAACTATAAAATGGTCCTGATAAACAAAGGTATATGATTACTCTCTTACCTTCTCCCTTTTTAATCTTTAGTTCTTCTTTTCCTTTATTTACTTACTTATTTTGTTTTATGAAAATGATATGTTCACAATATTGTTTATGAATGACATATTGAAAAAATCGAAGAAAGGCAAATTATCTTTGAATATAAGTATTGATCACAAAAGTATAATCAAAAAAGATGTATGATTATTATGATAATTGTCAATTTTATTGTTATATTCAAATGTGAACTAAAAATTTACAATGAAAAATAAAATAAAAAAAACATATTTGTCTTCTATTCAGTGCTCCAGTGAAAGAAAGCAGTTTAGAAAGCAGTATTTATGTACTTGATCTTTTACATCATAGTTTGTAACGCTGCTTTTTAATTAGAAAAAGAACAAGAAATGCACAACTTCTCCGGTGACACGACATCTCCGGTGACAAAAAGGTTAATGCATCACTATCACAAAAAAATAGTTATATATGAAACTAAAGAAATAAAACAGAGGAAGGGGATAGCATCTCTTGCATACTTCTCCAGCACTCAAAAACGTAATTTGCACAACTTTATATTATTTTTTTTCTTTTCTCTACTGGGATTTAGGATGTTTCTGCAAAATGAGGGCAGGTTTGAATGCTGCTGTTAGATCCCATTTGCAAGAACCACTGGTTGACAATTTGATGGCTTTACAAAGAATCTTTCAAATGCAGTTTTTTTCTAAGCAGAGCAGTAATAATATATCATGTACTACATTACAGTACTTTGTCATTCACTTATTTTAAAAGGATAATGTTCTATGTACAAAGATTTACCATTTCCAGTTGAGCTTCCAGGTGTGCATGAATAGAGTTCATTGGAGATAATCTTAAAGGAACACTATAGTGTCAGAAATACAAACATGTATTCCTGGCATTATAATGCTGGTATAGCTGTTTAGGTAACCAGTCCCACTGAGATCAGCAAATCCAATTGATGGTCTCAGTAAATCCAATGCTTTAACATAGGAAGGCATCGGGATGATATTATACATGCACAGCAAAAACATAATTTGGACCTGACCACTCCCTGTATCAGTTTTACTTGATGATTTAAATTCCATGGCAAAAAAAGGTCTTCTGAAAAAAAATATATATACCAAGGGCAAGACATAAAATAACTAAAGACAACTCAAAACCCATGTTGTTTATCTGCAATGTTGTTTTTTTGGTTAACTGAAAAGAACTATGGTGAGATTACTTACAAGAACAATTGCTAAGAACTGCTAAAATTGAATCCATATATTGGGAGCCTGAAAATTAGCCATTTACATCAATTTATGCTGAGACATATGTCTTGTCTTTTTTCACAGGCAGTGGACCTCATTGGATAATTAGATCAGACAATGAGTTCTCTTTTTTAGAGTATCTGGCTTTTAAGAATGTCAATCTCAATTGCCAGAAAATGAGGATTCCAGCATAGATATACAATGTTTAAATGTGTTAAAAACCTTATAGAAAATGAAAGATTCCTCATGCTGCTAAATAATTGCTGGATTTTAAATTTATTCTGGGCAGTATATGTCAGAAACATCCTGCTCTCTCTGTGCATACTGACAAAGGCAAATGCCAGGGAGTCAACTTGTGGCTACTAAGTTACAGGGTAGATCAGAGTGGCTGTCTACAGTTAATTTAATTTTTTGGATCTCAAACACATACTTGTTATATAGAATAAGTAAACATAATATAAAAAAAAATCTTGGCAAAGGATATTTTCCTTTTAAATTGCCATAGCCAATGTAATATTTTTGGACAAGCTTTTCAAATGATCACAAACTGTTAAAAAAAAAAATATTTATCTATAGATGTCATCATTAAAGTCTATAGGAATATTTATAGAAAAGTTTTTCTAACACATTTAAAAAGATTATTCAAGAGAGAAACTAACAAATGAAAAGAGAAAAAGAATAAGAATGACAGTAATAAAAGCGAGAAGTTACAAAAAGTAGAACACAATGTAACCTCAAAGAATAACTTAGTTATACAATATATTGGCAGTTTCTCCTAGAGCTATACAATCTTGTTATCAAGAGGGCAAAACATGCAGGAACATAGCTGAGAAATATGAATATGCAGTCTAATATTTTTTTTACTATAGCCTACTTTTTGAAGATAATATCAATACGGGTTATCTTTAGCACCAGTCTTGGACTTATTATACAGCACTGTGAAATATGTTGGAGCTTTATATACAAACTAATTGTAATTGTCAGTTAAAAAGTTTGACCTTAGTGGATGAATTCTGTATAAATGGTAAACTTGAAAAATGGGGTTAACAGCTCAACCAATTTGATAAATTGTAAAATACCTTAAATTTATCATATGTATTCACTTCACATGAATGTGTTATTTAATTAACATGTCATTTGTGATAGCATTTTAAAGTTAAATTGCTTTGACAACAGAGAAGGATGCCAATTTCAAAATGAATAAAAACAACTAAACAGAACTTGGATGCTTTATATTTTATCTAATATGTAAACCCCTTCATTCATTTTACTAAAGAGGGTTGATTGCATTTCTATATCTACATATAGTTTATTATAATGACACATTTATAATTATACAAACTTTGATAACTTCCTATGAAATTAAATTTCTGACTTAGACATTATATATTTTAATGATTATAATAAGCATACAGTATGTCTGTACACCATGCCTGACAAATTGTCAGTTCTGAAATTGCTGTAATTAAAATGTTATTTGCACTACGCTCAGCAAATCACGCTAAACAAAAAACTAAACTAGCTATTAGATTTTATAGACAGTTTTGTGCTTTTTTTTGTTCATTTGAATTGGAAGACTTGAAGATTTGTTTTGGTCTGAACTGCCATTCGTCTGAATTTGGGCCAGCTGGGTGATAGGTCAAATATCTGAACTCCAAGCCGAAATGTATTCAATTCATGAACTAACTAAAAAAAAGCCGAACATGTTAATTTTGTTTTGTGATTCTAGGTTTTGCAATGGCGCTAATAAAAAGATGATTGATGACTAAATGTTGATTTTAATCACATATCAAGTGAGCAGTGAGAAGGTGAAGGAAAAAAAGAAGAAGCATTAAAAGTATATAATATTTATATATATACTTTTTTTTACTGCTTCTCTTCTTTATACAGTGGGCTGCAAAAAAATATATATATATATATATATATATATATATATATATATCACTACGCGGATTGGCCTATTTTTGCATCCTTCTAGTTCATCTGATTCACTTCCTTTTCAGTTTAAAAATTATGCCAAGCCAAGCCAAACCAACATACAGCTGGAATTAGCATACCGAAAAAATTAAAGCCACATTTTCTTGCTGTGCACAAGTCTAGAATGGGTTTTGCTGCATAATACTAAGTTGCACCATTTGGTGCAGGACTTTATAGAAAAATGGCACTAAGCTGGGTTTTTTACTAAAAGATTGACCTAATTGACAATTGCTGGATAAATTGCTTCATGTTTAAATCCAAAATCTATTTTTGAGATGTGACACATTTTTTTCCATCATACTTTCACTTTTTCTCTTTAAGTTTACCTATACATATTATATATATATTTTAAAGGAAATATAGGGCTTTCTTTCGACAACCAATATGTATACATTACATTAAATACAAATAAAATTTTTAAAATTGGAAAAAAATGACAAAAACACATTTTGTTTTCTCAGTTTTACATTTAATAATTTCTACACACCAAGTGCAAACAAAGAAAATTAACTCAAAATAGATTCACTAGTTAGTCCTGATTGTTAAAATGTCCAGTATGTCTATGACTTAAATTAGTCTTTGAAAGTTATAAAACAAGTAATGCAAGGAGTGAATTGCAGTTTTAAAGCTAAAATGTTGCAAAATTTGACATGCTGAGATTGCAAATGTCATAGCAGTCAGAGAATCCAAAACCGCTTACAAAAGTATATATTTGTAGAAAGTTCATTCACTTGGTTACTATCCCAAAATCAAGATAAATTAGCATTTAGAATGTGATTTTTGATGTTTTAACTACTATTTTCAATGCTGTGTTAGTGGGCATGTGCTACAATGTGGTTTTTGGACATACTTTTAAAATATGATGGTCTTTTTTATGTTTTTTTAGAAGTGCTGTACTGCACCATAAATTTATTTATGTTGTTTCTTGAGAGTTAAAAGAGAATATGTCAGCAATTTATTTATCAGGAAATTCATTTAAAGAGTATGTTATAAAGAGTCTGGATTAAAATGCTTTTTAATGAGTGAGCAGAAAAATTCTGTTTTTTAGATATGCTTCATGGAATAGCTATACACTACACTGTTATTGAACAAAGGAAAAACAGTATATGTGTAATACCTCAGATTCTACTATAGTATAGTGAGAAAGAAAAGTATTAGTGTCCAAATATACTTATCTGAAATGTTCAATCAAAACAGCCTCTCAAGGTCGTGGCCCAGTTCCTGACCTTTTACAATATACACATGAATACAAAAGGAAATGAGATGCAGCTGTGTACAATCTAAAACAGGAACAGAAAAATACACATAGTGTAATTCAGTAAAACAAATATTAATGTGTTGGGATTGTAATGCACTCACAAAATCAAGATGAGTAATGCGCCCAAAAGGTGCCAGCCCCGATGAACTTGGGCGGCTAGAGGTCTCCACTCCCCACTGGGAATCCAAATGGGCCAAAGTATAGAATGAGACTCCAGTAGGTATAGGTAAAATAAATATGCAAATTTATTGTAAAAGAAAGGCTATATATATTAGCCACATAAAATAAGATAAAAAACAGGTCCTACGCATTTTGTTCCTGTAATTAGGAACTTCCTCAGAGACCAAAATATAGCAATACAGCAGTAAAAACAGTCAATACAAAAAAATGCATACAATGTTCCCCCATTCTGAGTCTCTATAAATAGGGCTGTACCCACAGTTCATTGGTGGATCTTGTGGGAGTTGCTGATAATCCTGTGGTCCTATTCAGGTGTGAGATGTCCTATGATCCCCTTCAGGTGTGGAGTAGGTGTTTCCTCGTCTCATCTTGGCGCGAAGAGATGAAAACCGGAAACCAGAAGTGACCTCCGTTATGCACTTCCGCGTTCCACATGCGTTCCAGTTCAATCAGATTAAACAAAAACACATATTGCCACCTAGAGGTCGCCCAATATATGGTTTCTTAGTAACAAAAATGTGAAAAAAAGAACACATGGTAGCAGAAACCCCTGGCAAAAAGAAGGGAGATTAGTAGTAACAGCAAAAAACAAATGTGAGGTAGGCGGAACTTGATGGCTATGTAACTATGTTGTAGACATTGTGATCCTTGTTTGCAGGTAGCACGGTCCTCTAGGGTAAACAATAGGCACAGTCCTTGTAATTGCATATACTCCAGGCACTTTATTTGCAAATCCACACAGGATACAGCAGTAAATGAAAAAACATAAATGTAACAGGTTTCCCTTTAAACAAAAACTTAGCTTGTCTGAGCACTGACTCACTTTGAATAACCCTCTCTATCAGGGTTAAACTAACAAAACATACTGCACCAACCTTATTAGATAGCAACACTCTGCTAGCTAGCCTGTTGCTTTTCTTTCTCCGCTCCAAGCCAGCCTTGCCCTGACTGCTTTCCTTTCTGCACTCCTAGTGCTCCAAGCCAGCCTTGACTGCTTCCTCCTGCACTCCCAGTGCTCCAAGCCAGCCTTGACTGCTTCCTCCTGCACTCCCAGTGCTCCAAGCCAGCCTTGACTGCTTCCTCCTGCACTCCCAGTGCTCCACGCCAGCCTTGACTGCTTCCTCCTGCACTCCCAGTGCCTAGTCTCCTTGACTCTCTATCTGGAGAGAACAGCCTCTCTCCTACCTGCTTCCTGGGATGAAGCCAGCAATCCCTCTCTTTTACCTGCCTAGCAGGGAGGGGTTTATTCCCACTGCAAAAGCTCATTAACTGCAGCTGAGCAGTGGGTTGGAGACAGTCCAAAAAACCCTGTCCTGGATCTACGTCTCCCCAGAAAACCACTAAACTGTGGAGTGGAGCATTGGCCCACCCTGCTCTCCAAATGCTCCACCCCAGGGACCCATAACTAAACAAAGCTTTGTGTTGTGCAACACACAAACTACACGTACTTCCCCTGGGGTTAAAAGGCCTATCTGCCTTCACTTTATCACAACATAAACATGCAAATTCCTCAGGTTGAAAAGAGGATATATACAATTCTATGTTTCTTATTCTTATAATTCAATTGTAAAGTGATGTATGAATAAATATGAGTATAAATTCATCATCTTTAACTATTCAAGTGGGTGTATGTCATATAATCATGAGTGAGCCTCATAAGTGATTCTATTCATGTTCCTAATTAATAATCAATGAATAATGTAAAAATCTATAAATCCAATATATGAATACCCATGACCTTAGTCAGAAAACCAATATGTGTCCATCTATCTCGTGTAACACAAATATTGTTGCTGAGGTCAGTTACACAGAATCAGACACAACAATGAGGGAAAGTCAAAAGTCAAGGATACCAGATATCAGGGAAGTCAAAACAAAGCCAAAGTCAAATACCAGAAAATCTAAATCAGGAATGCACTCTCGGATAACCATAGGCATGAAACCATGATTGGGCAATGAACAATAGGAGGATTGGGTTTAAATACCCCTCCAATGGATCCGATTTGCTGTAAGTGTAGTGTTTCTTAAATCAAACACAATAATGTTGCAGTAGTATGTCCACTAAACAGCAATTAATTTTCCCATTAATATTAATATCCAGGCGCTATTATAGGCATATGAAAGTTGGAGCATGAGTGAAGACCTCTCCAACTCTTTTTTGGGTGTTCATGCTAAACAAGCATAGCTAGGGAGTACCAAGCTCCCCAATGGAAAAGAGGGAGAAAAAATCAAGGTAAATTCTATACAGACAATCTTAATTTAACGTATTGACTGGCCAAATTTAGCGTTCATATTTGTTTGTGTGTGAAAAATGCAAAAAACTAAATTGAACGCTAATTTTGGCCAGTGTTTGTGACTAAGTGGCTACTAAAACAGACTCGACATACCCCATTTGCAATACCTCGGGTTGTCTACTTTTGCAAATGGTATGCCATCATGAGGATAATTCTCATTCCTGGGCTACTATACGGTCTCAAAAGCAACATAACCCATCGGGCAAATTTCTATGTGAAAAAAGGTAACTCAAGGCTTATATTTCACTCAGTAACTTTTGAGAACCACCATAAAACCTGTACATGGGGGGTACTGTTATACTCGGGAGACTTTGCGTAAAATTTATCACAACAATTATATCGTCAGTGGAAATACAATTTGTGTGTAAAAAAAAATAAAAAAACCTGCATTTTTACTGACGATATCATCGTTGTGATATGTTTTACTGTTTTTAAATGCAAATATTTGTATTCAGAGAAGTCTTTTTTGTCTGTCTTGAGGAAATTAATGGTTCCAGAAATCCCATACTTCTTAAAACCTCAAATAAATATGGCCCTTCAACTCTATAGGACCAGAGAAGGTGTTGAGGAGTCCACTAGCTTTCACACCAGGTCTACATTGTGTCTGTTTGCATATAACTGGTTGACAGAATGTTATTATTTTTATGGTTCTTGATTTTCAACATGTCACCATAAGCCCCTAGACTAACAAGCTAAGTTATGTTCATTTTAGACAGGGCATTGGCTTTTGACACTGTTGATCATCAACAACGTCTTCTCATCCTCCGCAATATCGGTCTACAAGATATTGCTCTCTCCTGGTGATCCTCCTATCTCTCCCAATGCTCTTTCAGTGTTTCTTTCTCTGGCTCTGCTTCTTCTCCCCAACTCCTCTCTGTTGGTGTCACCCAAGGTTCAGTCCTTGGTCCCCTACTGTTCTCCATCTATACTGCCTCCCTTGGTATACTCATTAGCTCATTTGGCTTCCAATATCATTTCTATGCAGATGACATGCAAATCTACCTGTCCTCTCCTGATCTCTCCCCGTCCCTCTTGACTAGTGTATCTGACTGCCTCTCTGCTATTTCTATCTGGATTGCTGCCCACATCCTTAAACGAAACTTGACCAAAACTGAAATTCTGGTCTTTCCTCCCTCAAGTGTTGTTACTCCTGTGTCTGTCTCCCTCCAAGTCAACGGTGCTACCATCAGCTCCACCACGCAGGCTCGCTGCCTAGGTGTTCTCTTTGACTCCGACCTCTCCTTCAAGCCTCATGTTCAATCTATCGTCAAATCCTGTCATTTCCATCTCAAAAACATTGCGTGCATCCGCCCCTACTTAACGTCAGATGCGACTAAGGTGTTGGTCCATTCCACTGTTCTTTCTCGCCTGTGGTCTTACGTGCTCCCAACTTGCGCCGTTACAGTCCATAATGAATGCAGCAGCGAGGCTGATCTTCCTGTCTGCCCGCACCTCCCATGCCTCACCCTTCTGTCAGTCCCTACATTGGCTTCCTATAAAATATAGAGCTCAATTTAAAATTCTGGTTCTTGCTTTCAAATCTCTACATAATGCTGCTCCCACCTATCTATCCTCCCTTATACACAAGTATGTCCGATCTGCTGAAGACTTGCGTCTACCTTCTGTCCATCCTCCCACCTCTGATACTTGCCTACAAGATTTCTCAAGGGCTGCACCGTTCCTGTGGAACTCGCTTCCCTCCTCCGTTAGATGCTCAGCCACTCCACTCCTTCAAAAAATTGTTAAAAACCCACTTCTTCATAAAAGCGTGTCAATTAAACTGTGAATAGCTCCTGACTGATTCATCTTCTGCAACTGCAAATACCTCCAAATAAACATATCATCTGACAAATGCACACATTCAAAGCACATTTGTAGACTCATTTGTACAGTCATGCATTTGTGTACACACACACACACATAGAAGTGGAAGGCACTGAAGAACTGAACAGATTGCCTGCAGCAGCCACGTGCTTTCTTGTTCAGTATTTTTGTGATTAACATGAGATAACAATAGTGTTAAAAATTAAATGTGTTTCAAATCTATACAGCAATACTAGCTGAATGTGATCTTAAACAGTGGTTCCAAAACCAGTCCTCATGGCCCACCAACAGTCCAGGATTTATTTATTTTCCTGTTCTATTCTAATGGCAATACTGGCAAATCCTGGACTGGTTTGGAAACTACTGCTCTAATTTATTAACTTAGCATTTTTTGCCATTTGGTTTTCTAATTTTTCTATTTTTTATTTAAGTTTTACTCTTTTTTTTTTCTTCCATCCCTAACTGAGAAATCATACAGCAGTACACATGGCCATATCCCCAATTTGATTTAATTCTATCAAAAAGCCATTGGAGGCAGCTGCCCTTTGTACAAACATAAATTACCTCACAAAGGTTCCTGTTGATTTAATACTACTCAGGGAAAAGAAATGATGGTATAAATACCATGCTTAGAACTATACAACATCGTATGTGAAATTCAATGGGATATAATAGTTTTCTTTGAAATGCTTTGGAAAAAAATAACCAAAATACTAAACCATAACAAAACAATAACAAAGCAAAGCATAAAAAAGAAGACACAAAAAGAATTTGAATGATCCTGCTAGTATATTCTTATGACCAGCTTGTGACTTTGGGAGCAGATCAGTAGAGTTTACTAACTATAATTAATAATCCTTTGTGCCAATTTTTTCATTTTATTTTATTTATTACTTTCTCACAATGAATAAATCTTTCTTACGGAACTGTATAATGCAGGGCAAAAGTGGCGCCCATTTTCTTTGTCAAGTGGTGTGTCAGGGCCCATAAAAAGAGGTTTGCCCAGTGTCCCTTGATTTGAAGGAGAAAGATAGAAAGCTCTGGCTTTATGTCCGATATAATGGAGGTGGGGAGTGGTGTCCTGGTTCAAAAACAGTTTGACGTCTAATAATTGGGGCTACCAGGTATCATAATCATTACAGCATTACTGTGAATCCTGAGATCCAGAGAAAAAGGAGCTCTAGTGAGTGGAGGAATAGGTGCTATAGAGTGCGCGTGTTTAGGGAGGTAGGGGCTATAGCATGGGTATGTATGTTAAAAGGAGATAGGAAGTGTGTTTAGATTTAATGGAGATAGGGGCTGTAGTGTATGTGCTCGGTTTGGGATATTAGGTGTGTTTAGTGGGGATAGGGGCTATATTGTGTGTGTGTGTGTGTTCTGGGGGGATAGGAGCTCAAGTGTGTGGCATGATATGGACTATAGTGTGTTTAGGGGGATAGGTTCTATAGGGTTTGTTTGTCTGTGTGTATGTGCGCGTTTTTGTTAACATGGACCAAGCACGTAGGTAAAAAGCAAACAAAGGCCTCCGTTACAAAATGAGGGAAACTCAAAAAAATAGTCAGTCACCAGGGGGTTTATCCTGCACTTCTGTTCTTTCTTTCTTTGATTTCTTTTATACTATAAAGTTTGATGAATGCTAATAATGAGTGTCTTGAACAGAACTGTCTATTATGCATTCAGTTTGTTAAGAACACTTGTACAGAACAAAAAGGTGCTTTGGGGACCTGTTTCCGTGCTATTGTGTCTCCGCTGCTGAAATTGAACTCCTATATCAAATCACACTCCTATGGCAAACTGCAAATAAATATATTTATAGTTTAAGTTGAACAAGGTCTTCTTCTTGCATAGGATTGCCTTATTAAGTTAAAAAATATTTGCTTTTTCAGTGGATTATAAATTGATAAGTAGTCATGCTTTCTTAGTGGAAAAATCAAAAGAGGTTAAAAACAATTCAAACAAATAATCTTTGTTTCTCATCATGTTATTTATCATTCATGTTTCTGTCTGTCTCTTTTTCTTAACATAATGCTTGCTTTATCTCTATCTTTTTAAATGCCTTTTGTCTTTTCCTGAATCTTCTGCAAGACATTTGCCATTTGAAACCACTTTTCAATTTTCCATTTTAATTTTCATATATTAAAAGGCCTGTTTATTCAACCAAATGAAATTTAGCGTAATAGATCCTCTACAATATGCTTTATGATTTATCCAGTAATAACATGTATCCAACAATTACATATAATTTCCTCAAGTGTTGCTACTCCTGTGTCTGTCTCCCTCTAAGTCAACGATGCTACCATCAGATGCACCATGCGGGCTCGCTGCCTAGGTGTTCTCTTTGACTCCAACCTCTCCTTCACGCCTCATGTTCAGTCTACCGCCAAATCCTGCCACTTCTATCTCAAAAACATTGCGTGCATTCCGACCATACTTAATGCCAGAATTGACTAAGGTGCTGGTCTATTCCACTGTCCTTTCCCGCCTTGACTACTGTAATCCGCTTCTAAGTGGTCTTATGTGCTCCCAACGTGCGCCATTACAGTCCATAATGAATGTGGCAGCGAGGCTCAGCTTCCTTTCTGTCTGCACCTCCCACACCTCACCATTCTATCAGTCCTTACATTGACTACCTGTAAGATATAGGGCTTGTGATGGACCGCCTGGCACCCCGACCATGTACCTCCATCAATCGCTGCTTCCTAGTACTTGCGAGCACCATAACCACTGTAAACCCCAGGAACCGCCGCAGCTTGGTTGGGGTCTCGCCGTCCTCCACCCACCCTGGACCCAAGACCAAGATCAAGCTTCCAGTGGGTAGACCTCTCCTAGTCCAGAGAGCATAGCAGGAACAGCTCTTAGAAGAGCTAGTGATTATATTCAGGGGAGTATTGTGATATAGCAATCCCCAGAGTGAATGTAGTTCTCCAATCCCCCAAACATGAGCCAAGACTTCATGAAGGGGTAAATTAATATCTGTTTAATAGGAGCCACACTTGGCCTTATATGACAATCCCCATGCAAGGGGTATGCCCACAGGGACTTTGTGGGGGACTGATTTGCAACCTCACAGACCAATAACAATAAGGTTACAAGGCATGAAACTCCCACACACAGCACACAATCCCTCCCCTCTGCTTCGGAGATAATTGGATCAGTAACAGTACTAATTCTAATCCAATTATCTCCAAGCACAGAAAAAAACATACTTTTTAAAAACACCCCAAAAGTACCTTAAAAATACATAAAACCCCACAAATGTTACATGATAGCCCTGATCTAAGTGACCAACATATCCAAAAATCACCCAGATCAGTTCAGGGGTTCAGGAATTTTCTGGAAGTCTTATCCGACCATGCACATGGTCCCATGCCCAAAACAGTTCCAGAGAATTAGTGCTAATGGTCGGTCTCTCTGTCTGGAGTACAGCATTTCCCTCCTCTGTTAGATGCTCACCCAGTCTCCACTCCTTCAAAAAATCATTAAAAACCCACTGCTTCATAAAAGCGTATCAATTAAACTGTTAATAGCTCCCGACTGATTTCGCTCTTGCAACTACATGTTTGTTCTTCCACCCACTGTAAAGCGCTGCAGAATTTGTTGGCGCTATATAAATACTAACATAATAATATAGATGCCAACTTTATGGTGGATGTATTATCCAACAATAACATATACAAGAGATATGGATAAAATCATTTTTAACTATAGGCTCGATAATAGCTTTCACAGTTATATATATTAATGTCTGGAAGCCATTAACGAAGTCGATGTGATCACATTCACATCTTTCTGATGTTTTTCAAAAGAACTTGAATTTTGGTATAAAAGAGCCATTTATTTTAAAATAAAGTGATATTCATCACTTATTTTTTTTTTAATCCAGCAAGTAAACAAAACTTTGTTTAAATTGTTTAAACAAAAATAAAAATAAAGCAACAAAAACTTTGAAAAGTATATAATAAACATTTAAAAATGTATTATATATTTGGTCAGATTGCATTATTGGACACGCTCTTAGCTAGGAGAGTTTCATCAGCTCCCCCCACTTCTCTTTACCTACCTATCTCAATTTCAGACCAGTCCATGAAGACAGAAACAGGGCATCATTAAGCAGCAGCAGCAGGAGAGAGAAATCCAACACCAGAGCTTGCTCTACGTGAATCACAGTGATCAGACTTCCCGTATTCTCCCCCTGTCAGGATGTTGCAAGATAAACAGGTATTCCAACTGTATATGTGCAAAGATGTGTGGTAGATCACTGCCTGCCTTTCTCCCAGAAAGGGAGTGGAAGGCCTAAGAAAGAAAAATCAGTTAAAAGTAAAACAAAATCATATTACCCTGCTTTTTGCAGCCTGCAGAGTGAGAACACTATCTGATTCAAAACTAAAGCTTTTGAATGACACAGTCAGGGCCGGACTGGGAAAAAAATTAGGCCCGGGCATTTTTCAATTAGAGCGGCCCCCCCAAGAAGGGGGCGGGGCCAGAGAGGGTGTGTTTTGTCATCACTAATGACAAGCACGCCCCCTCTCAAAGTGAGCATGTTGGTTCAATGCGCAGAGCCCTGCTGAAGAGCTCTGGCATTAGAAAAAGGCCCTGTATTTGTTCTGCGCAGTGCAAGCAAATGTAATAACATACTTGCACTGTGTTTGCTTTTAAATTGTCTCTGGTGTCTCCACAAGTGGGAAACCAGAGGACAAAAGGGCCAGGAAAGTGTATTGCGCATTTGTTTGGCGCCTGCTTGTATGATTGCATGTGTGTAGAGTGTGGTATGGTACTGTGTAAATAGGTGTAATATGTGTGGTGTAATATGTGTGGCTAGGGGCTGTAGAGAGTGCGTGTATAGGGGCATAGTGTTTTGGGGATGTAGCGAGTGTGTGCATACGGGCAGTAGTGTGTGTGTATAGGTGATGTAGTGTGTGATGGGGTTGTAGAGAGGGTGTGTTTAGAGAATGTTGTATGTGTTTCCTTACAAGGAATGTAGTGTGTGTGTAGGTGGTGCACTGTGTTTGTGTAAGAGATCTAGTGTGTAAAGGACCCAGAGTGTGTATAGAAGATTGTGTGTGTGTGTGTATGTGTGTAGAGGATTAAGAGTGCATATAGGGTAAGACCTATGTGTGTATCTGGGGGTGCTGTGTGTGTTTAGGGGTGCTGTGTGTGTTTGGGTGCGCTGTGTGTGTATATGGGGGTGCTGTGTGTGTTTGGGTGCGCTGTGTGTGTTTGGGTGCGCTGTGTGTGTCTGGGGTGCTGTGTGTGTATCTGGGGTGCTGTGTGTATTTGGGGTGCTGTGTGTGTCTGGGGTGCTGTGTGTGTCTGGGGGTGCTGTGTGTGTGTGTCTGGGGGTGCTGTGTGTGTGTCTGCGTGTGTGTCTGCGTGTGCTGTGTGTGTGTCTGCGTGTGCTGTGTGTGTGTCTGGTGGTGCTGTGTGTGTGTCTGGGGGTGCCTGGGGCTGCTGTGTGTGTGAGGGGTTGCTGTGTGTGTATCTGGTGGTGCTGTGTGTGTTTGGGTGTGCTGTGTGTGTCTGGGGGTGCTGTGTGTGTGTGTCTGGGGGTGCTGTGTGTGTATCTGTGGGTGCTGTGTGTGTTTGGGTGCGCTGTGTGTGTCTGGGGTGCTGTGTGTGTATCTGGGGGTGCTGTGTGTATCTGAGGTGCTGTGTGTGTGTTGAGGTGCTGTGTGTGTATCTGGGGGTGCTGTGTGTGTGTGTCTGGGGGTGCTGTGTGTGTCTGGGGTGCTGTGTGTGTGTCTAGGTTTGCTGTGTGTGTATCTGGGGTGCTGGCCATCTGGGGGTGCTGTGTGTGTTTCTGAGGGTGCTGGGTGTATTTGGGGGTGCTGTGTGTGTATCTGGGGGTGCTGTGTGTGTGTATCTGAGGGTGCTGTGTGTGTTCGGGGGTGCTGTGTGTGTATCTGGGGGTGCTGTGTGTGTATCTGGGGTGCTGTGTGTGTGTGTGTGTCTGGGGGTGCTGTGTGTGAGGGTGCTGTGTGTGAGGGGGCTGTGTGTGTCTGGGGGTGCTGTTTGGGAATTAATTTTAAATATCTATATATTTTTTTATTAATAATTTAAAAAAAGTAATGTTCCCCCCCCCTCCCTTCTTACCTTTAGCCTGGGAGGGGGAGGAGATCCGTTCTTCCTTGGGGATTTGGGGTGGGGAGCCATGCTGCCTTCCCTGGTGGTCGAGTGGTGAGAGTGAACTCTAACTTGCAGGTTAGAGTTCACTCTCGCGAGATCTGAGCGTTGCCGTGGTAACCGCGGAAACGCTCAGAATCCTGCTAGAGGACCCGGTGGAGCTGCTTGTTAGAGCTCCGCCGGGTCCTCCCTCCCTCACCCAGCCGGCGGCTCCCTGTCTGTGGGCCGGTGAGGGAGATCTATGATCTCCCCACCGGCCCACGGAGGCACACAGCGGGGCCGGCGCTCGGGTAGCGCTGGCCCTGCACGGGCTGGCAGGGGAGATTCTGTGATCTCCCTGCCGGCCTTCGGCCCCACGGCCATCGCGGCCCACCGGGCATTTGCCCGGTATGCCTGATGGCCAGTCCGGGCCTGGGGTGCCCAATAGGTATATCTCTCACATGGTTTAAAATTACAGCTTCCTTAATTCTTTATCATTCTAAAGGCATTCTAAAAGCATGGGATGATCATAACGGAAATGTAGTCAACATCTGGATGACCCTGCTTCATCTTTGTGTCTTTTAGAAAGCATGAACCATCCAGTATGTATATAATTAATATAATTAATGTGCTGTCAATTATACCATTAAATGTATAGACAAAGATATAATTAAAATAAATAAAGATCACTTTTTCTGCAAAGATGGTTGTCACGGTGGATACAGTGGTTGTACTAGCAATCACTCCTCTAACAAATGGTATACTTTACACATATTACTTACTGCAGCGTTGGTAGTGCAGGCTGTTCACTTGTTATTTACAGATCTACACAATGCACATGCTCACATGATTTATATATTTTTTTATTTTTAGAAAGATAAGTAATACACTAAAATCAAATAAATCCTTAAATATTGTATTTATATTTTCTTTCCTATAGTAACTTTACAAACAAAACAAAACTAACAAACAAACTGATAAATGAAGAAGGTAATGTATTCTTAAATATTAGGATGTAAAAAAAAGTTGGTCTGAGTCACAGTTACTTTAATATATTAGAAAAAAACAATTACAATTTTCAAAAATTACTAACAGTGATGGATCAATGTATAGTCCAAGTGAATTTGCTCAAGGGAGACTAGAATCTAATTTTCTTATGCTCGAGGCAAAAATGGCCGGTGTAATTCGCCCCAGTTAAAATTAGGTCCTCAGTGAAATGTTGTTCTTTCCTGAAGAAGAAATATGGAACATATGAAGATTCTGAACTGCCATCTGTATGGAATGCAACACTAAGTAGCTATTATCTAGATAGAACTAACTTATGCAGATCTAGCTGTATATTTTTTTTTTACTCACTAGTAAGTAGTTTTTTTCCCTTGATTATTCTTTATGGTGCTTTTGCTACAATTATTTTTATTGTTCTAAATAGCACCACGTCTATCATTGTTCTATATAGCACCACGTTTATCATTGTTCTCATTATTCTAAATAGCACCACGTCTATTATTGTTCTCCTTGTTCTATGTAGCACTACTGCTATTATTGTTCTCCTTGTTCTATATAGCACCACTGTTACTATTGTTCTCCTTGTTCTATATAGCACTACTGCTATTATTGTTCTAATTGTTCTATATAGCACTACTGCTATTATTGTTCTAATTGTTCTATATAGCACTACTGCAATTATTGTTCTCCTTGTTCTATATAGCACTACTGCAATTATTGTTCTCGTTGTTCTATATAGCACTACTGTTATTATTGTTCTCCTTGTTCTATATAGCACCACTGCTATTATTGTTCTCATTGTTCTATATAGCACCGTGTCTATCATTGTTCTCATTGTTCTATACAGCAGTACTGCTATTATTGTTCTCCTTGTTCTATATAGCACTGTGTCTATCATTGTTCTCCTTGTTCTATATAGCACTACTGCTATTATTGTTCTCCTTGTTCTATATAGCACCACTGTTATTATTGTTCTCCTTGTTCTATGTAGCACTACTGCTATTATTGTTCTCATTGTTCAATATAGCACTACTGCTATTATTGTTTTCATTGTTCTATATAGCACTACTGCTATTATTGTTCTCCTTGTTCTATATAGCACCGTGTCTATCATTGTTCTTATTGTTCTATATAGCACTACTGCTATTATTGTTCTCGTTGTTCTATATAGCACTACTGTTATTATTGTTCTCCTTGTTCTATATAGCACCACTGTTATTATTGTTCTCATTGTTCTATATAGCACCGTGTCTATCATTGTTCTCATTGTTCTATATAGCAGTACTGCTATTATTGTTCTCCTTGTTCTATATAGCACTACTGCTATTATTGTTCTCATTGTTCTATATAGCACTGTGTCTATCATTGTTCTCCTTGTTCTATATAGCACTACTGCTATTATTGTTCTCCTTGTACTATATAGCACCGTGTCTATCATTGTTCTTATTGTTCTATATAGCACTACTGTTATTATTGTTCTCCTTGTTCTATATAGCGCTACTGCTATTATTGTTCTCATTGTTCTATATAGCACCATGTCTATCATTGTTCTTATTGTTCTATATAGCACTACTGCTATTATTGTTCTCATTGTTCTATATAGCGCTACTGCTATTATTGTTCTCATTGTTCTATATAGCACCGTGTCTATCATTGTTCTATATAGCACTACTGCTATTATTGTTCTCATTGTTCTATATAGCACTACTGCTATTATTGTTCTCATTGTTCTATATAGCACTACTGTTATTATTGTTCTCCTTGTTCTATATAGCACCGTGTCTATCATTGTTCTTATTGTTCTATATAGCACTACTGTTATTATTGTTCTCCTTGTTCTATATAGCGCTACTGCTTTTATTGTTCTCATTGTTCTATATAGCACCATGTCTATCATTGTTCTTATTGTTCTATATAGCACTACTGCTATTATTGTTCTCATTGTTCTATATAGCGCTACTGCTATTATTGTTCTCATTGTTCTATATAGCACCGTGTCTATCATTGTTCTATATAGCACTACTGCTATTATTGTTCTCATTGTTCTATATAGCACCACTGTTATTATTGTTCTTATTGTTCTATATAGCATCGTGTCTATCATTGTTCTTATTGTTCTATATTGCACTACTGTTATTATTGTTCTCCTTGTTCAAATAGCACCGTGTCTATCATTGTTCTCCTTGTTCTATGTAGCACTTCTGCTATTATTGTTCTCCTTGTTCTATATAGCACTACTGCTATTATTGTTCTCATTGTTCTATATAGCACTACTGCTATTATTGTTCTCCTTGTTCTATATAGCACTACTGTTATTATTGTTCTCATTGTTCTATATAGCACTGTGTCTATCATTGTTCTCCTTGTTCTATGTAGCACTACTGCTATTATTGTTCTCCTTGTTCTATATAGCGCTACTGCTATTATTGTTCT
>OW240917.1:123766510-123904575 GCA_933207985.1 Pelobates cultripes | reverse complement strand
TGTGTGTGTCTCTGGGTGTGCTGTTTGTGTCTGGGGGTGCTATGTGTGTGTGTCTGGGGGTGCTGTATCTGGGGTGATGTGTGTGTCTGGGGGTGCTGTGTGTGTGTCTGGGGGTGCTGTGTGTGTATCTGGGGGTGCTGTGTGTGTCTGGGGTGCAGTGTGTGTCTGGGGGTGCTGTGTGTGTGTGTCTGGGGGTGCTGTGTGTGTGTGTGTCTGGGGGTGCTGTGTGTGTCTGGGGTGCAGTGTGTGTCTGGGGTGCTGTGTGTGTGTGTCTGGGGGTGCTGTGTATGTGTCTGGGGGTGCTGTGTGTGAGGGGGCTGTGTGTGTCTGGGGGTGCTGTTTGGGAATTAATTTTAAATATATATATTTTTTTTTATTAATAATTTTAAAAAAAGTTATGTCCCCCCCCCTCCCTTCTTACCTTTAGCCTGGGAGGGGGAGGGAGCCGTTCTGCCTGGGAGGGGGAGCCTTGAGGGGAGCCATGCTGCCTTCCCTGGTGGTCCAGTGGTGAGAGTGAACTCTAACCTACAGGTTAGAGTTCACTCTCGCGAGATCTGAGCGTTGCCGTGGTAACCGCGGCAACGCTCAGAATCCCGCGAGAGGACCGGGCGGAGCTGCTGGTTAGAGCTCCGCCGGTCCTCTCTCCTCCTTCCTTCCCTCACCCAGCCGGCGGCCGCATCTCCCTGTCTGTGGGCCGGTGAGGGAGATCTTTGATCTCCCCACCGGCCCATGGAGGCACATAGCAGGGCCGGCGCTCGGGTAGCGCTAGCCCTGCAGGGGCCGGCCGGGGAGATCCCCTGCCGGCCTCGGCCCCGCGGCCATCGCGGCCCACCGGGCATGTGCCCGGTATGCCCGATGGCCAGTCCGGGCCTGGACACAGTAGTCACAAAATGATTCATGTCCATTTAAGTAGTCAAGCTTAATTGATCATAATCCCTCAAGGTAAGATTTGTTGAAGCATTGATTAAGCCATTTTCCCCTCATCAAATCCAGTGGTAAAAATGAATGACATTTTCAACAAATACTCCCAAAAAATCGACCTTCAAGTCACTTTTCTGAATAAAACCTTGAAAATCATCTATAATGTGTGTTAAAGGACCACTATAGTGCCTGGAAAACAAACTCGTTTTCCTGGCTCTATAGAGTCTCTTGGTCCCCCCCCACCCTCATGGCCTCCCTCCTGCCGGGCTGAAGTGGGAGGAAGAAGTTAATCCCTTACCTTTCTCCAGCGCTGGGCTCCCTCAGCGCTGGGGACTCTACTCCTCCTTCTTCTGACGTCATCGGCTGAATGCGCATTCGCAGCAAGAGCTGCGCGCGCATTCAGTCAGTCTATAGGAAAGCATTCTCAGTGCTTTCCTATGGACGCTGGCATCTTCTCACTGTGACAGCCACTAGAGGCTGGATTAACCCATATGTAAACATAGCAGTTTCTCTGAAACTGCTATGTTTACAGCAGGCAGGGTTAACCCTAGATGGACCTGGCAGCCAGACCACTTCATTGAGCTGAAGTGGTCTGGGTGCCTATAGTGGTCCTTTAACTTTTATTATGAAAAACTGTTTCTTCCTATTAAAGATTTTCCCAAATCACATCATAATCTAATTTAAACAGGGCACAGCCAAGGCAAACATTGTGAATGAGAAGAAAAATAAATATTGTTTAAGTTGATAATTATTTCCAACTGCCAATGCTGTCCCTTTAAATTCTTCCAGAACCTATCAACGTGAGCATTACATAGTTACATAATTCTTCCAGAACCTATCAACCTGAGCATTACATAGTTACATAAAAGTCTAGGTTTAAAAAAAAAAAAAAGGTAACAAGTTCAACCAAAACCCATTCTTGTATGCTGTTGATACAAGATAAGGCAAAAAAAACAAACACATACCCATTTTAAATTATGCCACAAAAAGGGAAAAAATCCTTCTTGACTCCATAATGGCAATCCCATTTCTCCTTGGATCAACAACCTGTTCACATACATGTCAATTATATCCTTGAATAATCTGTTTCTGCAAAAACATCCATGTCTTTTTTAAAACAATATCTATGGAATCTGCTAAGACAACCTCTTTAGGCAGAGAATTCCACATATTTATTGTTCTTACTGTAAAGAACTCTTTCATTTGCTGTAAGAGTCTCAATGGGTGACCTCTTGTCTGTTGTATATTATTGCTGAACAAGTTAGCTCATATTGGTTTGTACTGACCCTGTATATATATATATGTATAGTGTCCAAAATTGCACTGTATATTCAAGGTGGGGGTCTTACCAATGATTTATGAATGTCACGGGTGGCAGTCCGAAAACCGGGACCCCTGTGTGCCTGATGATTATGATAGGAGTCTCAGCGTGGAAATGGACAATCAGGGTCTGGTGCAGGGTAACCACACACCCCCTGGTGTTGAGCACCAGGGTTTGTGCGGCCACATACCAGAGCCCTGATGCAGCTTAGAAGAAGCCAGGAGCTGATATTAAACAGATATGTGTTCAGTACTAGAAACAAGGCAAGACCAGAATAGGCACCAAACAAGATACCAAGACAAGATTAGAAGAAACCAGAACTGGATCAGGACAGAAAACAGAACCCAGAACATATACACAATACATAAGGAAAAAGAACATGACATGGACAGGGCAGGACAGGACTGTACATGAACTGGGAATACATGACAAAATAAAACAAGACAAGATAGACAAGGCAAAACAAGAAGAGAAATAACCAAGTACAATATATGTAATAAACTTTGGAGATTTAGACATACATAAATGGCCAAGATGTATGCAGCCCACCACTGCGCCAAAGTACTCCAATTATGGTGGGTCCTAACTGCCTACATGTGCATGAGTAAATATGACTAAATATACAACAATAAAACACACAATCTACTTACCTGCAAAGAAAAGAGCAGAGGAAATGAGACCACTGCTAGCAGGAACAGACTGAAACAAAAAGGATCAATGGCAAAGGAATGGGTGTGGCAACAAAAAAACAAACATTTAAAGGAATCCAGGAGATTGGGAATTCCAAAAACGGAATAAAGGAATCAACACAGAAAACCCAGCATAAAGAAAACCAGGCATAGAAAAGAAAAAACAAAAAAACAAGAAAAACTAAACAAGAATTGTAAAAAGAGTACTGGATACCAGAAGCCAAGGCCAGAAATCTCAGCAGAATGTGGCAATGAAGAGGCAAAAGTATATTTTGCTCACATGAATCAATATCCCTTTTTATAAAATGAAAGGAACTTGGGAACAATTGTAGTTAACAAACTAGATAACAGTATGCGATGCCAGTCTGCCATTGCATGCTGTTGCCTAGTTTGTTATCTACAACTGTTCCCAAGTCCTTTTCTTGTAATGTTATCCCTAACTCAACCCCAATTAATGTAAAAGTGTTTTTTTAGATTCCTTATTCCAAAATGCATGACTTTGCATTTATCTTTATTGAATTTCAAATGCCACTCGTCTGTCCAGTCCCCCAAGCTATCCAAATCCCTCTGTAGAGAGGTTATGTCGTGTGTAGATTGTATTATCTTACCACATTTTGTGTCATCAACAAAAATAGACAAAATATTTTCAGTTGCTCACCTTTAGATAATTTATAAATAGGTTAAAGAGAAGTGGACCCAGGACAGAACTATGAGCCACTCCACTTACCACTTTTGTCTAATTAGATTTTTTTTTTCATTACAGCAACTCTCTGCACTCTATCTTTAAGCCAGTCTTCTCTCCAAGAGTGTGATTTTTTTATCTAATCTAGCTGATATAATTTTTAATAGTTATCTTTTCTGTGGACCGAGATCAAATGCCTTAGCACATCTACTGGATAATCCTGATATAAATTTCTTCTAAATTCTTCATAGAATGCAATTAAGTTGGTTTAGCATGACATGTCTTTTATCAACTCATGTTGATTCATGCTAATGTTATTATTGTGCAGAAGTAATTCTTGAATATTATCCCATATAATAGCCCTTCAAATCATTTCCCAACCACAGATGTTACACTCACAGGTCTGTAGTTTCACGGTTGAGCTTTTTTTTTTTTTAAAGTACAGTGGGAACTTGGTTCTGGAACGCTTCCGTACTCAAACAATTCGGTATTCAAACAAAATATTTGAGAAAAAAATGTCTCGGTATTAGAACAAAACTCAGTATTAGTACAAAATCACACAGCATTAACCTAGATGGTACCACTTTGGAACCTCGTTGGTATGATGAATCAACGTCCTAGCACTAGATAAAGCGAACAGAGCTCCATTCTGTCTGCGAACAGAGCTCATTCTTTTGGCAAACAGCTCCATTCTGTCAGCAAACAGAGCTGACAGGTAAAGTGAAGTTACATTTTAATTTAATTTACATTGTGTTTATTGGTTTTCTGTATGATTTTATGCATGTAAGGTATTATTAAACTGTAAAATGTGTGTTAAAATGCTGTACTTTTTGGGGTCTGGAACAGATTAATCTAATTTATATTAATTCTCTTGGAAAATGTTGATTCGGTTTTTGAACAACTCAGTACTCAAACAGCCTTCTAGAACGGATTAAGTTCGAGTTCCGATGTTCCACTGTCTTATTATATGACTGATCCTCGTACTAAGTTACATTAATGTTAATGTGTTTCTTTTATATTTGTTTCCTTATGGTATATGTTAAGAAATGTGTTTTTGAGGATTTGTTTCAAGATCTTCCATTTATCAGTTGTGTTTCTGTCAGTGAAGAGTTCATGCCAGTCAATTAGTTGTAAAGATGCATCCTATTGAAATTAACCTCTTTTAAATTGGGTATTTTTTGCAAAATATTTTTTTTAACTTGATTTAAAATGATACCATATTATGGCCACTATTTCCTAGCAGCTCTCTAACTTAAAGATGCATCCTATTGAAATTAACCTCTTTTAAATTGGGTATTTTTTGCAAAATATTTTTTTTAACTTGAATTAAAATGATACCATATTATGGCCACTATTTCCTAGCAGCTCTCTAACTTAAAGCGGCACTGTCATGCCGAACTTATCTTTCCTCAATCGCTCCCTCTTCTATCCCTCTCTCAGGATTTGTTCTTCATTTCTTCCTGTCTGCTCTAGTTTTCTTTACAATATAAGGCAAAGTAGTGGCTACTTTGTCTTATGTAGGTTTCCTACGCTTGACCAGCTTTGACCAGCGGAGGAGCAAAGTGTTCTCCGTTTCCTATAGTCAGAGAAATTTTCCCACAATTCTTACCTTTCCTCCGTGTTCTCGCGATGTCTCCTTTCTGTATTCCCGAACGCCGGCAAAATTACAGAATTTCGCCATAACAGAATGAGAGCAGTTCATCCATTCGTGTTATGACGAAATTCCGAACTTTTGTTTGGCTCGAAATTTAATTTGAATGATTGAAATTTTGATCCAATCACAGCTGCATCTTGTAGCTGCTTAGTGGATAGCTCCCTAATTCTCACGGTATTAGGGAGCTATCTACTAAAAGGCTGAAAGACCAAGCATGGTCTTTCAGCCAACTTTACTAATACCAAGTAAAAATTACTTGGTATTAGTAATTAATCTGCCCCTACTCGCTATATCGTGAGTAGGGGTATGTCTAGTAAACTATTAGGGGGACAATTAGATGTAGTGGAGTCGGGAGGGGGGTTAAAAAAAAAAACCTGAATTCGGCCATGACAGTGCCGCTTTCAATGTTTGAAAATAAGTCAACAACCAGACAATAATCATTTCTAGTTGGTGCTTCGACTAACTGAGATATTAACTGTTTCAAAACCTCATTTTCCCTAACCTCATTTTCCCTCTGGTCCAGTCAATGTATTATTAAAATATTGTTTTAATAATATGTTTATAACCCCCACACCACTCCCCCCCAAAAATATGTAATAAAAAAATAATAGCTGAAATTACATTTTTGAAATGGTTATATTCAAATATGAGTAACATTTATTTTAAATATTGCAGATGTTTGTATATAATGTGAGATTTTTTTGGCAAGTAGAAAATGTTTTCTGCTGTCATACTTCACTGTGTTTTGAATTCACTACAATAACAGACAAGTAAACTTTATAAAGCTCTTTTATCAAAACATCTTGTCATGTTCCAAAGTTTTGAGTTTTTGAAAATCATTTCTATTTGAACTTCAGAAGACATATTTGATGTATTTATTTATTATATTACATTGCATTGCCTATTAGAACGGCAGCTTAACTTTGCATGTACAAAACTACAGTTACAATGTTAGAACACATCTTTGTGACTTAAACATAGCTATCTAATAAATACATAAAACATTATTTACATAGGGGGTGCTTAATTGAAATAAATCAAAGAAGTGAATACTGGACTCAGTGGGAATATCAAGTTAAAAGGATCCTTAATGTGTCCTTCTGAGATACAAATGTATCTGCTGGTCGGACCTAAACCTCCTATAAAATAAGGCAGGTAGTATCCACCAGCTGCAAAATAGTTAATATAGTAAAGATCTTATATGTATAAGAATCAATACCACAAATTAATCAAACATCTAACATACCCCTCATAAGAAGATATGTATAGATAAAGATGTATTAATAAAAGAGTCTAAAGTTAGTCTAATATATGTACAGCAGACATCAAACTTATATTTATACTTTATTGTCTGAACAGCACACATAAAATATATAAAGACTAACAATAGTTAAAATAAAAACAGTCCCACATATGAGAGATGGATGGTATACCGGGTCACAGTAGACTGAAGGTCCAAAAAGGTAGGCAGAAGTTTTGCTCTCTTGCCGGCCGGACAGAGAAGGAGGAGGACTGCCTCGTGCTATACTGACACCGGGTGTTCGCTGCGTGCATTCCACTGCGGCTGGATGCGTTCCAAGTCTCTCTCTCAGGAACTGATGATCGGAGGATGCCTTCCTTACGCGTTTCGTGATTTCAAATCACTTCATCAGAGGATGGCATCAAAGAAGCATTGACTTCCTATATACTCACTGGCTTCAATCAGTTAATTGCTCTGATCAGTTAATTAGATACAATTAATAAATTAACCCTCAATTTGCCAAAACAAAGAATTGAGAGCAAGAAAGTTTTTTGGAAAATCATTAAAATAGTGATTAAAAAATATAAAAATAATAACATACAATTAATTACATCATGAATAGATTATCATATAATCATTATATATATATACACTAATTAGTACATAATTCAATATAATTCAATAAAAAGTCTCATTTCCACAAACAATCATTATATGGGATTGGTAATTCAGTATTATAATAACACTTGATACATCCGCTGTTACAAGTTAAAAAGAGTTGTTGTGAATGACAGAACATCGGATACTTGACGCAAAAGGAAACAAAACAGAGTAGTCAATAGACACATATGGTGTTAGGACAAACCATCTAATAAAACTGCAACTAGCTATAAAGTAAAGTGGGACAAGTCCTGTAGTAAATACATCGCTACTACTTAAAGTGGTAAAATATCTAAAAAATGCATATAGCAATTAATAGTGTTGAATGGCATAAAAATAATAATAATAATATATTCCTAAAAGTCAAAGTAATTACTAAAAATAAAAAATCTATGTAAGTGGTGGATGGGGAAGAAATATTACCACAATCTGATACAAGTTTGGCAGATATTATAAAAATGTAAAATATGTAAAAAATGTAATAAATAATAATAAAACATTATTTACATATAAAACACAATTAAAAGTGTAATCAGAGCAACACTTTTACAGTTCTCTTGGTAACAGCAATATAAAATAGTTATATTCAAATTTAGGAAGACTTTTTTTAACTGCCTGTACAATAGCAATTAAAAAAAAAACAGATAAAAATAGCAGATGCAAATAATAAATAGATTAGTGCATGGTGAAAAAGTTTGGACACCGCTGGATGCGTTCGACTAAACAAGATGGCCACCGCCACGTGTTTGAATGCTACTTCGACTGGTTTCGGGAGTTTCAAGTGCCGCTTCGAAAGTTCGAATTGTTCCTGTTATCAGTCCAAGAGGCACAACCAGAGTCTTTAACCCAAAGATCATTACAGGGGCCATAGTCACAGGGCAAGAGGCTGCAAGTATGCCCCTCAAAGAACCCATGATGAGGTCCAACTCGTCACAATTACATTCAGACACACCCCTGCAATCAAACGCAAACATTACATACAAACACATCCCTGTATTAAAACACAATAAATGTATACAAGCACCCCTTCAAACACCAACACTGTACATTACACTATAGTACCAGTAAATGCCGAAGCACTGTACAGATATACAACCTAGAAATTTTGACTTGGGGTGCCTTGGAAAAATACTGAAATATTAAGGGCGTCTTGAAACTAAAAAGTTTGGGAACCACTGCACTAGAGTGAGAAAAGAGGAGCAATAAAATAACCCTCTACATTTATATATGTATTTATTAAATATATAAAATATAAACATAAAAAATATATATATATTTTTTTCCTCCTGCTTTTCTTTTTTCTCTCTGTGTTGGTCACTCCCAAAATCAACATCCATTGTCGTTTTGTTTGGTTCATGATTTGCCTATATAGTATTTCAAAGTTACAGAATTATGAAGAACTGCGGATTGCCCAAAAATGTAGAAGAAGATAAAGAGGAAACTTTGGAAATGCCTAGCAAGAGGAGAAGGTGCATTACATGCACTACGCATAGCGGACGACGTCGCTTATCAAGATATGAGTGCAGGAAGTGTAAACGTGCATTATGTATGGAACATGCTACTTTTTTTGTAATAAATGCTCAGAAATTGCTTTCGCTAATGCTGTAGAGCAAATGGAATGATAAACATGTTTTTATTTGAGTAAAAAGTTTGTTTTTGTAAAAGTGGCCTATTACGCACAATGTGCCCGATCCTGTTCTTACTCACATTGCGCCTGACCGAGGGTTAAGTAAATATATTTTTGCTAGAACAATATACAACAAAAATGTTTTTAATGCGTTATTCACCTGAAATAAAAAATATATTTTCATCATATCACGTATCTGTCATGGATTTGTTGTAATAGATGCTGTGTAGTTTGTTCAAGCAAATCAAGGCTGCCCAACAGGTAGATCCCCAGATGTTGTAGAACTACAACTCCCATGATGCTTTGTGTGCCTTTAGAATACATTTAGACTGACAAAGCATCATGGGAGTTGTAGTTCTACAATATCTGGGGATCTACCTTTTGGGCAGCCCTGCAGCAAATCATCCAGTTAAACAACGGCAATATGAACATTGCCAAAAAGTAGTCATATGACTTGCTCAATCCAAGATGACATAGTACAACTGCGTGGTCAATAGTGCAATATCAATTTCTCAGGTACCAAGATATCTCAGAATTATTGAATATAATTGTATAAATAGTATGAATTATGTAATGTACCATTTTACCAGAATGGATCATTTCAACTTCTGGCTATTGGGGAACCCTATGCGTTACTCAATACCTGTGACTCCCTTATTTCAGATGGGTAAGAATATTAGTGGTCTCACTACTGAATGATGAGCACTGTGAGTGATTGAAGCTGCAGGGGTAATTTCAATCATATCATGATAACTTATCATAATATGATAGAGCAGCAGAAAGGCAATCAATCCCTCTCATGTTGCTAGTGCATAGTGCAGAGCACTCTGCACTGTCTGAGAATCCCATTGCTGACATTAGCATGATTTGTTTAGATTAGTGTTTGTTAGAGTCATTAAGTGTTAATGGTGAAGGTTAGGAATAGGGTTACAGTTATGATAAGAGTTAGGATTACAGTTAGGGTTCATGTTAAGGTTATGGGTGGGGATTTGGGTTACATAGTTACATAGCTGAAAAGAGACTTGCGTCCATCAAGTTCAGCCTTCCTCACATATGTTTTTGCTATTGAGCCAAAAGAAGGCAAAAAACCTAGTGTAACAGATCACCTGGCACCCTGACTGGGCACCTCCATTGAGGGATGCTTCCTAGCTGACGCCGAGGACCATAAGCATCGCACCGGACACTACAACCACTGCAGACTCCACAACCGCCGTAGCTTAACTGAAGTCTCGCTGTCTTCCTTCCACCCTGGATCAACCTCTGACATCAAGGACCGTGTGGGAATGGACCTTATTGGGCACCGAAAACACAATCTCAACAACCAATAGTTTACAGTCACACAGTTAAACACTCCCATTCATTACTGTAAATTCCTCCCCTCTGCTTGGGAGATCAACTAAATTATCTCCAAGCAAAAAATAAACGTTTTACAAATTTTTCATAACTTTACATCACATTTCCATAAAACATATATTTTCAGAACGAGCATAATTAGGGAACAAATATATTCAAAAATCATACGAATCGGTTCAGGGGTTCGTGAGATTGATGGAAGTCCCATTTAACGGACCGCACGCACATTTTCATGCCCAAAACAGTGCCAGAGAATTAGGCTGTGTGGCCGGTCTATTTCCCATTTTAAATTTAGTTCAAAGAGATGAACAGAAACTGTTCGTGCAATGCACGGCAACCGCTCGTGCAATGTTAAAGTGCCGTTCGAATTGTCGAACAGCGTTCGACTCCAGTCGAAGCCTGGAGAAGGTAAAGTTCAGCGGTGTTCGTGCCATCGCATATCCGATTTGAGTTCCATGAACTCAACGACCAAACACTGCTGAACACGTTCGACTGAATTAAAATGGCCACCGCCACGTGTTCGTGTGTCGAATGACGGTCACTTCAACTACTTAGGCACTTCGGCTGCATCCGAAGTGCCACTTCAAAAGTGCAGAACTGTACCAGTACCATTTAAAGGGGCAGAAACAGTGCTCCTCAATACAAAAGGCACAAATAGAGTTGTTAAAAAACAATACACCACAGGGGCCATAGTCACAGGGCAAGAGGCTGGCAAGCAGGCCTCTCCAAAAGCTAGTGGCGAAGAGTAGTTCTTCACACCTAGTCTGAAGCACTTCCAATTTTGCAACAAACTAGGAATAAAATCCTGCTTGACCCCAAAATAGCAGTCAGTTGTCTCCTTGGATCAAGAAGCTATTACCCCACTAATTAGAAATTATATCCCTGTATGTTATGTTTTTGCAAGTATTTATCCAATTGAAGTTTACACATCTATATGAACTCTGATAAAACCACCTCTTCAGGCAGAGAATTCCATATCCTTATTACTCTTACTGTAAAAAAACCTTTTCTTTGCCTTAGATGAAATCTCCTTTCTTACAGCCTAAATGTGTGACCTTGTGTCCTATGTATAGCCCTGTTTATGAATAGATTTCCAGATAATGGTTTGTACTGGCCCCAAATAGATTTGTATAATGTTATCATATCCCCTCTCAGGCACCGTTTTTCCAAACTAAAGAGATTTACATTTTTTAACCTTTCTTCGTAACTAAAATGCTCCATTCCTTTTGTCAATTTTGTAGCTCGTCTCTGCACTTTTTCTAGTGCCATGATATCCTTCTTTAGAACAGGTGCCCAAAATTGCACAGCATATTCAAAGTGTGGTCTTACCAGCGATTTATAAATTCATCCCGAGAATTTATGCCCCTATTTATACATGACAAAACCTTACTGGTCTTAGCAACTGCAGATTGACATTGCATATTGCTGCCTAATTTGTTGTCTATAACAATTCCCAAATCCTTCTCGTGCGTGGTTATCCCTAATTCACTACCATTTAGGGTGTAAGTTGATTGTGCATTCTTAGGGTTAGAATTAGAGTTTGTTAGGGTTAGCTAGAGTAAGTTGGCTAGGGTTGCAATTAGTGGTTATGGTTATAGTTATGATTAGTGTTGATGTTTAGGGTTAGTGTTACTTTAAAGGGAACCCATAGGGCTAGGAAAACAAGCCCTCCACCCACCCCGCCACTATGGTGCAAAAGGGGTTAAAAACCCTTCTGTCACTTATCTGAGTCCAGAGTGGATGTCTACGTTGCATGCTTGGGCTAGGCCTCTGCTCCTCCCTTGCCAACATCAGCCGGTGGAGGAGACCTATTACGCATGCAAGGCAATGGCTGCGATAACATTAGGACTTCCCCCATAGCAAAGCATTTTATAACAGGGCAACACATGAGATTTAAAAAATATGCAGCAAAAATAAAATGTGTATGTAAAAGCCGTTAGCCCTCTAGCCATCCAAGGAGGTGCCGTCTGTGGTCTCCCTTGGGTGTCTATTCGTCCCTTCTATGTGTGCACAGTGAGTGTGATGTGAATAGTTGTATGTATGTGGGTGGCTCCTCATCATGGGTGGAAGTGTCGGTGTTGGGGTGTATGTATGGTGCTGGTGCTATGTGTGCGCTTGTCGGCTGTGTGGCCACTGTCCTATGATTGCCAAGGGACCTAAAGCAGTCAGTTCTTGGACGGGTAAGGGGTGCACATATCTTGGAGTTGGAGTGTGTGGGATTCACGGCCCTGAGCCTTCCCTCGAGCTGCACCAGTCGGGAATAGTCTAGCTGTGCTGGTGGGGTTATACTAAACTCTCCTGAATTACCCTGAGGCATGGAGGGGGGAGAGGGCGGACATGTTGTGTGACAGTTGGGTGTGGGCTTTCTGCCTCTAAATGGAGAGCTAAAAGGGTGATAACATAAGGTGAGTGCTATAAAGGTATTGGCTGGTCACTATTAGATCAGGCCCAGAGGAGAGTCAGGTCCCGGCTGTGGCCCCAGTAGACCTAGGCACAAAGTCACAGGTGGCCATGGGGTCCCAGCCATGAGGATTTGAGTGTCCTGTAGCTTGTGTCATTGGGCCCAGCGAGTCAAGGGCAGGCCCAGTGCCTGTAAGTTCTTTGCCGCATCTTGTTGGTCACGGATGGTGATGGTGGTGTCCTCGCGTGCAAGACAGGCTCCAGCGGTAGCTGATGTTCTTTGCACGTAGGGGGGAGGTAAGCGGTCAGAGTGATCGCTACCAGGCAAGAGTTCCTCCGCATAGGTCCGCAAAGAAGGCTAGTGACATCCCCTTGAAGCTGTAAGGTGACTGCCCTCTGATGTCAGCCAGCACCGCTGCCTTGTCCTTCTGGCTTTGGAATTGTACCACCAGATCCCCTGGGGCTGCGGGTGGCCAGTTTTGGTATTCAGAATATTCCCTCCAGTAGCTCTGCCTTTGCCTGCTTTGGGGTAAGGAAGGCTGTTAGGCGGCGTCGGGTGAAGTGTAGGAGTTCTACAGTTGGTACATTCTCAGGAACCCCTCTAATTTTCAGGTTTTTCTGCCTCCTCCTGTCTTCCAGGGTGTCAAATCTATGTTCGAATGTTAGGTTCTGTTGTTTTAGCTCTTTCACCTCCTGTTTCAACTCTGTTATTTGTTGTGTGTGTTCCCGCGAGGTATTCTCCACCTCGCCGTGGCGGCTGGCCAGGCCCCGCAGGTCCTCCCGTATCAAGGCCACATTTTCTGTTGGAGGTCTGCCAGGAGCTCCCTGATGGCCGCTAGTGTCACTGGTGCAGCTTCAGGTGCTGTAGGTGGGGCGCAGTGCAAGCCGCTGTTTGCAGCACCACCGTTGGTGTGAGGTCTCCCTCTGCTTCATCCGACGTCCCATCGGAGAAGTCTGAGCAGTCGCTGTGGTGGATGCCATCTTAGGCTCGAGGGTGCTATGGGCCTGATCACTGATGCACACACCCTGCCGGGCTCTATTGTTTTTTTTTTTCTGCCCATGGGGTAAGCGTTGGGGTCTTCCTGGGCCTCTTTTGAGCGTGGATCACCCCTATTTTTAGGGGTTAGGCCACACCACCTGTGTAATCGGCTATTTTTAATATGATCTTGACAAATATTGATGCTATTAATATTGCATATTAATAAAACAAACACATATTGCAAAATCTGTTTATTATATAAAATGATCAGTCATTCACCATACAAGATTCCTCCAGAGAGCAGTATGGGTCCCGGCGTGCGCATTGTTGCGGCGGAATTCCCACACATCAAAGGAAATGCCGCCGGATCCTTATCTGACATGCAGACACCTGCCGGGTCCGCTCATGCCCGGAAGCGGACTGGGACACCCCCTTCCCCTCTGCTTCGGAACCTTCGGTCGGTCCAGGAGTTCACACGGGTGGTTCGGGAAAAACGAAGTAAGGAGGTGTCGTTGGGTCGGATGGCTGGCCCCTTTAGGGAGCCCCCATTACCGGACTTGCGGGTCTTCCCTCAGGGAAAATATCGTCTGATTCACCATTTATCGTACCCCCGGGGGGGGGTTCGGTGAATGATGACATCTTTTCCGAACTCTGCTGAGTGTTTTTTGCGCCCTTTGACGTGGCGGTCGACATGGTCAGGCCGAGGCCGATGTGGATTGTGGTTATCCGAGAGTATGTTTCTGGTATTGATTCTAGTGTGTTTGACCTTTCCGTCTGACTATCCGATCTCTGTATTCCTTGACCATTGCCTTGGCTCCTGACTATTCTGAATTCTACATTGATTGACCCTTGGCTTGTTCATTGTTAAATCTGGACATTCTAAGGCCCGGTAATACGTCTTGGGATTTTCTTTTATATGTACTTAAGTTCTGCGTGTTGGGCATCAGCTATTCCTGACACACAGTCACTTTCCCCACTGCTGTTATTTTGTATGTCATCAGACATGTGTGATACCTCATCTTCTGGCAGGTCTGGACCGATTTTTTTGACTTGACATATAGCTATAAATGGCTATTGTTCCTATATACAGCCTATAATGAGTCAATACATCTGTATGAGGAGATGGTGACTTTGAGTCCAAAGGGAAAGGATTGGATTTTCTGAGCTCATCAATATTGATGATCTAAGCCATCAGGGGTGATGTAACTGCAGGGAGAAAGTGGTAGAGATTAATACAGTGAAGGAGTTTAAGCATGCGTGGGATAAGCATAAGGCTATCCTAGCTATAAGATAAGGCCAGGAACTAATGAGAGTAATTAGAAAATTGGGCAGACTAGATGGGCCGAATGGTTCTCATCTGTCATCATATTCTATGTTTCTATGTCAATCTATTTACTTACTTATTTTTATTGGCCCGGGGCGACGGGAGGTTGTGGAGCCCAAACTTCGATACGAATCGGGCAAGGGGGAAAACCGCCTGTCGGTCTGCTCGCGTGTTGCTTAGGGGGGCCGACCTGGAAGAGAGTTCTTCTCCGTGGAAGTGGTGCGGGGCAGATCCGACCCCATTTTTTTTTTAGACCTGGAGCTGTCGGGAGAACTTGCCCTGCCGCAGGTGGAGACTTGGACGTATCTTTCAGGCTACCCTTGGGCAGCAAGCCCAGAGGGGAACTCGCCGGCCTGGGACAACGTGTCCGTCCCCAAAATTTTCAGCAGGCTTCCTTCGTAAGCAGCCGCGAAAAGCCTGGGCTGCCTCAAGCACGAATTTTGGTGGGTGGATGGGGGGAGAAAGATATTTCTACCTGCCCGCAGACGGGGAAGCCTGAGCTGCCACAAGCCTGGACTTACAGTGGGAAATACGAGAATAAAAAATTAAATATGCAAATTAAATAAAAATAAATAAAATAAAATAAATAAATACCTTTTTCAAATGTTCACACTCTTGAACTGGGAGAACTTGTCCCTTACCAAGTGGGGACAATCGCCGAGGCTGACGGGACACTGCGTATGCCTTCAGGGCCAGATTAACAGCCCAGTGGGCCTGGTGCTGACAATTATGACGGGCCTTATTAAAGAATCATATCGACCAAAAACACTAAAACACTCCCAAGTGTCATGTATCTGATGGAGATGGTGCTGGAGAGAAAGAAAACAACAGCTATAAGAAAACACATACCCTATGCTAATCTCCCTCTAACTTATGTTTTCATCTTTCAAGTAAATCCATAACCCCTAACAGCAGTGTCCAGACAAGCAGGAAGTCAATGGGCACGGTAAAAGGGTGTGCTACGGACACAAATCACGTAACCTGCCAAAAGGGGCGAACATGCCCAAAAAGAGGACATGTCTGCCCAAAGAATTTGAAGGCCAGCCTGGCATGAATGCATGTCAGACTGCCTGCCAATCATGCAGCTGGCCAACTAAGGGCATACTATGCAGACAGCACCCTGAGCTAGGCATAAATGCATCTAATGATGCGCTCGCTCAACGCTTTCTAAAGGACTGTCCCCTAGCACTCGCTGGTCCACTTGTCTCCTTACCTTCTTACTAGCAGGCAGAAGCTCCTGGTATATAGTCTGGGACAGAGAAAAGCTGTATGTAGTGAGTGTAGAAGAAAGGGAACATGCCACAGTGTTAGAGAGACCAAAGTCAGCATTACCTTAAAGGATCACTATAAGGTCAGGAACACAAACATGAATTCCTGTCCCTATAGTGTTAACACCACCATCTAACCCCCTGGGCCCCTCATGCCTCCATAAATATAGTAAAAATCTTACTGTATTCAAGCCTGAAGCTGTAACTCTGCATGCTGTTACACTCAGAAAAACAAGCAGTCTGCTGACATCATTAGTGGTGGCCTGATCCAATCACAGTGCTTCCCCATAGGATTGGCTGAGACTGACAAAACGGCAGATCAGGGGCAGAGCCAGCATGATTCAAACACAGCCCTGGCAAATGAGCATCTCCTCATAGAGATGAATTGAATAAATGAATCACTGTGAGGAAAGTTCAGACTGAGGAGACACTGAATGTTTGGATGCATTTTAGGCAGCCATGACCCAGGAAGGATCTCTAACAGTCATCCAAGGAGTGGCCAGTGAAGTTATCACTAGGCTGTAATGTAAAGACTGCATTTTCTCTGAAAAGACAGTGTTTACAGCAAAAAGCTTGAAGGTAATGATTCTACTAACCAGAACAAATTCAATAAGCTGTAGTTGTTCTTGTGACTATATTGTCCCTTTAACTATATTCATTGTCAGCCAGTCCACACAAGTTTTGTTCCCATACATCCCTTTTAAGTTTCCATACTTAAGTAAGAGTATGTGAAAAGTAGTAAGGGTTCGCCACCTTTCTTGGAAAAACATACCGGCCTTACTAATTTGCATAATTAAATATGTATGGGTGACATCACATGATTTAAATCACAAGGAGTGACGTAAGAGAAAATGCTGTAAAATCACCAAAAAACTACTTAGTTTGATTATGCTGTATAGATGGATTCCTCCCAGTGCCCCCATGTTTCCCAGTGCCCCCATGTGTCGATTACTCCAGGTCTCAGCGTTCCTATGTATCACAGTGTCTCAATGCCCCATGTCTCCCTGTGTCCTCCAGTATTCCCATGTGTCTATGTCCCCATGTATGTGTCACTAGGACACTAGGAAGACGGGGAGACCTGGGGACACGGGGAGACCTCAGGACACAGAGACACCAGTGACACTGGGAAACTAGGGGACACTGGCTGGGACACATGGGGACACTGGGAAAATAGGGGACATTTGAAGACATGGGGACACAGACACTAGAGACACTGGCTGGGGGACATGGGGACATTGAGATATGGGGGCACTGGGAGACATGGGGACACTGAGACACCACTGCCACAGACACTAGGGACACTAGCTTGGAGACATGGGGACATTGAGACACTTGAGGCACTGGGAGACATGGAGGCACTAGAAGACATGGGGTCAGTGAGACACTGGGAGATTAGGGGTCACTGGGAGACTAGGGGGCACTGAGACACCAGGGACACTGGCAGGGAGACATGGGGACACTGTGTCCCCATGTGTCTGTGTCATAATGTCTCCCAATGTCCCTTAGTGTCTCAGTGCCTGCCATAATGTCTCCCAATGTCCCTAAGTGTCCCAGTGTCCCCATGTCTCCTTGCAGCCTTTCCCCCCATCCCTTACTTCCCTGAGCTGTAAGCTGTCTCTGCAGGGTGGGAGAAGCTGTCTGGACTCTCTTTAGCTGCACCCCTGCAGATCAGTGAGTAAAGAGAGGCAGGGAGGGATATGCTGGAACTTCCTATCCCTGCCTGTCTCCACACACAGCGACCCCTACTGGTCAGTGCTGGTATTGCATAGTAATCTCTTGTTTATACTGAGAAAAATACCAGCATTTGTATTGCCAATATCACTGCAATATTGGCACCAGCCAGGCAGCCTCAAATACTGGCTGTGCATATAAAATAAAAGCCAGGTGGAATCCCTGAGAGTAGTGTGTGAAAAAAAAATGTAAAAAAAAATATATAGATTTATATTTTTTTAAATCAATGGGCCTATTCCATGGGCCTGGGCCTGGGCCTGGAGCTGCAGCTCCATCAGCCCCTATGTTAATCCGGCCCTGTATGCCTTCACACCAAGCAATGGCAAGCAGGCAGCCTGCTGGGCACAAACTTACACGGGGACATCACAGTGGATGATGGAGCATTGAGGATGTCATCCAGACACAGCAGGCAGGCAGGCAGGCAGGCTGCTAGGCACAAGCTTACACGGTGGCATCACAGAGGATGACGGAACAATGAGGATGTCATCCATCCACAGCATGCTAGCAAGCCAGGAAGCCTGCCTTCTGCATTGCCGCCACAATCCTGGAGGGAGAAAAGAATGAAAAAAATCAATAAACTCTAAGAAAAAAAAAAAGGAAACAAACATACAAAAAAAATATATATATAAAGACTTTTCAGCCTTCTGCTGTCTACAGCCGGGAGTACTTGTCCTTACCATGAGGGAGAGCCTGTGCAGGGGAATCGTGCCATCTTCCATCTTCGAAGCAGCAAACCCGGGCAACCACGCCCATGGCAGTGCGGACACTGAGCTTTTCTCCAACCTCCCCTGCATCTGGACAACCAGGCTTAAGTCCCTTCCGCCGCTCCATCCCCCTGTTCTGCCCGGGCCTTAAGCTCCCTTCCGCTGCTTACCCCCATTCTGCCTGGGCCAGCAGGCTATAGAGGTTATGGTAGAAGAAAAAGAAGGTTATAGGCGCTCACTATAAAAATAAATGAAATAAGCAGCAGTGTACAAAACAAGGATTCCAAAAACTTTGTGAAATAGATGAAATGAAAGAAGAAAATGTAAACCGCGCTTTTAAAATTGTAAATAATACATACATATACTTGTAGATAATTCCAATGAGTATGAGATCTCGGAATAAACAAAATAAAGAAAATAATAGTGCAATACAGTAACAATAAACAATTATGTGATGGCGATTGTAGCTTGTGATTCAATCCACTCACATTTATATGAGCTATAACAGAGCTCTGCTGTAGTGCGCTTGGACGGTATAATCCCCGTTTTAGGATATGGTGTTCCAGTTGGTCCGAATCTTTTAAAGTGCAGTATGCATAATGAAAACAAAAGATAGCAGCCAATGGTGAAGTAAGTACTAGTAATAGGGTTAATAAAAAATTGGTAATGTACTTACAATTTTCTGAGCATATAACTTGCTCTAGTATACACAGCTTAGGTGGTATAATCCCCACCAAGGATATGTAGAATCCAGGAAGTAAATAATGAAATATAAAAGTAACTAAAAAGTATACTTTAATATTAAACAAAACTTAATATCAACATAAAATGTATAAAAGAGGTTATGGTGCTTGGAGTCTTTCAGGAAAAAACACTGCACTTACTGAGATATTTATTATTTATAATTCCATCTTTGGCAATGTTATAAGCCAGCGTGGAATGGGACTAATAGCCCAGCACCATTAAACTGCAGACCAGTATGTATGCTGGTGTATATGTACTTTGTATTTTATTGTCTCTGCATGTAAAGTGAATGTATATTCACTGTGAGCCCTGGTGTAAGTGAATATATGTATGTCTTTGTGTGTAGTGTCAGGGAATTTGGATTCCGAGCAAATTTAAATACAAGTTTGTTTGTTTTTTAAACAGAATAATATTTTTTTATGTGTGTTTATGTAGCATGGCAATAAGTATAAGTGGGTATTTGTGAATTGTGGCAATGTGTTTGTATGAAGTATGCAGGCTACAAACTATATATTACCAGTTGTGGGGCATGGGAGGTGTGGGCAGACAGGAAGATGAGCCTCGCAGTCACATGCATTATAGACTGTAATGAAGCCAATGAGTAAGACCACTGAGAAGTGGATTGTGTGGTCAAGACAATGATCATAGAGGTATGAACCAGCACCCTGGCTGCATCAGGCGTTTGATAGTGGTAGATATGAGTTATGTTTTTGAGATAGAAGTGGCAGGATTTGGCAAGTGACTAGACTTGAGAGGTAAAGGAAAGGTTGTAGTCGGCCTGCAAGGTAGAGCTGTTGGTAGTGCCATTGACTCAGAGGGAGACTAACATGAGAGTAGCAACACTTGAAGGGGAAAGGTGTTTGACCAGTTATGTTTAAGAAAATGAGCCGCCATCTAGTTGTAAATAGCAGAAAGACAGTCTGAGACACTAGTCAGAATGTTCCGGAGGAGAGGAGATGCCAGATAAAGAAACACTGAATGAGGGTTAGGAGAGGTAGGAGGAAAACCAGCAGAGTGCAGAGTCTCATAGACCAAGATTACTGAGGATGAGAAGAAGTTGTTGATGATCAACAGTGTTATGTTGATGATCAACAGTGATGATCAACAGTGTTGTGTTATGTTATGAACAGATATGTGGCTATTAATAATATTAATAATTATTAATACTATTATTAACAATAAAGGGGAATATCTCATGTCCTTCCCGATACCCCTACTCATTAGTGGCATGTTGGGGCCCTCATTATAATATTAAGTGTAGAAGATATAGTGTACCTTTAGCCCCCACCACTTGCTTGTGGGTGGGGGCTCAAATGAATCAAACAAAGGTGTTTAGTATCCACCCTCCCTAAACAATGGAAAGTCCTCCCCTCCCTACCGTCCTGGGTGACTTGGCGTCCCCAATTCCCTTGATGAGTGCGGGGAAGAGGACACTAGGTTCTACCCCCTTTACTATGAAAATTACGGCCCTGACCCATCACCACTGGGTTGCAGCTCAGGGGGGACACTAGATCCTACCCCATGAATATTATAATATATTATATTATATTATAATTATATAATACAAAAAAAGAAAGAATGAAGAAAGAACATTAGGGACAATAATTAATGAGGGTGGATGAAATAAAAAGTTAGTACATTTAAATAAAAAGGATATTGACCTCCAGGAACTGTATGTAGCTGTTGAAACTGCATTTTGGTTTTAGAATGTATATATGACAATACAAATAATTAGGCCCTGGGGAGTTAGCACAGCTAAACGGACAAGGGCACATGTATGTGTGGGGATGGTGCTGGTGATTGGCTGTATGTGTGTAGGGGAGTGGTTATGGGTTTGGAGTGGGGCAGGCATCATCTTACCTCAGTGCCTTTCAGGATTCTGGCCAGCAAACAACTTCCTTGCCTCTGCGCTCCTGTTTGTCTTGGGCCTGGTGACTTTTCTTGCTTGAGGAATGGATATAGAGGGAATCCTGTCTTCCCTTAGAGCTGCAGCTGCCCTGGATGGCGGTAGGCACCTTCGTGAGCACTTTGCTCACCTCCAACCTGGTGTGGCTGCCGGTGTGGGTCCCACACCCCCTCCGCGGCCAGGTCTCTGCCGGGGCCTCCCACGTGGCTACAGCCCCTGTTGGCCATGGGAGCATGGGCCAGCGCTCCTGCCTGCTAGTTTGAGCCTTGATGCCTCTCCTCGGGCCTGGAGAGGCTCTGGTGGGTCCTCTGGGGATAAGGGTCGGCTGAGAGGGTCCCCTCTCCTCCTCCGGGTTCTGTCCATAGTTCTCCCCTCCTTCCCCCCTGTGGTGTCATCTTTTATTTCCCCCCCTCTCCCTCTGTGGTCCTCTCTTCCTCTCTAGTCCCTTTGGTCCTGGGTCACCGCCCTCTCTCTTCTCCCTTTGCTAGTTCTCTCTCTGTTCCCCTCCCTCCTCCCCCCATGTCTGTTTCTGGCCCCTATGTCCCCCCTCTCTCCCCTGGGTACTTACCTCGGCTGCCCTCCTCGGCTGGGTGTGAGCTTACCTCCTCTCCACTGCTCTTCTCTCAAGATCTGGCTGCTGTTCCTGGGACTGTCCAGCAGGTGGCGCCTGGAACCCCTGCAAGACTGAACAGTGCTGAAAATGGAATTACCTCTGTCCTGCCTTGATCGTCTTTGTTTCCTTTGCCGTGGGATGATCCTCGGGCATCGGCTGGTGAGTACACTAATGTCTCTTCCTTTCAGTCCAGGGGTTCCTTGCTGGGGGGGGGGTTCTGTCAGGGCTTAGGGGTTTTCTGGATCAGTGGGAGTGGAGTGTTCAAGCGGGTGGGGACCCCCCATTAGATGCTCAGCTTTGGTCAGTGTGGTCCTCGGCGCTGCAGCCACAGGGGGTTATGGTGGTTCCTGGGGTCCCGGGGTCCCCCTCTCCCGGGGTGGGTGGCCATGCTGGCATCCTTGCTTCGGCATCGGGTGCTGCAGCACTTGCTGTTGCTGGGGGGTCCCTAGCATTGGGTGATCCCCCAGGTGTTGCTGACGTTGCGCATGGGTCTGCCTATATGTGTTGGTTGGGGCCCTTGGTCTTGCACCAAAAACAGGAGGTTCGAGAAAAAATTTGGAGGGGGGAATTTGTTGAGATTTTTTTTCCCTCTTCCCCATGGAGGAGGCTCCTCCTTTGGTGGAAAAGGATGGAAAAGAATCCGAAAAAGAAAAGGAGAAATACCGGTACCGGAAGTTCCCTAAGACTTTCGGGAATTGGATTTGCGTGTTTGCGATCCTGGCCAGTGTCATTTGGGAAAAGGCTCAGCAGAAGTACTCTGCATTGTTCTGCTATCAGGATACCATTTGAAACGCTTGTCGTACCTATGGCGGTCTGAGGTGGTGGAAATATGACGAGCAATTCCAGATGGACATTGGCCTTGAAGTATTAAAAATGAAGGCACAGTCGCAGTTTAGAAATTGCCTTTCAAGTTTGATCTGGCTAGAGTGGAGTTTCAATGAATGTCAATGGACGGCGTGAGTTGCAAACAAATGGTCATATTGTGAAAACTATCAGGACTATCAGCTTAGCCGTAGACATTTTTTAGTGGCAGCAGGGATAGCTGAATGTTGATATATGATTTGTGTAGGTGGGCTTGAAAATGAGGGAGTGGTGGCAGTTTAGAAATCATGTCCTGATTTTTCAGCTTTTGCCAGCTCCCACTCTAGTTTTGAACATTTTGCCATTCATTCCTATGGGACCAATTTTGCCACAAGAACGACGATATTCCATGAACCATTTGGCGAAATGTTCCACAAAGTAAAAGCAATCCAATCGGGAACAATCCGCACGTTTCGGTATATTACTGTCTATGTAGTGTAAAAACTGTGGGAGGAGTTAGGGTGGTAAATTTGGCTATAATAAGAATAAGAATAATATATATGTGAGATAACATTAAGTGGTCTTGCTATGCAAGAACACTTAAATATCCTAATAATGAGATTATCAGTGAAAGAGCAGTTTTTTTAACTGTGTGTGTAACTTTGTCCAGTGTTTGTGACAAAGTGGCCACTGCAAAAGACTGAATATATCCTATTTTGAATACCCTGGGTTGTCTACTTTTGCAAATGGTATGCCATGATGGGGATTATTTAATTTATGGGCTGCCATACAGTCTTAAAGGAAACATAGGCCCAGAAAACCAAATTGGCAAATTTCAAATGCAGAAATGGAAATGGGGAAAGTCCTATATTTGACACTGTAACTTTCCAAAACCTGTACATGGAGGGTACTTTTGTACTTTTCAAGCCATACTAAACACAAATATGCGTTTTTTTATTGCAGTAAAATCTAACAGTAGTATGACATTCACAGTTAAATGCCACGTAGAACTGGGAAAATAACTTTTCATAATTTCTCAAGTTTTAAAAAATATTTATTTATATTAAATTATGTTTAATATCTAAGTAGTTAATGTGAAATAAAAGCCCTGTTTCTCCTGAACAAAATTATATATAATAAGTGTGGGTGCAATTATTATTATTATTATTTTGTTTACATTTTTTTTTTAACAGAACGTGTACTATTGTCTCCCTCCTTAAGTGGTTAAAAGAGTACAAATAATAATACAAAAGATATATACAAAGAGCTTCAAAAAGAAACAAACATTTCTACTTTACCTTCATACAGCTTACAAATAGAAGGTAGTCTTCTACTCCAGAGACTGTGTCTCTAAATTATGAATACGTGGGCTAGAGTATTTTGTGTTTATTCTACCAATCTGATTAACTAAATGCCTCAAAATGGGAGGGTGTGGTCTAACATATTGCACCACGCTTGACAAACTCTTAACCAACTCAACCAATATACTTTGTGTAGTATGACAATATAATTTTGATCTATGACACAAAGGGAGAAATATTTATCACACAACATAATGTGAAAACTCTATTTCCAGCTGTCTAAGAGAACCAATAATATGCACCCCAATAGCTATTTGCTAGTGCAAATAATTAGAGCACATGATGTATTATCTTAATATTATGCTCAGCAACTTCAGTAATGCTTAGTTGGTTTTCTGAATGACAAGGATAATTTAAAAAAGTTTAATCATTACAACCTCAATTATTACATTTTCTGTACTGAAAAAAACATTAGTTCCCCCATCCTATGCGAACCTATCCCGACCCAGCAATTTTTCTTAACGGGAATCTATAATGTTAGGAATATAAAGTTGCATACCTAACACTATAGTGCCCCCTGCCCTCCTCCCCTCCCCTTCCGGTCCCCACCATGGCACATAAAGGGTTAAAAACTGATGTCCCTCAGTTCTGGGTTGGTGCTCCCATCCAATAGGGAGATCTAATGCACATGCACAGTGAGGGCATTAGGCCCTTTCCATAGGAAAGCTTTGTCTAAATGCTTTACTATGGCAATTTTACTGGTGTTTAAAATGCCAAGAGTCCAGTAAACTCACGGAAGCATCTCTAGTAGCTGTTTGGGAGACAGTCACTAGAGGCTGTCTTAGTACTGCAATGTAAACATTGCATTTTCTCAAAACCAGCGGAAAGGGATATTGCACCCAGACCACTTCAATGAGCTTAAGTAGTCTGGGTGCCTATAGTGTCACTTTAATTATATGTATGTGCAGAGATAGACAATGATAGATGATGTATATATATATATATTTTTATAGTACACTGTTATGCGTATTTTCCAATAATTTCGTTCACAGATCAAGTGAAAAAAGTAACCAACAGAAGGAAAAAGAGGAGGTGCAGTAAAAAAATGTGTTCTTATATATTTAGCAAATATTCAATTTTTAAACATAAATATTTCATATTTGCTGTTTTTTTACTGCCCACTTTTCACTTGAATTGTGAATAAAATCATTATTTAGTGGTTGTCTCGTAGCAAATATTAATTATGTTTTGGTGCTACAGGTTTAATTCAGAATCATGTTTTAAAACAAACATGCTCATCCATTGTGCATTTCATTTGGTACGTGGACAATCACCATAATGATCCAAATTCTGAAAAATTGCATTTCACAAAGAAACAAATCTCTGAGTCTAGTAGATAAACGCAGAAAAAAAAGCTTTACTTTCATTGATCCAAATTTTAAATATAATGAGTTAAATAAATTCATAAAAACAAGAACTAAGTGAAAACCAAATAATGTGTGTACTATAAATGCAAAGGTAATGCACTAGATATAATCGTAGGATATTACAAAATAATATAATGATGGATTTCAGAGGTAGTAACCTAAAGAGAATAATTACGTGAAGCAATTATAAGTGTTTAATTATTAAGTGACATCATTCTACTGAATACATTTTTCAGATTACTACATCAATATAAATTATGTTAAAACACACATTATTGAAAAGCTTCATTGGTAAAACTATTACAGTTAATAATTTGATGAAGCTAATGTCAGTTGTAACTACTTTGTGTCAATGGAAAGACACTAGGATATATAGCACAATTTACTATTTAAGTGTATATTGAAGATAATTATTACCGTTAGAGGTCACTATAATTAAAATGCACTGTACTTTATTACAAAGGTTAATTTCTACATAAATTTAAAAAAAAATAGGATTTATTTGTTTTTGTGAACTAAATAAAATCTACTTGAATATTAATGATAGTAACAATAATTCCTTTTTAAATCCCTTTTTTCATTTTTTTTTTGTTAAAAAAAAAACAAAAAAACTTCTAGTGAGGGAAAGCAAGCCACATTGATCTCCCTTGTACACCAATCTTTTGATGTTGTGTCAGCTCCAGATGTACGTCGGAGAAACGCATCACGGAGGAATAGCCCAAGGTAATTTAGTTATTCTAATTTATTTGCTTTTACTCTATATTTTAATACATTTAACTTTGCACTCTAACATTTGCTCCTGTAACATCCTGCAACATATGTTTAGGACAGAACATCCCTTTCTACATCAACCTCAGAAACATGATGTATACTTTCCTGATAAGCAAGGGATAAGTTCCTGAGGGCCCACTTTAGACCAGTTTAGCAGCAGTGGTCAGAATGCTGAAAGATCTACTCAATGTTCATCTGAGCGAACAAATTGCTAAATTTCCTAAGCTGATGCTAGCTTCTCTGTGTAATCCAAGGATTAAGGGAAAAGTCGCACCTGACATGGTGCCTGACATGCTGGAAAAACAGATTTATTAACACAGTCCATGATGTTAAATGAAAGAAAGGCATGCTGGTTGAGAAAGATCTGCACATTAAACTACCATGTTGCCATTTGTCTACTACTCCCAGAAGCAGTGCATCGCAGCAGCATAGTAGCATACCCAAGAGACAGAAGAGTGGAGCAGCTCTCTGTCTAGTTTCCTAGCACATTATTGTCATGTCCACTTACCACATACAACTGTTTAAAGTGAGCAATTATTTTCTGTGATATGCAATATAATGTTTTATGTACAGTATAATTCCACGGAAATCTTTTGGAAAACAATCCATAGTTTGAGGTTTGCAAACTGATATATTCACATACAACTACGGATACATTTGTATTTCTGAAAGCCTTATTGTATATTATTGATGGGGAATGATTTAATTTAATGTATGTGATATTTTGTTGACACACATTATATCATGTTTTTCCAGATATTATGTGGCATGCCATATATCTTTTAATAGATATTTCCTATAAAACATACCTGTTCAAATTTCTAAAGTGTTTGCCAAGTGTTACTATTCTCCACAAAGGGACAATTTCAGGTTAAGGGCTCCCGAATGTTTTCCCACATGTTTTCTGTGCACACTGCGGAATTTTACACATTCATGTTATAGAACTCCGCCAGTCCATATATAAGTATTTAAATATGATTTATCAAAGGTCAAAATTAATTTCTATCCTTTTCCTAGTCCTTAAGTGCTTCTCATGATTACAATGGGAAATTTTGTAAAATTTGGGGTATATATTGTCCCATTTACAAAAAATTAGCAAATGTCCAAATTCTTTTGTTGACATTTATCCATATTTCTAATGAGAATTCATTAAAGTGGTATTACAAATGATATGAAATAAACCTCAAAACTAACAAACAAGGAGGTGCAACAAGAGAATTTGGACATAAAGGTTGCTGAGGACCATACTCAAACAAACTTACATTCTGTTATCAATATGTTATTTGAATGATAGAAGACAAAACATTTCAACGATTGTTGCATTCAAATAAAAGGTGCGTTATATTTCTGCAGTTCTACATTTCTAAATGCAATGACACTGGAATAATTTTTCCATGTCTAGATTGCAATTTGTTTATACTTATTTCTAATTAATATCTATGGTATCTATAATCCATTTTCATTTTATTTTGCATTTTTAACTAACTTTTACATTTGTAACATTTAATAAAATCTATGAAATAGATTTTTTTCAAGATGTGAAATTGCAATTAATTTGTCAATCAGATACACTGACCTAGTGAGAGTTCTTTACTTTAAAAAAAAAAGATTCAAAGAAATGCTTATAACTTGTGAAGATTAAACTTGGACAAATCCACAGGAGGCTATCGTCTGGAATCAGATTCTGTCTAGTATCTTCAGTTTGTGTGGTTGACTTACTTTGGTTTTAATTAGCATAGCTTTGGAGTTGTCTGTCACTTTATGTTCTTCCTTAACAGATTTCAGATGGAGGAAGAAATGGGGGCCTCCTTCATTTTTTTAACTGAGGCAAAGTTAATCATCAAAAAGACTGTAGTTAAAACTATGAATTTTAATACGGAAGAGTTCAGTGAGGCACACTCACACAACAATCCTTACTTTCAGTATTATTAATTGCAAGTAGCGCGATGCATGGGTATACTGCAAAAATCACTATAATAAATCACTATGAGCTTCAGAATACATATATATATAGCATTCTATTGCTGGATAGGTCAGTGATACACTCGTATACATTATACACTAATGTGGATTTTAGTGTCATCAAATATTTATGTTAAACAAATAAATACATATAAAAATAAACATTTTGTACACCATTCTGCCAAATATAAAAAGTCTTTATTTGTATACACATGTATATGGATGGCCCTACACACACTGTAGTATGAGTTTGACAGACAGAAGCTGCTGTAGTCACAACTTGTGACATCGCATATTGCCTTCAAGACTTCTCGAGGGCTGCACTGTTCCCGTGGAACTCACTTCCCTCCTCCGTTAGATGCTCATTTAGTCTCCACTCCTTCAAAAAAAATCATTAAAAACCCACTTCTTCATAAAAGCATATCAATTAAACTGTTAATAGCTCCCAACTGATTTCTCTCTTGCAACCGTTATTAGTCTAATACTATCCTTACCTTTTGTGTCATTTTATCCCACTCCCTCTAGCATGTAAGCTCATTGAGCAGGGCCCTCAACCCCACTGTTCTTGTGTGTCCAACTTGTCTGGTTACAACTACATGTTTGTTCGTCCACCCACTGTAAAGCACTGCGGAATTTGTTGGCGCTATATAAATAATAACATAATAATAATATCTCTGCATCATTCACTAGTATGACCTGCACAGCATGAAGGAGCAATCACAAAGATCTGTGCACATGTAAACGATCAACTCTGTTTATCATGACTACATTAACACCAGTGCCTATCTCACTCTGTAGTCACTTATATATCATACATGTTCATCTTAGTATGGCTGCCTAGTCAGCCCCAGAGACTGCAGTCTCATAGAAACAACACTGGAGAGCATTGAGCTTGTGGACCACCAATCAAAGCACAGACTTGCATACTGCTGGACTAGCTGCAAATCCCAATTTGGTGTCTCACACCTAGAGCACTCTGCTAACAGGCATCCCATTACAACTTAAGCTGATTTTAAACAGCTGTGATGCTGCAGCCCACAACCTATGTAAGCTAGTGGCCTAAAAGATAATTACCCCTCTATTCCCTTGCCAATTGCCACATGACATTTCCGTTTGGTGCATCACACCTGCATGACAGCTTCAGTTGGCTTTAAACAGCTGTGATGCTGCAGCCCACACACTCTGTAAGCTAGTGGCCTAGAGGATAATTACCTCTCTATTCCCTTGCCAATTCCAAGTTCACTGTCTCGTCATTATTAAACTACACTTAGCATAAGCCATCTTTACATATGTTAAACCTCCACTTGACCTATTTCCTCATCTACTATATTTAACTGCTCATAAGCAGCATACTACTTTCAATAACATACTTTATTATAATTGCTATAATGCTCTCTTCTTACTTTCTTCAATCTCTAACTTCCCAGAATATGACCTGATATTACAAACTTGAGTTTTCTCACAACTCCTCACAATTCTTATTTCACCCCACACTATCCATAATTCACTTCACAAATCATATTTAATTATACACAGGCCATAATTTATTGACCAAAGGATTGCTCCCACCCATCACACAATCAACAGAAAAATAAACTAAATTTTCACTAAGCAATACTCAACCATTTGCCACACCTGCAACTAGCTGCTTGATATATGACTCAGTTACCTCCTCAATTCCTTTACTTGTTACCAGTGGCTGGAATTATCCTTAAATCCTCTTTGGTTATCACCGCCAGATTCACCCTGCTAGCACTTGTTTCAGCTCCCCACTGTAACCTTTAGATTGTAACATAAAGAGCTATCTAGCTAAGTACTTGGTACAATGGTGAGAACTAATCCTCATGGGCAGGACCTTTGTGTATATTGTACTGTCTTTTTTTCCCAATTGCACGGCACTGTGAAATTTGTTGGCATTTTATAAATGCCTGTAATAATAATGATAATAATAAATATCCTTGAGGCTGATGGGGAATGTCCTATAAGGGGGCACTTAGAAATCACCTACAAGTTACTTCCTATTCTTTCTACCAGGACTTGGAAACAAGATATGAGGCAGGTGAACTCCTATTGAAACTCTCTACACCTCTCAGTGTGATGTCTGTCACACCCCAGTTTTCATTTGAGGCTGTGGAGCACATCGTAATGTTTCAGTTATACATAAAAGATAAGGACTACTTTTTCTTACGAGGAGTGTGTTCTGTGGCAATCTACAGCAATGGGTGGAGCTAAAGGAAAGTTAATTTATAGTTGCAAAGCTAATTTACCCTTAATCCATCAGTCAAAAGAATCCCGGAGAAGGCTAACTTCAGACTTCATGCACAGGGAGAACAAAATGATGGAGCCTGGGTATTGAGATCCAGAACTAGTCGGAAAGGCTATTATATATAAATAACTTAGTAAATGGAAACAACAGTGTAATAGCTATAACTTTAAAATCATTCAGGGTTAGTAACTAATGTATAAGTGGTCCTAAACCAAATTGGGCAAAACTAGCTGGCTGCATACTGTGCCATTTGGACTACAAAATTGTATGTAATTTATCAACATCCTGATTTTGTAATTCAGGGCCCCAATGGGATCTGTAATAGGTCTGGATTTCAGCAGGTTTGGCAAATCCAGGCTGAATGCGGCAAATCCAGGCTTGGAGAATTCAACTGAACAACTTGCCTGCTGGCTGCTACTACAAATAATTAAAAACCCTTGGTGGCACAAGGGTTAATAATGTGTTGGCTGGCCAATGTTTGCTAATTAGCCACCAAATTAAACAAGTAATAAAAACAAAATTAAAATAATTTCCCTCTTCCTGTATTCACAATGAGCAGGGGAGCTGCTGTGCAAATCAATTAACAGTCACCCTCACCAGTCTGTCTGATGGCTGTTATTAGGATTTAAAACACACTAGCATCACTACACCACAAGGGTATGTATGTGTGTGTGTGTTTCTAACTGTGTGTGTGAGTGGGTATCATAATAAATGTTATGTACTACTTCCAAGCCCAAACTGAGGGAGTATAAGCTAAGGGATCTTGTTCTACAATCCACCCTCAGCAACAGTGCCATGGCTTCTGGCAGTTAGAAAACTTCAGCCATGTGGATGTCTGACAACTATAACACCACTGCCTCCACCACCTTTGCTGTCACTAACACTATTAGTAGTGTTCAGCCCCAGGGTAGAGGGATTAGCCATATGTTCTTTATATCAGCAATAGGTTTTTCCCCACCTTTTTCATGCTTGAATAACTTTTGATGCTACTGGCATGGCCACAGCTAGTTATAACTTGTTGGTGACCCCCAAGGGCAATTAACAGAGAGCACAGCAAAAGCTTACACTGTGGGAGTCATCAGAGCTGCTCTTTAGTGAGGACTTACAGCAGAGTACCAAAGTTGTATCCCTAATAGTGATGTCCCGAACTGTTCGCCGAACTGTTCGCGAACGGTTTGCCACGGTTCGCGCGGACTCCAGTCAGCTGACACATTCCAGCCAATCAGCAGCAGACCCTCCCTCCCAGATCCTCCCACCTCCTGGACAGCTCACTAAGAATGCAGCTTCAAAATGGATGCTGTCCAGGAGGTGGGAGGGTCTGGGAGGGAGGGTCTGCTGCTGATTGGCTGGAATGTGTCAGCTGACTGGAGTCCGCGGCGAACCGTTCGTGGCGAACCATTCGCGAACAGTTCGGCCAACAGTTCGGGACATCACTAATCCCTAATATGTAGTGTTGGTGTTTGTGGTGGTGCTGAATCCAATGATAAACATTCTGTTTCCCTACCTCTGCTACATAGCACTTTTAACTGTGGCCCAGAAGCTACCAAACTATGAGCATTATGAGCCAGAGGGATTAAAAAAAGAAAGCATGTGGAGGACAGGCAGTAGCCCAATATTTTCTCTGGGTGGTAGTGTGCATTCACCTCCCACATCTTGTCTGCAAAGTCCATCTGCTATAGAGTCATCTCATCCAATTACAACAGTTGAGACATCAGCTGTACTTGCTGCCACTTGCAAAAGTAGCTTAGTCACTGTGAATATTACCACCACTACTAGCACCATCAATTTCATAATCATCATCACCTGTATAGGCACCATCAACATTTCCCTTAGCATTATTCAACTAAGTGCTAATGTATAGGATAATGTTGCAAAAGTTTTGACTGCCACTGATAAAAATCCACCTGCATCTACAGCAGGTGCAAGGAACATGGTTGAGGATACTATACTGTGACACTACCACCACAGTCAATTTCATAATTCCTGAAGAGGTGGTTTTATCAGAGTCCATACAGATGTTTAAACAGCAATTGGATAAATGCTTCCAAAAACATAACATACAAGGATATCATTTCTAATTAGTGGGGTAATAGCTGTTTGATCCAGGAAACTATCTGACTGCCATATTGGGGTCAAGAAGGAATTTGTTCCTAGTTTGTTGCAAAATTTGGAAGAGCTTTAGACTGGGTTTTTTGCCTTCTTTTGAAATAACAGCAAAAACATATGTGAGGAAGGCTGAACATGATGGACGCAAATCTCTTTTCAGCTGCATAACTATGTAACTATAATAATCAACATCACCTGCACAAGTACCATAAACATTTTCATTAGTATTATTCAACTAAGTGCTGATGCATAGGCTAATGTTGCAACAATTTCGACTGCCACTGATGAAAATCTACCTGCATCTTCAACAGGTGCAAGGCAAACAGTTGAGGGTACTATACTATGCAAGGATGTGAGTAGGGGGCGAGCAAATTGTCACCTCAGTGGCATAAAAAAGCAACATCTACAAATATACCACAAGTCTGTATTACTAAAAAAAAAAGAACAAAAAAGTTCTGTATCGGATTATCACTACCTACCACCAACAATACTTTCTCAGGCAGAGCAAGGGGATGAAAATAGTGCCAGTAGTCAACAGAGGCATGTTGGGCAGGACCGCTTACACCTGCCAACATCCAGTGAATTAAAAAATAAAATACAGAAATTAAAATAGGAAAAAAGTCCTCATTCCTAGCTGCCAGTGTCACTTACATGCTCTTTGATTTACTGATTTTAAATTGAATTACTGATATTGCATAGCCATTAGGCCAGACGATATAGTAGCCATTTTTGCATGTCAACACAGTCATAAGCTATTTATTTAATTGTATTTTGTATAGAGTTTGGTCTTTACTGGTGCACCACTTCTTAGAGATGCATGTTCTGGGTCAGCACAAACTTAATTCTGTCAACCCCTCCAGCCATAAAAGAAAATCTTAATAAAGTGCTTCAACAGAAACAAATGTTAAAATAGAAACATAGAATGTGACAACAGATAAGAAACATTCGGCCCATCTAGTCTGCCCAATTTTTGAAATACTTTCATTAGTCCCTGGCCTTATCTTAAGTCTAGGATAGCCTTATGCCTATCCCAATCATGCTTAAAATCCCTCACTGTGTTAACCACTTCAGGCTATTCCCCTTTCTCTTTCAAATATTTTATTAGAGTATATAACAATACATCAAAATAATACAGGAATATAACACAGAGGATGCACAACAGCTCGAATAGTTTGCCCTTCTGTGGGTTCCCGCTCAGTTCTCAAGCTGGTTTTACATCATTTTGTGCTACTACAGAGCATAAACCATTTTCATAAGACTTATACCACCCAAAAAGGGACTTCAGATGCAAAATGCGGGCCAGCTCTCTCTGCACAATGTTAAGGCAGTCACAGATGATTGATTCAATTTTATTAAACGTCATTAGTGGATTACCCTTTTTTTTTTTTTACATTTTTCATTTTTGTGCATAGATTTCATATAGCAGTGTCATCATATTCAGCATTAACATAACAATAGCATGTAAAATGCACTCATAACCACTGAAAGGAGTCACTTTTTTTAATAATAAAAGTGTAGGAGAACATTCATCATCACATATGTGAAAACATTTTCCATTGGGTAGTTTGATTAAGCTATCGTTATATTTGTTACAATTGCCTCTTAGAGAATCAGATTTGTTTGCTAGCGTGCAAGCTGTTTAGAAAGCTCTATAACCCAGAGCATAGGGGGGTATTAAGGGGAAGGGGTAATGTACTGTCTGTTTCTGCAATGGACTGTGTTGTCCAAGACTCTTTCACTCCCCTGGATTACCTTTTTAACTTAGGGAGACAAAAAACAGGGCACAAGAGGCTACTGAGAATGGATAACTACTCAAATAGCTTGCCCTTCAGTGGGTCCCTGCTCGATTCTCAAACAGGTATTAGCTCACCATGTGCCCTTAGAGAGATCCTAAACCATTTACATAACAGACAGATCCCATCCAAAATGGGTTACAATAATGCTGCACAACTTGCTAAAAGCTTCTATTTAAATAAGCTTATCCATGGCGTCCTAATATACACACAAACTAAGCAACAATGTCCAATGTCTATCAATAGCCAGTAAGGTATTGCCTTAAAAAGCTAAACAATTCTCAGGACAAATATAATTTTACCTCTGCATTAATCAATAGTAATACCAAATTTAGAATATGCTGTGCAATTGTGGGCACCTGTTCTAAAGAAGGATGTTATGGCCCTGGAAGAAGTGGAGAGTCGGGCTACAAAATTAAGCACGTCACACTTAATTTTTTGCCTTCTTTTTCAGAAACAGTAGATGCATATGAAAAAGGCTGAACTTTGTGATTGCAAGTCTTTTTTAAGACTATGTAACCATGTTGTGGCTTAGAGCTCATATGGACTGGTCATTTCTGCAATGTGATTAATGCTCTAAGTTTCCCCATATGAAATAGCTAATCTTCCTAGTTATGTTATCTTCACCTTCTTTCCCCTGGGTAGAAATGTACTCATCCAGGAACATATTATGCCCTGTATGCCAAATTAAACTTATTTTGTTCAAGCACTTTTACAACCTTGATCTAGTTCTGTTGTTACTAGCGGGTGTGTAACCTTGATGGCAGGATGATTGCCCTTATTCGGGTTATTTTAAATCCAAGCCTGGCATTATGGCTTCTATCTAGACAGGCTAGCTATTGCTATAAACATGTGATCTAATACACAATGTGAACCTTCAGTTCTTTCTTATGACATCCAAACAAGAGAGGACATATTAACATACATTGACAAACTTGTATTTTGTATGTACAAACCGGCACATTTCCACAAACATTCACTTATCATGGTTGCATGGCTATTTTATTGGCACCCCCAATGACAAACAAAATGTGACATGTGTTATATATAGAGTGTCTTCCATGAACTCTGAGTTTCATTCCTTAATATTTATATCAGCAGTGACAGACTTTTGGAGATGCTACCAGTCATTGGTTCGTAAACCTGCCACCTTAGATTTAATGCTAATTTCATATTGCTGTCACTGTTGGTTATGTTTCACCTTATAAACTGATATTCTGCCAATTTAACATATATTTTCTCATAGAGACCTAAACACTGATGAGTAATGAAACATTAACAACAAGTTGGCTTAACTCCTTGAGTGCAACATACAATTGGAGGTACATAAACTAAACAGAAATGAAAGCTTATTAATTAGGACTTGTCATTGTTCCTTGCATTACATAGTCATTGAAATAATCAAACGTTGCAATTAACGGTATTCAAATGAGAAATACTATTTATAAGATATCATTCCCTTCTCTTCCAAATATTTAATTAAAACATTAGCATAAAATTGGTATGGAATTAAAACCTATAAATGTAAGATATGTTGCTCTTCAGGGAAACCTAAAAGCTATGTCAAAACTATTTTTATATCTTATGAAATATTGGCAGTACATGATTTTATAAAAAAAGTATGGTATCCATCATTATGCAATATCCCATTCACACATGTATGTGTGACAAAAATATATAAAAAAGGTCCAGTGTCTTGATTATGGTTGTTTATATGGATGCTGATGTCATTTTAAGGAAATGTCATCACAGTGTTAAAACTATACAGTGAAAATAATGTCTTTACATGGGCATGAAATCACACACTTTATGCTAATGCTTTTTTCTTTTCAGTTCATGTTGTTAGAATTCCAATTTAAGCCTTTGATAATGTCACACAACATATATCACACAATCAAAATGTAATGTTGCAGGGGGAGGACCTGACGCCCAAGATGGCCTCCCAACTGGTGGAGCTTATCCCAGTCCCCACTGGTTGGCTACTCCTACTTGTGTGGAACCATGGCATTGATTGCATGAAAGACCAAGCAGAGTGTGGCAAGATGGTGGCTGCTCCTGTGCAGTACAGGAAAAATTGCTATGACCTGGCTGAGCAGTCTCTAAGGAAGCTAGATGAAACTTTCTGGTGCTTCTGGAATGCCCTGGAGAAGCACGGTGCTTTGCCCACTTCACAAGCAGAGAACCATGGGAGCAGCAACCAGGAGGTGAGCAGGGCCACTTTGGCATAGGAATTCAACAACCACCCATATCCTGCAACACTTGCCTACCTGGGTTGTAGGCCATCAGGGTTTATACAACAAAGCATCGTCCATGTGGACGGAAGACTAACCGCCATATGCAGCAACAAAACACCAAGCTCTCCTGTCACCCCCAATGTGGAAAGGATTTAGACTTTTAGAAGGACCGAATCAGAGGTTTCAAGATGCCAGCCTCCATGCAGGCCTGGGGCTAGAAGGTGGCCTTACCTAATTCCCTTTGTAAAGATACCCTTTTTGATCTTGGAGGGTGGTCTGTGCTCTATAACAAGTTAGGCATCAGCTGATAAACATAAAAAAAATGAGGTCTGGACATAATGAGGTCTGGAAAATACAAACAGTTTCTTCTGAGCTTCAGCTCCTCTCACTGTAGTTCCAGTAGTGTAAACCAAATAAACATAGAAAAAAAGAGGTATGCGCTTCCAGTTGTAATGTGCACCAATGTGATCCCAAACATTTATTTGAAGGACATAAAAGTCAGGCAAATGTTTGGTGCACAAGCCCTTTTTCAATGCAAATGTCATTGTCATTTGCAGTGAAAAAGGGCTTGTGCCCAAAACGTTTGCCTGACTTTTATGTCCTTCAAATATATGCTTGGTAGCACACTGGTGCATATTTCAACTGTAAGCGCATACCTCATTTTTTCTATGTTTATTTGGTTTACACTACTGGAACTACAGTGAGAGGAGCTGCAGCTCAGAAGAAACTGTTTGTATTTTCAAGTCTTTTGGTATTGCCTGTGCCTCTACTCCTTTTCTCTATGTTTGGCATTTCCTTTCAGAGCTCACTCTGCTAACAATGGATGCAGTTCTGCTTCTACTTGGTCCTGTATCTGTTATTTACTGCTGTGTTCTTTATAACTTTTTAAATTCCTGTACAATTTATTTTATATTCTTCTGTAGCACAATCTTGCTCTACTGGTTACATGCTTTACAGGTTACTTAACAGTGAGTCACTTTTCAGAGGGACTTCTCCTCTTGTTTGACTAATGCACATGAAGAGATTCAGGTTGTTTACTCTATCTATTTCTATACAGTAGCTAGTATCCAGTCACACTTAAACTACTCTGTCTCTAAGATTTATAAACATGCTTTATTAACACCTTGTTGTTATTTTCTTAGTTATCCTTATGTCTAGTGATATTTCTCAATTGCAAGCTCAGAATACCAACCAATGTCTAGACATGTATGTTTAGCTTGTTACGTAGCCTGTATCTTTCTCATTATTTTCTTTTTGAAAAACAAAAAAGTGCAGCATATCTTGACTTCTCTTGACTTTATCATGTTATCCTATCTCATGTTATGTGCCATTACTATTGCATGTATTTAATTGTGCACTTCAAAAATGAAGAATGTCAAAAAAGTAAAAAAAAAAAAATGTAATCTTGCAAAATTAATTTGATTGGAAATAATAATTTTAAATGCAATACACTTTTTGTTACTTTTTCTACTAGATGTTTCTTTTTCTAGTAGAGAAAATATATTTTGTAATTTTTAGACAATAAATGATGGACAGCAATTTTTTTTTTCCATTCCACTTCTGACTGCAAGATTCCTTATTTAAATATGAGGTTTATTAAAGGGGAAATTGGAATCCTTTTTAATATATTAGCTAATAGGGATGTGCATAGGAAAGGTTTTTGTTTCAGTTCGGAAATTTGGGTAAGCAAAAGAAATGTGTCTGTTTTGGCAATTTGGACCAATGGCATTCAGTTCGGTTTGGCACTTCAGAAGTTCTGGACTTCGGCAATTCATACCCTAAGCCTAACCCTAAAACCTAAACCCTATCCCTAAACCCTAAGCCTACCCCTAACCCACTTCGGAACTTTGGCAATTCAGAACTTCAGCAATTTGGGACCTTGGCAATTCGGTTCGGCAATTCGAACTTTGGACATTCGTAAGCATCCAAATGTCCGAATTGCACGAAATTCGTCTAAATCAACCTTCGGAACAAAATGAATTGCACATTTCTACTAGCTAATATGTAAATATAAATTTATTTTTTTGTACTGTAGTTGGGTACACACACTTATGTTAAAGGGAAACTATAGTGCCAGGAAAACAAAGTTGTTTTCCTGACACTTTAGCTTCCCCCTCCCTCAGTCTGCCCCCTGTGGTGCAGAAGGGGTTAAAACCTATTTTTGTCACTTACCTGAGTCTAGCGATGTCCCTCAGTCCTGGCTGCTCTCACATTAGTATTTCCCTTATAGCAAAGCTTTGGCATTTTACATGACGCTGGATGTCCTCATGCGACCCTGTAAGTTAGTCTAGAGGCTGTCTGGTAGACAGCCACTAGAGATGGAGTTAATTATCAAAGGTAACGTTTGCTCTTGCTTTAAAAACTGCAATAATTACCTTTGCAGGGTTAAGGGACCTGGTACTCCCACCCAGATTATTTCAATAACTTGAAGTGGTCTGGATGCCTATAGTTTCCCTATAACTGCACTTATATGTTTGGCTTAAAATGTTTACAGATCTTTCATTTAATTCACCTTTCAGAATTCTTTACAGTGGACTTTCTATATCAAAATTTTCAGTTTGCACTGAAGCGTATCATTTCTGACAATGTTAAATCAACATTTTCCAAATGAGGTTGTTAAAATAAAAGTTATTTTCAGAAATAAATCTGTCTCTCTGTCTCATTTGCTCTCTGTCTATTCAAATATATGTCTTTACCTCTGTTCATTTTGATAGATTTTAATTACCTAAAAACAAGAATATATTTTATTGCTGAATTCAAGCAAAATAAAGTAGAACACTTTCATCTTTTTATATCACTGGGAAATATTACTGTAGGAAGATGTTTGAAATGACTTGAAACATTCCTTGATCAGAAAATGTATTTTTTTTAAATGCTACACCTCATTGATATTTCCTGACAATTTAGTTTTGAAATATTTATTTAAAAAAATTATTTAAACCCTATATAGTTTGCATTGCATTATATTTGCTAAAATCTGCATTTTCTCTCTTTTTTTCAAATTACGATTTTATTAAACTTATTTTACGATTTTACGATTTTATTAATACAGTTCTTTTATATTAAAATAAAAATAAAAGAACCATTTATTTGAAACAAGGGATATATGCCTACCATATATGGTAGGACAAAACATACTTGTTTGCTTAAAAAACTTTTCAGAGATCCCAGCAAATTTTAATCATGAACATTTATTTAAAGATAAACTATAGGAGTCCAGACCACTTCATCTCATTGAAGTAGTCTGGGAACAGTGTCTGTCCCCTTAATCCTGCATTGTAAAACATTCCTGTTTCAAAGGCAAGACATCCTGTAGAAGATGTATTCCAGACAGCCACCAGAGGCACTTCCTGCATTTTCACAGAGTTTAATACTGTGAAACGATGTTGGATGTCTCACACTTCGCATGACCATGCCCAGCATCTTCAAAATCCCCATAGTAAAGCACTGATTCAATGTTTTTTTTATGTGGAAAGTCTAATGTGAACACAGTGATTACCGTGAATGTGCATTAGGTTCCCACATTGCTGTGATATTGCAGGGAGAGGATATCGATCCAGCTCTGAGGGACCTTAGCACTGTTAAGAGATAAGTAAGGCAATTTTGTATTCCTAATGCTATAGTGTTTCTTTCAGCAACTTGAAAAGCTGTTTATTTTGTTTTTTTTTAAATTACTTTAATTGTTACAGATGTATATAAATATACATTTGTAGCGGAGTAGCAGGGGTTAATCCAATAGCTCTCCGCTGGGAACAAAGATTCAGCATACAAAATCACAGGAACACAGCATAATCCACCTCCCCAAGGACTAGACGACACATAGTCTGGGAGTCAACTGTCAGCTTTATTCACAGGTCTGCTTTTATGCATTTCTCCCATGCAAGGGAGGTAACTTTCACAATTACTTCAGTACCCAATCATATCGTGGTCACCTCCCATCCCTCTCCTCCCATTAGATTAACAGTTAAACAGATTAATAGGTACAGAGTTTTCCCCACTTTGTGGATGTCCCCTAAATACAGGGGTTACAGGATTAAATAAGGGGTCCCCTGGTAGGTCTGATCTTGGTGAGCAACATGCTCAAAATTCACCCAGATCGGACCAGGGGTTCGGGAGTTACAGCCATTGAAAGATTTGACCGACCGCATGGGCTCAGTAGCCGAAAACAGTTCCATGAATTCTGGCCCTGCGGTCGGTCTTTTCTAGTGAATACAAAGTCCCGAACGGCTTAGGCATCCAGGCATCTGTTACCGTTCGTATGAATCCCCTCGTTCGTGGGATTCCACCTACCGAACGCCGGGGCGTTCGTGTGTTTGCTTCGTGATTTTTGAGCGTGCTGGAGGTCTTAGCGGTACTTGGTTAGTCGAATGCCCAGTTTGAGTTCCAGGCGTTCGACAACCAAGTACCGCTGTTCGTGCGTAAGATGGCCGCCGCCACGTGTTCGGTAGTCGAAATGGCGGCCACACACACTGGCACTTAATTCCCTTCGCAACATTGTATCTGTTAGTTAATAGGAGACACACGACCACCCCGGGGTGGTCTCTCGTTCGGTAGTTTCGGGGCATTTGCATACAGAACAGCATGAATAACATTATAGTCCGTTCGTGAATTAGTCTCTGCTTTAGCACCCATTCGCTTGTAATAATTCCACTGTTCATTCGCACAGAATAGTTAGTATTTCAGTGGCAGGGTTTGCCACAACATTTATGTCAAGTAATATTATATAGCTAATCACTGTGCCTATTCAGTTACACAAAACCTCCAACCACGTGACAGGCCTGGATTCTTGAGTCGGGCAACTATAGGCCAGTAAGCCTTACTTCAGTAGTGGGGAAAGTGATGGAAACCATGTTAAAGGATAGGATTGCTAAAAATTTAAAAACACATGGATTTCAAGATCAGAGACAACATGGGTTTACTTCAGGGAGATCATGCCAAACTAATCTTATTGTTTTTTTTGATTGGGTAACTAAAATTATAGATCAGGGTGGTGCAGTAGACATTGCTTACCTAGATTTCAGTAAGGCTTTTGACACTGTTGCACATAGAAGGCTTATCAATAAACTATTCAGGAATCCTCTTGTTACGACCTGATATATAAGGGAAGTAATTACCTTTATTTTGTATATATTGCTGCACCTGGGTGGTCTACACATATATATTATCAATAAACTGCAATCTTTAAGTTTGGATTCCAATATTGTTGAATGGGTAAGGCAGTGGCTGAGTGACAGGCAACAGAGGGTTGTAGTTAATGGAATATATTCGAAGCTTGGACTTGTCACCAGTGAAGTACCTCAGGGATCTGTACTTGGACCCATTCTCTTTAATATTTTTATTAGTGATATTGCAGAAGGTCTTGATGGTAAGGTATGTCTTTTTGCTGATGATACTAAGATATGTAACAGGGTTGATGTTCCAGGAGGGATAAGCCAAATGGCAAATGATTTAGGTAAACTAGAAAAATGTTGTTGAGGTTAGGACTCTATCAAATATTCTGTACTCTGCCCTTGGGTTTTTACGTCCAAGATGCATTATCTTGCACTTATCCACATTAAATGTCAGTTGCCACAATTCTGTAAATATTCACTGATTATTGTCATGCATGTCACATATATTATTTTTATTATTATCACAATAAATTATATTTTTATAATTAATTTGTGATTACTGTGCAAAGTAAAAATCTTCTAGTGAAACTTCCTCTAGGTTCTAAGAGAATAGAAATTGTGGGTAATTCTCAGCGTTAAATCATTAATCGGGGAACAGTGCCAAGATATCAATTTTTGACATAATAAAATTATTAAATACATTTTTGATCATTTTTATAAAAATATTATTTTTAATATTTATCACCCCATAAATATCCTCACATTGCAGCAATTCTGATGTGCCCAAGGACTGGTTCTCATTGCTACATTGGATGTGCCATTAATATACTTAATACACTTTCCAAAAGATAGGATCTTCTGCTTTAGGGTACAGCTGTATATCCTATCATCACAATTAGCAGTATAGCTCTTAGGAAAAAGACCCTCTTGAATTTAGGATTCAGAAGGTGTCTCTGATATCCCTATGAAATCAAGAACAATCTCTTTTTTGATGTGCTACAACAGAATATGCAAAGTCTACAGATCCTGGTCTTCTGAGAAGATGGATAGTAATAACCATTACTAAATCCTATTCTTCACATAGAGTTACCCAGCTCCTTTTAACATCAATGCTCATTCCACCAGAAGTTGGGCAATATCTTAGGCTTCTAGTGTGGAGGTTCCAGTGGAGGAAATAATTAAGGCAGCCACCTAGTCTTTGCACCTGACATTTATCAAGTACTGCTTGTCAGGCGTAATGCCTGCTTACCTGACAGCTTGGCTCCGGGTGCCATGATCCCCTCTGGGTATATATATATATATACATTGTACATATGTATTGTTATACTGACTCTGGCCATTCTAAGGACCAAGGTGTGGATTTCTTTTAGTGAGTCTGTCTGTGTGTTCAGGTTCCAGAATATCCTGACACTACTAACTTGATCTAACACCTGATAATTCTAGTTTTGGACTTGGTGCTTTGGTTTCCTTGTAATTGAGCAAATAATAAAGTATCTGTTTTTGCATCCATGATATTGCATTTTTTTTTCTTCCTACCCTTCTTTGGAGCTTGGGTAATAGCCATAAAGAATACTGTCATTTTTTAGCTAGGAAAGGAGAGTATTTATTTAATACTTATACAATTTTCTTTTACTGGCTTTCTACATCACAGCATCATGCTATCTCTCTTCTGGGTTTTCCTGACTGGAGAACTCAGAGAAGTGGAACTACACATAAGTGATGTTGCCATGTAGAAAAGCCAGGCAAAGAAACTATGAAATTACAGTAAGTATGAATTACATTTTCTTCTTTTATTATTGCTTCTCATTTATTCCCTTTGTTGGACATTTCTCACTTAATCTGTGAATAAAATTAACATTTGGAGACTGTCTCCTAGACTCCAATAATCTTTTCTCTATCAATCATCCCTTTTTTGTGGCACCATGAGCAACATTTGAGTCAGAAATCAAAATGAACATTTTCGTTGGGTTTGTGATTGGACTACATTTCAGCTCAGAATTTGGGAATAAGTACAATTCCCTGATTACTCCAAACTCAGCTAAACCAATCTCTAAGTGTAATAATGATTTTCCCTTTAAGAGAGTTCCTACAATTTAGGAAATTTGAAGATCTGAAGCCATAAATTACTCTTTTGTTTCTTCAACCTGTTTCCTCATCATACTACTAATTATATAGAGACTGAAAAGTAATGAGGCTGAAAAGTAATGTGGATAACATATTTTCTGTGTGCTAAAAAGAGTAACATTAAAAATAAATGGGTTAACAAATAAAGCAAATGTATCAAATATTGCATTATTTCAGTGAGTATTATAATTCAGTCCTACCACTCAATCTCAACATTCAACATTATAAACTGTGAACTATTGTCTGAAGAATTTGCCTCTTCATTTCATTAGAACATTTCCGAAAATTAATTTCAAGTAAATATCATTTTATGTCACAACAAATGACAACAAATGCATTATACTTTTTGATTGAGTACTGTCTTATGCTTTGCATATGGAGTAGGCATTAAAATGTTGTTAACATTCTGTAAGGACAGCCTCGGAGATTTTTAGTGTTTCCATATCAGCTCTGTGTGGGCTTTCATACTAAATCAAAGCGTCAGTTATGTCTTCTGAAATGAAGAAAAATAAGAACAATTAAAGGACATCATTAATAATTCTTACAATTTAAAGTAAGCTGCAAAAAATAAAGGAAACTGTTAGAAAGAAAAATAGTTTTGAATGCAGGAACACTAAACAGGGTGAATTAATTAATGATGCCAAGAATGTAAAATTAAATGACTGAACTATTAAAAATATGTTTTTTCTTACCTCCTTTTTACATTGTATTTATCAAGGATAATGTGAGCTTTCCATTGTCTAAAACTCTTCTCCTAGTCATCTAGTTGGCTATCACAGGGTGACAATCATATTGAATGAATAGCTTTAAATAGCCCACAATGACACTTCTAACTATTTTGCTTTGTCTGAAAGTAATTTTTAAGAAACTAGGACATAGAGGAGAAAGAACATTGTGACATTTAGGGGTACTTTTGATGAACAGTGAGTTGCACTGACACTTGAATCAATTATTAGGGCCTGTATAACAGGGAAAATAGGTTACTGCTATAAATAGGGGGTGACACACGTAGTAACCAGTAAAAAGTAAATAGGAACAAAAAGATATAAGGAAGAATTGTGTCCAATCTATCCAAAAATGTATTCCCAACACTATAGTGTCCTAGTTAGTATCAAGGTCTTCCCCTGTTAGCCTGTAAATAATAGAAAAAAAGAAGGTTTTACTTAACTTTTTTCCAGCGCCGAGACACACTCAGTGCAGCTTCCAACTCCTCCTCCAGCACGTCATCGCTTATAGATGAGCATTTGGAATGAGATACATAGCACACGTGCCCAATCACATGCATCCCATAATGAAGCATTTAATCAGTTGCTTCCCTGTGAGCTGCATTTGAGGATGTTCGACATCCTCATGGATGTCGAATGCTACATGACCGAGTGAAACCTTTTGGTTGAGGAGGAAGAGTTTCTAGTGGCTGTCAGGAAAACATCCACTAGGGTGTGTGTTTAAATAGTAAAGGGTTAGGAAAGAAAAGTGAGGAAAAGGAAAGAGAATCAAATGGATGGGGACAGGTCTGCTAAGAAGACATACTGTCAAACTTTGCATTGAAGCTTTGAAGTCTTTATAAACTTTATGAAAGGTAGAGGTAGAATCATGGGATTGTGTTGTCAAATATTCCTTTCACATATAAATCTGATTTTAGATAGTAAAGATTTTCTACTTGGTAGAGGAGCATTCCAGGATCTAGCTATGCACATATGTGGGGCCATGCATTTTCTATATATCAGTTTCATTATGTGGCTTGGCCAATTAAAATGATCAGGTTTGCTATTTAAAACAGCTGGGTAAGGAAAAGTTTCAAAACACTGTAGAAAATTGCAAACACTTCTCTAAAGAAAGGCCGAATTATCGCAAATCTTTACCGGGTGCAAAGTAGCTACCTCTTTCCCCACAGTCCACAGATAGCCCATTACTCAAGTACAAAGAGGGAGCCAATGATGAAGTCTAATGGAGTCCATATACGAGCAGTTAACTGACTAGCCACAATTCTAAGTTGTTATATTATGACAGATTTCAGTTGGGTTTGGCAAGGACCCTTTAAAGCAGCCTTAATTAGAATCAAAAGAGTTTTCACAGATTCTTCACTGAGTTTTCACTGAGATTAGTATTTCAACATACAATGAAAGCCATAGATTAAAGAGACTCTAAAGAATATAATTGACAATTGTATAGTTGTGCCATTAGACTCCGTGAGATCAAAAAAGTTGTTGCATATTTTTCAATACTAAATAGCACAGCATAGGTTGGTTTCAAGCAGCCATGTTGAATCAACAGCAATTTACTACCAATATTCCTCAAGATATTTGTTGAAAAGTCACAATGTAGTGAAAAGACCTCTGAGTATGGACACATACTACAGTTGAAGGTACACTGTAGGCAACCAGACCACTTCAGCTCATTGAAGTGGTCTGGGTGAAAACTCCCATCACCATTAACCCTGAGCATGTAATTTTTGCAGTTTTTATAAACTGCAATAATTGCCTGCTAGGGTAACTCCTCCTCTAGTGGCTGTCCGGGTGGATAGGCGACGCTATGCATGAGGACTTCCAACGTCACTGGAATCCCCATAGGAAAGCATTGAATAATGCTATCCTATGGGGAAATCCTAATGCGAGCCGGTTGATATTGGCAGAGGAAGAGCGTGGGCGGAGCTGAGTTATCACTGAGGGGCATCAGCGTTTGACTCAGGTAAGTGATAGAAATGGTTATTAACCCCTCCTGCACCATTCGGGGTTGGGAGGGGGGGAAGAGAGGGAGGGAGAACTTGACAGAGGGGAAAGCTATGGCGCCAGGAAAATGAATTTGTTTTCCTGGAACTATAGTTTCCCTTTACACCTTGTGAATTAGTTCAGTGGTCTGCATTTTATAATATTAATCCTAAATCGCCCAGCTCCTATAAAAATGAAATAAGTAGTTCTAATGTATAACAGGTTATGTAGTCAGTGTATTAATCAAATTACATATTTATGTGGCACATTGATATTAAAATATTTTTTTCTTATAACATTATTATGTTAAATTGTTTCAACATCATGTGAGGATTCTATATTAACAATTACCATTACATAGGTCTGAGACACAGAGCGGGTTCTGCATAATACATTATCATTTAAATATGTTCAAAATTGTTTCTCTATGATGGTAATAATAGTCAGACATGAGTAGACTGTACATGCATAAATATATAAGCGAGTACTTCAATAAGCTTAAATCACAAAACCTTGCGAACAGAAAATAAGTTCAAGCTGTAGATAGCTTGTTTCACTGCATAATTCATAAATGGCCTAGAGACACTTCTATATTTCCCATTAAAATTAAAGGACCAATGTTCCAGTTTTAAGTGTGATTATTACTGGAATATCCAGTACTTTAATACATAAGATCAGAGAATGTCAAAACTTTCAGCTGTGTAAAGTGAAATACCAGGTTCGTAAACTAATCTGCTGACTTTGTGATTTCAGTTTAAGCATTTTCTGCACATTTCAACCATTTCAGCAAAATTATGTGACCTGTGACATATTTCTGATAGCAGTAAGTTTTTTGCCACACATTTTTCTTTTTGTAGCAGTACTATTATAACAGACATGATATTGTACATAAATTCTAACTAGCATGTTTAAAAACAAGATACATTAACAATTCAATAACTAAATAAGAACTAGGATCAGAAGAAACTTCTCTGTTTTGTAAATTTATGATTATTTTCTGTAATTTCCCTGTGTTGCTCACTTTTGACATAGAAACATATAAAGAGAAAGAGAATAAGTTCACTTGTTTTAATCTACTTGATTTTTACTTGTACCAATAAAGATTTTTTTTAATATCTTTTAATCCTGGCATCTTGATTCTACTATTTCAAGAAAGGACCAAAAGAATCATAGGTGGGGAATATACCACTAGCGCCCTATCCATCGAGCATTGAGTCTGCTCAGAAAAATGTGAGTACATTTCCTCCATTTTTTAAGTATTTTAATATTATCTGCTACAAAGAGCACTATTTTTGCCATTTCTTTATCTTTCCGGTTTTGGAATTACCAACATTGAAAATATCTGGGGAAAATTACATACTACCTATATCCAGGGCCGGATTAACATAGGGGCTGATGGAGCTGCAGCTCCAGGCCCAGGCCCATGGAATAGGCCCATTTAAAAAAAAATAAAAAAAAAAATTTTTTTTTGTAAATTTTTTTTTTTGTAAATTTTTTTTTTACACTCTACTCTTAGGTTTGCCACCTGACTGGTATTTTAATGGCACAGACGGTATTTGAGGCTGCCTGGCCCTGCCGGTATTGCAGTAATACCAGCAATACAAATGCAGCTAATTTTCTCAGAATAAATGGAAATTACTCTGCAATACCAGCACTGGCCAGTAGGGGTCACTGTGTGTGGAGAGAGGCATGGATAGGAAGTTACAGAATATCCCTGCCTCTCTCTACTACTCACTGACCCATGGGGGAGCAGCAACACAGCACAGAGAGTCCAGACAGCAGCTCTACAGGTCAGGTAAGTGAGGGATGGGGGGAAAGGCAGCAGGGACACATGGGGACACTGAGACACTAGGGGACACATTGGGGACACTGAGACACTAGGGGACACATGGGGACACTAGGGGACACATGGGGACCCTTAGACACTAGGGGACACAGACACTAGGGGACACATGATGACACATACACTAGGGGACACTGAGACACTAGGACACAGACACTGGGAGACCTGGGAACACTGAGACACTTGGGGACACTGGAAAACATGGGGACACTGAGACACTTGGGGACATATGGGAACACAGACACTAGGGGACACAGACACTAGGGGACACTGTCACTAGGGGACACTGAGACACTGGGAGACCTGGGGACACTGAGACACTCAGGGACACTGAGACACATGGGGATGCTGAGACACATGGGGACGCTGTGAGACATAGGGACATTGGGAGACATTGGGACATGGAGACACTATGTCCCCCAGCCATTGTCCCTAGTGTCTCACTGTCCCCAAGTCTCCCAGTGTCTGTGTCCCATGTCTCTCAGTGTGCCTAGTGTCCCCATGTCTATGTCCACAACTGTCCCCATGTCTCCCCAAGTGTCTGACTCCCAGCCAGTGTCCCCTAGTCTCCCAGTATCCCCTAGTCTCCCAGCGTCCCCTAGTCTCCCAGTGTCTGTGTCCCTAGTGTCTTAGTGTCCCCAAATGTTTCAGTGTCTCCATGTCTCCCAGTGTGTTCCTAGTGTCTGTGTGCCTGGTGTCCCCATGTCTCCCAGTGTCCCTATATGTCCCAGTGTCCACATGTCCACAACTGTCCCCATGTGTCCCCAAGTGTCTGTCTCCCAGCCAGTGTCCCCTAGTCTCCCAGTGTCCCCTAGTCTCCCAGTGTCTGTGTTCCCATGTCTTTGTCCATAGTGTCTTAGTGTCCCCAAATGTTTCAGTGTCCCCATGTCTCCTAGTGTCTGTGTCCCTAGTGTCTCAGTGTCCCCATTTCTCCCAGTTTCCCTAAATGTCTCAGTGTCCCCGGGTCTCTCAGTGTCCCCAGTATCCTAGTGACATGGGGACACACTGAGACATTGGGACACTGGGAGAAATGGGGACACAGACACTGGGAGACTAGGGGACTGGGCGACATGGGGACACTGACACTGTGATACATAGGGACACTGAGACACTGGGTGACTTGCGAGACTGAGACACTGGGAGACAGGGAGACACTGGGAGCAATCCATCTATACAGCAGAATCAAACTGTGAGTAGTTTGGTGATTTTATAGAATTTTCTCTGATGTCACTCCTTGTGATTTACATCATGTGATGTCATGCATAACTAATTTATTATACAAATTATTAAGGCTGGTATTTTTTTCCAAGAAAGGTGGCAACCTTAACTACTCTTCACATACTCTTGCTTAAAGGAGCACTATAGGGTCAGGAACACAATCATGTATTTCTGACCCTATTATGTTAAAACCACCACCCTTCTTGCCTCCCTAAATATAGTAAAATATTACTTGTATTAAATTCTGCAGCTGCTGGCTCAGAAGTGGTGGTCTGAGCAAATTACAATACTTCCCCATAGGACTGGCTGAGACTATCAACTAGGCAGATCAGGGGCAGAGCCAGCACAAGTCCAACATAGCCCTGGCCAATCAGCATCTCCTCATAAAGATAAATTGAATCAATGCATCTCTATGAGGAAAGTTCTGTGTCTGCATGCAGAGGGTGGAGACACTGAATGGCAGTGCTGCACACTAGGCAGTACTGCCCCAGGAAGCACCTCTAGCAGCCATCTAAGGAGCAGCCAGTGGAGTTATTTTCTCTGAAAAGACAGTGTTTACTGCAAAAAGCCTGAATGGAATGATTCTACTTACCAGAACAAATACAATAAGCAGATGTTGGTCTCTCTAACACTGTGGCATGTCCCCTTTCTTCTACACTCACTACAGACATCTTTTCTCTGTCTCAGACTATATACCAGGAACTTCTGCCTGCTAGTAAGAAGGTAAGGAGACAAGTGGACCAGCGTGTGCTAGGGGACAGTCCTTTGAAAGAATGGAGTGAGCGCATCATTAGACGCATTTATGTCAAGCTCAAGGTGCTGCCTGCATAGTATGCCCTTAGTTGGACAGCCTGCAGGATTGGCAGGCAGCCTGACATGCATTCATGCCAGGCTGACCTTCCAATTCTTTGGACAAACGTTCCCCTTTTTGGGCATGTTCACCCCTTTTGGCAGGTCTTGTCACGTGATTTGCGCCAGTGGCACACCCTTTTACCCCGCCCATTGACTTCCTGCTTCACTGGACACTGCTGTTAGGGGTTATGGATTTACTTGAAAGATGAAATCATAAATTAGAGAGGGATTAGCATAGAGTATGTGTTTTCTTATAGCTGCATCCTATGAGTTTCCCTCCAGCACCATCTCCATCAGATACATGACGCTTGGGAGGTATGATTGTTTTAGTGTTTTTGGTCGATAAGATTCCGTAATTAGGCCCATCATAATTGTCAGCACCAGGCCCACTGTGCTCTTAATCCGGCCCTGCCTATATCCTAGAAGTGAGGATAATTTCACTTCAAGCTATCCACACCAGAGCTGGATTAAGCTCTGGTAAATGTGAGTAGTATATATCCCATCTATTTTCATATTCATCTCTGTATTATTTACTACACCATTTGAGTTCCCTTGTTTTCCCTTGTGTCTTACATGTACCTCTGGAACGATAAGAAACCCTTCAAGAACGCTTTTATCACATCAAGATTGGCTGTTCCTCGTAAAGACTTTTTTTATTACCTTTTATCTGTATCTTATACATTTACTGGATATTTTATTATTTATTATGCATCTTTTTGTATATTTTACATATTTTGGGCACAACCTTATTCTCTTTCTCTTTTTCTTGCTGCTAGGAGAGAACCCCTCTCTATCCTAAGGCGTGCTGCCCTAAATCCAATTTTATTTGTAACTTTATTCAGCGCTGACCCTTTCTTGCAATTTTTTTATAGAAACATATAAACATAGAATGTGACAGCAGATAAGAACCCTTGGGCCCATCTAGTCTGCCAATTGTTCTAAATACTTTCATTAGTCCCTGGTCCTATCTTATATCTAGGATAGCCTTATGCCTATGCCACACATATGTAAACTCCCTCACTGTATAACCTAGGCTGGAAGGCTATTCTATGTGTCCACTGTGCTCTCTGTAAAGTAATACTTACGGAAATTATTTTTAAAACTTTGTATCTCTAATTTAAGACCATGTCCTCTTGTTGTGGTAGTTCTTCTTCTTTAGTAGTGCTTCTCTGAACTGTTTCCAAAGTATCAATATCCTTCTAATAAATATACACAGTGACTCCATTACTATATTATATCTTATATACTTTATGTAATAATAAATATACACAGTGACTCCATCACTATATAATATCTTATATACTGTATGTAATAATAAATACACACAGTGACTCCATTGCTATATTATATCATACATACTGTATGTAATAATAAATACACACAGGTCAGGTAGGCAGACAATGTAATAGAGCAGCAGGAAATGCTAGCAGAATGCTTGGTTGTATAGGGAGAGGTATTAGCAGTAGAAAGAGGGAAGTGCTCATGCCATTATACAGAACACTGGTGAGACCTCACTTGGAGTATTGTACACAGTACTGGAGACCGTATCTTCAGAAGGATATTGATACCTTAGAGAGGGTTCAGAGAAGGGCTACTAAACTGGTTCATGGATTGCGGGATAAAACTTACCAGGAAAGGTTAAAGGATCTTAACATGTATAGCTTGGAGGAAAGACGAGACAGGGGGGATATGATAGAAACATTTAAATATATAAAGGGAATCAACACAGTAAAGGAGGAGACTATATTTAAAAGAAGAAAAACTACCACAACAAGAGGACATAGTCTTAAATTAGAGGGACAAAGGTTTAAAAATAATATCAGGAAGTATTACTTTACTGAGAGGGTAGTGGATGCATGGAATAGCCTTCCAGCTGAAGTGGTAGAGGTTAACACAGTAAAGGAGTTTAAGCATGCATGGGATAGGCATAAGGCTATCCTAACTATAAGATAAGGCTAGGGACTAATGAGTTTTTAGAAAATTGGGCAGACTAGATGGGCCGAATGGTTCTTATCTGCCGTCACATTCTATGTTTCTATGTTTCTATGTTTCTGGAGATACAGTCTCCAGTGCTGCATACAATACTCCAAGTCAAGTCTCACCAGTGTTCTGTACAATGGCATGAGCACTTCCCTCTTTCTACTGCTAATACCTCTCCCTATACAACAAAACATTCTGCTAGCATTTCCTGCTGCTCTACAACATTGTCTGCCCAACATTATGTCATCTGGAATAATTACTCCTAAATCCCTTAACTCAGATGTTTAGGTTAGTACTCTATCAAATATTCTATACTCTGCCCTTGATTTTTTTAATGCCCAAGATGCATTATCTTGCATTTATCCACATTAAATATCAGTTGCCACAGCTCTGACCATTTTTCTAGTTTACCTAAATCATTTGCCATTTGGTTTATCCCTCCTGGAACAACAACCCTGTTGCAATTTTTTGTATCATCAGCAAAAAGACATATCTTACCATCAAGACCTTCTGCAATATCACTAATAAAATTATTAAAGAGTATAGGTCCAAGTACAGATCCCTGAGGTACCCCACTGGTAACTAGATCTTGCTTCGAATATACTCCATTGATTACAATCCTTTGTTGGCTGTCACTCAACCACTGTCTAACCCATTCAACAATATTGGAATCCAAACTTAAAGATTGTAGTTTATTGATTGATTATATGTGCAACAGTGTCAAAAGCCTTACTGAAATCTAGGTAAGCAATGTCTACCGCACCACCCTGCTCTAATATTTTAGTTACCCAATCAAAAAAATCAATAAGACTAGCTTGGCATGATCTCCCTGAAGTAAACCCCTGTTGCATCTGGTCTTGAAATCCATGTGATTTTAGATGTTCAACAACCCTATCCTTTAACATGGTTTCTATCACTTTCCCCACTACTGAAGTAAGGATTTCTGGACTATAGTTGTCCGACTCCTCCCTACTACCCTTCTTGTGAATGGGCACAACATTTGTTAAGTTCCAATCTTCTGGGACTACTCCTGTTAATAATGATTGGTTAAATAAATCCATTTAGGGGACGGGGCCAGACCGCCATGCTGACTGGTCACATGCAGGAAAGGCTCTGGAGTTATCCGGCCTCTTAAGCCATATTTAATAGCTTTTTGCACTGGCACAGAGCCTAAGAGATACCCACACAGCTGTGGGAGAGGTAGTGGACCCTGAGATTGGAAGTTTCAGACCCCCAGCGGGAAGCATTAGACTTTGGAGCAGAGTGGATGGCCGCTGCCCTGTTTCCCTCCCCTGCTACCACATGCCGGCTTACTGAATGTTTGCCAGTCCCGTTCCCCCCCCTTGGGCCGGGGGGGGGGTTATCCCAGTCCCCACTGAAGAGAACTCGAGCTGTGGAGAGACTTAAGGGCACTGACCACCCAAGGCCTACCTAGTAAGATGGCAGCGGCAGGGAGCACCTTACCAACTGCTCTTGTGATACAGAGCCACACTAAATGCCCAAACAGAAGATCGTAAAGCGAGTCCAGCAACGAGTCCAGCACTGACCCCAGCCGGGAAGAGGATGAGACCGAGAGAGCCAATGGACCATCTGCCTGCAACAGACGTCCCCATGGCGGGGATGAGAAATGGAGGGAAACTATGCACCCATGCCGCAACGCAGGACCACCAAGCGGACTTACCAAACAAGTAGCACGCTTGCCAAGTGTTTACCTCTGCCGGATACCAAGGAAAGGGAAGCTCTGTCACTACCTGAAGGAGCACCAATGACACCTGTAAGAGCCTGTGGTTCCTCACTATCTTGCATTATGCCTAACTGCTGTATTAACCTGCCACTGACTGTAAGCTCCAAGCGACATCACCTGGTCACTCTATACGAGCACAGAGACAGTCACAGCCCAACACAAATCGGTCTCTACAAGGGACCCCAACTCAATGCATGCCACCTAAAAACTAACACTCTTGGACACAAATTGCAGCCATGCTTTTTCCCTAACCACTCTCTCTGCTAGGTCTCTCACGGACACATGTTTTATCATGGCCTGCTCGGCTCCAGTGATTTTAATTTTAAGCTTGCTTTTCCTAGGCAGCATGTTATATTATTTGTATTTTCTCTACACCTACATTCTAATCGTTTCCACTGCATGTCTCACCTGAACCACACTACTATTGAATAGTATGCACGCCTCCTTAATCCTGATAAGCAATACACTCATCTTGGGGACATCATAGTAATGTTTAGCCTGATCAAAAAACAAAATGTGTGAATTAACATGCCACCGTTTAGCCTGTTTGTACATGTGTACGCTGTTGTGGCGTTAGACAATGCTATGTACTTATATACACAACAAAAATTTTAATTAATTAAATAAAATACAAAATAAATCCATTTATGGTTTTGCTGGTACATCCCTAAGCTCTTTTAATATCTTTGGGTGTATACTATAAGGCCCCATCGACTTATGTGGATTTACTTTTGACAGTTGAAATAGAACCGCTTCCTCTGTAAACTCACATGTAACAGATGACACATTTGTTCTTTTTCCTAAGTGAGGTCCCTTTCTTCATTTATATCTGTAAATATTGAGAAAAGATATTAATTGAGGCAGTCAGCTAGACTTGTATCCTCTTCTACATAACTTCCTTCATTATAGGCATTTATATCAGTATCTCTTATCTCAATTTACTCTGAGCTTATTACATCAATTATAATGTAAGATATGCATTACAGAATACAGAGACATACACGATTGTAAAATATGTCCCTTATTTAGACAAAAACAATAAATATGAGGAATTTTTCACCTAGAGAGGTGGCTTTTATATACTTTCTGGAGATTTATGTAAAAAAAATGTATATAATGTTTTTTAATTAAACAGAACATTCAAGCAAGACAATGAGAAGAAAGAATGTGTAAAAAGCATTAATGGGGATAGACTGTTGAGATGGATGTGTATACTGCATTATATTTTGAGTGAAAGTAGTTGTATGGTGGCATGGATGTGGAAAACCTTATATAGCATGATATAGCATGTAAGGCAATGGGTTAAAATTATCTGAACTAGCAAGACCCATGCAATATTGGCTTTGTTCCCTTATGGTAACATCTCTGCTTGCAGGCTTTGTCACCAGGCTGACTATTCAGTTGACTATCCTGGAGATACACTCTGATTGTCTTTGAGAAAAGTATGTATCACAACACATATTAAGGCTAGTCTGTATTAGAGAGCATATAAATGTAATTTATTGTTTTTATTGGGCTTGGGTTAGTTTGTTTCCTTTTGGGCATCATATTACATTAGTTATATCATGGTTATAAAGGTTTGTTGTTTTGGTCAGTCAATGTGATGGACAACAGATAAGTGTTCAAGTTTTTTTAAGCAATACTTCAAAGAGTGAGAGAGAAATTGGACATTTATGTTAAGCCCTATACTAATCTTACAGTAGTCTTCAGCCTCTACACTTCCCTACCACTAACCATTAAACTTTATATTATTAACACTAACACCTTAACTTAACACCTTACACCTTAACTTAACACCTAACACCTTAACTTAAAAATAGGTAAAACAAAAGATACATAATAGTAAAGTGTGTATTATAGGAAAAGAAAATAATGCTCTATATAAACACACACATAGATATACATACACACAAGTCAAATTTTTGACTTTTCAATTACTGGTACATTTTGAATAATGTTGAATAAAAGTCAATTCCAAATAAATACTTCTCAGTTTCCTGCCTACTAAGCACAGAAAACTAACTTTATTTATATGTCAAATGAATAGGTATAGAAAGAATAGTTGGTTAATCGATTTAACACAAGCTATTTCATCAGCTCACAGAAAGTCTAATCACTGCTTGCTGACAGGCATTAATAACATTGGACAATACAGGGAATGCTATATAAATCAAGAAAAGTTAACATTTCTTATAATTGAAAAGACATTGTGTGTTTCAAGCAATTTAATTCTAATTGAGGCTCTACCTTCCTACACAGGTCCACTGCATGCAACTTTTGTGTATGATAACTACTTGCATTTTCATTATTAGCTAGATTGCATTTAAAACAAAGAATATATCACAATTTATTGTACACAATATTTAAAATATCAATGTATTTAAGTATTTTATGTGAAAATAATTGCATATAAAGAATGTTTTTTATTGCTGTGTGTTTATTCAGAATGGTTCATTATTCTTAAATTTTTTACTCTATTCTGTTCTGTTTGTTCACAATAGCTTGCATGTCGAGAGCAAACTATAGGTTATATAAGTAAAAGGAAATAGTAAGAATAATGACATGATCATATTAATTTATACATAATGAATTCAAATTCATAAAAATTCTACTAATTCTCTATTTTGTCCAATAGCCCTAAATTAAGTATTTTTCTCTACTGTTCAAATGGATGTGTAGGCAGCCACTTACTTTGAAACTACGAACCTTAGAGAATTGTGTTATAGGTTTTTTATAAAGTTGTTTTACTTTTTATGACATCACCTGATCTATTTTCATAAATTTGTATTGCTTCTTGAATTAGCCCAACAAACCTGCCAAACCCTGAACTAGAGGACTTAGCCCAAATCATAACTATATTGTATTGCAGCTAAATGAAAATGCATATATCACATTATACAAGTATAACATCTTTATGGTAGTGGTACTCCTTCTGCTTGAACCATTACAACAATTTATACATTTTTAATTATCCTACTGTTTATACTAGAAATATAAGTCATTGTTACACTAGGCAATCAGTTTCAGCCTTACAGTACACATTAAAGTCCAAATGTTTTGAAAGAATCCTTGTTTGGTATTAAATTGGAAACTAATCCAGAAGGAATTGTTGGTGATCACAACCCATCATGCCAATTAATTGCTATTCAAATATTTTGCTTTATACCTGTGATTGTTAGCTGTGTAAAACCGAATTTAAAGCTTGCTAGGCTAATTGTGTGCACTCAGTCAGGCCCGGACTGGCCATCGGGCATACCGGGCAAATGCCCGGTGGGCCGCGATGGCCATGGGCCGAGGCCGGCAGGGGAGATCACAGAATCTCCCCTGTCAGCCCCTGCAGGGCCAGTGCTACCTGAGCGCCAGCCCTGCTGTGTGCCTCCATGGGCCGGTGGGGAGATCAAAGATCTCCCTCACCGGCCCAGAGGCATGGAGATGCGGCCACAAGCGCGGCAGTGAGTGAGGGAGGGAGGCAGGAGAGAGGACCGGCGGAGCTCTAACAAGCAGCTCCGCCGGGTCCTCTCGCGGGATTCTGAGCGTTGCCGCGGTTACCACGGCAACGCTCAGATCTCGTGAAAGTTCACTCTCACCACTGGACCACCAGGGAAGGATGGCAGAACGGATCTCCTCCCCCCCCAGGCAGAACGGATCTCCTCCCCCCCCCCAGGATAAAGGTAAGAAGGGGGGGGGACACTTAACTTTTTTTTTTAATTATTAATAAAAAAAAATATTTAAAATAAATTCCCTAACAGCCCCAAGACACACACAGCACCCAGACAGACACACACAGCACCCCCAGACACATACAGCACCCCCAGACACACACAGCATCCCCAGACACACACATCACCCTCAGACGCAGACAGCACCCTCAGACAGACAGCACCCTCACTCCCACACATATACAGCACACACACACATATATATATATAAGGTCATCATTTTTAAACATTTTCAATAAAATCTTTGATTTTAAGTCCGGAGAGCAGCCTTTTCTTGTGGAAGTTATACCTATTGGAGCTTTGGTGGTGCGCCCGGCATTTGGAATACTTCAAGCGTGAGTGCAGGGGATGTTGATATTCTTTTTATATATATATATATATATATATATATATATATATATATATATATATAATAAGAAAATTAGAAACCTTGAATGTGACGGCAGATAAAAACACCCTCACACACAGCACCCCTCTTACACAAACACACTGCGCACCTCACACATACAATACATCCAAATATATATATTTATATATATATATATATATATATATATATATATACACACACACTACAGCACCCCTCACACTGCACCACTACACACATTACGCTCCAGATACACGCTAGATCCCTTACCCTATATGCACTCTTAATCCTCTACACACACACACACAATCTTCTATACACACTCTGGGTCCTTTACACACCAGATCTCTTACACACACACTCTGCACCACCTACACACACACTACATTCCTTGTAAGCAAACACATACAACATTATCTAAATACACGCTCTCTACACACAGTAGTGTGTGTGTATAAGTGACACACACTACATCACCTATACACACACACTACTGCCGTATGCACACACTCGCTACATCCCCTATAACACTATGCCCCTATACACGCACTCTCTACAGCCCCTAGCCACACATATTACACCACAAAATTGACCTATTTACACAATACCACACCACACTCTACACACACAGGCAATCCCACAAGCATGCGCCAAACACATGCACCATACACTTTCCTGGCCCTTTTGTCCTCTGGTAGACACCAGAGACAATTTAAAAGCAAACACAGCGCAAGCATTTTATTACATTTGCTTGCGCTGCGCAGAACAAATACAGTGCCTTTTTCTAATGCTAGAGCTCTTCAGCGGGGCTCTGTGCATTGAACCAACATGCTCACTTTCTCTGGCCCCACCCCCTTTTTGGGGGTCGCTCTAATTGAAAAATGCCCGGGCCTAATTTTTTTCCCAGTCCGGCCCTGCCCCTACTTACCCTTTGTGTCACTATACCCCACTCCCATGTAAGCTCATTGAGCAGGGCCCTCCACCTCTGTTCCTATATGTCCAGTTGTCTAGTTACAATTAAATGTCTGTTAGTCCACCAATTGTACAGCGCTACGAAATCTGATGGCGCTATGTAAATAATAAAATAATAATAATTATACACACACAGTCATAAAGCATAGCTTCGCCATAAATACAGTGCACAAGGGTCACAGGCAGCTTTCCCATATGCACTTTTCCATATACATTCTTTTTTATACTGTACTTTTCTAAATAAACCTACGTTTCTATGAAAATTTAAGTTTTTGCTTTTTTGCAGCCCACATAAATTCACATGTACTATAGCTGTAATTATTCTCTCTATAATAAACTGCAGGGTGCCCCTCCAATGGGCGTTAGATAGAAAATAAGTCTCCAACACAACAGCCAATAAATCAGCAAAAATGTTGTTATTGTTTAAAATCAATATTAAAAACAATATTGAGAAAGGACAAGAAAATAAAGTGAATACTTATCACCAATATGCAGTCCCAATAATAGTATTTATAGGGTCAATTTGATGGGCCTGTTCCCAGTATTTATAGGGTCAATTTGATGAGCCTGTTCCCCCATTTTCAGCTTTATGTAAGCTCATGGAGCAGGGCCCCCTACCTGTACGTCCATTTGTCTGGTTACAATTAAATGTTTGTTAGTCCACCCATTGTACAGCGCTACGGAATCTGATGGCGCTATATAAATAATAAAGTAATAATAATAATAATAATAATAATAATAATAATGTGACCACCAGGGTCAAAGGGTGCACATCCATCTCAGCAACGTTGTGTAACATGGTTCCAACGATACACTCATCAAACAGGAAATGGCAAAGTATGCAAAAATGTTTTGTTTTTGTTTTTTTAAATGTATTTAATGTTTTATCTTAGACCCTAATAATAATATATTAGGGCAAATAAATAGATTAATGTATAACCCCTTAAGGACGGAGTCAATGGTACACGTTTTGATCAAAACAAAACTTAATTTTGTGTTCAACTGTAATTCACCTCTTTCATATTAAGTGCACCCACACTTATATATAATTTTTTTCAGGAGAAACAAGGCTTTCAATTCACTTTAACTATTCATATATATAACAATTTATTATGAAGAAAACATAAAAAAGTGTGAGAAATTAATATTCCCCCATTTTTTATTTTATTTTGTGGGGCATTTTAACTGTGAATATAATAATACTGTTAGCTTTTACTTAAAAAAAAAATACACATATTTGTATTCAGCGATGTCTCACAAGTACAACAGTACCCCCCATGAATAAGTTTTATGTTGTTTTGGAACGTTACAGGGTCAAATATAGCACATTCCATTTTTCAGTTTATACACATTGAAATTTGCCAGATTAGTAATGTTGCCTTTGAGACCGTATCGTAACCCAGTAATGAGAATTACCCCGATGATGTGGGAAAAATGCAAATGCAAAAAAAAAAAAACATGAACGCTAACTTTGGACAATGTTTGTAACTAAGTGGCTACTAAAAAAGACTGGATATACCCCACTTGCAATACCTTGGGTTGTCTACTTTTGAAAATGGTATGCCATCATGGGGGTAATTCTCATTCCTGGGCTACCATACAGTCTCAAAGGCAACATTACCAATCTGGCAAATTTCAATGTGAAATAACTGAAATGCAACTCTCCAAAACACTATAAAACCTGTACATGGGAGGTACTGTTATACTCAGGAGACTTCACTGAACGCAAATATTAGTGTTTCAAAACAGTAAAACATATTATAACAATAATATTGTCAGTGAATGCGCCGTTTGTGTGTGAAAAATGCAAAAAACTTCACTTTCACTGCCAATATTATCGTTGTAATACAATTTTCCATTTTGAAACACTAATATATGTGTTTAGCAAAGTCTCCTGAGTAAAACAGTACCCCACATGTACAGGTTTATGGTGTCTTGGAAAGTTACAGGGTTAAATATAGTGCTAGCAAATTAAATTATCTAGACTTTCTGCCTTTCAGGCATATCCCTCAAATTTTAATTAATAAAATCACATAATTATGTGAACATTATGTTAGAACTTTAATATATTAACATATATATGTACTTAAATTCTATGTGTATACTTATGTAGTCATTTATATAATTTTATATTTTAATATTAATGTATATACACATGTATATATAATGTATTAAAATAGTTTATTGTAATTATTTCATTTATTTTATTTTATTTATTTATTATTGTAATTATACGTATATAGATATATCAAAATGAATGATTTATGATTAGTGATGTCCCGAACGGTTCGCCTAAAGGTTCGCGAACTGTTCACCGCGGACTCATCATTGAGTAAACTTTGACCTTGTACCTCACAGTCAGCAGACACATTCCAGCCAATCAGCAGCAGACCCTCCCTCCCAGACCCTCCCACCTCCTGGACAGCATCCATTTTGAAGCTGCATTCTTAGTGAGCTGTCCAGGAGGTGGGAGGGTCTGGGAGTGAGGGTCTGCTGCTGATTGGCTGGAATGTGTCTGCTGACTGTGAGGTACAGGGTAAAAGTTTATCAATGATGAGTCCGTGGCGAACTGTTCGTGGCGAACCGTTCGCGAACCTTTCGGGACATCACTATTTATGATCCTGAGGAAAGTCATGAATGGGGACTGAATTGTTGATCCACACAGGTTTTTAATCTCTTCAATAAAGAATTAGATTTTTTTAAATGAAAGACCGTGAGTGCAAGCCGATTTGTTTATATGTACTTTATATATAATATACACATATATATATATCTTATATTTATGTAACTTCATTCTACGTGTATTTTAATAGTAATATATGTAATTATATTAATATTAAAATACAATAAGTATGAAGTTACATATATATATGACATATATATATATATATATATATATATATATAAATTGTTATATACATGAACAGTTGATGTAAAAGGAAAGCCTTGTTTCTCTTGAACAAAATTATATATACTGTATAAGTGTGGGTGCAGTAAATATGAAAGAGGTGAATTATAGTTGAACAGAGATATACTGCAAATTCTAGGTTTTGTTTACATTTTGTTTTGATCAGAATGTGTACCATTGACTCCGTCCTTAACCCCTTGCCACCTGATGATAGACCAGGTCCATCATGGCGGGGAAGCAGTTAACGCCGGATGACAGACCAGGTCCATCATGCGGTAAAGTTAACCCCAGATCGACTCGATCACAGTTATTAGCGGTTATTAGAGGCAGACCGGGAGCACCCGATCACGCTGTCCCTGCAGCAGTGATCGCTCTGACAGGCTGTCAGATCGAGCACATGTGCTGCAGGGACTCACGATCCGCCTCCCTGCTCTTCCGCGGTCAGTGTGAAGTGCAGGGAGACGGATCACTGCTGATCTTCTCCCTGTGTAAAAAATAAATGAAGTTAAAGTAAAATCCCACCTCGCCTTTCCCCTGCTTTAATAAAATGATCCCCTTCCCTGCCAATTGATCACTGTCTACAGTGATCAATTGGCAGGGACTACATTTTTTTTTTTTTTTTTTTTAAGGAGGGTCAACTTTTATTTTTTGTAACCCTCAGGGGTTAGTTTTATTTTATTAATGAATTTAAATATTTTAAAATGATATATTTGCTAGCTGGGGTGGGTGGGAGTTATGGGAAATTAGGGAATTTAGTGCTGTTTACTGCTAGTTAGGGGTTAATGGTAAAAAAGTTTATAAACATTTTAAATCTGTAAAAAAGGTTTTAAGAAAGTTTAGGAAAGTTTAAAAAAATTAATAAGCAAAAAAAAGTTTAAAAACTAGTTTTAAAAAGTTTAAAAAGTTTAAAAAAGTAAAAAAATACATTAACACATGCTAATTACCACTACTCCTGGAACAAACTAGAGAAAAAATGATCCCACGCTAAGGTTCAAAATATGCCTTTTGAATTACCCCAGGGTGTATTCTTTAATAAATAGTATGTGTTTGTGGGGAAGTTTGAATAACCAACCAGCTAAACTACTCCAAAATGGAACATGGACACAGTGTAAAACTTCAAAGTTAGAAAAAAACTGACTGGCTGCGTCTCAAATGTGCCCCTTTAACATCCACATATACCTGCCAAAGGTATATACGGGGGTATTGCTGTACTCAGACTACATAGCTGAGCAACATATGTAGTATTATACTGTCGTAGCACACATAAGGTTTGCTAAATATACTGTGAAAACTCACTTTGTGTGTCAAAAAGGCAGAAAAAATGCTTATTACCACTACACTTGGTACAAGCTAGCGGAACATTATCCCACGCTAAGGTTCAGAATATGCCTTTTAAAAAACCCTGGGATGTCTTCTTTAAGAAATGGTATGGCTTTATGGGGTATTTGGATTATATAGCCTGCTAAAATTCTCTAAAATGGGACATGAACACAGCGTAAAAATTAAAGTTTGAAAAAAACTGGAATGACTGGTCTCAAATGTGCCCCTTCCATGTCCACATATACCTGGCAAAGGTACAAATGGGGGTATTGTTGTACTCAGACAACATAGCTGAGAAACATATGAAGTATTATACAATCGTAGCACGCATAAAGTTTGCAAAATATACTGTACAAACTCACTTTGTGTTTCAATAAGGCAGAAAAAATGCTTATTACCACTGCACTTGGTACAAGCTAGTGGAAAAATGATCCCACGCTAAGGTTCAAAATATGCTTTTGAAATACCCTGGGATGTCTTCTTTAAGAAATGGTATGTCTTTATGGTGTGTTGTAATATGTAGTCTGCTCAAGTGCTCCAAAGTGGGACATGGACGCATCAAAACCCTCAATGAACATTCACACTTAAAAACCTTAACTTATCACGTCTCTTTTACAGCACTGTAACTTCATAAAATAGTGTCTAGGTCATACATTGGACATATTGTTTTACTCAGAAGATATAACTGAGCATAAGTTTGGGATTTCTATGACAGTGGTACATATTGAGTGTACGAAATACTCAGCAAAAATGAAACATATATGTAAAAATGCAATTTTTTCCCCCCTCACAACAAACATTGACATATATTGGTGAAAAAATGGTGACAAGTTAAGGCACAATATACACCATATAGGATACCCTGGGGTGTCTGCTTTATCAAATGAAAGCCCTTTGTGGATTATTTGAACAGTCCCACTGCTATAATACCCTAAAATGGGACATAGGCCTGTCAAATTCATCTACGAAAATTCGAACTATAGAAACTGAAATAGCATTGTCTCTTATATGGCATTGTAGCTTTACAGAAAAGTGCCAAAGGCATACAATGGGGGTATTGTTATACTCAGCAGATGTAGCATAACACAATATGGGGTTCAATGCAGGAATAGCACACACCAACTTTACGAAATACACATTACAAAAACCTTGTTATATATGTATATCCCAAAATAAAAAAAAAACACAATTTTACTCCAATATTTAGCAGAGATTGGCGATGAAATGGCTACATAAAAATTGTCAAACTAACCTTAGGTAAATATCCTGTGATGTCTACTTTATATAAATATATAGTTTTGTATGGCAATTTTTTTTTTCTGTGATGGCTACTAAACCTACAAGACAAACATACCAACTTCTAAAATTGTTGCAAATTGAAATTGTATTTTAGTCCTTGTATTTTGTAACCTGTAACTTTCAAAATAAGCTGAAATCCTATACATATGATGTACTCTATAAATCAAGACACATAAATTAATTTATTTTGAATAACTTTTTCTAAGCTGGACATAATATGCACACGCTATTATTGCCAAAACTCTGGGAAAAAAATCATTTTTTGTTTTCAATTTTTTGTCATTTTTTTTATAATTAATGAGAATGTATCTATGTATATGTGACATTAAATGAAAGCCCTGTTTGCCCTCTACAAAATGATGTATAATATGTGTTGGTGCAATAAATGACAGATATGCAAATTGCGTTTGAACACAAACAGCAAAAATTGCAAAAATGGCTTGTGTCCTTAAGCATAAGACAAGCTTCTGAAGATGTCCTTAAGGTGTTAAGTGGTTATACGTTAATCTATTTTTTTGCCCTTATATATTATTATTAGGGTCTAAGATAAAACAGTAAGTACAGTTTTTTTTAAAATATATTTTTGAATACTTTGTAATTTCCTGCTTGATGAGTATATCGTTGGAACCATGTTACACAAAGTTGCTGAGATGGATGTGCATCTTTTGACCCTAGTGGTCACATAAAGTTGAAAATGGGGGAATAGGCTCATCAAATGGAGCCTATAAATACTGTTATTGGGACTGCATATTGGTGATAAGTATTCACTTTATTTTCTTGTCCTTTCTTAATATTGTTTTTAACCCCTTGCGGATTGATGATAGTTCAGGACCGTCATCGGTAACATACCGTTGAGGACCGGTGACCGCCCTGAACCGTCATAACGGAAAACGGAGATCGCTTCCGCCGAAATCCCGCTGTTACTATCTGCCCGGCATCCCAGGCAGATAGTAACAGCCAATTGCGGCATGTGAGCGATCCGTGATCGCTCACAATTGGCTGATGTCAAAGTGGGTGTTACAAACACTCACTTTGACACTGATCTCTGCCTCTCTCTCCTCTGTAGCATTTTGTGAGGCGAGAGAGACAGAGATCAGAGCGGATAGTTTGTTGCCAGTGTGAAAGAGTTGCTAGAAGTGTCAAAACCTGTAAAAAAGTTTTTAAAAAAATAAATAAATTTTTACCCCTTCCCTGCCAAGTCCTATTATAGCAGTGCATTAGTGTGGCAAAATAAAAATATATAACAATGGTGTAATACATAAAAAAGGGGCAGCTCCACACAATCACCAGCGACTATCACTGAGTGTTAGCTCAAAAGTTATATACAGTGTGGGCGCTTACCAATCAATAAGACCTAGAATAATTATAGTTACAAATAAACCAGTGTTTATTCAATAGAAACAGATAAGAAGTAGTAAACACAAAATATCAAAAATAGTCTGAACCTGCTATAAAAAATTAAAAACAATATCTCTATCAATAAACAAATGTAACCACACGGCTTATGACTGATGAAATAAATCAGAGACATACACCCAGACTCTATGTAGAAAGCAACAATGTTGTCTACTTTTATTGTGTATAGCAGAGGTTCTCAACCCAGTCCTCAAGGACCCCCTACCAGTCCAGGATTTAGGGATTACCTGTGTGTGTCTAAAGTGTTTGTTTTTTTTCTAAACATCTTAGACACAGGTAATCTCTAAATCCTGGACTGGTAGGGGGTCTTGAGGACTGTGTTGAGAACCCCTGGTGTATAGGAATGTATTTGTGTATGTTGAAATAAAGAGCGTTCGTATGCTAATGGCCGAAGGCCGCTAGCATTCCTATTGTAGTTTCACGAACAGTGACTTTAAACACTGTTCGTGAAATGAATAAGGTACCGAACGGGAGCCCACACGCAGAGGGTCGTGTGCGCCTTCCTAGGTGGCCTTCGTTCAGCTACCGATCACGCGGTTGTTGGCCATCTTGGATCCTTTGTTAGCCCAGTGGTGTTTGGTCGTCGAGCACCTGGAACTAAAATCGGCTACTCGACGGCGCGAACACCGCTGGACTTCCAGGCTGCTCAGGAGCCCCGGTCTTTCGGTATTTGGGTTCCCAATAGGTATTCGGTACTCTTAGTGGAATTTAATATGAAAGTATGTTTCGTGCGGCGTTCGGTTATTTATGCTGGGATCTGAGCGGTACTTTCACGAAGTGTGCGCTCAGACCCCAGCTATCTACTGAACGGTCATTTATTATAATACCATGAATAATGTTACAGTTATACATTTTTATGTTAAAACCCGGTTCTGCTGTACGGAGGGATAATCCACTTAACAGGATATTCTAGTGGGAGTATCCTTCATGTACAGCAGTGCATGGTGGGAGAAATGCTCTGTATATTCAGTTCCCCATGTAGTCCTCTACTGTAATACCCCTCTAAAGTGACTAAAGAAACCCCTTGCATGGGGAATTACATAAATACTGGAGCTGTGAATACATTTTTCAGTTGACTCCCAGAACTGTGTTTCGTCCGGTTACTGGGGGATTTGGGATATTGCCTTCTTTTCCAGCGCTTTACTTTGGATTACTTTCTGTACCAGTGGAGATCTTGGGATTTAATATTGCAGCTCCACTACAATTAGTACTGTCTGTAATTTTTTTTTTTTTTTGCACTTAAGGATTTTTTTTCTTGTCAAAAAGTGTTTTAGTGTGTTTTAGTGTCTTTTAGGGTGTTTTAGACTTTTTTTTTTTATAAGCGTCAAACTTTAGTTAGTCAGTTTCCTACCCCCAAATCGCCATTAGGTTCTCTTTGCAGGAGTTAGTTTAGGGATTGCCGCTAAAGTCTGTTTTAGTCTATCTTAAAAAAAACTTAAACCCCCCCACAAAAAAAAAACAGAAAAAAAAAAAGAAAAAAAACTTTGTGTTACAAATATGTTAGTTTTGTGTTGGTGAAACATGTAGCGCATGTATAGCTTGGGGGAGGCATTTGCCTTCTTGGCGTCAGACTCTGACGCCACTGACACTACGTCCGATTTTGACCCAGGTCAGTTTAGCGACACGTCTAGTGACACGTCATCTGTCTGTGTGGCCGGCTGCAAAAAGAAGCTGTGCTTCATCTGCTACGCCAAATGTGGAGGAGGACTGGGTACCTCCACAGTTAGTTGAGCCCAACATTTTTAGTGCCAACGCAGGCATTAATGTCAATGTGCAGGACTTCTCCGCTATGCAATATATGGAGTTATTTTTGGAGGATACAATCTGGGAGGAGATTGCTTCCCAGACTAATCTCTATGCTACCCAATTTTTTTTATGCAAATCCAGGTAGCTGTGTAGTCAGGGAGCATGCTTGGCATCCCACAGATGTCCCTGAACTCAAAAAATTCTGGGCTCTTACCATGCTCATGGGGATAATAAAGAAGCCCTCAATCTGCTCTTACTGGAGCACCAACCATCAACCACCAACCAATCTGTTCTAGTCCTATATACTCCCAAACAATGTCTAGAGCAATATGATATGAGTTGGTGCTGCGATACTTGCATTTCAATGATAATACCCTCTGTCACCCCAGAGATCACCCCCAATATGACAGGCTTCACAAAATACGCCCACTAATAGATCATCTGCAGCAAAGATTTTCTGACGTTTATACTCCCCAGCAAAATGTATCTGTTGATGAATCCCTTATGAAATATAAAGGGAGATTGGGGTTCAAACAGTACATTCCCTCAAAACGCGCTAGGTATGGCATCAAGTTTTACAAATTGTGCGAGAGCGAAAGTGGCTATATGTTTACCTTTTGCGTATATAAGGGGAAAGATGGTCAACTGGACCCTCCTGGCTTTCCTGACTCTCTGGGGACAAGTTGGAAAATAGTTTGGGAGCTACTGACCCCCTTGTTCAATAAGAGTTACCACCTTTATGTGGACAATTTCTATAGTAGTGTCCGTTTGTTTAAATCACTTTATAGTTTGCAGACACTGGCCTGCGGCACTGTTAGAAAAAACTCCAAAGATTTCCCCAGGCCAAATTAAAAAAAGGTCAATCCAAAGATCTGCGCAAAGCTGAAGTGCTTGCAATTAAATTTAAGGACAGGAAGGATGTTAACATGCTAACCACCATCCATGACGAAAGCATGTCAGACGTCACTGTCCGAGGCAGAGTAAATTCCAAACCTGTTTGTGTCAGGGCTTATAACATGCACATGGGGGGTGTAAATTTGGCTGATCAGCTCATGCAACCATATCTTATTTTAAGAAAACTTTTTAAAAAGAACCACCTTTCTCCAATTTCAACTAAAAGTGATTTCAACAATTATTTATGGAGATGGTTCCGTTGAAGTTCCAACAACGGTGCCAGAGGAATCAATAATTGGTGCTACGCATTATATTTTTAACTCCTTCAGGACGGAGTCAATAGTACACGTTCTGATCAAAACAAAACGTAAACAAAAACTGGAATTTGCGCTATATGTCTGTTCAACCGTAATTCACCTCTTTCATATTAAATGCACCCACACTTATTATATATAATTTTGTTCAGGAGAAACAGGGCTTTCATTTCATATCAAATATTTATATATGAAACATAATTTATTATGAATAAAATTTAAAAAACTGTGAGAAATTTTAATTTTTTTTTAAAATTTGTAGTTCCGCCTCACATTTTAGCCATAAATGTCATAATACTGTTAGGTTTCACTGCAAACAAATGCACATATTTGTAATCAGCGATGTCTCACGGGTACAACAGTACCCCCCATTAACAGGTTTTATGGTGTTTTGGAAAGTTACAGGGTCAAATATCGAAATTTGCCAGATTAGTAATGTTATCTTTGAGACGGTGTGGTAGCCCAGGAATGAAAATTACCCCCATAATGGCATACCATTTGAAAAAGTAGACAACCCAAGGTATTGAACGTGGGGTATGTTTAGTCTTTTTTAGTAGCCACCTAGTCACAAACACTGGCCAAAGTTAGCTTTCATATTTGTTTTTGTGTGAAAAAAGCAAAAAACTAATATTTGGTGCTCAAAAGTTGGCATAACCTTGGAGAAAATCGGTAATATATGTACCATTTTTAGGGAAAACATGAGTGAGCACGCAAACCATATTTCTTTTATTTCTTATGGAATTCATATTCAACTGTAGGTTATAGCAGAATGGCAAAATCATAAAACAAAACATGGCAACAAAGAAAACAAATGAAATGACCCCTGTTCAAAAGTCTGCATAACCTTAGTTCTTAACACTGTGTATTGCCCCCTTTAGCATCAATGAGTAGTCTATTGTAATAGTTGTCTATGAGGCCCCTTGCAGGTGGTATAGCTGCCCATTCGTTTTGACAAAATGCCTCCAGGTCATGCAAAGTCTTTGGTCGTCTTGCATGAACCGCATGTTTGAGATCTCCCCAGAGTGACTTGATGATATTAAGATTAGGAAACTGCGATTGCCACTACAGAACCTTCACCTTTTTCTGCTGTCACCACTGGAGGGTCAACTTGGTCTTGTGCTTAGGGTCATTGTCATGCTGCAAATTCCAAGAGCATCCCATGCACAGCCTCCATGCAGAAGAATGCAAATTGCCTGCCAGTATTTTCTGATAACATGCTACATTCATTTTGCAATTAATTTTCACAAGATTCCCCATGTCTTTAGAGCTACTACCCCCAAAACATCAGTGAGCTACCACCATGCTTCACAGTGGGGATGGTATTCTTTTCACTATAGGCCTTGTTGACCCTTCCCCAAACATAGTCCTTATGGTTGTCACCATAAAGCTCTAATTTGGTCTTGTCACTCCAAATTACAGTATGCCAGAAGCCATGAGACATGTCAAGCAGGGCTGTATGTAGCACAAGGTAAACAAAGCATTTTCCTAGGGCGGCACTTTCAGGGGGCAACAAAAAATGCTTGTTAGCATTAGTATTGTTAGAGTTGGCCGACTGGCCACCTTAGCGCTCTCCTGAGGTGTTAAACTACTAATATTTTAGTCATGTGGTGAGGGAGTGATGTTCTTACCTCTTTTTGCTCCCTCGTGCGCCCTTCAGAATATGAAGTCACTCCAGCCTCTGCATCACTAAGCGGTGCACAAGGGAGCTGAGCAAGAAGAGCTCAGTTCCCTCGCCAACTCCATTGAGGACACAGACAGCCAGAAGAGCCTGCCCACCCTGCAGCCCCAGCAGAGCCAGCAAGGAGCCCGCCCAGCCAGCCCAGCCATCCCAGCCATCCCAGCAGCAGTCAGGGACAAGATTCACTCCAGTTCTCTCAAAGGTAGGGTGGATTTAAATTTTAAAAAAATATTAATAATTGGTAAGTGTATGAGAAAATTTGTGATGTCTAACACACCAACGTTTGAAGAAGATCTTCCCCACAACATCGGGTGAATACTGGAAATGTTAAACCACTGAAGGGAACTTGATACATGTCTGGTGGCATTGCTCGCCTGTCAAGCAATTCTGGAGAGAAATAATCAAGTTAATCCAACAACTAACTGGAATTAAAATGCATTGTAAGCCAGAAGTGATTTTGCTAAACCTACACTGGCCCACAATGACACAGAAAGCACTAATGATAATATTACACATAGTTACAGCGGCTAAGTTACTTATTGCAAGAGAGTGGAAAACAGAGATGTGACGAAGTGCCCTTCGCCACTTGGTCCTGGAGAGGCCTACTTGCCAGCCTCCTCCCCTGTGACTATGACTCTTTCCCGTATCTGGCTTTAAAGCCCCTAGTCTACCTTCAGACAGACTATTTATGTAGGCTGCTTTATTTATCCTATGTTTTAGTCACCCTGTACCCATTATAGGTGCAGGGTGTGTGTAATGTAATTGTTTATAGTGTGTGTGTGTGTACTGTGTAATGTATTGCCTGCTCTCTTGTATTGCTGAGGTTTGCTACCAACTAGGTGGGTTTGGCTATGGAGCTGGTCTAGTGCCCTCTGTTGGTAGCAACAGCAATATGCACTACCTGAATTGCAAGACTGGTTCATTTGCATATTCGGGTAGATTTGCATATTGCTAATTCTGCAGGCAGGTGAGATATTTACTGTTAAATATTGTCTCCCCCCACCCCTTTAAAAATGTGCCATTGTGTTGTGATAAGTCACTGTGTGTTTCTTGATATGGTTTAACTGTTTGTGATTTTATTGAGGTTTCACAACAATGTTATTGTGGTGACTGTATTGGCTGGTCCCAAGGGAATAAAGGTTTTGACAGTTCTTCTTGATCCCTCTAAACGTAGCCTTGTCTCGTTATTGGAGGGAGCTGTTATAATCACACTGGGGATTGCTCCTGACACGCTCTCCTTGGAGGAGGGGTCTTCACCACACAGTCCTGGATGCTGGAGGTTCGTACAGGGTGGAAGGAAGAGTTCTTTCCCACACAGTCCTGGAGGACAGTAACTGATCCAGGGTGGAAGGAAGACGGTGAGACTCCAGTCAAGATACGGAGTCTGCGGTGGTTGTGGTGTCTGCTGCAGTGCTTGGAGTCCTCAGGAAGCGCTAGGAGCATCCGTCAACGGAGGGTACTCAGTCGGAGTACAAGGAGCTCCGTTACAAGAGACAATCCCTAACATAGATGAAGTGGTCTGGCAAGCAAGAATGGAAAGAGGAATATTAGCAAATCTAGGTAATAGATATACCCAAATAGAGGCTTGGGATACTTGGATAAGCATGTTGAAGGACACCACAGGACCTAGGAACACCTAATAAGTGACATATAAGTCATACATTCCCTGAACCGGGCTGATAATAATAATAAACAATAAAAAAAAAGGATAAGAAGACCAATTTATGGATAGGCTCTCATAATATTAGAGAATTTTGAAAAAAGGAAAGAGGGGAAAAAAAAACCCAAAACAACATATATATATATATATATATATATACATATATATATATATATATATATATATATATATATACATATATATATATACATATATATATATTTTTTTTTGGATAAACCAAGGACAGGAAGTTTGAAAGGGAGGGATCTGGGAAGGAGGAAAGTGGGTGGGGGGTGGGGGGTGGGGTATAAGTATAATAGCATAATACATAAAAGAAAAAGAAAAGAAAAAAAAAATAGAAAAACACACTTTGATGATGACAGTGTTCCAATGCCCAAGGAATGTTTTAAAGTGTACTTAAAGTACGAAGGGCTAGTACAAATCTGAAAAAAAAACAGTGTGTGTGCCAATGACTGCATGTGTGTGCCAATAACTGTGTATCTGTCAGTGAGTGTATCAATGAGGGCATGTGTCTGTCAGTCAGAAAAGGGGCCTTGATGCAAATTGGTGGGGCATATTTAGATTGGTGGGTGCCCCAATTTAGTCTTGCCTAGAGCAGCACAAATCCAAAATACACCACTGGTGTCATTGTGTTGTTGGGCATTTCGTAGGAGGCTTTTTTTGCAGCATTGGCACAGTAAAGGCTTCTTTCTGGCAAGTATCTTCATATTGTGCTCCTTGAAACAAAACCGCTGTTTTTTTCCAGAGCAGCCTGTATTTCTCCTGAGGTTACCTGTGGGTTTTTCTTTGTATCCCAAACAATTCTTCTGGCAGTTGTGGCTGAAATCTTTTTCGGTCTACCTGACCTTGTCTTGGTATCAAGACGGCCCCGGCATCACTAAGTCATCACTCAGTTACCTTGCCACCTTGCCGCTGTAAGCGCACTATTAGACGCTTCGATTTGACTCTAAGATATGAAGAGCACTCCCCAAAATGTACTATTTAGCAGATTAGCACCCAGAAAATTAGAATGTTTACAACTGCGCTGTAAGCACACTATTTGATGCTTCTATTTGACTCTCAGATATGAAGAGCAGGCCCCAAAATGTACTATTTAGCAGATTAGCAGCAAAACAATTAGAATGTTTACAAGTGCGCTGTAAGCGCACTATTAGACGCTTCGATTTGACTCTAAGATATGAAGAGCACGCCCCAAAATGTACTATTTAGCAGATTAGCACCCAGAAAATTAGAATGTTTACAACTGCGCAGTAAGCACACTATTTGACGTTTCTATTTGACTCTCAGATATGAAGTGCACCCCACTAAAATACTATTTAGACAGTTTAGCATCCAAAAGTTTTAAGTTTTAAAACTACAATGTAACAGCAGTATTTGACGATTCTATTTGACTCTCACATATGAAGTGCACCCCACTAGTGATGTCCCGAACGGTTCGCCGAACGGTTCGCGAACGGTTCGCCACGAACGGTTCGCCACGGACTCATCATTGAGTAAACTTTGACCCTGTACCTCACAGTCAGCAGACACATTCCAGCCAATCAGCAGCAGACCCTCCCTCCCAGACCCTCACACCTCCTGGACAGCTCACTAAGAATGCAGCTTCCAATGAATGTAAAATGGATGCTGTCCAGGAGGTGGGAGGGTCTGGTAGGGAGGGTTTGCTGCTGATTGGCTGGAATGTGTCTGCTGACTGTGAGGTACAGGGTCAAAGTTTACTCAATGATGAGTCCGCGGCAAACCGTTAGCGGCAAACCACTACACCCCACTAATGTACTAGTTTGCAGAATTCTTTTCTAAGCTTTCCCTCACAGCGGCAGCATCCTGTCCCTACACTAATATGAGCTCATGTGAGCGCGGCGCTGCGAGACTCCAGCTTATATATAGAGGCTGGGTCACATGCTGCACTGGCCAATCACAGCCATGCCATTAGCAGGCAGGGCTGTGATGGCTTCTAAGGGCACATGAGTCAAACGCTTGTTCATTGGCTGCCCTGCAGCCTTTAAAAAGGCACCATTAAATCGCCGAACATCGAACTCCAACCTGAACATACAGTGATACGTCCGTGTTCGGGTCCGGGGTCCAAAAAACTTAATGTTCGGTACGAACCCGAACTTTTCAGTTCGGGTTCGCTCAACTCTAGTATTCACTTTATTTCACCATATGTTATTAATTTTTAGCTTACATATTTTAAACAATAAAAAAGTTTTCTGATTTATTGGCTCCTTTTCTATCCAAAAATCATGAAGGGGTTATCCTGGAGCATAGTATATAGAGCCTGATCATGGCTATAGTACATGTGAGAGATTCTATCAACTAAACTGTGCATTCAGCTACATTACAGTATTACAATGTGTATTTTTTTCTTTTTTTGCCCCGTTATTTATGTAGACTGTTATATTTCTTATCCTGTGTTTTAGATGAAAAATATGTGTTTTTTATTTACAAGTGAAGATTTAAAGGGGAAGTATTTTCCTTTTTCTTTTTGCCTTATACTATATGCCACTTTGGTGGCTATTAAGAGCATTCTGCACACACTTTAAAGGTTGGTTTATTTGTATTCTTTTAGGGGGGGTGAGGCACTTGTTGTGTAGAGCAGCACATGCACTTTAGATGTTCTGCTAATAATTTATTGAAGGGTCTTATAACATTTCATGTTGTTATTTAAAAGAGTGCCCCTAGACTTTTTGTAATGAAGGAGCAAAATATATTAAAAAATGTGTGCAAGCACTAGACATTATTAGGCAATGTTTATACCACTGTGTTTGGTGTATGTTTATAACACTGTGTGCCCTTTATAGGTTGGTTTATTTGCAAACTACGAGTTTGTTTACAATGTTGTTACTGGCTGATTCTATTCTCTATCTATACTGCCTCTCTTGTTAAACTCATTTCTAAGCTCCTTTGGCTTCCAATATCAATTCTATGCGGATGACACGGAAATCTCCTGATCTCTCCCCGTCCCTCTTGACTAGTGTCTCTGACTTGATGGCTGCCCACTTCCTTAAACTCAACTTGACTCGCTGCCTAGGTGTTCTCTTTGACTCCGACCTCTCCTTCACGCCTCATGTTTAATCTACTTCTTCTTCATAAAAGCGTATCAATTAAACTGTTAATAGCTCCCGACTGATTCCTCTCTTGTAACTGTCATTAGTCTAATACTATCCATACCTTTTGTGTCACTTTACCCCACTCCCTCTAGCATGCAATCTCATTGAGCAGGGCCCTCAACTCCTCTGTTCCTGTGTTTCCAACTTGTCTGGTTACAACTACACGTCTGTTCGTCCACCCACTGTAAAGCGCTACGGAATTTGTTGGCGCTATATAAATAATAACATAATCATATTATTAATAATAATAATGATGATAATTAATACTCTCTAAAATGCTTTTTGCTACAACCTGCACAGTGTCACAAGTAGCGATACAAAGTCAGTATTTAAGTAGGGCTAGGTCGATCAGGGGTTCTAATGACAGAGTGAATGGCAAAGGTAATAGGGGGAACCCCCGCCTTTTCCCCGGCGGATAGGTAGAAGCTTTGTTAGGAGTCCATGAATCCGGACTCTTGCATTGGGGCATGTGTACAGGAATGATATACACACCAATATACGATCTTTAAACACCATTGTCTGCAATGTCAGGTGTATGAACTTCCAGTCAACCCAGTGGAGATCCCCTCATTTGTTAAATGCTAAAAAAGCAACATGTTGTCCCTGGCTTCCTGTCCTGGTATGAAATCATATTGAGCTGGGTGGACCAGGCTACCCACCACCAACTGCATTCAGATTCCTATGATCTTAGAATAGATTGACGTCCACTTTAAATTGGTCGATAGCTGGCACATAGTTCAAGGTCCTTCCCCTCCTTCAGTAGAACAGAACTGGTTACATTCACTACATCCACTGTTCTATCTGTCTCAGGCTGCATGCCAGGATCAAGTATCTATCTGCTAGTAAGAATGGAAGGACAGGAGTGGACAAATGAGTCCTGAACTGAGAGGATTCAGAATTTGTGATTTGTGAGAAAGCAGAGGAGAGCTGTAGGGCTTCTAAGATGGACAGATGGGATGATAAATTGGGTTTACAGATAGAAAAGAAAGAATGACATAGGGTATCTACAGGGAGTGCAGAATTATTAGGCAAGTTGTATTTTTGAGGATTAATTTTATTATTGAACAACAACCATGTTCTCAATGAACCCAAAAAACTCATTAATATCAAAGCTGAATATTTTTGGAAGTAGTTTTTAGTTTGTTTTTAGTTATAGCTATGTTAGGGGGATATCTGTGTGTGCAGGTGACTATTACTGTGCATAATTATTAGGCAACTTAACAAAAAACAAATATATACCCATTTCAATTATTTATTATTACCAGTGAAACCAATATAACATCTCAACATTCACAAATATACATTTCTGACATTCAAAAACAAAACAAAAACAAATCAGTGACCAATATAGCCACCTTTCTTTGCAAGGACACTCAAAAGCCTGCCATCCATGGATTCTGTCAGTGTTTTGATCTGTTCACCATCAACATTGCGTGCAGCAGCAACCACAGCCTCCCAGACACTGTTCAGAGAGGTGTACTGTTTTCCCTCCTTGTAAATCTCACATTTGATGATGGACCACAGGTTCTCAATGGGGTTCAGATCAGGTGAACAAGGAGGCCATGTCATTAGATTTTCTTCTTTTATACCCTTTCTTGCCAGCCACGCTGTGGAGTACTTGGACGCGTGTGATGGAGCATTGTCCTGCATGAAAATCATGTTTTTCTTGAAGGATGCAGACTTCTTCCTGTACCACTGCTTGAAGAAGGTGTCTTCCAGGAACTGGCAGTAGGACTGGGAGTTGAGCTTGACTCCATCCTCAACCCGAAAAGGCCCCACAAGCTCATCTTTGATGATACCAGCCCAAACCAGTACTCCACCTCCACCTTGCTGGCGTCTGAGTCGGACTGGAGCTCTCTGCCCTTTACCAATCCAGCCACGGGCCCATCCATCTGGCCCATCAAGACTCACTCTCATTTCATCAGTCCATAAAACCTTAGAAAAATCAGTCTTGAGATATTTCTTGGCCCAGTCTTGACGTTTCAGCTTGTGTGTCTTGTTCAGTGGTGGTCGTCTTTCAGCCTTTCTTACCTTGGCCATGTCTCTGAGTATTGCACACCTTGTGCTTTTGGGCACTCCAGTGATGTTGCAGCTCTGAAATATGGCCAAACTGGTGGCAAGTGGCATCGTGGCAGCTGCACGCTTGACTTTTCTCAGTTCATGGGCAGTTATTTTGCGCCTTGGTTTTTCCACACGCTTCTTGCGACCCTGTTGACTATTTTGAATGAAATGCTTGATTGTTCGATGATCACGCTTCAGAAGCTTTGCAATTTTAAGAGTGCTGCATCCCTCTGCAAGATATCTCACTATTTTTGACTTTTCTGAGCCTGTCAAGTCCTTCTTTTGACCCATTTTGCCAAAGGAAAGGAAGTTGCCTAATAATTATGCACACCTGATATAGGGTGTTGATGTCATTAGACCACACCCCTTCTCATTACAGAGATGCACATCACCTAATATGCTTAATTGGTAGTAGGCTTTCGAGCCTATACAGCTTGGAGTAAGACAACATGCATAAAGAGGATGATGTGGTGAAAATACTCATTTGCCTAATAATTCTGCACTCCCTGTATTCTTAAAAGTAGATACTGCAAATATCCCTTAAGTACCACTTCTACCACATACGAGACATTTAGGAGCAGTGGTGGCATCTCCATAGGAGCATGTAGGGGACTGTCCCACAAGATAAAAAACATATTGCCAGTGGTAAAAGAGTGCATTACTGACATTTTAACTTGCTAATTTTTATAGTTTTTTTTTTTTTTTTAACCTGTCCTTTGAGAGCAAATCAGGCGCAGCGTAATATATTACAAAAGTCTTAATCTTATTAAAATCAATTATTTACAATTATGGTTACCTAATTACATTAATTACATGATTACATTGTCACCACAGGCCCAATAGACTCTTAATCCAGCAGTGGCAGCAGTTAATTTAATAACAAGGTTGGAAATAAACCTTAGTTTTTTTTCAGCACGTTATATTACATTAAAACTATTTACAGGTATTTTACTATATAAAAATATGAAAATCTATTTCCTATTTCTTTTTTGGTTGTGTAAACATACAACATCTTATGATAGGCAGATGTATATAAATTAGCTTCACATTTTCTATATTTTTGATATATTTTTGATGTTACATTTTATACCTAAACATTTTAAAATTAAAGGAATACTATAGGGTCAGGAACATAAACATGTATAGCTGACCCCATAGTGTTAAAAATACCATTTAGATGGCTTGCAAGCCCTTAGCCCCCTTAAAAGGTAATTAAACTCACCTTATTAAACTGACAATTGTGATTAAGAATAAAGCATTAAGAAGAAAGAAATTATGTATCAGACAATTAGTGTGTGTGTGTGTGTGTATACATATATATATATATATATATATATATATATAAAAAGGATAATTTAGGCACTCACCCTTGAATTCATTCAATATACCTGCCTAAGGTGCTTCCAACGTCCAAAATATATAAGTAAATCGATGAGATGGAGAACTCAAAAGGACTTCAGCAAAGTGTATTTATTGTAATAAAAAATGTACATTGTAGTGCAAATAATCTAAATCGACGTTTCGACCCCTCAGGGTCTTTTTCAAGATCAACTAACTTGTGAAATAAGCAAAGTTTATATACATGTAAAAATATCAACTCACCAATCTTGTGTGCCACTGCTCATTCGAAACCCGGAAGTGTGACCGCGACCCACGTGATTCCCCGGCATGCATCTAAACGTACAACGTGGTTGCTAGGTGCTGGATGTATACAAAGTGATAGACGTAAGTTTAGATGCCCCTGTGATCGCGGAGACCAAGCAGAGTATAAGTGAACTAAAGTGCCCCAGTGTCTTATGGTCTCAAAAGGGACCTGCAAAGTGAATAAAAGTTTAAAATCAACTAGAAGATATCCCAACATTTAATTGAATCTAATAGAATGTGAGAGTCTGAACCAAACAGTGTCAAAGGGACAATTTGATGTTACTAAGTAAAGTACCATGCATGAAGAAATAAGTGAGATAAGTGTCATAAAAGTGAAAACACTGAAATGAAACAGATCTTAATACATACTGTAACATCTAGCTGAACCCATCATGTGTATATATTTAAATACATGAAACTATAGCTGGTAACAAAAACCAGTGTCTCATATCATATATGCAAGAGTTAGGGATGATACATTAAACCACATAAAGAATATTAGAAACTTAAAAAATATTCAAAATATTCAAAAATATTAGAAAATGTTAAACAAAGCTGTTAGAGAAACATAGAAAATGATATGTATTCATTAAGTCCTTTAGGGGTAACTGTGTCTAAACAGTGAATCCAATAAGTTTCTCGTTGAAGAAGCTGTGAAAAAATTTCAGAAAAAGATTCAGAATATTATCTCTATATGTGTGCAAATGGGTTTTGTAGATACGAATTTGGGTAAATATCTCTATGTGGAACATCCAAAACATCCTGTTTTATATACATTACCTAAAATCCATAAAGATACACAGAATCCTCCCGGACGACCGATTGTTTCAGCTAGAGAAAGTCTGTTAGAACCTATTGCCAAATGTATTGATTATCACAGTAAGACTTCTGTTATGGATTTACCTACATGTCTACAGGACACAAATGACTTTTTGGATAATATTAAGGAACTAGTTTCAGTTGAAGAACAATTTTTATTGGTTACCCTTGATGTGAAGAATTTATATACAATTATACCACATATGGATGGTATAAAATCATTAAGCCAAATCCTTCGTCCAAGTACCACGGTAAACCAATTGAGTTTCTTATGGAACTGTTACAGATAGCGCTCACTTGTAATTATTTTAAATTTGAGGATCATTTTTATCTTCAGCTGATGGGCACCTCTATGGGTGCAGCGATGGCACCGTCATATGCCAACGCTTATATGTTTGCCTTTGAGACCCAATATATTTTGGAAAAATACCGTGAAAACATACTTACATATCATCGTTTTGTGGACGACATCTTTTTGATTTGGACGGGAACCAGTGCGAGCCTGGAACAAATGATTAATGATCTAAATACATCTTCACTTCCAGTAAAATTGACACTTTCCTTTGATACTAACAGTATCCAATTTTTAGATGTCTCGGTGTATAAAAATAATGGCAAACTAGGATATACTCTCTATCGCAAAGATACTGCAAGAAATACGTTACTCCAATTCAATAGCTATCATCCACGAAAACTAAAAGAATCTCTTCCCTTATCTCAATACATACGTGTATTGAGGAATAACAGTGACCCGGTTAACAAAGAGAAACAACTCCAAGAGATGACGGACAGATTTCTTGAGAGAGGATACAATTTGGATGTGTTGCTTAAAGCGCAGGATAAAGCTCTGGAGTTGATAATACAAAATATCAACGATCCATCACAAAAAACATCTAAATCGCCTAAAATGTATCTACCTCTCACACTCCACACAGGTATCTTATTGGGGTATTGGGGTATCTTGAGCTCAGATAAGAATTTACCAAATATTTTTAATCAAAAACCTACAATTAGTCTAAAACGTAGTAGAAATTTAAGGGATCTATTGGTTCGAAGTGATCCCACTCTATGTTATCGAAAAGCTTCAGGACCCAATAAGAAGGGGTGTTATCGATGCAGTGGCTGTGTGACCTGTAGCCACATGAATACAGGCACCTCTTTTGTACACCCACACAGTGGCATCAGGATTCCCATTTCTCATTATATTACGTGTTTGACCGACCATGTAATATATCTAATCACCTGTCCATGTGGTCTGTCATACGTAGGGAAAACAGATCTCACCCTGCGTGACAGGATTCGAGGTCACAGATCTACCATCACCACTGCATTTAGAGATCAAAAATTGGATAAACCAGTCGCGAAACATTTTCTCGAAGCAATGCATAGACTGCCAACACTTAGATTTACAGCCATTGACCATGTCCCCCCCAATCCTAGAGGAGGAGACAGATCGAAGTTGCTTCTTCAACGAGAAACTTATTGGATTCACCGTTTAGACACAGTTACCCCTAAAGGACTTAATGAATACATATCATTTTCTATGTTTCTCTAACAGCTTTGTTTAACATTTTCTAATATTTTTGAATATTTTGAATATTTTTTAAGTTTCTAATATTCTTTATGTGGTTTAATGTATCATCCCTAACTCTTGCATATATGATATGAGACACTGGTTTTTGTTACCAGCTATAGTTTCATGGATTTAAATATATACACATGATGGGTTCAGCTAGATGTTACAGTATGTATTAAGATCTGTTTCATTTCACTGTTTTCACTTTTATGACACTTATCTCACTTATTTCTTCATGCATGGTACTTTACTTAGTAACATCAAATTGTCCCTTTGACACTGTTTGGTTCAGACTCTCACATTCTATTAGATTCAATTAAATGTTGGGATATCTTCCAGTTGATTTTAAACTTTTATTCACTTTGCAGGTCCCTTTTGAGACCATAAGACACTGGGGCACTTTAGTTCACTTATACTCTGCTTGGTCTCCGCGATCACAGGGGCATCTAAACTTACGTCTATCACTTTGTATACATCCAGCACCTAGCAACCACGTTGTACGTTTAGATGCATGCCGGGGAATCACGTGGGTCGCGGTCACACTTCCGGGTTTCGAATGAGCAGTGGGACACAAGATTGGTGAGTTGATATTTTTACATGTATATAAACTTTGCTTATTTCACAAGTTAGTTGATCTTGAAAAAGACCCTGAGGGGTCGAAACGTCGATTTAGATTATTTGCACTACAATGTACATTTTTTATTACAATAAATACACTTTGCTGAAGTCCTTTTGAGTGCTCCATCTCATCGATTTACTTATATATATATATATATATATATATATATATATCTATATATATCTATCTGTGTACGGCACATTTAGAGGAACGTATGGTTATGATATAATGAACGTTTAGTAAGAACAAAGTCGGTTGCTGTGTGCCGAAACTGACGTTATGTAAGACCTGTGAAAAGAGGGCCCACCCAGATAATATGAAATAATAAAAGGTGCGGTTGTAAGAAATTGATATACAAAACTGCAATATTGTATATAACATTCTGTGTATGTGACTGGTTTCACAAGTTGGGGTCATCTCCTGGATAAAAGTGTGAGAAGGGTCAAAGCTTTCAGTTGCATTTTACAACACCCAGCTAAGACAAAAGCTTACATCCCTCCAGCAGTTCTCCTGCCAACCAGTTTTCCCATAGATGTTATCAGAAGACCAGAGTAATTAACATATAGGTGTAAACATGGAAGTGTGTGTTTTCCCAAGCTCTATGGAAGAAGAGGGCAGGATAAACCACTTTTGGGAGAGAAAAGGGATTCTGGGACTTGTAGATTATCACAGCAAGAATGAGTCTTTAAAAGGACAACAGCCAAGGAGGTTGCTCTCTCTCTCTCTCTCTCTCTCTCTCTCTTTTTCTCTCTCTTTGGAGAGGACAACGCAGCAAGCAGGGCAATGGTGAACTGAGAGAGGCTGTCCCAGATTACACAAGATGAAGGCGCAAGGGGAAGACCTGCATTTAAATGTTTAAGTATTACCCTTTTATTATGTAGCTTTTGATTATGTACCGGATATAATGTATATTGTGTATTTCCTTTTAAAATCTAACAGTATCCTTAAATTAATATTAACAATACATTTTATTATACACTTGTGTGTGTGTCTTATTTGTCACACATTCCCTAAAAGAATATCCTTGTAAGAGGGTCATAATTTCTTACACGGTGGGAGGGGAACCTTCCGAGATCGTTGACGACAGGTAAGCAGGGGCTCACAAGGTTTAAACAGGACTAATAGCCCCTCTCATAATTACATGCCAAGCCTTCTATATATATATATATATATATAAATAAAAGGAAGTCCTAGGCTGCACTCACGGTCTTTAAAATGAAAAAAACGTCTTTATTCCATAAAATGAGAGAGATCAACGTTTCGGTCCATGCAGGGACCTTCCTCAGGATCAAATGACATACAAATAACTCACAAATAAATCTAATATATAGCAACAATAATTATAGAAAAGTGACTTACCCCAGGTGCAAAGACTAAAAACCCGGCTTTCTCCTCACGCCATCGTGCATGCGCGAAATCACTGCGCCCTCACGTTGACCCGCGGACTATGCGCAATGACGTCACAGTACGTCGTTACCATGGCAATGCGGTAAGCATCACCGTGGATACCGTCTGAAACACCAATACAAAGAAGAAACGAATAGTGAATAGTGAATGTGTAGAGATAGAAAATAGAAAACAATAGAGGGATTACTGTTAAAATAACAAAATTGTATATAACATGCTGTACAAGAAACATAATAAATATAATAAATATCTCAATCCTCCACACAAAGAGGTATAATAAGAAAGGCTAATTATGGAGTAATAAACTCTGTGATGTGATATAGTTCAATTTAATGAAAAAAAACTTATATATAAGAGTGAGTTATTGCTAAATGGTTAGATGCATTATTTAAACAACCAGTTTTGGAATTGGATACATGTATCAAAGATACACCTTCTTTAATAAAAGAATTGTCAGCTCTACAACGTAATGGGAAATCCACAGTGCTTGTAACTATGGATGTTAAAAGCTTCTATACTGTCATCCCTCATGTACAAAGCATTGATTCCATGAGGCAAGTATTGACACAATCCAGATCTTACAGAGGTCCACCTATTGAATACACTCTTCAATTAAAAGGCCTCTCTTTTGTGCACTGCAACATCCGTAATTTATTCCCTAAACTGGATGCACTGCAAGCCTGGTGTTCCCATAACAAACCAAAAATCATTGTGCTCTCAGAATCATGGTTAACGGCTAAAATACCAGACACCGCCATTGCAATACAGGGTTATTCATGTTTTAGAAATGACAGAGCAAAGAGAGGAGGAGGCATTGTTATTTATGTTGACAATTCCATAAAGTTTACCCTTTTACAAAATCTTAGTCCTCCTGCCATCTTTGATTTCCTTTCTGGCACAATTGAGATCCCGTGCAGTAAATCAATCATTGTTGCAGGAATCTACCGCCCACCTAGCTCCCCTGTGCATTCCCTTTCTGACATAGCCCATCTCCTTAGTGAAACCATAGCTCAAAACCCAAAAAGTGAACTGTTGGTCTTTGGAGATTTTAATATTGATTGGCTGAACCCTAAAAATAATAGTTCTTGCACGCTGTTTAAGACTTTGCAGCTAACGCAATTAATCTCCTCCCCAACTCGCATAAACATTAAAAGCCATAACCATACCCTGCTAGATTGGATTCTCTCCACTTCTCCTGATAGAATCCAGGAGGTTGGTGTTCTCCCAAACACGTTCAGTGATCACTGTTTAGTGTACTGCGTGCGCAAAATAAAGGCTATTAAATCCTCTCCCAAGGTTAAAATAACTAGGTCCTTCAAAAAATTTAATCTTGAATCCTTTTTAAATGACATCAAGAATCTCTCATGGCACAGATTAAACATTATCCCAGATCTAGACTGTGCTGTTGAATACTTTCAGTCTGAACTCCTACAAATTTGGAATTTGCATGCCCTGCTGCGTAAGATGAGGGTAAAAGGAGCGCATATGAACTGGATCACAGCTGACCTCATCCAAATGTACCAGTTTCGGGATTCTTTGTGGTCAAAGTTTAAGCGTACTGGCTCTATGAATGATCACGGTGCATATAGACAATGGCGAAATATATGCACAAAACAGACAAAACTGGCCAAGGCCCAATATTTCTATGAAAATCTGAACAGTAACATCTCAAACCCTAGAAACTTTTGGAAAGTCATAAATAAACTACAAACTCCCCCAATCCACTCCCAACCCTCCACTGTCAAAGTGGGTAACCAAACCCTGCAACTTCCCTTAGATGTAGCAAATACCTTTAACAATTATTTTGTCGGTTGCTCTACTGCCCTGATTGCCAAGCTAATAAATGACGCGCATCCTGAAACTACAAATGTGGATCAGGCCCCACTAAATTTGCAAAGGCCCAATATAGATAAGTTTAATTTTAGACCTGTACCTGTTAGTGTCATTAAAAAACATCTTAATAATCTAAAAATGAAAAACCAGTCCGGACCTGATCAAATCCCAGCAATGCTGTTGAAGCTCAGTGCGCCGGCAATTGCTAAACCCGTCTCAACTCTAATTAACGAATCATTGGTGTCTGGATACATACCCAAACTTTGGAAGACTGCGAGAGTAGTGCCTATCTATAAAAGTGGTTTCTAACTATCGCCCAATATCATTGCTCCCGGTATTGTCAAAAATCTTAGAAAAATGTGTCCATACGCAACTTTGTGAGTACTACCAACAATTAAACTATCTGACCCCTGATCAATCGGGCTTTCGCCAGAATCACTCCACTACAACTGCCCTCCTAAAAGTTTGTAATGACATCCAAACTGGCATGGAACAAGGAGCCCTAACTGGAGCTATTTTCCTTGATTTTGCTAAGGCCTTTGACACAGTAGACCACGACATTCTACTGCACAAACTCGAAAACTCAGGTATTGGTGATCATTCTTTAAACTGGTTTCAATCGTATGTATCGGATCGCTCGCAATATGTGTCCATTTCTGACAGTGACTCCCTCCCTCTCCCGGTCACGTGTGGTGTTCCCCAGGGTTCCATTCTCGGCCCCTACTATTTACATTATTTATAAATGATCTGCCTAATGTCTGCCAATCCTCAAATGTACACATGTACGCAGATGACACGGTAATCTATGCGAGCAAATCCAATCTACCGCAACTTGAGGCTTTGCTCCAAGACCAGTTTACAGAGGTAGAAAAGTGGATCGCAAAAAACAAACTCTTCCTGAACACTGACAAAACTGTCCCTAAATTACACAAATTACACAATCCCCACCTATCCATCAAAACAAATTCAAATGGCACACTGACCGCAGTCCACTCTTTCAAATACTTGTGTATGATATTAGACCCCAATCTATCTTTTGGTCTGCACATAGAAAATCTTGCATCTAAACTTTATCCAAAATTAGGTGCCCTGTACAGAAACAAAGCCTGCCTAAGCCCTACAGTAAAGGAAAAGATTGTACAGCAAATGCTGATGCCAATCATTGATTATGGGGATGTAGTATATGCGTCTGCATCGCAATCCCACATTAATAAACTCAACACATTGTATAACTCGTTCTGCCGATTTGTGCTACAATGTAATTACAGGACCCATCATTGTGACATGCTAAAGGAACTAAACTGGCTGTCGCTGGAATCCAGACACACCCTTCATCTTTCCAGCCTTGTTTTTAAGAGCTTTTCTGGGAAACTCCCACCCTACCTGAACAAAATGCTTTCCCCAGCTGTTCCCACTTTCTATAAGCTCCGATCCAGTACAAGCACTTTACTTAGTCTACCTCAATACAAAAAGAAAGTGGCCCGATCCTCCTTCTCCTACAGAGCGCCGCAATTGTGGAACGACCTCCCGCACAATTTAAAATCTTCCCTAAGCCTAAAGTCATTTAAGAGATCCCTCTCTACATACCTCAAAACAGAATGCACGTGTCATGGTTGATTATATATTTCCTGCCTGTTCTATGTTAAATTTTGTATATATTGTGTATTAATATTGTTTTTGTATTTTGTTGTACCTAATGTAACAATGCAATGACTTGTAGACCCAGGACATACTTGAAAAAGAAAGAAATCTCAATGTATCTTTCCTGGTAAAATATTTTATAAATAAATAAATAAAATTACTTGATTTGGCGTTATCCAATAATTACTTTAGATTCGAGGAAGACTGGTTTATGCAAATAGACGGTACTTCGATGGGGCAGCCATGGCCCCTTCGTATGCGAATATATTCATGTATATATATGAAACAACGTACATTCTACCTTGTTATGGAGATAAAATTCTTCAATTCTTCAGATTTATTGATGATTTACTTATTATCTGGACTGGTACTACACAAGAAGCTCAACAGATGGTCAACAATCTGAACAAATTGGATAGCCCTATAAAATTTACATCTGAAATTAGTACAAATAAAGTACATTTTCTTGATTTACAGATTTGGGTTGAGAATGATAATATACAGTATTCATTGTACACTAAACCCACTGATCGTAACACTATTCTACATGCACAAAGTGCACATCCTAAACGACTGAAGGCGTCATTACCCAAAGCACAGTTCCTGAGAACTATTCAAAACAACTCTAATGAGCTAATAAGGGAACTTAAACAAATGAAAATGAAATTTCTAAATCGAGGCTACAACAACAAACAACTGGATGTAGCATTACAACAGGCCAGAGAATTAATTCCAAGAAACGTTATAAAGACACAGAATCGTTTAATTTGCCCAACAACTTACAATGATACATCTGTTAAGTTATCAAACATCATTAAAAAAAATTGGAATATGCTGGCTCAAGACCCTACAGTTCCTTCAACGTTCAAACAAAAACCTTTAATATGCTACAAACAGGAATCTCCATGATTTATTGGTAAAAACAGACCCAACACAAAGTTATGTGCGGGAAGGGAAGACACAGCAACGAGTCAGTGTCAGGTGCTTAGGCTGTGTGACATGTAGCCACATGGTTCCGTCACGAACCTTCAACCACCCCCATACCAGTAAGAAGTTCCATATAAATCATACAATTACCTGCAAGACACCGTTTGTAACATACAAACTTACATAGAAACTTACCTGTCCTTGTGGTTTATCTTATATAGGTAAAACTGAGACACCTCTTTGTGAGCGTATACGGGGACATCGATCTAATATTCGTTCATCATTCATCGCCCTCTCCTATATATTTGGAAACTGCCAGGAGCAGAACCTCACAACTCCAGAGACCAATACTAGAAACATAGAAACATAGAATGTGACGGCAGATAAGAACCATTCGGCCCATCTAGTCTGCCCAATTTTCTAAATACTTTCATTAGTCCCTAGCCTTATCTTATAGTTAGGATAGCCTTATGCCTATCCCACGCATGCTTAAACTCCTTTACTGTGTTAACCTCTACCACTTCAGTTGGAAGGCTATTCCATGCATCCACTACCCTCTCAGTAAAGTAATACTTCCTGATATTATTTTTAAACCTTTGTCCCTCTAATTTAAGACTATGTCCTCTTGTTGTGTTAGTTTTTCTTCTTTTAAATATAGTCTCCTCCTTTACTGTGTTGATTCCCTTTATATATTTAAATGTTTCTATCATATCCCCCCTGTCTCGTCTTTCCTCTAAGCTATACATGTTAAGATCCTTTAACCTTTCCTGGTAAGTTTTATCCCGCAATCCATGAACCAGTTTAGTAGCCCTTCTCTGAACCCTCTCTAAGGTATCAATATCCTTCTGAAGATACGGTCTCCAGTACTGTGTACAATACTCCAAGTGAGGTCTCACCAGTGTTCTGTATAATGGCATGAGAACTTCCCTCTTTCTACTGCTAATACCTCTCCCTATACAACCAAGCATTCTGCTAGCATTTCCTGCTGCTCTATTACATTGTCTGCCTACCTTTAAGTCATCAGAAATAATCACCCCTAAATCCCTTTCCTCATATGTTGAGGTTAGAACTCTATCAAATATTCTGTACTCTGCCCTTGGGTTTTTACGTCCAAGATGCATTATCTTGCACTTATCCACATTAAATGTCAGTTGCCACAATTCTGACCATTTTTCTAGTTTACCTAAATCATTTGTCATTTGGCTTATCCCTCCTGGAACATCAACCCTGTTACATATCTTAGTATCATCAGCAAAAAGACATACCTTACCATCAAGACCTTCTGCAATATCACTAATAAAAATATTAAAGAGAATGGGTCCAAGTACAGATCCCTGAGGTACCCCACTGGTGACAAGTCCAAGCTTCGAATATATTCCATTAACTACAACCCTCTGTTGCCTGTCACTCAGCCACTGCCTTACCCATTCAACAATATTGGAATCCAAACTTAAAGATTGCAGTTTATTGATAAGCCTTCTATGTGCAACAGTGTCAAAAGCCTTACTGAAATCTAGGTAAGCAATGTCTACTGCACCACCCTGATCTATAATTTTAGTTACCCAATCAAAAAAATCAATAAGATTAGTTTGGCATGATCTCCCTGAAGTAAACCCATGTTGTCTCTGATCTTGAAATCCATGTGTTTTTAGATGTTCATCAATCCTATCCTTTAACATGGTTTCCATCACTTTCCCCACTACTGAAGTAAGGCTTACTGGCCTATAGTTGCCCGACTCCTCCCTATTACCTTTCTTGTAAATGGGCACAACATTCGCTAACTTCCAATCTTCTGGGACTACTCCTGTTAACAATGATTGGTTAAATAAATCTGTTAATGGTTTTGCTAGTACACCACTAAGCTCTTTTAATAGCTTTGGGTGTATTCCATCAGGTCCCATTGACTTATTTATCTTTACTTTTGACAGTTGAAATAGAACCTCTTCCTCTTTAAACTCACGTGTAATAAATGACTCATTTATCCTTTTTCTCAACTGAGGTCCCTTTCCTTCATTTTCTTCTGTAAATACAGAACAAAAATATTCATTGAGGCAGTCAGCCTGACCTTTATCCTCTTCTACATACCTTCCTTCTTTTGTTTTTAATCTAACTAATCCTTGTTTTACTTTTCTTTTCTCATTTATGTATCTAAAAAATGTTTTATCCCCCTTTTTTACTGACTGTGCTATTTTCTCTTCTGTGTGTGATTTGGAAGCTCTTATAACTTGCTTAGCCTCTTTCTGCCTAATCTTATAGATCATTTTGTCTCCCTCACTCTGGGTTTTTTTATAATTCCTAAATGCTAACTTTTTGTTTTTAACTATTTTGGCCACATCTGCGGAGTACCACAGTGGTTTCTTGAATTTTTTGCTTTTACTGACAAGCCTAATGCAATTTTCTGTTGCCTTCAATAGTGCAACTTTTAAATAATCCCATTTTTCTTGGACTCCATTTAAATTGCTCCAGTCTGATAATGACTCCTCTACCCATATTCTAATTTTAGAAAAGTCTGTTTTTCTAAAGTCTAAAACTTTTGTTTTTGTGTGGTGTGACTCAGTCACTGTTCTTATATTAAACCACACTGACTGATGATCACTGGATCCTAAACTTTCACCTACAGTAACATCTGATACCAAATCTCCATTTGTTAACACTAAATCTAGTATGGCCTCTTTACGAGTTGGCTCCACAACAACTTGTTTTAGAGACAATCCCAGTAGGGAGTTTAGAATATGTGTGCTCCTGGCACAAGTAGCTAATTTTGTTTTCCAATTTACATCAGGAAGATTAAAGTCACCCATGATGATAACTTCCCCCTTCATTGTCATTTTAGCTATTTCCTCAACTAGTAGATTATCTAACTCTTCAATTTGTCCTGGGGGCCTATAAATTACACCTACACGAGTTACTGTTACTAGGACCCAAGTTCCACTCTATTGAACTCAGTTTTATTATCACTATCCTAACTAGGACTTTAATTAATTTACCTTGTTTATTGGTGCAGACCCATCCTTTGTTTGTTTGTTTGTTTGTTATATCTTTGTGATTGCTTAGTTTGAAAATGACTAGCTCATATACCATTCATATACTAAAATGGACTATTGACTATGTTTTTATTTCTCAATAAGAGCTTTTCACGTTTTCAGTCTTTATCAAGTGGCTTTATCTCCACTTGATAAAGCCTGAAAGTGAGGCCTACTCATAAAGAATCCTAGGTTGGGATTATACCTCTCAAGATCTATCCATTGAGCAGTTCGCCTGCTCAATCAAATGTGAGTACTAATTTATATATTTCTACACTCCTGGAATTTTTAAAAAAGTGAGCACTATTATTGTTCCTTTATCGTTTTGTTGTCTTCACAACTATCAACGTCTCACTCATCCCATAAGTGGGGATTGTATCACTGTACGCTATCAATACTAGAGCTGGTCAAAGCTCTTAAAAACGTGAGTAGGACAATATAGACTTTTTTAACTATATACCACATTCTTGGATATATTACACTATTAGTCTTTCCTTGTTTTTATATACGAATTTCAAGATTTCTTCTGACCACTGACTCCCTGGCGGAAGAGTATTTCTCTGAAGAATCCCATAACCATTTCCTCTGTCAAGTTAATATCTCTACACTGGACTTTTTCAAAAATACTAACTGTTTTTAAAAATACAAACTGTTTTGAAATATATTTATTATATCCTGTTGGAATAGCTTTCTGTGTTGCTCACACATAACAGGTTAATATTGTTTTGGCGCAACCTTTCCCACTATCCCTTTTTACTATTGTATTTGCTGTATAGGGCTAAGAGGTAGCCCTGCATTCTAAAGTGTGCTGCTTACTTGTGTATATTCCTTTTACTCTATCTGGTTTGGTTTAAGAGCACAAATCATTCTGTTTGTATCTTCTACCCTATGTATACTAACTGCAGCTGAGCTGCATTCATTTACTAGACAGAGGCTCTGCTGATAGACTCTAGAGTCTCTACTGGCTTCCTATCTGCCATTTCCACAATAAGCATCCTGTTTTTCTAGGGCCCATTCTGGGCTCCAGCATGGTAAACCTATGCCAATGCCCTTGGCAGAGATCATTAATCTTAGTAATCTCATCCAGAGAGGTGTCGCAGCCATGGCAAGACCAGCGTGGCAAGGGAATAAGGTTAAAGGAACACTATAGTCACCTAAATTACTTTAGCTAAATAAAGCAGTTTTAGTGTATAGATCATTCCCCTGCAAATTCACTGCTTAATTCACTGTTATTTAGGAGTTAAATCACTTTGTTTCTGTTTATGTAGCCCTAGCCACACCTCCCCTGGCTATGATTGACAGAGCCTGCATGAAAAACAAAACTGGTTTCACTTTCAAACAGATGTTATTTACCTTAAATAATTGTATCTCAATCTCTAAATTGAACTTTAATCACATACAGGAGGCTCTTGCAGGGTCTAGCAAGCTATTAACATATCAGGGGTATAAGAAAATCTTAATTAAACAGAACTTGCAATAAAGAAAGCTTAAATAGGTCTCTTTTTACAGGAAGTGTTTATGGAAGGCTGTGCAAGTCACATGCAGGAAGGTGTGACTAGGGTTCATAAACAAAGAGATTTAACTCCTAAATGGCAGAGGATTGAGGGGTGAGGCTGCAGGGGCATGTTCTATACACCAAAACTGCTTCATTAAGTTAAAGTTGTTCAGGTGACTATAGTGTCCCTTTAAGTAAAACTCCTGCATATCAATAACGGGAAGAATGGAAAATGCAGATATATTCATGAAAAATATATGCTTTTTTTCTACACACGTACAATGCCAATAGATTAAATTGTTTTTTATTTTATTTTATTTTAATTTTATGACAAATACATAAAACCCAGGGCCGGATTAACATAGGGGCTGATGGAGCTGCAGCTCCAGGCCCAGGCCCATGGAATAGGCCCATTTAAAAAAAAAAAAAAAAAAAATTGTTTTTTTTGTAAATTTTTTTTTTACACTCTACTCTTAGGTTTGCCACCTGACTGGTATTTTAATGGCACAGACGGTATTTGAGGCTGCCTGGCCCTGCCGGTATTGCAGTAATACCAGCAATACAAATGCAGCTAATTTTCTCAGAATAAATGGAAATTACTCTGCAATACCAGCACCGGCCAGTAGGGGTCACTGTGTGTGGAGAGAGGCATGGATAGGAAGTTACAGAATATCCCTGCCTCTCTCTACTACTCACTGACCCATGGGGGAGCAGCAACACAGCACAGAGAGTCCAGACAGCAGCTCTACAGGTCAGGTAAGTGAGGGATGGGGGGAAAGGCAGCAGGGACACATGGGGACACTGAGACACTAGGGGACACATTGGGGACACTGAGACACTAGGGGACACTGAGACACTAGGGGACACATGGGGACCCTTAGACACTAGGGGACACAGACACTAGGGGACACATGATGACACATACACTAGGGGACACTGAGACACTAGGACACAGACACTGGGAGACCTGGGAACACTGAGACACTTGGGGACACTGGAAAACATGGGGACACTGAGACACTTGGGGACATATGGGAACACAGACACTAGGGGACACAGACACTCACTGGGGAGGGGGACACTGAGACACTGTGAGACCTGGGGACACTGAGACACTCAGGGACACTGAGACACATGGGGATGCTGAGACACATGGGGACGCTGTGAGACATAGGGACATTGGGAGACATTGGGACATGGAGACACTATGTCCCCCAGCCATTGTCCCTAGTGTCTCACTGTCCCCAAGTCTCCCAGTGTCTGTGTCCCATGTCTCTCAGTGTGCCTAGTGTCCCCATGTCTATGTCCACAACTGTCCCCATGTCTCCCCAAGTGTCTGACTCCCAGCCAGTGTCCCCTAGTCTCCCAGTATCCCCTAGTCTCCCAGCGTCCCCTAGTCTCCCAGTGTCTGTGTCCCTAGTGTCTTAGTGTCCCCAAATGTTTCAGTGTCTCCATGTCTCCCAGTGTGTTCCTAGTGTCTGTGTGCCTGGTGTCCCCATGTCTCCCAGTGTCCCTATATGTCCCAGTGTCCACATGTCCACAACTGTCCCCATGTCTCCCAGTGTCCCCAAGTGTCTGTCTCCCAGCCAGTGTCCCCTAGTCTCCCAGCGTCCCCTAGTCTCCCAGTGTCTGTGTTCCCATGTCTTTGTCCATAGTGTCTTAGTGTCCCCAAATGTTTCAGTGTCCCCATGTCTCCCAGTGTCTGTGTCCCTAGTGTCTCAGTGTCCCCATTTCTCCCAGTTTCCCTAAATGTCTCAGTGTCCCCGGGTCTCTCAGTGTCCCCAGTATCCTAGTGACATGGGGACACACTGAGACATTGGGACACTGGGAGAAATGGGGACACAGACACTGGGAGACTAGGGGACTGGGCGACAGGGGACACTGACACTGTGATACATAGGGACACTGAGACACTGGGTGACTTGCGAGACTGAGACACTGGGAGACAGGGAGACACTGGGAGCAATCCATCTATACAGCAGAATCAAACTGTGAGTAGTTTGGTGATTTTATAGAATTTTCTCTGATGTCACTCCTTGTGATTTACATCATGTGATGTCATGCATAACTAATTTATTATACAAATTATTAAGGCTGGTATTTTTTTCCAAGAAAGGTGGCAACCTTAACTACTCTTCACATACTCTTGCTTAAAGGAGCACTATAGGGTCAGGAACACAATCATGTATTTCTGACCCTATTATGTTAAAACCACCACCCTGGCCCCTTCTTGCCTCCCTAAATATAGTAAAATATTACTTGTATTAAATTCTGCAGCTGCTGGCTCAGAAGTGGTGGTCTGAGCAAATTACAATACTTCCCCATAGGACTGGCTGAGACTATCAACTAGGCAGATCAGGGGCAGAGCCAGCACAAGTCCAACATAGCCCTGGCCAATCAGCATCTCCTCATAAAGATAAATTGAATCAATGCATCTCTATGAGGAAAGTTCTGTGTCTGCATGCAGAGGGTGGAGACACTGAATGGCAGTGCTGCACACTAGGCAGTACTGCCCCAGGAAGCACCTCTAGCAGCCATCTAAGGAGCAGCCAGTGGAGTTATTTTCTCTGAAAAGACAGTGTTTACTGCAAAAAGCCTGAATGGAATGATTCTACTTACCAGAACAAATACAATAAGCAGATGTTGGTCTCTCTAACACTGTGGCATGTCCCCTTTCTTCTACACTCACTACAGACATCTTTTCTCTGTCTCAGACTATATACCAGGAACTTCTGCCTGCTAGTAAGAAGGTAAGGAGACAAGTGGACCAGCGTGTGCTAGGGGACAGTCCTTTGAAAGAATGGAGTGAGCGCATCATTAGACGCATTTATGTCAAGCTGCTGCCTGCATAGTATGCCCTTAGTTGGACAGCCTGCAGGATTGGCAGGCAGCCTGACATGCATTCATGCCAGGCTGACCTTCCAATTCTTTGGACAAACGTTCCCCTTTTTGGGCATGTTCACCCCTTTTGGCAGTTCTTGTCACGTGATTCGCGCCAGTGGCACACCCTTTTACCCCGCCCATTGACTTCCTGCTTCACTGGACACTGCTGTTAGGGGTTATGGATTTACTTGAAAGATGAAATCATAAATTAGAGAGGGATTAGCATAGAGTATGTGTTTTCTTATAGCCGCATCCTACGAGTTTCCCTCCAGCACCATCTCCATCAGATACATGACGCTTGGGAGGTATGATTGTTTTAGTGTTTTTGGTCGATAAGATTCCGTAATTAGGCCCATCATAATTGTCAGCACCAGGCCCACTGTGCTCTTAATCCGGCCCTGATAAAACCAAAATGCACCCTTGAACATTGAAACTGACAAAAATAACCTTCTTTGTATTTAAACTTAATCCTGACAAATTATATTAAATGGGGCAGCATGCTGATTCAAATGGATTTGTAACACATTCCAATTTACTAAGTGGCAGTGAGACAACAAGATTGTATTTCAGAAAAATATTAAGATGCACTTTCAGTTTCCTGTAAGATTATAATTTAGCAATATTCTTAAAAATATGACATACAGGAATTATCCTAAAATATTTTTTTTGGAGTCTTCTATTCATGTATGACAATAATAACTTGTAGCACAAGTTTATATCAAAGAAACATTAACTTGAGTTTATTGGAGGAACATCATCTTTTCTAAGAAATAGATTATGATAATGAACAATATTTGATTGACACTATTGGATGAAAAATAATAATAATTAAAAAAAAATGGGTTATACAAAGAGCAAATTATATGCAATTATAATAAATTGTAAGGCAGTGTAGAATATGTATTGATGATGTAAACTATTCAATATAATTTAGCCAACGCTCTATCAAAAGAAACAAAGCCAAAGATGTCAAAATCTGCTTCTATAGGGCTGTAAACTCAGAGTGTGTATGGCGTTTGCTGAATCCTCCCTGGCAAACTCTAATGCAATCAGAGTGCCAGGCTGCTACACAGGCTGGCAAAAAGATTAAAATATCTCCCTGATTGACCCTGCACTGCCTGTTTTGATTTGCTGCATGATGACAAGGGTTTTGACCACACCATGTGTGTTATATATTTTTGCAGGTGATCCAAATTCATAAGCCACTCTCTGCATGGTATTTTTCTAGGGAGCTGAGTTCTCAGTTGGTGTGGTTGTGACATCACATTCCTTCTTCATTAGGCCCCACTAAAGGTATGCCAAGCAGGGAGCGCAATGTGGTGCATGCACATAGTCATCTTCAGTCATCAGTCATTCAATAGACAATAAGCAGCAATGTTTTTTTTTTAATGTATAACAAGCACAGAGATTCACAGTGCTACAATGTATATTTGATGTGGCTCTTCCTTGCCCTGCCCACCCCACTCCCCCCCATCATTTTTCTCTCACCTTATCCTCCTGTCAGTGCAAACATATTCCTCCCTAACCATTTTACTATCACTCCCACACACACCACGTAGTTACCTCCACACACATTACTCCCAGCTACCCAAATGTCACTCACACATAACTTCACATCCACACACATCACTCACAGCTACCCACACACATCATATCACAGACTGTACCTCAAATAAGTTTCTATGATGTGAGTTATAAGTCATTACTGCTTTACTTGGACTATGGAATGCTTTTAAAGAGTTTGAAAATAAAGTAATGCTTTTAGTATAGCAGTAGTACTTTTTTGTTACAATGTACACTTTATTGTTGAGCTTTCATTGACCCACCATGGGTTATTCTGTTTGCTGGAAACAAGTCATTTTGTAGCATTGCAATTTCACAACATTACACATTGTAAACTGTAATTTAATTTGGGCTCTGACATTGGTAGTGATTGTAAGCCACATTGCTCACATTTTGGAGTGCCCACACACATCACTCACAGCTACCCACACATTTCACATAGCCAAAATATGCACATATTGAAAGGAATGAAGGGATGTATATCATTATAAGTCATCAAGTTAAAGGACCACTCTAGGCACCCAGACCACTTCAGCTTAATGAAGTGGTCTGGGTGCCAGGTCCAGCTAGGGTTAACCCATTTTTTAATAAACATAGCAGTTTCAGAGAAACTGCTATGTTTCTGAATGGGTTAAGCCTTCCCCTATTTCCTCTAGCGGCTGTCCTCTCACTGTGATTTTCACAGTGAGACCACGCCAGCGTCCATAGGAAAGCATTATGAATGCTTTCCTATGTGACCGGCTGAATGTGCACGCAGCTCTTGCCGCGCGTGCGCATTCAGCCGACGGGGGAGAACGGAGGAGGAGAGAAGGAGGAGAGTTCTCCGCCCAGCGCTGGAAAAAGGTAAGTTTAAATCCCTTTCCAGAGCCGGGCGGGAGGGGGACCCTGAGGGTGGGGGCACCCTCAGGGCACTATAGTGCCAGGAAAATGAGTATGTTACCTCTTTAACTCTGTTACCCACATAGCAATTATTTCATTGACATGTATATGAAAAAGTTCAACTCAATTATCTGAAATATTTTTAAGTTTTCATTTTATATTTTATTGGGAATATTTGTTTTCTATTTTTATCTGCCACTCTCAAGTTAATGAATATTTGTTGTTTTTCTACACAATACATGCTGATCATTTATATGCTGTATGTTTCCCCTATAGAATAGTTTGAGAAGGGCCCTCTTCAACCTATCATTACTGTAAGTTTCCTTGTAATTGTCCTATTTATAGTTAAATACCCCCCTAATAATATTGTAAAGCGCTACGGAATCTGTTGGTGCTATATAAATGGCAATAAAATTAATAATACATGTATTGATCATATTTGTATGTTGATGGGGTATTCAATTACCCCATCTTTTTTTTTTGCCTTTTGTCTTATTCCATTTTACCCTTGATTTTCCATATACCATAATGTGTTTTAAAAAAACTTAAAAAATATTTGAAAAGTAATATTTGTATCACTTATAAAAGAATTTAGCCCATATGACTAGACGCCATTAGAATACATACACCTGTCATCTGTAACTGAATAATCTCTCTTCAATATAAATAAATAGGTACATTTTTATTCAGTTTCTATATTATACATACAAGCTTTAGTGAAGGTGAATATGGAATTGCTGGGGAGATAAAATGTATTGGTAAAATACCACTAACAGTCAAAGGATGTAATTACTTCATCATTAAAATTGATTTGACATTCTCACAAGTGCATTTGTCCCTGAAATGTTAGCGATACATTATATATAGCAATAAAATAGGGTGTCACCAGTAAAATCTCATTTACCTGCACAAAACATTTTATTTCAGCTGAGCATATTTGATTGTAGCTAAAATGGAGGACAGCAACATACATGATAGCAGTGGTTAGATTGTTCTTATATTTCACCATACCAAAGTAGAGCAGTTACTCTATTATTGTTTTTATTTGTGCATATCTCCATAAGAAAGAAATGGCACACTTAATAGTAGAGGAGTGATCAGATTTAAAGGCAAAGTTCCAGAGGATAATATATACCACAGACAATGAAGCTATCAGTGAGCATTTGATGGTTCAAAATCCTCTGTAGATAATTTTTATAGTAAAAGCCTGCCAAACAAATAAAAGTCCAAGTTTTTCCTTTTTGATGAAAAGGTTACATAGAAGTACATTTGAATGTACAGGTTTTTTTTAATCTTATGTGAGATAAACATAAGTGATTTATAATTAGACAGAAAAATATGTATGCTAATGAAGGGTCAACATAATTAATGATGATCTGTCACTGATGAGGGATTAGTTCTTTGATTATAGCAATCATGTATATGGCAATTAAACAGTAAGTAGTGATTATATATATAACATTTTAGCTCAGAAGATACAAAAATAAAAATGAAGCATTATCATTTCCAAATTGAGTATTGACACATAATGCATATTTACTAGAACAGTTTACATTTGTATCGCTGGCCACTTTTAACAAATGTGATTTTGTTTTCCTTTGTATTTTCTAAATGTTACTTGAAACTGGTTGCCAAATGTTACTGTTTTTATTAAGTAAATCTGGTTGTTAAAACACCACTTTAATTCACCAAATATAATAGCACTTACATTATAATTTTTGCCACTGGATGAATAACAGTAAAGATGTATCACTACAATCTTTTCTGCCATTTTGTTTTCAGTCAAATCTCCTGTTTCTGCACATAGGTGCACTGGCATGTGGAAGGGTGTGCTGGTGTACCTACTTATAAACTAATAGAGAAAGTGATCTCAGGGGTGAGCTAAGCTAAGTTCACAATGCAAAGGCCCTCTATGAAAGTTCCCTGCATGTAGCAGTGTTCCTTCATGGTAACTAGCCACCATTACCCTAATATGTGCATAGCCATAAACAACAGTTTTCACTTCCCCTTGCACTAACGTTAGTAGTGCTTCATCCAAAAAGATATCAGTGTTACAATGGTTGCCCCTTTTTTTGCAACGGGTAACTGGATGTAAATGGCAACCTCTAGGTCCTGCTCACTGTAACGGACCGTTTTGCACACAAGGGGTAAAAACCGTTTAGGCGATCGTCCCCCTTTCCATAGATGCAGGCACATCTATTGTAGAACACCAAACACACGAACTGCCAATAAGTGAATGCTCCAAACTCCTGAACGGCATCCAATATAGCACTCCAAACACACGAACAGGAACCATACGAATAGCTGCTAGCAGACGAATAGGAAAAGCATCCAAGCGGCTTACACTCCTAGCAATCAGTCTCTATCAGCATTCAGTAAATCCCCCCAAAGACGAGACAAGGCTCCGTGTTGAGGGTCAAGCAGTGGTCAGTTTAATGAGGGCTACCTGCCCAGTATTTATGCAGGTCTCCCACCTGGGGGACCAAATGGGAGACTGTGACAAAAGACAGACAAGTAGACAAATAGGACACACAGTCACATTATATTCCCACAATGCATCCTGGCTTCCTCCCTTCTGCCTGGGAGGTAATTGAGAAGTAATTCAATTATCTCCCAAGACAAAGGCAAATCGCCATTATGCACATGGGGATACTAAAACAGGAATTACTGTTAAAATACACTATGTAAGACACATAACATTAAAAGCATTTAACATATCCCCAGATAGCTCAGGTCTGAGCACACATTATTAAGCGAATGGCGCTCAGACCACACGAATACAGTGTAATCGCCATGGAGCCAAAGTCTTTATACAGTCAGTTCTATGCGTATGAGCCATGGGATTCTTATCTGGGGTATAACACATTCAAGCAAAACTACCGAACACCGGGCCGTTCGTGCACTTTCACCGAACAAGAAGGGAGGTCGGCGGCTTCAGCGGTGTTCGCGCAAAACTGTGTCTGATTTCAGTTCCATGAATTAAGCGTCGAACACCGATGTGCATTCGCATGTTTAAAATGGCCGAGACCTCGTGTTCGTTATACGAATGGCAGCCACCCAGCATTCGCCAATTAAGCTGCGGTTAACCGCAGCTTCAGGGAGGTTAATTGCCGGCACACTCCAGCTCCCAGGTGGTCTATTCATTCGTGCTGTTGTTCGATAGATTGAATCTACCGAACACCCGGCAGAAAAGCACGAATAAGTCTTTTCTGCAGGGAAAAAAGATGTATTTTAACATGGGGCCATAGTCCAAAGGCAGCAGGCGAGCAACCAGGCTTCTCCAATGCAATGTGGCGAGATTGGTCTCGTCACACTCACCATCCCTCCTCATTACAAATGTCTTTCTGATGTCTGGTGTATTTTCCAGATACTCAAGCTTCTCTATCCTGACCCCTGCAGATTACACTGTATGTGGCACATGTCTGCATTGAACATGTAAAATGATTGTACACATCGAAGTGCTGACCCCTCCTGGGTAGTGAAAATGACCTCAATTGGCTGGGAAGTATGACTCCTTATTTTTACATCTACAAAACAAGTATATTGTTAAATTGTTACATGTACATTATTTGTGGACTGCATTTCCTTAACCCCATTTTTCAATTTTCTTACCGTTAAGGACCAGGGCTGTTTTTACATTTCCTAGGTGTTTGTGTTTAGTTGTAAATTTCCTCTTACTCATTCACTGTACCCACACATATTATATACCGTTTTTCTCGCCATTAAATAGTCTTTCTAAAGATATCATTATTTTCTTTAAAAAAAATAAAATAAAATATGATAAAAAAAAAACAAAAAACAACCTTTTCTAACTTTGACCATTTGGCAGCCCAGGAATGAAAATTAACCCCATCGTGGCATACCATTTTAAAAGTAGACAACCCATGGTATTCAAAATGGGGAATGTCCAGTCTTTTTTAGTAGCCACTTATTCACAATCCCTGGCCAAAATCAGCGTTTATATTTGTTTTTTTTGCGTTTTTCCCACATAAACTGCCATTTCACCGATGATATCTTTATAATAAATTTTACTGCTCTAAAACACTCATATTTGTATAGAATAATGTCTCACGAGTACAACAGTACCCCACAAGCACAGATTGTATGGTGATTTGGAAAGTTACAAGGTCGAACATACAATTTTCCAATTTCTGTTTTTGTAAATTGCGATTTGCGAGATTGGCTATGCTGCATTTGAGACGGTATGGCAGCCCAGAAATTAAAATTAACCCCACCATGACATACCATTTGAAAATGTAGACAACCCAGGGTATTCAAAATGGGGTATGTCCAGTCTTTTGTAGTAGCCACTTAGCCACAAACGGTTGCCAACGTTAGCGTTCATATTTGTTTTTTGCATTTTTTACACAAAAACTGCACTTTTACTGGTGATATCATCGTCGTGATAAGTTTTACTTTCTAAAACACTCATATTTGTGTTCAGCGAAGTCGCCTGAGTATAACAATACCCCCCATGTAAAGGTTTTATTGTGTTTTGGAAAGTTACAGGGTCAATATAGGGCTTGCCCAATTTAGTTTGCCAGATTGATTTGCTGGGTCTATGTTGCCTTTTGAGACCATATGGTAGCCCAGGAATGCGAATTAACCTTATCATAGCATACCATTTTCAAATGTAGACAACCCAGGGTATTCAAAATGGGGTATTTCCTGTTTTTTGTAGTATCCACTTAGTCACAAACACTGGCCAAATTTAGTGTTTTTATTTGTTTTTTTGCATATGTTTGAAACAAAAACTGCACTTTTACTGGTGATTAGAGTTAAGCGGACACCTGGATGTTCGGGTCCAGCCGAACTTCGAAAAAAAGTCCGGGTTCAAGATCGAACTTGACCCCGAATTTGACCCCGAACCCAAACCCCATTCAAGTCAATGGGGACCCAAACTTTTGGGCACAAAAATGGCTCTAAAAAAGTCCTGGAAAGGTCTAGAGGGCTACAAAAGGAAGTAAAATGGGGGTAAGAGTAGGACAAGTGCCCTGCAAACAAATGTGGATAGGGAAATCACTTAAAATAACATAAAATACATAAAATAAGCAGCCACTTAGTAGATAACTCCCTAATTCCCACGGTATAAATTGATCTTTCAGCCAAGTTTACTAATACTAAGTAAAGATTACTTTACGGCGAGTAGGGGAGTGTCTAGTAAACAGTGAGCAGCCAGTGGCTGCTCACTGTAAAAAAACCAAAAAAAAAACCTTGTGCCCCCACCCCTGTGCGATGGGTGGGGGCCCTAAATAAGAATGTGAAGGGGGGACCTACTGTGGGAGCGCGGTGGGTGGGGGCCATAAATAAGAATGTGGGGGGACCTACTGTCCTCCCCCCCTCGGCTCCCACCCCTGAGCGGTGGGGGGTGGACCTAATGTCCTCCCCTTGGCCCCCACCCCTGAGAGGTGGGTGGGGGCCATAAATTAAAATTGGGGGGGAAATACTGTCCTCCCTCCCCGGCCCCCACCCCTGATCGGTGGGTGGGGGCCATAAATAAAAATTGGGAGAGGGACAACCTAATGTCCTCCCCCCGGCCCCCACCCCTGCACGGCGGGTGGGGGCCCTAAATAACAATAAGGGGGGGACACCTACTATCCTCCCCCCCGGCCCCACCCTGAACGGCGAGTGGGGTCCCTAAATAAAAATGAAACCCCCTCAGGTGACTAGGAGTCCCCAAACCCCTAGTCAACCACCTCCCCCCCAAAAAAATAACACCTACCTACCCCCCTCATCCTAAAAATAATGAGGGGGGACCATTATCTAAATACCTGTGGGTGCCGGGGGGGGGAGGACAGTAGGTCCTCCCTTATTGTTATTTAGGGCCCCCACCTGCCGCGCGAGTATATATATTTCCTACATATATAATGCACATATATAATTTCATTATAAGTGTATTTTGAGATATTTGTGGCCTATTGCTAATAAATGATGTCGCTACAGATACCAACTAGACGCATAGTAGCGTCTTGCTGGAAAAATCATAGAAATCATCACACCTGAGCATGTGCACTTCATCCTGCAAAGCAAGTAATGACAAGCAAGTACCTTGAAACAGATTTAGAACAAAACTTTTGTTTCCACCATTTCAGAGGTTGGCGTTAATGTTTTTAGGGTAGCAACAGCTAGTATTGAGTAGTTACTCTTTCCACTTTTGGAACTTGGCAGTTGGTAAGCAATTGCTGATCTCTAAAACCAGGAGCATGCTATTAATTAGGCTTGTGCACAGTGAAAAGTTTCGTAATGAATCAGTCGTTATGAATGATTTCTTTTCTGTCCATGTGGCATTTCGGTTTGAATGAATTTCGTCCATTCAATCACTTTGGGAAAACAATTCTAGCAAACCAATTAAGCCAATAATTTCTTGGCAAAATGTATACATAATATAAATATTCCAAAAATTTTGTTTAGAGATCAAGTAACCAATAGAGGGAAAAAAGAGGACCAGTAAAAAAAAGCTATATTTATATATTATGGAAATTTATACATATATATATATATATATATATATATACATATATAGATTTTTGTTTATGCTCTTTTTTTTCTCTATTAGTCACTTCCCACTTGTTCTGTGAATAAAATCAACATTTGTGGCTGTCTCCTAAACATCAACCAACTTTTTTCCCCTTATTTGACTTCACAGGTGAAATTCAGAAAATTCACAAAAATTGTCTGTTTAATATGTTTCACGATTAGTCTATAGTATATATTTGGAGTTTAAGATTTTCCATGAATCGCAAATCTCACAAAATCTAGACGAATTGCATTTGCATCTAAAATTTAATGCACAAGACTTCAGGTAATAAGAAGCAATATGATTAAATAGGCCACACCTGGCAAAGGATTTATTTAAGGTATAGTAATCATATTAAGCTAGTTTCTAATGCGACAGAAATGTTGAATTTCATAAAAAATTTTACATTTATATTAAAAGAAAATATAAAAAGAAAATATGTGTGCAAGCTTTTTTGTTTGTGTGCCTTGTGCTTGATAACATTCAAATGTAGAATAAAACATCAAACATCACGTTCTCATTTATTTGGCTTTACTGTCATCCTTTTAAGCATAATAAATGTAATAATGGCTACCACCCCTTGCATCCTTATTTCTTATTAATCCTACATGTTTGGAAATTTCATATGCACATATTCTAAAGGATTTAGCAACCATTCAGGTTTTTAAAACCAAATATATCTAGCACTTTTACAGAATACAAGTCTTTAGAGTAATGTGATCACTGAATTTGAAAATTGTATGTGTTAAATATCTAAAAATGAAGTAGTCGTAGAAAAATGTTCTTGAAGACAAATGTGCAATTAAAATAACCTGGGTTAATTCCTGCATGCCTGGTTGCATTTCCTCTTAGTTTGGTTCAGTCTCACATGGCATATGACGTTTGTGTTATAAATCCAAATTATTGGTATTATAAAACACATTCCTTACCACTGATTCAAATAGAAAAGGACAGGACAGTTAATTGCTTGTACCCAGGAAGACCAGGAGACATTCATTTCAATGGTTCAATGACAGATTAGTACTATATTTGAATTACTGGCGTGTTTCTTCTCATGACATTACAAACGAATTTCTCAGTATTACCAATAATCTCACCTATTTACACTAAATTTATCAAATTAAGCAGATAATATGACTTGCAATAGCAGAAAATGGCAAAATCAATGTCAGTTATCTGAATGAACTCATTCATTCATTCTTATAGCAATATAAAGAGTTTTCATATTCTGTTAGATATTTTCACTGCAACAGTTCAAAAATCACATGTAGCATTGTCAGAGATTTACTTATTATTTTTAATATTTATAAAGCGCCAAGTTATGCAGCGCTGTACAATGGGTGGACCAACAGACACGTATTTGGAACCAGATGAGTTGGACACACAGAAACAGAACGATTGAGGGCCTTGCTCAATGGGCTTACATGCTAGAGGGAGTGTGGTATAGTGACACAAAAGGTAAGGGTATGGTGGGAAAGTATGTTGCTACGATAGTATTCACTGGGGGCTAGGTGTAGTTTTGATGAAAGTTGCAGTGTGGAGACTGGGTGAAAGTCTAACTTATAAAACAATCATCAAGAATTGTCAGGAAATTGCCAGAGATATTAACATTCTAGGTCAAAATGGTCACAAAAAAATATTATCCAACTATTTTGTAGTTTGGCTATGTTTTCCCCATAAAAAAACAGGTAAGTGATATTGATTTTGCCATTTTCTGCTATTGCAAGTTGTTCTTTTCTGCTACAGTCACCAGAACCACAAAATCTTAACATATGGTACTGGTGTCTATAGCATGTATCTTTTCATAGACGCGTTATTAATTACATTGGTGCCTAGTAACACCTCTAGTGGCATTCACTCAGACGGCCACTAGATGTGCTTCCTGTTCCAGTGTTCCATACTGTGCAGCACTGGTGTGCAGCGTCGTCACGCTCTGCATGGAGGCGTTGAACCTTCCCCATATAGATGCATTGTTTCAATGCATCTCTAGAAGAGATATTGATTGGCGCAGCACAGCATGTGCTATCACATCCTAATGGATGTGGGAAAGCATTGAGCTTGCTGCAATCATCAAGATTCACGTTAGCCACGGAAACAGAGTAAGATAGGGCCATCTGAGGTGAGACCGACAAGGCATGGGAAAAAAAGGTAAGTAAACTTACCTTTTCACTGCACTGACAGGGGGCTGGGGAGGCTATAACTTAAAATAAATGCATTTTAGTTTCAGGAATACATGTTTGTGTGTACAGTCAGTGTAAATGTGTGAGCTTTTTGGTAATACTGAGTAGTAAAAGTAGTTCTAATGTCATTAGAAGTGGAAAACCTTACAGGAATTATTACTACCACATGGACAATTACAACACTTGTAAAACAGCAAGTAGTAGTAAATTTCCATTAATCTTTAACCCTCATGATAAAGTTAAATGTCTTGGTAAGATTTTATGGCTAATGTTTAAAAAAACATTTATTTCAATATAGTCTATATTTTTCAGCGATCTGGGAAAATCAAGCTATCACCACCTGACAGAAGAAAGTTACAGGGTCATACACTAAAGAAAATTTTATTTAAGGTTAAAACATTTTTGGAAAAATCCTCTAAGTTAGCTAAGCTTTTAGTTTGGCTACATTGGGCTAAACTTTGAAATTCACATACATTCACTTTGAATTCTCACGTTAGTAAACAACCCTTTTAGATGATCTAACTGATTGAACTACTGGTTAGAGCATGTTTATTTTTATATTTGGGAATAAAAGATGGAGAAAATCATGCCTTTAACCCCTTAAGCATCAAACTTCTGGAATAAAAGGGAATCATGACATGTCACACATGTCATGTGTCTTTAAGGGGTTACATTTTTTTAAATTTTTTTTATCATCATCAGATATTGGGACTACTTTACGCCTTTGCCAAATAGCATTATCAAGGTCCAACATCATCATATGCATCCATTGTTTTACAGTTGGGATCAAAGCATTTGCCTCATTCAATAGAAAACTTAACAATATCTGTTTATTGTTCTCCTTGAAAGAAGCTGGCCAGCCCAGTAAGATCTTAGATGAGGATAATTGATCTGACATTGGTAAAATCTTATAGATGACACTCAATACTTGAATCCAGTAGTTCCCAATAAGTTTACACTCCCACCAGATGTGTTCCATGTTTGCTCCCTTCTCCCCACATCTCCAGCATTCATCCAATGCAGATACACCATATTTCTTAAGTCGATCTGGGGTATTATACCATCTAGTAATTCTTTTAAAGAAAGTAATTTTCCTAGCAGTGCTTTCCTGGGCTTTCATTCCCATTTTGAACACAAATGACCAGTCAGTGCCAGTCAATTGGATGTTCAATCCTAACATCCATTTTGACTGAAATTAGGGTACTATCTTTTCCATGGAACCCCTCTGAATTAGGTTATAAATACTAGACAGATATCTTTTTTTATCTATCCCGGTACCACAGAGTAACTCAAACTCAGTTTTATCTCTTGTCTGCCAGTATGGTAACTCTTTTTGGTTTAAAAAAAACTTTAAATAAACCATACCCATTTTATCTAGAAGTGTTGTCATATTGTCATAGCTAGGAAACTCTCTAATCTAATGGGTGTATCGTCTATTATTAAACTTGTTACTGGCGGGTCTACTTCTCCCGTTAGCGTTCCCAGTATTTGTGGCTCATCCCATGGTGGAACTCCAAGTTTTATGCAATTGTAAAAAATACTGAAAGTCCCAGAGATAGCCTCCATCTATCTTTAAGCCTTCTCCAAATCTGTAATATATGGTTTATAATTGGGTGATTAGAAGGAGATAATACATTTAATTTACAATTCTGCCATGGTAAGGTCTCCAATTTAACCTTTATAAAATCTTGTTCTAATTTATACCAAGGCTTTTTTTTGTCTATAGCTGTCCATTCTCTAATTCACACACATAGTACTGCAACATAGTGTTTATAAATATGTGGGAGGCCAAGGCCTCCTTTCTCAACCGGTAAAGTCAATGTATTGTACGCGATACATGGATGGTTATTATTCCATATAAATGAAAGCAAGAGTACAGAAAGAAACAATGTGTGTGAACACCCACCACAGTGTAATAAGTGCTTAATTTATATCAACAGAAAGGAACTTTCCTGTATAGGATAAGATTTCCAATAGTATCCCAAAAGACTTCCTCTTGTCTTCCACACAACACAAGCAGATCATCCCCCTTTTTTTGCTTAAATGAAAGCAAAAAAGACTTTTGGCAGCGAGATAGGCAATGTCTGGAATAAGTATAATACCTTAGGAAGTATCATCATTTTTATGATGTTAACTCTCCCTATTAATGAGTAGAAGGGTTGGTTCCAATTTTTTTAAATCTTCTTCAATTTTTCTTAATAATTTTCCATAGTTTAGTTTAAATAAATCTTTTAAATGAGCCGTCAGATGTACTCCTAAGTATATTATGCTAGAATTTGTCCACTTATACCTATAAAGCTTCTGTATTTTCTCCTTAATTCCTATGCTTATCCCTACTATATTTCAGATTTGTCTGTATTTACCTTAAAATTAGATAGAGTACCGAATTTCTCAAATTCTTCATGAACAGAAAAAAGTGTATATTGAGGTTCTATAAGCGTGAATAAGACATCATCCGCAAAAGCGGTTACTTTAATCTCTCCTCCCTTACACTTATATCCTTTAACATTGGTATTTCTACGTGTAGCTTCTAAAAAAGGTTCAAATGTTAAGACAAAAAGAAGAGGGGACATCCTTGACGAGTGCCGTTATTAATAATAAAGGGGTTCGAAAGTAGACCATTAATCCGCATCATGGCTGAAAGGCCTTTATACAATATCTGTGTCCAATTACGAAATCTTGAATCAAATTTGTTGATTCACGACGTGTTCATACTATTTTTGGTAACTGAAATAAATAAATGTTTGTCAAATGATTGCCGATTTGCTAATTAAACAGATATACAATTATGCAACTAATGCCTTACAAAAGACTAAAATGATTATCAAATAAAGCTCAAAAATGTTGCATTTAGAAAATAATATTCCTATTTGTCTCTAAATATAGCAATTTAAAAATGTCTGGCAAAGAAAAAAAATAAAGGCAGTGCAACAAGATGCAAAAGTGCACAACCATTGCTACATACATACCTATTTAAAGGACCAATGAAAGACAGAGGTTTCAGGTGGCCAATTTATCAATGCTAAAATGTCCTTGAACAGACAAAATACACATACCTATTTATATACATAAACAGAAGTCAATCTAAACAGCCCCATGCCACCCCCACTGACTAGAAGTTGCGAGACACCAGAGGAGTCCTCAGTCCCCATTGTTCCAGATTTCTCACAAGTCCGGTGCGGTCAAATGACGATGGATATGACTCACATTGTGTCTGGTGACACTGGCGTTCCGATGCTAAGGAACAAGCATTATATCAATTAACATTGCCGAAACCTGGCTAAACTTGTCGAGATATAAAGCACACTGTATAATTATATTAGAAGGACAAAAGGCATCTTAAGCACAATAAGCAAATTATACAGTATAAGACTATACTATATACGTTGTAACAAAAACAGAGAATATGAGACCTCTGAGAAGGGACAAAAGCTACGTAAAACTCACTAGCTTGCCCTCTCAGGTCTCAAAATAGTTTAATATATACATTGTGACACTATAGATAAATCATTAAAATAACTAACTAAATAAATAAAGCAACCCAGACTACTAAATAGGTAATCTGGAGCGCATAAAGTATTATTGTTTAAAACAAAGTAAACATACAGAATATACAAATTAAGTAAATATATACATATAAAACAGTATGGCTAGTGCTTAAACTAGGGGAAGAAGGCAAAGTGTCTCATGGATATATAAACAATATGAGAAATTTATAAGGAATATATAAAGACTCATGCAATGGGCACAAGTAGAAGCACCTAGAGGAACCAGTGGCACTCAAGCTTCTCATTAAGAGGGGACACTGTATCCAGCTGGTACATTCAACATCTTCCTTCAGGAGCAACAATCATTCCCTATTCCTAACCCTAGATAACGAGAGCACCCTCTCTAAATCTTGGTATCTCAAATGTGCAGCATTATAGTGTAACCCCCTCAAGTGCCTCGCAAATGGAGTATCAGACTCCTAATTCCAGATAGATGTTTTGTGCTGGGACATATAGGCCATTAGTGAATGAATAGTTTTACCAACATATTCAAGCCCAGATAGGCACTTCAAGAGGTACACCACAAAGTCAGACAGTCTTTAAGTTTAATCTGTTCCCTGCTCCTGAGGTGTGTGCATGTATGAGCTTTAATCACTCCTCTGTAGTGGTCACAGCTTTCACATGGATAGGTGCCATGGATGGGTTTAGACAAGAATAATTGTTTTGTGTTGCTGTTAGGAGTGTATGCTTTGTCGCAATCCTTGAGCGGGATGACTAACTTGCCTGTTACACTGTAGTATATGCTAATTGTCACAAATTATTTTTGTATTTGTGGGGAGAAAATAGAGAATGTACTTACAAAAGGAATTCTAGGGGTTTGCTTTTAGAAGCTGGTTGTAAGAGAAAGATTCTCCTCAAATTTGTCATTTTCTGTATGTCCTCAAGGAAAAGGCATTGAGTCTAGTCTTTTTCAAGGAATTTGTTAGACATAGTGGTCAATCTAGAAACATAGAAAAGAGGGATGTGCATGGGCAAAAAATTTGGTTCGGTTTCGGCACTTCCGAATATTCGGGACTTCAGAAATTCGGCACATCGGTGCAGTTTGGCACTTTTGAAATTCGGCAATTCGTGATGTCTGCAATTCGGAACTTTGGCACTTCGGTTCGGCACTTCTGAAATTTGTTTCTTCAGCAATTTGGGACTTTGGCAATTCACTAAGCCCAAACCCTACCCCTAGCTCTAACCCTACTCCTACCCCTACTCCTACCCCTACCCCTAACCTTACCCCTTACACCTTAACCCTACCCCTAACCCTACCCCTAACCCAACCTCTACCCCTACCCTTACTTCTAGCCCTATCCTTAACCCTACACAGACCCTACCCTTACCCCTAACCCTACTCCTAACCCTACCCTACCCTTAACACTACCCCTAACACTACCCCTACCCCTCTCTCTACCCTTACCTAACCTACCCCTTACCCCACCCCTAACTCTAACCCTACCACTAACCCTACCCTTACACCTACCCCTACTCCTAGCTCTAACCCTACCTCTAACCCTACCCCTAGTCCTACCTCTAACTTTAACCCTACCGCTACCTCTAACCCTACACTTAACACTACGCCTACTCCTAACCTTACCCCTAACCCTACCCCCAACCCTAATCCTACCTCTAACCCTAACCACTGCAACCACTTACACATCTAGGTTTAGGGGTAGGCTTAGGGGTAGAGTTAAATGTAGTGTTAGGGTTAGATTCTTGTCATCATTCACGTAATTTTCGTTCCTTCTCTTGTTTTACTACTTTTCAGAAATCCGAAGCACTTCGACACTTCCGATAGGAAATGAGGTCAACCATTTAGACTACTAGAAAGGGTATCTAGTCTAAGGCAAAGAATGGACACAAATCCTTTTCAGCCTATGTAACTATGAAAGTCAACTTTTTTTGTGCACTTTCCATGCCACATTATCTTTATGTTCAGCCATCCTTATCTCCTTAGTAATGGGACATAACTAAACTATATGTGCTTCATTCACACAGCCTATGCTTATGAAAATAAGGAACAGTGCCACTTATCTTAGATAAGGATGGTTATGAGCTAAAGCTGTGTTTATAGTAACACAGTTACAGAAAAGAAAATGGCTCTGCACACCGCATTTTTGGGATGGTATAGCAGTCTATGGAAATACCTTTTAGGTGGTGTAAGAACAGACTGATCAAGGCAGTCTAACATCTGTAACAGCAAACTAAATACATGAACATTTTAATCTAAACCTCTTTATATTCATACTTCTGAATAAAATGGTACAAGGATTGTACTGATATGAAAATTCAGTGATTCCTTTTCACAGAAATGTGGATTTCACTATCAGTATTTCTTGAGTCTCCAATTACTATACAGGGAGTGCAGAATTATTAGGCAAGTTGTATTTTTGAGGATTAATTTTATTATTGAACAACAACCATGTTCTCAATGAACCCAAAAAACTCATTAATATCAAAGCTGAATATTTTTGGAAGTAGTTTTTAGTTTGTTTTTAGTTATAGCTATGTTAGGGGGATATCTGTGTGTGCAGGTGACTATTACTGTGCATAATTATTAGGCAACTTAACAAAAAACAAATATATACCCATTTCAATTATTTATTATTACCAGTGAAACCAATATAACATCTCAACATTCACAAATATACATTTCTGACATTCAAAAACAAAACAAAAACAAATCAGTGACCAATATAGCCACCTTTCTTTGCAAGGACACTCAAAAGCCTGCCATCCATGGATTCTGTCAGTGTTTTGATCTGTTCACCATCAACATTGCGTGCAGCAGCAACCACAGCCTCCCAGACACTGTTCAGAGAGGTGTACTGTTTTCCCTCCTTGTAAATCTCACATTTGATGATGGACCACAGGTTCTCAATGGGGTTCAGATCAGGTGAACAAGGAGGCCATGTCATTAGATTTTCTTCTTTTATACCCTTTCTTGCCAGCCACGCTGTGGAGTACTTGGACGCGTGTGATGGAGCATTGTCCTGCATGAAAATCATGTTTTTCTTGAAGGATGCAGACTTCTTCCTGTACCACTGCTTGAAGAAGGTGTCTTCCAGGAACTGGCAGTAGGACTGGGAGTTGAGCTTGACTCCATCCTCAACCCAAAAAGGCCCCACAAGCTCATCTTTGATGATACCAGCCCAAACCAGTACTCCACCTCCACCTTGCTGGCGTCTGAGTCGGACTGGAGCTCTCTGCCCTTTACCAATCCAGCCACGGGCCCATCCATCTGGCCCATCAAGACTCACTCATTTCATCAGTCCATAAAACCTTAGAAAAATCAGTCTTGAGATATTTCTTGGCCCAGTCTTGACGTTTCAGCTTGTGTGTCTTGTTCAGTGGTGGTCGTCTTTCAGCCTTTCTTACCTTGGCCATGTCTCTGAGTATTGCACACCTTGTGCTTTTGGGCACTCCAGTGATGTTGCAGCTCTGAAATATGGCCAAACTGGTGGCAAGTGGCATCGTGGCAGCTGCACGCTTGACTTTTCTCAGTTCATGGGCAGTTATTTTGCGCCTTGGTTTTTCCACACGCTTCTTGCGACCCTGTTGACTATTTTGAATGAAACGCTTGATTGTTCGATGATCACGCTTCAGAAGCTTTGCAATTTTAAGAGTGCTGCATCCCTCTGCAAGATATCTCACTATTTTTGACTTTTCTGAGCCTGTCAAGTCCTTCTTTTGACCCATTTTGCCAAAGGAAAGGAAGTTGCCTAATAATTATGCACACCTGATATAGGGTGTTGATGTCATTAGACACACCCCTTCTCATTACAGAGATGCACATCACCTAATATGCTTAATTGGTAGTAGGCTTTCGAGCCTATACAGCTTGGAGTAAGACAACATGCATAAAGAGGATGATGTGGTCAAAATACTAATTTGCCTAATAATTCTGCATTCCCTGTATGTGATGTTCTTGTACCCAAGGCCAGATTAAGAGCCCAGTGGGCCTGGTGCTGACAATTATGACAGGCCTAATTACAGAATCATATCTACCAAAAACAGTAAAACACTCCCAAGCATCATGTATCTGATGGAGATGGTGCTGGAGAGAAAGAAAACAGCAGCTATAAGAAAACACATACTCTATGCTAATCTCTCTCTAATTTATGCTTTCATCTTTCAAGTAAATCCATAGCCCCTAACAGCAGTGTCCAGTGAAGCAGGAAGTCAATGGGCAGGGTAAAAGGGTGTGCCACTGGCGTGAATCACGTGACAAGACCTGCCAAAAGGGGTGAACATGCCCAAAAAGGGGGCATGTTTGTCCAAAGAATTGGAAGGTCAGCCTGGCATGAATGCATGTCAGGCTGCCTGCCAATCCTGCAGGCTGTCCAACTAAGGGCATACTATGCAGGCAGCACCTTGAGCTTGACATAAATGCGTGTAATGATGCGCTCACTCCATTCTTTCTAAGGACTGTCCCCTAGCACTCACTGGTTCACTTGTCTCCTTACCTTCTTACTAGCAGGCACACGCTCCTGGTATATAGTCTGAGACAGAGAAAAGGTGTCTGTAGTGAGTGTAGAAGAAAGGGGACATGCCACAGTGTTAGAGAGACCAACGTCTGCATTACCTAAACTAACTTTAATGTCAGCCAGTGCACACAAGTTTTGTTCCCATACATCCCTCTTAAGCTTCCAAACTTAAAGGGACACTATAGTCACCAGAACAACTACAGCTTATTGTATTTATTCTGGTAAGTAGAATCATTCCATTCAGGCTTTTTGCAGTAAACACTGTCTTTTCAGAGAAAATAACTCCACTGGCCGCTCCTTAGATGGCTGCTAGAGGTGCTTCCTGGGGCAGTACTGCCTAGTGTACAGCACTGCCATTCAGTGTCTCCACCCTTTGCATGCAGACACTGAACTTTCCTCATAGAGATGCATTGATTAAATTTATCTTTATGAGGAGATGCTGATTGGCCAGGGCTATGTTGGACTTGTGCTGGCTCTGCCCCTGATCTGCCTAGTTGACAGTCTCAGCCAATCCTATGGGGAAGTAATGTAATTTGCTCAGACCACCACATCTGAGACAGCAGCTGCAGAATTGAATACAAGTAATATTTTACTATATTTAGGGAGGCAAGAAGGGGCCAGGGTTGTGGTTTTAACATAATAGGGTCAGAAATACATGAGTGTGTTCCTGACACCATAGTGTTCCTTTAAGCAAGAGTATGTGAAGAGTAGTTAAGGTTGACACCTTTCTTTGAAAAAAATACCAGCCTTAATCATTTGTATAATTAATTAGTTATGCGTGACATCACATAATGTAAATCACAAGGAGTGACATCAGAGAAAATTCTGTAAAATCACCAACAAGCTACTCACAGTTTGATTCTGCTGTATAGATGGATTGCTCCCAGTGTCTCCCTGTCTCCCAGTGTCTCAGTCTCGCAAGTCACCCAGTGTCTCAGTCTCCCTATGTATCACAGTGTCAGTGACCCCATGTCGCCCAGTCCCCTAGTCTCCCAGTGTCTGTGTCTCCATTTCTCCCAGTGTCCCAATGTCTCAGTGTGTCCCCATGTCACTAGGATACTGGGGACACTGAGAGACATGGAGACACTGAGAGACCCGGGGACACAGAGACATGGGGACACTGGGAGACATGGGGACACTGGGAGACATAGGGGCACTGAGACACTAGGGACACAGACACTGGGAGACATGGGGACACTGAAACATTTGGGGACACTAAGACACTAGGGACACAGACACTGGGAGACTAGGGGACACTGGCTGGAAGACAGACACTTGGGGACACTGGGAGACATGGGGACAGTTGTGGACATAGACATGTGGACACTGGGACATATAGGGACAATGGGAGACATGGGGACACCAGGTACACAGACACTGGGAGACATGGAGACACTGAAACATTTGGGGACACTAAGACACTAGGGACACAGACACTGGGAGACTAGGGGTAACTGTGAGACTAGGGGATACTGGGAGACTAGGGGACACTGGCTGGGAGACAGACACTTGGGGAGATATGGGGACAGTTGTGGACATAGACATGGGGACACTGGGACACATGGGGACACTAAGCACACTGAGAGACATGGGACACAGACACTGGGAGACTTGGGGACACTGAGACACTAGGGACACTGGCTGGGGGACATGGTGTCTCTGTGTCCCAATGTCTCCCAATGTCCCTATGTCTCACAGCGTCCCCATGTGTCTCAGCATCCCCATGTTTTCCAGTGTCCCCAAGTTTCTCAGTGTCCCCAAGTGTCTCCCAGTGTCTGTGTCCTCATGTCCCCTAGTGTCTCAGTGTCCCCTAGTGTCTGTGTCCCCTAGTGTCTGTGTCCCCTAGTGTCTCCAAGTGTCTGTGTCCCCATGTTTTCCAGAGTCCCCAAGAGTCTCAGGGTTCCTAGTGTCTCAGTGTCCCCAGTGTATGTGTTATCATGTGTCCCCTAGTGTCTGTGTCCCCTAGTGTCTCAGTGTCCCCATATGTCCCCTAGTGTCTCAGTGTCCCCATGTGTCCCTGCTGCCTTTACCCCCATCCATCACTTACTTGAGCTGTAGAGCTGCTGTCTGGACTCTCTGTGCTATGTAGCTGCTCCCCCGCAGATCAGTGAGTAGTAGAGAGAGGCAGGGATATTCTGTAACTTCCTATCTCTGCCTCTCTCCACACACATTGACCCCTACTGGCCGGTGCTGGTATTGCAGAGTAATTTCCATTTATTCTGAGAAAATTACCTGCATTTGTATTGCCGGTATTACTGCAATACCGGCACGGCCAGGCAACCTCAAATACCATCTGTGCCATTAAAATACCAGTCAGGTGGCAAACCTAAGAGTAGTGTGTAAAAAAAAAAGAAGAAATTACTGCATTCAAGTTGCTAATGTGTTTGTTTTTAACATATTATTTGAAATAAGAATTTAAATGGAAATTCTGCAGCTAAAATATCTTACACACAGTTGTGCTCAAAAGTTTGCATACCCTTGGAGAATTAGTAATATATTTACCATTATTACATGAGTGAGCAGGCAAAACATATTTCTTTTATTTCTTATGGGATTCATATTCAACTGTAGGTTATAACAGAATGACATATTCATAAAACAAAACATGGCAATGAAATGACCCCTGTTCAAAACTCTGCATACCCTTAGTTCTTAATACTGTGTATTGCCCCCTTTGGCATCAATGACAGCGTGCAGTCTTTTTTAATAGTTGTCTATGAGGCCCCTTATTCTTGTAGGTGGTATAGCTGCCCATTCGTCTTGGCAAAATGCCTCCAGGTCGTGCAAAGTCATTGATCATCTTGCATGAAACGCATGTTTCCCAGAGTGGCTCGATGATGTTAAGGTCAGGAGACTGTGATGGCCATTCCAGAACCTCCACCTTTTTCTGCTGTAACCACTGGAGAGTCAACTTCAATATAATTTTGCCTCTTTATAAATCACTGGTAGGACCACATATTAAATATGCTGTGCAATTTTGGGCACCTGTTCTAAAGAAGGATATTATGGCAATAGTGCAGAGGCAGGCTAGAAAATTAATACAAGGAATGGAATATATCAGCTATGAAGAAAGGTTAACAAATTTAAACCTATTTAGTTTAAAAAAACATCGCCTGAGAGGGGATATGATAATACAAATATATTTGGGGCAAATACAAACCATTGTGTGGAAATCTATTCACAAAGCAGACTTTACATAGTCATGCGTTTAGACTGGAAGAAAGAAGATTTCATCTAAGGCAAGGTTTTTTTTCACTGTAAGAACAAGGATGTGGAATTCTCTGCCTGAAGAAGTGGTTTTATCAGAGTCCATACAGATGTTCAAACAGCAACTGCATGCATACTTGCAAAAACAGAATATTCAAGGATATCATTTTTCAATTTAGGGTAATAGCTGTTTGATCCAAGGATAAATCTGACTGCCATTCTGGGGTCAAGAAGGATTTTTTTTCCTAGTTTGTTGAAAAATTGGAAGTGCTACAAACTGGGTGTTTTTGCCTTCTTTTGGATGAACAGCAAAAAAACAAACGTGAGGAAGGCTGAACTTGATGGACGCAAGTCTCTTTTCAGCTATGTAACTATATAACTATGTAACTTGGCCTTGTGCTTAATGTCATTGTCATGCTTTAAAGTCTAAGAGCATCACATGCACAGCCTTTGTGCAGAAGAATGCAAATTGTCTGCCAGTATTTTCTGATAATATGCTGCAATTATCTTGAAGTAAATTTTCACAAGATTCCCTGTGCCTTCGGAGCTCACTCACCCCCCAAAACATTAGTGCACTACCACCATGCTTCACAGTGGGGATGGTATTCTTTTCACTATACGCCTTGCTGACCCCTCTCCAAACATAGCGCTTATAGTTGTGACCATAAAGCTCTATTTTGGTCTCGTCACTCCAAATTACAGTATGCCAGAAGCTGTGATGCGTTTCAAGGTGTTATCGGGCATATTGTAACCAGGATTTTTTGTGGCATTGGTGCAGTAAGGATTCTTTCTGTCAACTTGACCATGCAGCTAATTTTTGCTCAAGTATCATTGTATTGTGCTCTTTGACACAACCACACCTTCTTTTTCCAGAGCAGCCTGTATTTCTCCTGAGGTTACCTGTGGGTTTTTCTTTGTATCCCGAATAATTCTTCTGGGAGTTGTAGCTGAAATATTTCTTGGTCTACCCAACTTTGGCATATATCAAGAGATCGGCAAAATTTCTGCTTGTTAGTAAGTGATTGAATAGTACCGACTGATGTTTCCAAGGCTTTGGATATCTTTTTGGATCCTTTTCCATCTTTATAAAGTTCTATTACCTTGTTACGCAGGTCTTTTGACAGTTCCTTCTGCTCCGCATGGCTCAATGCATTCACGTTAGAGCTAACAAACTCATTGACTATTTATGCACAGACACTAATTGAAATGTAAAGTCCCCTGTGTGTTTCACCTTGTGTGCCTATAACAAGGTTAAACATTCAATGGTATGAAAACTTTTAAACAGGGCAATTTGGGTGATTTTTGTTATTCTTATGATTTAAAAAGGAGTCAAACAACTATGTGATAATAAATGGCTTCATGACTGCACAAAAATGTCTGCTGTATAGATTTAACCCCTTAGTGACCGTGGACGTAGAGGGTATGTCAGCCACAAAATGGTCGTTAACGACCGCTGATGTACCCTATACGTCTGCAGCCAAAATGAGTGCTGGAAGTGATTGTGATCGCTTCCAGACACTCTAAGGGTATTCCATGATGCCTCGATATTGAGTCATCATGGAATACCCTCCTACACTGCCGGGCACTCGAGTGATCGCTCCCTCTGGAGTGGGTGGCCGCACATGGTGCCCGGCAGTGTAGAGCAGAGCATTGGAAGTCCTTAGGCAGGCTTCCAATGCTCTGCCTTTACTAAGTGCCTCGAGGGGTCGAGGCACTCAGTAACAGTTTTTTAAAAATAAATAAATAATAAAAAAAGAAAAATTAACCCTCTACCCATCCTCCCTCTCCCTCCCCATGTACTTACCTATAGCCGCCGTTCCCCCGCCGGCGATCTGTCGTCTTCTGAGGGGGACTGTCTGGGCTGGGCCCAGACAGTCCCCCCTCTGCTCTCTAGGACCCCCAGGGGCCATGTGATTGCTCTAAAAGAGCGGTCACATGGCCGCAATAGGTGTCCACAGTGCTGCCAGCAGGGGGACTGCCTAAACTGACAGGCAGTCTCCCTGCTGGTGAAAAAGTAAGAAAAAAGTTTGTAAAAGTAAAATTAATTAATTAAATTAATCAATTAAAAAAAATATATATGTATATATAAGATATATATATATATATATATATATATATATATATTATATCTATATATACCATATATACTCGTGTAGAAGTCGATCTCGTTTAAAAGTCAAGTGCAGTTTTGTGACCAACAATTGTGAAATATGCTATGCCTCGTGGATAAGTCGAGGGTAAAACTTGGGGCTATGAAATTCTGTGATTTTTATCATTTTGTCAGATTTTACCTATGTAAGATCCTGGAACACAATCCTGTATATAATGCAGAGTGTGTGTGTATATAATGCAGAGTGTGTGTTTGTATGAGTGTGTGTTTATATAATGCAGAGTGTGTGCATTATATACACACACACACTCATACAAACACACACTCTGCATTATATACACACACTCATATAAACACACATTCTGCATTATATACACACACTCATACAAACACACACTCTGCATTATATACACACACACTCTGTGTGTATATAATGCAGAGTGTTTGTGTGAATGCAGAGTGTGTGTGTATGTTTGTGTAGTGTGTGTGAACTGGGTGGGGGAGGGCACTTTTTATATTTACATTTTTTTTTTTAAATATTTTTTTATTATTTTATTATTTAATATTTATATTTGTCCCCCTCCCTGCTTGTTACCTGGTCAGGGAGGGGGCTATCTTCATCCATGGTGGTCCAGTGGCATGGGCTGTGCAGGGTGGGAGCCGGCAGCAAGCTGTTACATACCTTTGACAAAGCAAAAGCAAGAGGTTTACAAAAGAAATAGAGATGGCGCTTGAGGATATTTACAATGTTAGGTGCTGCTATACCCAAGTATATTGCCACCACATATACTTAAAAAGGATACAATGAAAAAAATTCAAAAGGTAAAAGTGCACACCAAAGTGTGAAGGTTAGTTACCTGTAATTTGATATAATAACTGGTTACTGATAGTAGAATTTCCTTCCCTTTGTACGAAGAATATATTCAATAATACATGGTACAGTTTCCCTATACAGAAAATATAAACATACAACGGAACATAGTGTAATCTGTATATAATCCACAATAATATGGAGATTTTTGAGCTGAAACCACTCACACTTTTTTGAGCCGTTTAGAAGTTGGCTCGGAACTTATAACGCCTTTATGCCACTTTCAAGGACATAGAAAACTCTTCCTCCTTTCAAATGGATCCGATTATTGCAGTGACCATCTACTGGAAAGTTGGAGTCAGGAACCAGGAGTTGAAGATATATTAGCAAAAATTTATTACTTATAAAACAAAATAAAAAAGTGCACAACGCGTTTCAACCATTGACATATGGTCTTCCTCAGGTGCTGTTCAACATTACAATGAACATGGTACCATTTATATATGATATAACATGGATACTTAATTATATCATTTGTTACACATGTAACAAAACATCACACCTATTTCCTTATATCGTTCGGACCGGCTGTGTAATGCCACCTCCAATATGGCTACACTTCCGTTTTGGACATCTCTAGTGCCATATTTGTACATCCAATCTATCATCATGGAAAAAATCTAAAACACAAAATAAACATTAAATAAACATTAAAACAATTTCAATGCTTCTCCCTTCCTATCCGAGACATCCATAATGAGATAGATCACTCGTGTGTGTCTCGGTTGATGGGGAAGCTAAAATCCGGTTCACTGGTCCATCGTGTCACTTCCTGTGACGTGCGCATTCCATAATCCGGTCCGTCACGTCACTTCTGGTTTCGTCGAGTTGCGGCAGTATGTCCCTTTTCTCCTTCCATAGTTTCTTAAAGTTCTCATAGTTCCCACATGAGGCCATTGGGGCCATTTTCAAAGTGGTGTAGTAGTCCCATATGATAATTGCAAAGCATATATATGGTCAAGAAAGGAGAGGAACATATAAAGGGGGGGGGGGGCAAAAGAGATGTTTTAGTGTTATCATACAGTAAAGCCATATAATTATATACCTAAAGTGCAACAAATGTATAAAAAATGTTTAAAAGTGCATAAGCCCAGCCAAAAAGTGTTTGACATCTCAAATTCATATTCATTAAACAATTTTATAGAGTGTTTTATATGAATTTGAGATATCAAACGCTTGGCCTGTAATTGTGGGAGGCACAATCATCCCTATTTAAACCCAGTGAGCCCCTGCTTACCTGTCGTCGACGATCTAGGAAATGCGTCCGTTTACTTCCAGTTCACAGGCTGACATCATTTTCCTTCCCGCCGGCAGTCCATTTTTGAAAACTTTGTCTGCTCTGAATTCGTGAGTATAACTGAAGGTAGCCAGCATACAAGCGGCTAAAACGTAAGTTATACTCCTTCATTCCGCACGGACTTGTCTTTAGTCACTTGTTCGTCTAACTGTACATCGAATAAACGCTGGCAAACCGCACGAGTCATATAGTCTGGCGTTTTGTGTTACACTCTCCCCTTGGGTAATCGTTCTGGTATACAGCAAGATGTGCTGATTATTAGAACTTACCTTCGAAGGTTTCAGTATTGTTACTACCCTCATCAACTGTAGGTTACTGCAATATACTGCATTATGCTCTGAGTTATGGCTTGTTCCAAGTAACTTAATAACTTGGATACCAATTAAACTTGCCCACTTTACATTGCCAGGGGTATGCATTGTCTAAACATTTCTGTTTCCATTCATCCGTTCGCATGAAATCGTGTTTAACCATTCGTATACTTACAATGGCCGGTCACTCTCATACAAATCTTTTGTTGTATTTTATGCAAATTTCGGTTATTTTCAGATGAGCTGTCATTGCTCTGTTCATATACTTAATGTCATTTCGTATAAACTGTTACACTTGTCTGACACTCGTTTGTCTAACTAAGCTAGCGTTTCGTGTTAAACCTTCATATGCAGCTTGCCGTACTTCCATTGTTTTGCTGGGCCCGTTATAGCAGGATCTTATGCATGTTCATAAGCATTTCGCATAAAGCGCTAGTAGTTACCCCCAGCACACACTGCTCATTACCGTGAGGCCGGCAGTTCTGTTCTTTCTAGGTCAAGTGTCCGTTCGCATAAATTCGTATATATTTCCCATTCATTTACATACAGCAGACGGTCATGGGAACACTCTAATACTATCTTTCGTTTAATGTCTCGTAAACTTTTGTTTATTTGCGAATAAACTTTCAATGCTCTATTCGTTACTTTCATGTGGGATTTATAACAGTCGTGTATTAACATGCTGGTAATTCACTCAGTCTTAGCAGCAGTGGTTAATTCCATTTAAACCTGCGCTGACATCGGTCATTATACTGTCCTTTACCTGCGTTCTATTGTCTAAGTGCATACAACTTATCAGTATGTCTATTATCAGTTAAGGTTATTAAATTACTAAAGTATTTCTCCTTAAAGTATAGTATATCTTTTGGATCAAGAGTAAAAAACAAATGTAAGGAAGGCTGAACTTGATGGACGCAAGTCTCTTTTCAGCTATGTAACTATGTAATATAGTTGGGTGTTTTACTTGGTTTATAGCATATGAAACAGATTAATATTATGCTCAGCTCCAGGGGAGGGCTGGCAGCCTTAGGCCTAGGGGCCAAAACCAGTCAAGTGACCCATTGCACTACCAAATCAGTGCAATGGTGCCCACCTTTTCCTGGTTTTATAACGGATATTGATGTTATGCTAATCAGTAGCTCTTTGCCATACCCGCTCCTTCACGGCTCTGACTTTCAATGCTGTCAGAGCGCAGGCTGAGAATCTCTGAGCCTGTGCGCTGACTCACTAACTGAGCGCCGGAACCACGAGGGAGAGGCTATAATCTGACTGCACGTACTGCTGGTGCGCACCAGTGGGCCACCAGCGAATCATTTTGAATAGGCTGGTGTCCCCAACTTGTGAGCTGTGTTGTCCGCTGGGCGCCTCTGTTGTCATGGCACCCTGCGTGGCCACACAGCGTACACACCCCAACGGCTGGCCCTGCTGACACACACTGATGTTACTACTTAGAAATCCCTCAATATTAATACAGACATCAGAGTAAACACCAATAAACTATGGAAACACAGCTGACCCCCCCCCCCAAATTTATAAAGATTTGCTTACTGTATTTGTTGTAAGATTAAATCATGCCTTCTCCACAATCTCCCAGCACAGCGGCACCTGTGGCTGCATGGGGAACAGCTGTATTTGCCGCCCCCCCCCATGTAACATCACAATGCCCCACCTATATGAGCTGCCATACGAACTAATGCCAGTGCTGCACACAGTGTGTGTTTACATTAAAAAGCCTGCAGGGACCGGCTATAAACACCAGAACCACTTAATTAAGCTGCAGTCGTTCTGGGGACTATAGTGTCCCTTTAATGTGAGGTAAAATATAGATTAGTGTCACTAATAATATACTAGATTGCCTACTTACAACCAGATGAGGATGATTATGGGCTGCAGTTTGGCTCCACTGGTCTGGTGTAGAACAGGATCTCTGGAGGCTGTTTGCAACTGTGGTCACAAAATTCAATGTTCTGGGAGAATTGGAAGCAGCTCCATTTTTTGGGGGCCCCTTACACAGCTCAAGGTCTGGGTACACGTCTCTTGGCCAATTGAGTCTACCTCGCTAATAAAAATTTCAATACCACCTCAGCACAATTTGAATCTACCCAATCATAGCAGCTACACATATACGGGGCAAAGAGTGGAGAGGGCAGTCGGCCAGATGCCTTTCTAATATCTTGGCAACATGTAATATCGCTAACAAAGGCCGCTCTCAGTCCCTCTCGATTATGAAATTGGTTAGAAGTCTTACCTGCCTAGCGGCAAATCTTTAATTCGGCATAACTTATGTTCACTTTCCGGGTATTCAGGATAACGCAGCTGACGCTCTCTCACGCTCTAACTTACAGGAATTTTTTTGGAGGTCCTCCATCAGCAAACTCACAGCCTAGGGAGCCTCCAAGTTTCACAGTCCTAATTATGCATTAAATACTCTGTTGTTCCATAGTAGGTCGCCCGCACAGGCTGGTTTATTCCTTAATTTATGAAAGCCTATTCCAAGAGCGTATCAGGTGTTTAAGGGTTTGTTCGTGATTATTGTGTAATACATGTTTCTATTTGTAACTATGGTCACATTTACAACTTTTGCCACTTTTCTCTTAAATTAGTTACAGTACTATCAAACCTTACTTGACAGGCATACACATTTATCTATTACTCATACCAAAACGAGCCATACTGGTCCTCCAGTAGAGAAGAAATATTATCCTACCTCTACCAAATCAGGTCCTATCTACGTTTTGGATAATATATTGGATCTCAACTCACTTCCATCCCTGTTTCCCCACTATTAGCTATTCAAGGGAAACCATAACCAATAAACATTTCCTGCTTTACATTTGTACAAAATCAGTCCGGACTAGGACATAACCCTCATTCCTTCCCGGGCCATTTATTCCGCATTGGAGCAGCACAGCTGCCTCCAGTAATCACATACCAACACACATCATTAAAATATGGGTCGGTGGAAATCATCCGCATGCAACAAATACATCCCCAATCCTGAGAAAGAAATAAGATTGGCTTTCTGTGTCTAAATAATGATCTGCTGGAAATATGTATCAGACTTGTAAGAATCACTTCTTATATTTTTGTCCTCTTTTACAGGTCTAACCTCATGTCAGTTTCGGCACACCTAAACTGACTTTGCTCTTACTACTATTGCTTCTTTATTATTATTGTTTCATACGTCCTTGGAATGTGCCGTACACAAATAGAAGGCTTGGCCTGTAATTGTGGGAGGCACAATCATCCCTATTTAAACCCAGTGAGCCCCTGCTTACCTGTCATCGATGATCTAGGAAGTGACCCTCCCATCTCACCCTCTATTTTATTCTCATATCACCTAGGTGGGCCCTCTTTTACAGGTCTAACTTCACGTCAGTTTCGGCACACCTCAACTGACTTTGCTCTTACTACTATTGCTTCTTTATTTATTCTTTATTATTATTGTTTCATACGTCCTCGTAATGTGCCGTACACAAATATATATATATATCTTATATATCACGTCATACTAAGTGTATTTTTTTATTAATATATACATGTATTAATATAAAAATACACTTAGAGTAAAATTACACACACATATATATATATATATATATATATATATATAATAACTATATATATTGTATATATCTATCTATCTATCTATCTATATATATATATATATATATATATATATAATTTCATTTTATATATATATAATTTCATTCTATGTATATCTCCTTAACGACCGTGGACATACTGAGTACATCTGACAAAAAACGGTTGTTAAAGACCGCAGCTGTACCTAGTATGTTCGTGGCAAATAGAAGCCCCGGACTTACCTGGACCAGTGATCTGTGGCGATCTGACGTAGAACCGATGGAGACCCCAGCAGTCCCTTTGCAGCAGCTCTGACCACCCCGGCCCTCCAGGGCCACGTGATCACCATGATCATATCGCCACAATAGGACTCTAGGAGCTACCTAAACATATGTATACATGTACATTTTATCATATATTATACATATATAATACATATATATGATTTAATTATAAGTGTACTATGAAATATATACACATATATCTTAAAATACACTTATAATGAAATCATAAATATCAATTATATATGTATAATATATTACAAAATGCTTTAATTATAATATATTATACATATATAGGAAATAAAAGTGTTTGTATGTGTATATGTGTATATATATATATATATATATATATATATTTATATATATATATACACACACAAATTATATACACACATATTATATGTATATGTGTGTGTGTATATATCATCATCCTGATGAAAGTTTGAATTGCAAACTGAAATGTCGATCTCTTAACTATGGACATTAAAGTTAAGTTTTACTTAAAATATTTTTTAATATTCCTGAGAGTGCTATCTTCATGCTATTTTATATATACATATACAGTTGCAAAAAAAAGTATGTGAACCCTTTGGAATGATATGGATTTCTGCACAAATTGGTCATAAAATGTGATCTGATCATCATCTAAGTCACAACAATAGACAATCACAGTCTGCTTAAACTAATAACACACAAAGAATGAAATGTTGCCATGTTTTTATTGAACATACCATGTAAACATTCAGAGTGCAGGTGGAAAAAATATGTGAACCCCTAGACTAATGACATCTCCAAGAGCTAATAGGAGTGAGATGTCAGCCAACTGGAGTCCAATCAATGAGATGAGATTGGAGGTGTTGGTTACAGCTGCCCTGCCCTATAAAAAACACACACCAGTTCTGGGTTTGCTTTTCACAAGAAGCACTGCCTGATGTGAATGATGCCTCGCACAAAAGAGCTCTCAGAAGACCTACGATTAAGAATTGTTGACTTGCATAAAGCTGGAAAGGGTTATAAAAGTATCTCCAAAAGCCTTGCTGTTCATCAGTCCACGGTAAGACAAATTGTCTATAAATGGAGAAAGTTCAGCACTCCCTAGGAATGGCCGTCCTGTAAAGATGACTGCAAGAGCACAGCGCAGACTGCTCAATGAGGTGAAGAAGAATGCTAGAGTGTCAGCTAAAGACTTACAAAAGTAACTGGCAAATGCTAACATCCCTGTTAGCAAATCTACAATACGTAAAACACTAAACAAGAATGGATTTCATGGGAGGATACCACAGAGGAAGCTACTGCTGTCCAAACAAAACATTGCTGCACGTTTACAGTTTGCACAAGAGCACCTGGATGTTCCACAGCAGTACTTTAAAAATATTCTGTGGATAGATGAAGCCAAAGTTGAGTTGTTTGTAAGAAACACACAACATTATGTGTGGCGAAAAAAAGGCACAGCACGCCAACATCAAAACCTCATCCCAACTGTGAAGTATAGTGATGGGGGCATTATGGTTTGGGGCTGCTTTGCTGCATCAGGGTCTGGACGGATTGCTATCATCAAAGGAAAAAGGAATTCCCAAGTTTATCAAGACATTTTGCAGGCGAACTTAAGGCCATCTGTCTACCAGCTGAAGCTCAACAGAAGATGGGTGTTGCAACAGGACAATGACCCAAAGCATAGAAGTAAATCAACAACAGAATGGCTTAAACAGAAGAAAATATGCCTTCTGAAGTGGCCCAGTCAGAGTCCTGACCTCAACCCGATTGAGATGCTGTGGCATGACCTCAAGAAAGCGATTCACACCAGACATCCCAAGAATATTGCTGAACTGAAACAGTTCTGTAAAGAGGAATGGTCAAGAATTACTCCTGACCGTTGTGCACGTCTGATCTGCAACTACAAGAAACATTTGGTTGAAGTTATTGCTGCCAAAGGAGGTTTAACCAGTTATTAAATCCAAGGGTTCACATACTTTTTCCACCTGCACTGTGAATGTTTACATGGTGTGTTCAATAAAAACATGGCAACATTTCATTCGTTGTGTGTTATTAGTTTAAGCAGACTGTGATTGTCTATTGTTGTGACTTAGATGATGATCAGATCACATTTTATGACCAATTTGTGAAGAAATCCATATCTGTGACGAGAGCAATCTCGCCACATTGCATTGGAGAAGCCTGGTTGCTCGCCTGTTGCCTTTGGATTATGGCCCCATGTTAAAAGGCTTGATTTTCCCATGCAAAGACAAGAAAGCCGGGTCATTTGGTGCTTGCCCTGTTGAGCAGTGATAACCCAGATAGCTATGCCATGGAGCCCATTCGTATAATGAAAGACTATGGGAAAGACTTTGGCTCCATGGCAATTGAACTGTATGTGTGTGCTCTGAGCGCCATTCAGTAATAATGTGCGCTCAGACCTAAGCTATCTGGGCATATGTTGCATGTCTGTATTTTATGTCATAAATGTAACCTTGAGTATTTTATTGTATTTTACTGTCTTTTTGCTGCCATGTGTTCAATGGAGTTTTGCTTCTGTCTTTGGAGATAATTGGATTACTTCTAATTATCTCCAGGATAGAAGACTCTGTGGAACTGGTTTTGGGCAGAAAAGCCATGCATGCTGTGGTCACAAAGGACTACGATCTATCTTTTGATCCACTGGACCAATTTGTATGATTTTGACGTATGTTTGTATTTGGAGTATGCTGATTCTGAAAATGTGAATGTGATGCATACTTTTCAAGTTATGAATAATGTGGAAAAATTGTATTTCTCTGCTTGTGCTAAATTACATTACCCATTGTGTAAGGTAATTGAATCACATGCAGAGGGGAGGAATTTGTGTGGGAGTGTCTGAGTGTATTGTATGTGTTTATTGGTTGTGTTCCAAAACCCTGTGGGTGGTACTAATGTGTAAGAATGTGTACATAAGCACAATAAACCCACAGCTCTGTCTGTTCACTACTTGACCCTCAACACGGAGCTTTGTCTCGTTCTTGGGGGGGATTTATTGTATGCTGTTCCAGTTCGACTGCTAGGAGTGTAAACCTATTCGTATGGTTTTTCCTATTCGGCTGTTTACAGCATTCGTATGGTTTCCTGTTCGGCGGATTGGTGTTCTGCAGTAGCTGTGCCTGCATCTCTGGAAGGGGACGATCGCCTAAACAGTTTTAACCCCTTGTGTGCTGAAACAGTCCGTTACAATATCATTCCAAAGGGTTCACATACTTTTTCTTGCAACTGTATATATATATATATATATATATATATATAAAATAAATTGCAAAAACATTTTATTTTATAAAAAACAAATAAAAACGCTATCTTTGGCCAGTGTTTGTGACTGACTACTACAAAAGTCTGGGACATACCCTAGGTTGTCTTCATTTGAAAATCGTATGCCATGATGGGGTTATTTTACATTCCTGGGCTACCACATGGTCTCAAAATGTAACACAGACCCAGCAAACTAATCTGGCAAACTGAATGGGCAAGCCCTATATTGACCCGGTAACTTTCAAAAACACCATAAAACCTGTACATGGGGGGTATTGTTATACTCAGGAGACTTTTCTGAACACAAATATGAGTGTTTAAAACAGTAAAACCTTTCACAACGATGAAATCACGAGTAAAAGTGCAGTTTTTGTGTAAAAATAAATGCAAAAAACAAATAAAAATGCTAATTTTGGACAGCGTTTGTGGCTAAGTGGCTACTACAAAACACTGGACATAAGCCATTTTGAATACCGTGGGTTGTCTACTTTTACAAATGGTATGCCATGATTGGGTTAATTTTCAAACCAATTTGGCAAATTTCAATGTGCATACTTGGAAATGTGGAAAGCCCCCAGAGAACCCGACACACCTGTACATGGGTGATATCACTGTACTCAGGAGATGTTGCTGAACACATATCGGGGTGTTCTTTTGCAGTAATACATAACAGGAGCTGACAATCCATGCATAAAGTACAATGTGTGTGAAAAATAACACAAAAAAATAACTACCCAAAAGTTTGACAAAGACTGGTGGTAGAATAAGTGCATGGAAAGGTTTAAAGTACCACCATTTGAAATACCCAAGGTTGTCTACTTTTTAAAAAAATATGGTTTGATGGGGATAAATTACATTGGCCGGCTTCAAAAATGTCCAAAATAGGACATGGGTGCATGATGACCAGCTGTGAAAATTCCAAGTTGGAAAACTGGAATGCACACACTCCAAATAAGGTATTTTAGCCCCCAGAGAACCTGACACACCTGTACATGGGTGGTATCACTGTAGTCAGGAGATGTTGCTGAACACATATTGGGATGTTCTTTGGCAGTAACCCTTAAAGTTATCAGCACATTTTCTGGAATGCACACTCTCCAAATAAGGTCTTTTAGCCCCCAGAGAACCCAACACACCTGTACATGGGTGGTATCACTGTACTCAGGAGATGTTGCTGAACACATATTGGGATGTTCTTTGGCAGTAACCCTTAAGGTTATCAGCACGTGTATTCTTAAATTGCTATGTGTGTCAAAAAAAAAAAAAAATCAATTATTATTTTCTTTTTTAAATTTGGCATAGATTGGTGGTAAAATGGTTGCATGAAAAGAGTCAAAATACCCCAAGTTTAATACCTTAGGTTGTCTTCTTTTAAAAAATATATTAAAAAATATATACATGTGAAGGGTTATTCAGGGATTCCTGACAGATATCAGTGTTACAATGTAACGTGTTAATTTTGAAAACAAAATGGTTTGGAAATAGCAAAGTGTGTACGTATAGCTTTCCAAAAAAACTAAGAACATGTTAACATTGGGTATTTCTAAACTCAGGACAGCATTTAGAAACTATGTAGCATGAGTGTTGAGTAACAGATCTTGGGTGTCAAAGTTTGAAAAAGTGTGGTTTTTTAAAAAAAATTTCATCAGATTTTACAATTTTTTTTAGAGTAAATTATATGATATGATGAAAATAATGGAATTATTAAAGGACTATTTAATGGCGAAAAAAACGGTATAAAATATGTGTGGGTACAGTAAATGAGTAAGAAGAAACATACAGCTAACACAAACACCGCCGAAATGTAAAAAGAGCCCTGGTTCTTAACGGTAAGAAAATTGAAAAGTGGTCTGGTCATGAAGGGGTTAAACAGCTTGATTTAGGACTTCAGATGCAAGTGACAACTTGGGCTAATGATCATTAATGCTTCTGAAATATATTTGAAAGTTATATGTGTTGTGTGTTGTTATATAAATGTTTTTTAATGTTCACCGTTCTTATTTTAAATATTTTGATAATAGCTTGTTATGATTATATTTCATTATACAGATGTTGACAAATAAAAAAATATGCAAAAAAAAAAAAAAATATATATATATATATATATATATATATATATATTTATTTGTAAAACTAATTTACAGTTTTAAACCATTTTAGAAATGTTTCAGACAGAATTTGGGAGAAGGCTAGGATGGTTTAAAGATAAACAGGGAACTAATATATGCTAGTATTGCTTAAATTAATTAAATCTCACTGTCACCAAAGAGGTTCTGTAATCAAGATCTGGTATCGAGACCTCTTGTCCCCCACTATGAATACTCAGTAAGATCCATTCTAAGATTAAATGCAAATTCAAAATCATGTGAAGGAACAATGAGATGGAAATACAGAAGCACAATAAAGAAATGAGACAAGAAAATACCTGAATTGTGAGTGTAAAGACACAGGAAGCCTATATACCAGACCACTATCCCTTATAAACTAGATATACAGGACAGGTTAGAAGAAAAATAAGTTAAAGCAAATAATGTGCAAATGTGTAATATTGTTAGCGAAGCAAATAAAGCCCAACACATGTTTTGGTGCTAAAGTGCTTCACTTTCATCAGGGGCCAAACAGTATCTGATAAACTAAACAGCTTTTTAACCCAACCAGCAGGTCTGGTGAAAAAGGATCAGAGCGGATAGTACCAGTCTATCCTGGGCCTGAACCCAACTACAAAATAGTGGAACACTAGGTTCCAAAAACTGGTAAATGTTGTAAACAGCACAAAATAAAGTATCAAATAGTGTGCAGGGGTAGCTTAGGAAGGGCTAAGACCAGGGCCGGATTAACATAGGGGCTGATGGAGCTGCAGCTCCATGCCCCGGCCCAGGCCCATGGAATAGGCCCATTGATTTAAAAAATAAAAACTTTTTTTTTTTTTACACACTACTCTTAGGGTTGCCACCTGGCTGGTATTTATTTGAGGCTGCCTGGCCGGTGCCGATATTGCAGTAATACCGGCAATACAAATGCTGGTATTTTTCTTAGTATAAACAGAGATTACTCTGCAATACTATCACCGGCCAGTAGGGGTCTCTGTGTGTGTGGAGAGAGGCAGGGATAGGAAGTTACAGCATATACCTGCATCTCTCTACTCACTGATCCATGGGAGAACATCTACACAGCACAGAGAGTCCAGACAACAGCTCTCAGCCTGCAGAGACAGCCTACAGCTAAGGGAAGTGAGGGATGGTGTAAAGGCTGCAGGGAAACATTGGGACACTGAGACACTAGGGCAGGGATAGGTAACCTTCGGCACTTCAGATGTTATGGACTAGATAACCCATTATGTTCTTACACCTTTAATGCTGGCAAAGAATCATGGGAAGTGTAGTCCAAAACACCAGGAGAGCCGAAGGTTGCCAGTGCCCATAGTGTCTCAGTGTTCCCATGTCCTCCAGTGTCCGTAGTGTCTGTGTCCCCATGTCTCCTAGTGTCCCTAGTATCTCAGTGTCCCCATGTCTCCCAGTGTCCCCATGTCTCCCAGTGTCTGTGTCCCCATGTCTCCTAGTGTCCCTAGTATCTCAGTGTCCCCATGTCTCCCAGTGTCCCCATGTCTCCCAGTGTCTGTGTCCCCATGTCTCCTAGTGTCCCTAGTATCTCAGTGTGCCCATGTCTCCCAGTGTCCCCATGTCTCCCAGTGTCTGTGTCCCCATATCTCCCAGTGTCCCCAAGTGTCTCAGTGTCCCCATGTCTCTCAGTGTTCCCTAGGGGACACTGGGCAATATGGGGACGGAGAGACATAGGGACACTGGGAGACATGGGGCACTAAGACACTGTGATACATAGGGACATGGTGATACATAGTCCCCAAGTCTCCCAGGGACACAGACACTAGGGGACACTGGGTGACACTGGGACACTGGGTGACATGGGGACACTGGGAGACATGGGGACACTGGGAGACAGGGAGACACTGGGAGCCATCCATCTATACAGCAGAATCAAACTGTAAGTCATTTTTTTGTGATTTCACAGAATTTTTTCTTATGTCACTCCTTGTGATTTACATCATGTGATGTCATGCATACATAATTAGTTATGTATTTGTTTCTTTTCCCAGAAAGGTGGCAACCCTAACTACTCTTCATATACTCTTGCTTAAGTATGGAAAATTAAGAGGAATATATGGAAACAAAACATGTGTGGACTAGCTGATATGAAATTAGTTAAGGTAATGCTGACTTTGGTCTCTCTAACACTGTGGCATGTTCCCTTTCTTCTACACTCACTACATACACCTTTTATGCTGTCTTGGACTGTATGCCTGCTAGTAAGAAGGTAAGGAGACAAGTGGACATGTGAGTGCTAGGGGAAAGTCCTTAGAAAGCATGAAGCAAGCGCATCATTAGACGCATTTATGCCAAGCTCAGGATGCTGTAGGCCAGCGTGCATGGTTGGCACTTAGCCTGACATGCATTCATGCTAGGCTAGCCTTCCAATTCTTTGGGCAGACATGCCTCCTTTTTGGGCATGTTCGTCCCTTTCAGAAGTTCTGGTTACACTGCTTCCTGCTTCACTGGACACTGCTGTTAGGGGGTATGGATTTACTTGAAAGAATAAAGCATGAATTAGAGAGAGATTAGCATATTTTAAGATAATTTTTTTAAGAGTTTTCTTATAGCTGCATCCTATGCGCTTGAGAGGTATGACTGTTTTAGTATTTTTGGTCGATATGATTCTGTACTTAGGCCCCTCATAATTATCAACACCAGGCCCACTGGGCTCTTAATCTGGCCCTGGCTAATACTACACTCATTAAATGTGTATCTAATCAGGCTTTATTGAGTTGCGCCTCAGATACACTAACTGAAATAGCAGATAAGGGTGAAGGAATCTAAAAGAACAGTGGTAATGGTGGGAGCGGGTTGTAATATTGCAGGAGGTACTCATATGGCCATAGGTAACAAGGTACTAGTGCTGTATCTATCGCCACTTGCACACCCTTGCTACAAGGTAAATAGAAAACTACTCTGACCCAAAGGAGAATATAAATAGGGACAGCTAGCTAATACCTTGGCTTTTCTAAGGAAAACAACAGCCTACTAACAGCACTGGACAGAAAACCTCAGTTGCTGTGCTAAGTAAGCAAATTATCAATACCAAAGAACCATCCCCCTTGCAGAACAGCTACCTCAGATTCTAAGAGAGCAGTGGTGATGATGGTAACTGGTTATTATATTGCAGGAAATAATCATATAACCAAGGGAAACAACATTGCTGTATATATTTTCACTTGTACATCCTTACTAAAAGGTAAATAAAAAGCTACCATGACCCATAGTAGAATGTAAATAGGGACATCAAACTAATACATTGGCTGTTCTACAGAAAACATCAGCCTACTACCAGCACTGGACCAGAAATGAATACCTGCTATAGAGCATAATACCTCAGTTGCTCTGCAAAGCCATCAACTTACCAATACAAAGAATCACCCCTCTAACAGATCAGCTACCCAACTGACACTAATAATATATTATATACAATTATCTACAAAATCAAAAGAAAATTATCTTTGCATGCATTTTAACGTATTAAAATTCGAGAAGCAAGCCAAAACAAAAGGGTTTGATTCACGTGATTATCAGCTAGTCAATCACTGGCTGAATTACTTAAAGAGAAAACAAACACAAAGAACTAGGGATAGATCCTTTCACCAGCTTCAAAAAGAGAAGTGAATTCTCTCCTTCGTTTGCAGATTACAAGTATATTGATTTATTTGTCAAACTTGTATGTAAAGACATCGACTGTCTGCCTGTGAATAAGTCTGACCTTTTTTCAATTTCCAATTTTTCCCCTTTTGAAAGGACAGCATTTAAGTCATTTAATTAGTAAAGACGAGATGTCTTTTCTCTTCAACACCACTCCACGCCTTTCTACACATTACCTAAAATTCACAAACAACAAACCAGACTGACTGAGAGAGCTATAGTCTCAGGAAACAGCAATTTAACACCGAACATCAGTATTTATATGGATAAGATTTAAAATCCCCTTGTGGAAACTTTGCCTTCCTACCTCTGTGACACCAAGCAGACATTATTCAAGCTCTCTAAAGTTAATGTTCTTCCTGGTGCCTAACTGTGTAGTCTCAATGAAGAGGGTCTGTACTAGATATGTGCATTTCGTTTTGTTCCAAATGTCAGTTCGGATGAATTTCAGGCAATTCGGACGTTCGGATACTTCCGAATGTCCGAATAGCTGAATTGGCGAATTTCCGAAGTGCCGAACCGAACTGCCGTAGTCCCAAAGCGCTGAATTTTCGAATATCTGAAGTTCCGAATTTCAAAATGCCGAACCGAACCGAAGTCCTGAAGTCCCTAAGCGCCGAATGTCCGAATAGCCGAAGTGCCGAAGCACAGAATTGCCAAAGTACTAATATACTCAGTGGAAGAATGAAGAATGTTACACTGTATACCAGTTTAAATAAAACGTATACACACATAGCCGGGATTCAGCTGTAAGCATTTGCAACACTAATTCCCACGGTATTAGGGAGCTATCTACCAAAAGGCTAAAAGACCTAAATTGGTCTTTCAGCCAAATTTACTAATACTAAGTGAAGATTACTTAGTATTAGTAAATTCTGCCCCTACTTGCTATACCGTGAGTAGGGGCATGTCTAGTAAACAGTGAGCAGCCTGTGGTTGCTCACTGTTAAAAAAACAAAAACAAAACCCCAAGTGTCCCCCTTCCTGAGTCCCCACCCATGCCCTGAGTGGCGTGTGGGGGCCCTAAATTAGAATAGGGGGGCCTATTGTCCTCCCCCCGTCCCCACCACTGAGCAGTGGGTTGGGGCACTAAAGTAGAATAGTGTCCCCCCCATATTGGTATTTAGGGCCCCCACCTGCCGCTCAGTTTTTTTTAACAGTGAGCAATCACAGGCTGCTCACTGTTTACTAGACATGCCCCTACTCACGGTATAGCGAGTAGGGGCAGAATTTACTAATACTAAGTAATCTTTACTTAGTATTAGTAAATTTGACTGAAAGACCAATTTAGGTCTTTCAGCCTTTTGGTAGATAGCTCCTTAATACTGTGAGAATTAAGGAGCTATCTACTAAGCCGCTGCAAGAGAACATATCTGAAGTCCCGAAGTGCCGAAGTTCTGAAGTGTCGAAGTTCCGAAGTTGCCAACGTTCTGAAATGTCGAAGTTCCGAAGTGCCGAACCGAAGTGCTGATGTTCCAAAGTGCCGAATTCACGAATTTCGGAATGCCGAGCCGGACCGAACTGAATATTTTCCCCATGCACATCCCTAGTCTGTACAGCTCAATCCCTCATAACCTATTTGTTTTGGAATTATTGCAATTTCTTCTTCTTCATAAATACTTCATTTTTATGGCACCTTCTACCACCAGGTGAGGGGGATTGCAATTGGTATGGCTTGTGCCCCATTGTATGCCAACCTTCACCTGTGTTGGTGGGTGGAAACAGTAGTTTTCTCACACAAATTGCAGTATTTCACAATATCTATTCAACTCTGGAAGTGCTACATCGATGATGTGCTTATCATCTGGAATGATACCGATGAGCGCTTTGTCAGTTTTGTTCAAGTTCTCAATGACAATTCCCTTAATATTAAGTTCACCTCATAGTTAGGGGGTTCTTCTTTGAATTTTTGGGAGGTAAATTATCTCTGGAAAAGGATGGTAGAATCCAGAGTGACTTATTTAGGAAGAAGACTTCAACTACATGTTTGTGGTAGTTACACTGCAACACAAAGAGAACAGTGCAAAAGTCAAAAATGTAAAATATACCAGTCACTTCTCTAACAGTTGTATGCCAGGAAGCAGAGGTGGGCTGTTCAAGACTAACATCAATTTATATATAGAAAGAAGGCTGCTTCTCTTCTGTTACAGGCTATTTTACCCCTTATAATTTGGAAACAAATTCCAACCATACAGTATTTAGATACCAGTTCATAACTGGCCAAAGAAAAGGAAGGTTTGTGACAAATTAGAGTCATGTTCATTTAGTATATATCTAGTAATAAAGGTTTTTTTTACTTCTCTTTCTTTCTCTTATACATCTCTTTACAATGTGGATATATACGCAACATCATTTTCTAGAATTGGATGTTTGCTAAGATTTTGGAACGAAAGCATAAATTATGAATTTCAATATATAGCTGAATGCATATAGTAGAACAGACCAAAATCCATTATTTCACAGTGTATCACCCTCTGGTCTGTCTGAATCTTTCAATACAGTGAATCTAATATGATTATAGCACAAAGAGCCATAGCATTGTATAATTGAACATATTTTACAGACGCATATGGCAATTAGTTGGCCTTAATGTAGTGTTACGGGCAAATGCAAATATTACAAGTTTTAGAATGAAATGTTGTATTTCTTAAACTGTGTACTTTGTCTTTAAGAGATATTGCAAACTGACAAGGTGTTGGAAATGGAACATATTGTTTTTCATAACTGTTTCTTTAAGCAATAACCTCAGTGCATAATATGTTTGCACCATTTTGTCCCAGACGAATTACAATAACAATAA